>JAVIAB010000024.1:55361424-56077715 GCA_032433765.1 Megaustenia siamemsis
TTCTTCATTGCTAATGTTTTCTAAATACGAGAAATAAGGAGTTTTTGCAGTGACATCTCAAATCAAGCGCTTGCATTTTTCGTTAAAATGCTCCCATTAATGTTCACTTTCCCTAAACATATAACAAGATACACGCAACTGCGGAGGGCACCAGTCTGACTTGAGATCAATATATAGATCAATATATGTAGCGAGCAGCTTCGACACTAGCGGTACACATAAAAGAGAGAGAAAGAGAGAGTGAGAAACACCATGAATGGAAGAAACTCGCATCCCCACGCTATATGTACATTTTACCTTCATTATTCTTCTTCTTTCTTTTCATTCTTTATGTTCATTTTTTCATGTTTATTTACTTTTCGTTGTCGATGGAAGAAATAGTTTAGCGTTCTCTTTCTCATGTGTTGGTTTTCCTTGCTACTATTTTACTTATTTTCTCGAATGTTCCATCACTCCAAATCTGTCGATCCCTGGATCTAGTACCTCCTAGATCGTTGCGGTTGTTGACAACTCGCGTCACATTCAGTCCTTACTTCCTTGCCATCTACATTTTGAATTGTATTGTGACTTATTTAGCCTCTCTGCTCGTGTATGCAAACACTCAAGTGTACCTCCAACATAAGAACAGACAGAAGCAGAACAGAAATGATATCACGTTTATCACTAGCCTTTAAAAATCAAATGTATGCCACTCTAGATATGTATTCACAACAAATGTGAACCTTTATTTTTATTCTTTAGAGTTCTTCATTTAAATGGCGTTGATGCGGCGTGTCATTAATTTACAAGCCGCTATGTCTGCGCCTTTCAGCCTGAAATATCCAACTTCGGCATAAATAAATGTATAAATAAATACATCAACGCAAATTACATTTCTCGATGCACAAACCATAAGAATATTCGAGAGTGAAGAGGAGTTAAAATGTTAAAAGACACAACAGCCTACTAAAAGTAATACTGGAGGGGAAAATACAATGTAAAAGAGGCAGAGGCAGACCAAGACTAACATGGACGAATAACATCAAAAGATGGACAAACCAGCCTATGACAACCTGCACCATCAAAGCAAGAGACAGAGTAAAATGGTGCTCCATGGTGGCCAACCTTCGTTGCGGAGATGGCACTCGATGATGATGAAGAGAAGTGATGGGAAGAAGGATTGCGCTCTACTCAACTGTTTAACACTGATACTTTGGTTATCTTGCTCATTTGTTCGAGTTTCGAATTTCGAAAATTAACATGTACATGATTTTTATGTGGAAAATTTAAGTTTTAGAAAAAAAAAAATGTTTTAGCTTCAACTGCAATAATTTTTTTAAATCCACATTTTGAATACGTCACAACAGAAAGTGTTCCATTCGTCAGTCTTTGTCTTGTTTCTTCACATAAGTTTCTTCTTTTTCTTTCCTTCATAATTTATCGTTCAGTGTCGAGGGAGATATAACTTGCTGTCTTTTCAACTTCTGTTTGCCTCTGCTGCTGTTATGTGTCCTACTGTTTCTAATATTCCGTCAATTTTTCATATTTGTAATCGACACTTGAGTCTGGTGTTCTTGTAGCGTTTATTGAAGGCTCGTTGCCTTCTTGTGTTTTGATCTTTCTGCATTATCACGTCGCCAAATCAATGTATCTGTTGTTTCCTTATAAGTTCATTAGTTTAAATATCGTTAGCACACACATTTTTTCACCACATCTTCATCGGGTGCTACAAAATGGAACCACCCTCATAAAAATATCAGTTGAGGGGAATGTAGCAGTCTCAGGTCATAGACACCCATAAATACTGCAGAAATTTTACGATTATCGCTACAACTGCACTTACAAGTGCAGCAGACAGCAATGTCCGGGTCTAAATGTTAACGGATCTTCCCTCCTCTCACTCTTCAGCCTTTTCACATTTTTTTACGCGCTGGAATGAAAGGTATTCCTGTAACCTTTGGGGATGGTTAACAGGTACATATTTTATAGGAAGGAGAAATTTAAATTAAATAGAAAAAATGGTAGGGTTGAAAAATCTATTTTATTTTTCTATTCTATTTCTATTTTTTTTTAAAACCTATTTCTCCTTCAGGTTCAGCTTTACTGCATTTTCGCATTTTTATGCATTTAATTGCAATTCTTTGCCTTGACCCCTTACACATTTTATAAATAGCTGAAAATTAGAATGGACTGACTTTTACATTGCCTGTTATGGGAGTTGACAAGGATACTAGTTATATGTAAGTTAGTACATATGGGAGTTGACAACGATACTAGTTATATGTAAGTTAGTACATATGGGAGTTGACAACGATACTAGTTATATGTAAGTTAGTACATATGGGAGTTGACAACGATACTAGTTATATGTAAGTTAGTACATATGGGAGTTGACAACGATACTAGTTATATGTAAGTTAGTACATATGCGAGATGACAACGTACTAGTTATATGTAAGTTAGTACATATGGGAGTTGACAACGATACTAGTTATATGTAAGTTAGTACATATGGGAGTTGACAACGATACTAGATATATGTAAGTTAGTACATATGCGAGATGACAACGTACTAGTTAAATGTAAGTTAGTACATATGGGAGTTGACAACGATACTATTTATATGTAAGTTAGTACGTATGGGAGTTGACAACGATACTATTTATATGTAAGTTAGTACATATGGGAGTTGACAACGATACTAGTTATATGTAAGTTAGTACATATGGGAGTTGACAACGATGCTAGTTATATGTAAGTTAGTACATATGGGAGTTGACAACGATACTATTTATATGTAAGTTAGTACATATGGGAGTTGACAACGATGCTATTTAAATGTAAGGTAGTACACTAGCGCTTCAGAGGGCTGCTGTATTATAACCTTTCCGTTTTATGAGTAGAAAGTTTTGGTAAAGTTTTTTTTTGTGTGTATAGGAAACGATAATGTTGCGCGCGTGTGTGTGTTTGTGTTGTGTGTGTTTTGTGTTGTGTGTTATGTGTGTGTGTATTGTGTGTGTTATGTGTGTGTGTTGCATGTGTGTATGTGTTGTGTTTGTGTTTTATATATACATTATATATATATATCAAGTTTCAAGCAATGCCGGTCCTATAGTTGCTAGCAACCTGGGTGGGCAAGCTGAACTTAGACACCATTTCGGGCGCGTGCTCTCTCTTTCTCTCTCTCTCTCTCTCTCCTTCTCTCTCTCTCTCTCTCTTTTTCGAACTTAAAAACGCCATCATCATCATCATCATATGCCTTACCGACTGGCGTAGGCGATCATGTCCTTCTACAATTCTCTATCCACAGTACATCGTATCATTTCTTTATAATTTTAATCAAAACCTGGTCGAAACAGGTGGGTCTCCCTGTGGACGTTTCACACCATATACATATACAGCTAAAATTATAGCTCATATCCTTAATATGAAAGAAAAATAACATTCAAAAATAACTACGTTTTTGGTGCCACAGTTTACAATTTTTAGATTAAGAAAAAGAATGATTTGTTTCTTAAAACAACGAAAAAGGAGAGGGTAAACTATCTAGACCTACAGCCAACTTGTCCCATCGGAACAAAGTATTTATTGGTTATATTTCTCCTGTAACAGAATGTCCGACCTTGTTAACATTTCTGTCTGATAAAGAAAACACCAGCTTTCACCTTTGTTAAGACATCCAAACATTTCTATAGCAGCTAAACAACAAATGGAGCCGCGATAGCTCAGTGGTTAGTGAACTGGACTACAACGGACAAGGGGTAGGGTTCCATCCCAACCGACGGCTTCCGGGTTCACCCAGCCTTAAATGGGTACCGGATTTTTTTCTGGGAAAGTAAAGCAGCACGGGCGTAATACCGACCACATTACCCCAAAAATCATGTGCTGAAGGTCTGTAAAATATAGGGTCACTAACACCATATTTCCCTATACGCCACTTGGTGTGACGGGTGTACTTTACTTTTTACTTTTTTAAACAACAAATGATAATAGCATTTTCATACCAACTTTGTGCTATGAAAGTCAAACACGGACCCTTTCTAAATCACATTTAAGAAAGATCAATACATGTGAGATGCGATGCTTGAGAAAGTAACAAATAACACAAGAAGAGATAGAATACCAAATGAAACCATAAGATAAATGGTTGGGAAAAAAAACCTGCCAAGAATATATAGAACAACAACAACTTAAATGGTTGGGCCACCTGGTCAGAATGAATCCTCACCAATCACCATCAAGGGCGTTCTTCTGGAGAATGCATGGAAAAAGTCCAAGAAGAAGATGGATAGATGCAGTGATAGAGACATGTAACAACAAAGGAAAATCACTAATTCTGACAGTTCGAGCAGCTCAAGAACGACAAATGATATAATCACGACACCTTTTCGGTATCAGTGAGAAATAGAAAAGAAGAAGAAAGAAGAAAAAAAAATAAAGCGTTGTACAGAACTAGGAGTCACGTAAACAGACGGACAGAGATTAAGTAATTAGACAGACACCAATATAAACACTCTTCTATTTCCAGGTTCTTTTTAAACGTTTCACATTTGTTTCCTTCAGTATCTTTTTGCATTGGGGGCAAAAAACGAGAGAAAGCACGCACGTAAAATCACGGTGAGAAGCTTAAAATCGACCAATTGCACACAACCACTCGCATTAACAGTCAAATGAAAATACCAAAAAAAGTCCGTTGTATACTTCCCCACTTCTTTTTGTATGAGCAGAGATGCCAAGATCCCTTGAGTTTGACATGGGTTATTATTACCCTCGACATTAGACTGGGTACAAGAAGGAATGAGGAAGATTCAAGGAATTCTTTTATATGTTTATTTCTTGTTGTTGCGTGAGCGGCTAAGTGTGTGGTGGGTTGGGCCTATGTTGTGTGTTTCTAGTTCACTATCTGTGACCTCTCTCTAGTACGTTGTGTGTTTCTAGTTCTCTATCTGTGACCTCTCTCTAGTACGTTGTGTGTTTGTAGTTCACTATCTGTGACCTCTCTCTAGTACGTTGTGTGTTTCTAGTTCCCTATCTGTGACCTCTCTCTAGTATGTTGTGTGTTTGTAGTTCCCTATCTGTGACCTCTCTCTAGAGAGTTTTCGTTACTATCATCATTGCCATCGTCATCATTATCGTCATCGTATTCATTATCATCATCATCATCATCACCACCACTATTAACGTTATCGTAGTCATCATCTTTATCATGTTCATCGCCATCAGCATCTCATTATCGCAATCGTCATCATTCATCATCATCATCGTCATCATCATCACCACCACCATCATCAACATCATCATTCCATTTTCGTCATCAACATCATTATCATCATTATCGTCATTATTGTCGTAATCATTATTCATCAATATTATCACTATAATCATCATCACAATCGTCATTGTCATCTACGTCATCATTACCGTTGTCGTCATCATCAACATCATCCTGTCAGCTCTTTATACAGATCATTATTAAATCATATTCATTAAGCCCAGTAATTGCCGAACCTCTCCAGTTATATCAATGTAGTTTCATTCCCTTCTTCCCAATTTCTTAAAATCATAATCGATATCATCTTGTTTTTTTTGTTTTCTTCCTTCACCATGAAAAGGTTGTATAAGTTATTTTTTGTTTATTTATTTGCTCCATTTTTGCTTTTACTACCCGACACTTCCGGCTTGATCAGAGCTGTAGCGCTGACGTATTTTTGCCTTTCAATTCGTACTCTCTTGACGGTCAGGTTGACCAGTGTATTCCTGGAACCACCACGAGGTAGTGTATTACTCGATTATCACTGATTCGCTGCTCTGTCGCCTCAGATAAACAATAAGAAAAGTAAAAAAAAAAGTAAAGAGCCCCCGTCACGCCAAGTGGCGTATATAGAATGTGGTGTTAGTGACGATAAATTTTACAGACCTTCAGCACATGATTTTTGGGGTAATGTGGTCGGTATTACGCCCGTGCCGCATTACTTTCCCAGAAAAAAATCCGCTACCCATTAAAGGCTGGGTGAATCCGGAAGCCGTCGATTGGGATCGAACCCTAACTCATGTCCTTTGTAGTCCAGTTCACTAACCACTGAGCTATCGCGGCTCAAACAATAATAGGGTGACGACATATACCCTTATTTACTTTGTCTTCTCGTCTGACCAATTCTCTTCTTTACCTTCACTGTACTATGATCTACTTTTGTCCTATTCCAACGTCGAGTGAAAATAGTGTGTTCGAGTAAATTTGCTTTAGTGTATTACTGTCTGCAAAGTTCACGTTTGATGGCTGTTATTTCATTCATGAATTGTCTTCTAGGTTTGCCTTTTTTCCTCTTCCGCGTTCTTTGCATTTTAGAAGTTAATATTTTCTTCTAGAATTTTATAAAAATATTTATTTTATTAAGTGTTTTCATTTATTTAGTATTTCATAGAATGTTGAGAATACCATGGACAGCTAAGAAGAGTAATGAAAACGTCATGAGAGAGGCCAAAGCAAAAAGAGAGCTAATTTCCAATATTAGGAAGAAACAATCATCATTTTTTGGCCATGTAATGAGAAGGGAACAACTGGAATATATTGTAACAACGGGGAAAATTGAGGGACGAAGAGATAGAGGGAAGCAAAGAGAAAAGATTCCAGACAGCTTAAGAGAATGGCTTGGCAGAAGGTCAACAACGGAAATGATAAATAACTGTCGAGATCGAAAATTGTGGAGAGACATGATCACCTACGCTAGCAGGCATGGGACTTGATGATGATGAGTATTTCATAAATTCAAAGCATCTATATGAGATTTTCATTCATCGTTACGGGTGCTGTATTTGTGTAGGGTCAAAGCAAAGAAATACAAATAAATGGATTAAAATGCGAAGCTGCAGTAAAGCTAATAAGGAGAAATGAGAAAAAAAATATATAAAAAAGCAGTATGCTTTACATTTTTACATAATAAGTGGACGACACAAAATAGAATAACGTTTCGGCTCAATAGGCCTCCAGCAGGAATAAACACACAACACACACACACACACACACAAATACACACACACACACACACATACACACACACACACATACACAAACAAACAAACACACAGATATGTAGTTCAAATTTAAAAAAAAATAATTTCGAACTAGAATGAGAAATAAAAACTATAAAAAAAAAAGAATAAAATGAAAGACAATCTACACATACTGGGCATGTGACGCGAAAAGAAGGCGCTGAGAATCATCATCATTGAGTGCCGTCTCCGAAATGAAGGTTAGCTACCATGGAGCGCCATTCTGCTCTGCCTCTTGCTTTGATGGTGCAGGTTGTCATAGGCTGATTTGTCCATCTTTTGATGTTGATCGTCCATGTTAGTCTTGGTCTGCCTCTTTTACCTTGTATTTTCCCCTCCAGGATTACATTTAGTAGACTGTTGTGTCTTTTAACATGCCCCAAAAATCGCATTTGTCTTGTTTGAATTGTGTTTAGTAGTTCTCTTTTCATTTTTAGTTGTTCTAAGACATCGTCGTTTGTTTTCTTTTCCTTCCATCCAATTCTACCTATTCTTCTATATATCCACATCTCAAAGGCTTCAATTCTCTGTTCTGTTTTCTTGTCTAATGTTCATGTTTCTGCAACATATAGGAATATTGAGAAGATTTTGCTATTCTTAGTTTTAGCCCTGGTGTTATTTGTTTTGATGTTAGTATGTTCTTCATGACATTAAAATTACTTTTTGCCATTCCTATTCTTTTGTTTATTTCAGTTGTACATTTTCCATCACTGGTTATAGTATGTCCAAGGTAGTTGTAGTTCTGAACTGTCTCCAGGTCTATTCATTCAATTTTGATATCCATTTGTGGGTTTTGAGTATTTCCTTTGTTTATGATCATGGTTTTAGTCTTTTTGATATTTATATCTAGTCCATATTTTTTGCTTATGATGTTTATTTCATTAAGTAATTGTTGTCGATCTTTAGGATGTTCCGCTAGTAGTACAGTATCATCGTTGAGAATATGAAAACAATAATCGTCATCATCAAAGTACCAAGCCTGCTGGCGTAGGTGATCAAGTCTCTCCACAACGTTCCGTCACGACAGTTATCTGTAATTTCTGTTGTTGGCTTTCATTCTCTTAAGCTGTCTGGTATCTTTTCTTTTTGTTTCCCTCTATCTTTTCGTCCCTCAATTTTCCCAGTTGTTACATTATATTCCAGCTGTTCTCTTTCATTACTTGGCCAAAAAAAGATGATTGTTTCTTCCTAATATTGGAAATTAGCTGTATTTTTACTTTGGCCTCTTTCAAAATGTTTTCATTACTCTTCTTAGCTGTCCATGGGATTCTCAACATTCTTCTGTAAAACCACCATTCTACAGACTCCAGTGATTTTCTTGTCTCTTGTCCTATTGTCCATGATTCACATCCATATGTTAAGACTGGCTCTACATAACATTTAAGAACTCTTTTTCTTATTTCTATTGTCAAAAACGGATTGTATAGTATCTTCCTCATTTTTTTTGGAAAACTGCATTTGCCTGAGCCATTCTGCATCTCACCTCTTGTACATTTTCCGTCTGATGTTAACAAAGTTCCCAAATACTTAAATTCATTTACCTGTTTTAATATTGTTCCACTTGTCTTTATTTTGCACTGAAGTGATGTCTTTTTCTTTGTTGTTACCATTACTTCTTTCATTTTTCTAGTAAGGCTGAGTCCTTTAATTTTGCTTTCTTTCACTATACTGTCTAACATTTCTTGTAACTCATTTTCACTTTTAGCGATTAAGACCGTG
The DNA here is from genome assembly GCA_032433765.1 of Megaustenia siamemsis. Lineage (NCBI taxonomy): Eukaryota > Metazoa > Mollusca > Gastropoda > Stylommatophora > Ariophantidae > Megaustenia > Megaustenia siamemsis. Next base: position 55,370,173 of record JAVIAB010000024.1, read on the forward strand.
TCATCAGCATACCTTAGATTATTTATATTATAACCTCCAATTGTTATTCCAGGCATGCCCCTTATGGATCTTAATATAATCTCACTATAAATATTAAACAAATCTGGTGACAGCACACAACCTTGTCTAACACCCTGTTTTATTTGTTGAAATATTCCCAATTGGTTTCCAGTTCTTATGGCCGCTGTTTATTGCCAGTACATGTTCTTTATTCTTCTTAGATCCTTGCTGTCTACGTTAATGCTTTCTAAAATTGTGATCATTTCTTGGTGCTTTACTTTATCAAATGCTTTGGTATAATCTATGAAGCATAGGTATAGATCTGTTTTCACCTCTATGGCTCTTTCTACTAAAGATCTTATGATGTATATGGCATTGCTTGTTCCTTTATCTCTAACAAAACCACACTGTTCATCACTAATTTCTGGACTGATTTTGTTCCGCGTGATGATTCTTAGTAATATCTTAGTCATGTGACTCATAAGGCTTATTGTGCAATGATCATCACATTCAATCGCACCAGATTTCTTTGGTAGGGCTATGAATATTGATTTGAGCAGGTCGTCTGGTATATATCCGGTGTTGTAGATATCATTCAATATTTTTGTTAATATTTCTATTCCAAAATCACCCATGGCTTCAATCTCTTCTTTAGTTATATTATCTGGTCCAGGAGCTTTTCCTGCTTTCATATTGCGCTAGGCGTCTTCCACTTCTTCTTTGAATATTTTTGCTCTTATCCACTATCCTTAATATTTACTTCTGTTCGTTTCTCACTATAAAGATCTGTGTCCATCGTTCCCGTATGCTTTCTTGTCCAATCAACAGTTCTCCTTCTTCCACTACTAAAACAATAGGCAGAATGAATGAAACAAATAGCCGAGAAACCAAGAGAAAGATATTAAACAGCTTATCTAAATGGTATAATGAAAGATCACCGTTGAAATTATTACATGCATGAAGGACTGTAATATGCGGAGAGAGATGATCGCCTAAGCAAACCGGCATAGCGCCTAATGATGATGATTATAGTGATCCACGAGGTATGCGACAAACAACCATACACACAACATAAAGAACAACAAAAGTGACAATCATGAAGATACAGACCTTTATCAATAAATGCTTGCGCAGAATAAAAAGATGAGTATGGCAGGACAACATCACTAACATAGAATTATGGAAAAGTATCAGTCAAATACCAGTGGATAAAGAGATACAGCGAAGTCGATGGCGCTGGATAGGACACACTACAGAAGCCAACTGAGAGTATTACATGAGGCATTTTTTTTGGTGGAATCACAAAGGTAAAAGACAAAGAGGAAGACCAAAATATTCTTGGAGAAGACAGATGGAAGCAGATACGAAGATGAAGAGGAAGACATAGAATGATCATAAAAGAATTGCAAGAAACAGAACGGCTTGAAAAGTGATTGTTGAAGACCTATGCTCCACAGGGAGCTGAAGAACCATACACGCTCTTACTGAATTCATCTCTCATTCTTTCTCTTTCCACCTCTCTCTCTCTCTCTCTCACTCACTCGCTCCTTTCGCTCCTAATTACTAATTCGCATTTTTGCGCTGGCTTGCTCCACGATCTCTTCATTTAATACCTTGCCAGAAGCAGCGATATACAAATATATCAACCTCCTCCCCATACGTGACAGCTCACAGGCGAGCACAATTCTCAAAGAGATCCCGTAGTCAAGTGAGAACGATAGTCACTCGTTTGTGCAGGCAAGCACGTACTAGCCAGAGGTGTTGAGAAACACAGTCTGTCAGCTCAGAATTAAATTGGCCACAATCTCTTAAACCCTAGCTACTTTTCCTTCATCTTGAAAGCGATATACTGTCACGTCGTTACTTTAGTTGCTGTTTCTTCTCCTTCTGTTATTGAACGTACAGTTTCGATGGGACATACGCATTTGTGTATGTATTAACTTATGTGTATTCATGTTCGTATGTGCGTATCTGTTTTGCTTGTATGTATTTATAAATGTGCATAAGTAAATGATCATATTGCGTATACATGTGATATGTTTTTATATGTGTATATATACATATATATATCTATTTATTGACCTTTCAAGCCGTAGCCGGCCCATAGGGCTTAGACCAAGATACTCCTTCTCTTATCTAAATTTTTATTCTGGCAGTTTTCAACTCTTTTAAAGACATTTTATCAAATCTCTCCATTTGTCTCTGTTCACTGCATGCAGCTCTATCTCATTGAGGGGAAACGTCTCATGAAACGTAGACCTGATACAGAATGTGTGTGTGTGTGTATATATATATATATATATATATATATATATATATACATATACATATATGTATATAAGTGTTTGTATGCATGCATCGATGTATGAATCTAATTATGTATGTATGGTTGTGCGTATTATTGCTCATACTTGCATATAAAATGAAAAAAGGTAAAAAGTATAGACAAATATATAATTAAGACATAGAGTGTATTTCACAGCTGTTTGTCACTGATACTTTAGTTTATTCGTTTATTTATGTATTTCCAGGAAGATAAAATACACAAGCTTCTTCTGTTCTACATCCAAAGTGATTAGACGAAGCTGTCTTGTAACATTTAAAAGCGTTTGTGGTTAAAAGTTGAATGTTGCATCTCCCGAGACTCACGTTTTCGCATATTTGATCTGTCTATAATAAGTATTAACAACTAAAATATAATTCTTCTTCTTTCTTTCCTCATTTGCCGTGCAGCGTCGAGGGGGAGGGGGGGATATAACTTGTTGTCTTTTGCTCTTCTGTTTGCCTCATCTGCTGTTATGTTTCCTAATGATTCTAATATTCCTCAAAAACCATCTTTTTTGTGGTCGGCCCTTGAGTCTGGTATTCTCGCAGCGTTTATTGAAGGCTCACTGTGTTGTATTTAGGTCTTTCTGACTTATCACGTGGCCAACCCATTTTATCTCTTGTTTCTTTATGTACTCTATATCGATAATTATTCCTAGCTTTTTTCTCAGTTCTTCATTTCTGATCGTTTCAATCAAGCTGTTTCCTGCCATTTGTCTGACACATTTCAAAGCGGAAGTGGTTATTTTTCTTGTTGTTCTTAAAGTAAAATGTCATTCAGACGCAAATATTTACTTGAGCTAGACAAGTTTACGTTTCCTGTGTGGTGCCATAACTTAAAACCACTTTCAGAAAATATCAGTTTTAACAAAAAGGGGAATGTATTTGGCTCATGAAAACTTCATTCATAAATGTTGAAACCATTTCAGAATCAGAACTAAAGTACATTCTTGAGATGAAGCTCCCTCCCTCTCTCCCTCCCCCCTCACTCACTCCCTCCCTCCCTCCCCCTCCCTCCTTCCTTCCTTCCTTCCTTCCTTCCTCCCTCCCTAATATAAGCTGCCAGTGAAACAATAAATAGAGGGGCACGGAAACACTACAAACCATACTGGAGTAGTGAGCTAGAGCAACTGCACAATGACATGGAAACATCTCGGAAGCAAGCAGAAAATAACCCTTGCCAAGAACACCACAACAACTACCAGCATGCTAAAGCCAAATTTCAACGGGCTAAACTACAAGCCAGACGGAGAAGCTGGAAAGAGAAAACAGAGTCCTTGAATCTTGAACGAGACACAAGAAAAGTGTGAAAGCTTGTAAAACAGCTGAATGATGAGGGTACAGAAAGGAACACTAAAATCACACTGAAGAAGGATGGAAACATCCTAACAGGTAAGCAGGCAGCAAATCACTTGGCAGACTCCTTTGCAAATGACAACAATATTGAAATTAGCCTACAAAAAACGAATAAAAAACCCGTATAAAACAACAAAATGCAAGACAAGAGACCACACAAGAAGTCATGGAAATGCCCATTACACAAATAGAGCTAGAGCTGGCAATATCCAAATTAAAAATGAAAAAGTCACCAGGCAGTGATGGAGTGTCCAATGAAATGATTAAGAACTTGGGAACTGCAGCTAAAGCAAAACTACTGCAGATCTACAACATTTGCTGGATCACAGGTAGAGTGCCACAGGCATGGAGAGAAGCAATTATGATACCATTACTAAAGCCAGGAAAAGATGGTTCAACGACATCCAGCTATAGACCAATCAGACTTACAAGCTGTTTGTGTAAAACAATGGAACGTATAATCAATCTCAGGCTGCAGTGGTACATGGAAAGTGAAAATCTCCTTGTCCCACAACAAGCAGGCTTTAGACAGTGTTACTCTACCGAAGATCAGGCAACCTATCTTCTTTCCCAGGAAACTGAGGATGCATTTCAAGAAAAGAAACTGGTACTTGCAGCATGGATAGACCTAAAGAAAGCATTTGATAAGGTATGGAAGGAAGGGCTTTTGAAGAAACTGAGAAATTACGGAGTAAATGACAGGGTGTACAAATAGGTCCAAGCATACTTGCATACCAGGAGAGCCAGAGTGCAACTGGATGGTCTTAAGAGTAAGAAGGTCTTACTGCGCCAGGGCGTCCCACAGGGAGGGGTACTATCTCCAACACTTTTTCTAGTTTACATCAATGACCTAGTTACTGAACTACCACATGGTATCAAAGTGGCAATGTATGCAGATGACTTGGTAATGTGGTGCGCAGAGGAGTGTGTAACAGTGGCCTCCAAATTGATACAAAGAGCTATGAATGCACTAAATTCATGGACAAATAGATGGTGTATCAGATCAATACAGACAAATGCAGTACTACACTTTTCACACTCTCCCAGAAATAAAAAGCAGGAGCCATCTACATAAACAATAAGCCTGTGAAAGAAGACATACAAGCTACGTATTTCGGAGTTACATTTGATAACAAACTATCTTGGAAACAGCAGATAAATAAGGCAACCCAAAAAGCAAGGAGAAAGTTGGCTATTCTAAGAAAGCTGTGTGGAACCACATGGGGTGCGAGTGGGAACATACTCAGTAAAGTTTACCAACAGAGTATACGCCCACATTTAGAATATGGATCATATGCATGGTGCTCAGAATCAAACACCACATTGCAAGAGCTGGATAAAGTACAAAACCAGGCACTTAGGGTCATCACAGGAGCAATGAAATCAACACCAATATTGGAGATGGAGAAATTATGGAGGATACCAGCACTGAGAGAACGGAGGGACACAAAGGTGCTGACACAGGCAGAAAAATCGTCATGTATGCCGAGACATCCAATGAAAGGCCGATTCCAAAATCTTGCATTGGGACGACTTAAGAGAAGCAGTTTTAACCACCAAGCCAAGCGAATTAGTACACAAACACCAGACATGTCAAGAGTTGTTAACCCCCTACTGCCCATACCAGAACAGACTCCCTGGACAGAGGAATCAAAAATAGGCTGTAAAATCCATAGTCAACTCAGACTGACGGAGTCTACTGCTATGAATTATACCAAAACAGTTACAATGAACAAGAACAATGCAGATCACAGTTCTCTTATAAAACCATCTTAACGTCCACAATGTACGAAGTCAATAAAGAATCTAACCAACAAAAATATATCTAAAATGGTTATCTGGTATGTCTTCTCTCACTTTAAGATGTCAATGCACAATAATAGAAAATATTCGATATTGATCTAAATGGAGGAAGAATGAATCATCTCAGACACCTATTAACTTAACAGATAGCGACAAACATGAAATAAAATAAGAACATTTTGCAACTTTTATACCTGTAAAAGGAAGCGGAGATAATTGACAAAGACAAGCACGCTGATTATAATCACAGCTAGACAGACACAATTTGATTTCTTCTGGAAGAGCCGATTTTTAAAAATGCTGAGTAACGAGTATTGGCTATGACATGAAATTGAGAATAGAAATACGTGGGAAACAGGTGGAGCAAATACAAAGATAATAATAGCAGATATTAACGGGGCAAAGAATAAAGAAAAATCGTCACAACATAAATATGTCTGAGAAAACTGCTGCAGGTCACAAGAAAAAACATAATAAAAAATTAGAACAGAAAAATATCAGAGCAGTTGGCGAAGGAGGGTGGCAAACTATAGTAGCCAGGTACAGGTGCAACTTATGAGGAGTCAATGAGGTTGTCAGGAACAAATACATGAATAGATGGAATACACAACTGGGGAGAAATAATAATAAATGAATATTAGTATAGAGGGAAATATTAGTATAGAGGGAAATATTAGTATAGAGGGAAACTTCCGAGGTGACAGATCAGGGAATAATTTCAGGAGAAGATGTATGTTTACAACACACCGAAACAATCACAAATAATCAACAACAGAAAAAAAAGAACAATAGATGGTCCATAGCAAGATTAAACCCGTACTCCTCGGCACAGCGCCTTGCCACGTGAACCAAACGCTAGAGCACATGGCCAACTCAGCTACCTGAAAAGATAGGTACCATCGGCGATGTCTTTCACGCATGTGTACTCATGTCTATGGCAAAGGGTAACGAACACAAATTGTGGATAAATTATATATCTGTATTGTCCTATTAAGACAATTATCTCCTGTTGGGCTGAATACTTGCGTTGCAGACAGTTATTCATCCAAAGCAAAAAGAGAGCTAATATCCAATATTAGGAAGAAACAATCATCATGTTTTGTCCATGTAATGAGAAAGAAACAGCTGGAATATATTGTGACAACTGGGAAAATTGAAGAACGAAGAGATAGAGGGACTCAAAGAGAATAGATAATAGACAGCATAAGAGAATGAATTGGCAGATGATCAACAACAGAAATGATAAATAACTGTCGAGATCGAGAAGTGTGAAGCAACATGACCACCAACATTAGCGGCCGTGGTACTTGATGATGATGATGTTGTTCTCAATGATGGGTGGTGACAAGGTAACAAGTCAAACAAGAGAATGATATGAATTATAAACAAAAAAACGTCTCTTTAGATTATAATTCCTAACTTAGCAATACTTAAATATAGCAAGTTTCATGTGGGCTGACTCACTAAACCATAGTTCGCCGGATTGGCAAGAACACACTCCGCAGGGAGTAGACGCATCTAATAGACGTGTCTCACGTTAACAGCCTGACTTGGATATACTGCTCTGGGCACGCGGGGGTTCGTGGCAAATGAGATAGCCGACAGGTTTTCGGGATCTGCCATTGCGCAAGTGACCTTAAGAATTGACATGTATGACAAAGCGAGTACACCTTAACCTAGCAAACTGATTTATCTAATGTAAGCAATGCTTTATATATATATATATATATATATATATATATATATATATATATATATATATATATATATATATAGTAGCCTCCGTCAGTCATAGTTGACTATAGATTTGTCAGCACCCCTAGAAATTTAATTTTTTCTTTTCTTTCACCGTGTATTCTCTTTCTCTATGAATCTTGTCTGCTTCTTGTTTAAGGTGAACCTTTAGCGTGTGTTTCCAGAGATCGCGGTCTGCAGCTATGTCTTCCCATGCTGCAGGGTTTATGTTCAGAGTCATCATGTCGCGTTTACACACATCTACAAATCGAAATTTTGGGCGACCCCTAGTTCTTTTACCATATGTCAGTTGTCCGTAGAGTATATCTTTCGGTATGCGGCCATCTTTCAGCCGGTGTACATGGCCCAGCCAGCGTAACCTACGTTGTTTGAGCAGCGTTTCGGGAGACCCGTGGAAGTCATGACCTCCACGTTTGTCACTTTATCCTTCCAGGTGATACCAAGAATAAGGCGTAGACATCGCATATGGAATGTATTTAGCCTTCTCTCCTGCTTTACATAGGTTGTCCAAGATTCGTTGCCATACAGGAGAATACTAATTATGCAGGCATTGTACACCATGGCTTTTGTTTTAATTGTCAGTTTGTTGTTTTACCAGACACGCCTAGAAAAACGGGCAAAGGTGGTAGCTGCTTTACAAATGCGAGTGTCAATTTCTGTATCTTAGATAGTTTGTAGCTGATGATGGACCCCAGGTAGTTATACTGCGGCACGATATCAAGTTTATAGTTGTCGATACAGATTGCAGGTGTTGCTTCGACGTCCTGACCGAGTATATTAGTTTTCTGCAAACTTATTTTTAGACCGAAGTCTCGGCAGGCATGTAAAAAGCGATGTACCATGCTCTGGAGTTCTTCCTGACTTTCCGTGACAAGTGCAGCGTCGTCAACAAATAACAGATCTCTAATAGAGATATGTCTGACCTTAGATCTAGCTTTTAGTCTTGAAATATTGAACAATCAACCATCAGATCTAGTATGCAGACAGACTCCTTCATTCGCATGTGAGAATGCATGTTTTAACAGAACAGCGAAGAAGATTCCAAATAGAGTTGGAGCAAGAACGCATCCCTGCTTGACACCGCTGCGTATGCCGAAGGGTTGTGATGTGCTGTCGTCGTATTGGACGGTACCCTTCATGTCCTCATGAAACGATTTGACTAACGCCAGTAGAGTATGTGGGTAGCCTATTTTGGAAAGTATTTTGAAAAGACCTTCTCTGCTGACAAGATCAAATGCCTTTGTAAGGTCGATAAAGGCGATGAAGAGAGGTTTTTCTGCTCTCTAGATTTTTCTTGAAGTAGACGTAAAGAGAAAATCATGTCTGCAGTTGATCTTCCGGATCTAAAGCCGCATTGCGATTCAGGACATACGCGTTCTGCGAGTTTTTGTAGCCTTCCTAAGATGACTCTGGGGAAGGTCTTGCCGACAATGCTGAGTCTCTGTAGTTGTTGCAGTCGCTTCTATCTCCTTTATTTTTGTAGAGAGTTACAATCACAGAGTCTCTCATATCTTGAGGAATGGTTTTCTCTTTCCAGCATAGATGTAGTACTTCAAGCAGGGGATGTAGCAGAGCACTTTTAGAGAATTTGATCAGTTCGGTAGGGATCCCATCTTGTCCTGGCGCCTTGCCGTTAGAAAAACTATCTATAGCCTTGCTAAGTTCTTCTACGGTTGGTTCAATGTCTAGCTCTTCCATAGGAGGGAGACATTGGATGACGTCAAGTGCGTTTGGTGTAACAGTGTTTTCTATTGAATAAAGTGATGAATAATGTTCCACCCATCTTTCCATCTGTTTGGCTCTATCTGTTATTTTCTCCCCAGTGGATGTCTTTAGTGGGGCAATAGTGTATTTTGTTGGTCCAAGGGCTTTCTTTATGCCATCATACATTACCTTTAGGTTCCCTGTTTGATATGCAGTCTGGATGCTGTTGGTAAGCTGGAGCCACCTCTCATTAGCGCAGCGTCGAGCTGTTTGCTGGTCTTTGTTTCTGGTCATTTTAATAGCCTGCAGAGTATTTGCATTAGGTGCGCGCTTGTGATCTAAGAAGGCCGCGCGTTTAGCTTCAATTACGGGTGTCATAACATGGGAGTTGGCTTCAAACCAATCCTGAGACTTAAATGTCATTTTTCTAAAGATGCTAACCGCGTTGTTGTAGATGACGTTGCGGAGATGCTCCCATTTTTCCACAGCGCTGGTGTAATGTTCATGAGCGCTTAGCGACTCCTTGAGGATCTTGTTGAACTGCTCGACTAATCCAGAATGTGTTAGCTTGCTAGTGTCTATGCGAGGTCTCTTCTTTGGCTGCCTGGCATAGTGGAACCTCCTGGGCAGTAACTTGAGTTTGTAGCAGACTAGTGAATGATCCGAGTCACAGTCTGCACTGTGGTATGACCGTGTGGCAGCAGACTAGAGAATGATCCGAGTCACAGTCTGCACTGTGGTATGACCGTGTGGCAGCAGACTAGAGAATGATCCGAGTCACAGTCTGCACTGTGGTATGACCGTGTGGCAGCAGACTAGAGAATGATCCGAGTCACAGTCTGCACTGTGGTATGACCGTGTGGCAGCAGACTAGAGAATGATCCGAGTCACAGTCTGCACTGTGGTATGACCGTGTGGCAGCAGACTAGAGAATGATCCGAGTCACAGTCTGCACTGTGGTATGACCGTGTGGCAGCAGACTAGAGAATGATCCGAGTCACAGTCTGCACTGTGGTATGACCGTGTGGCAGCAGACTAGAGAATGATCCGAGTCACAGTCTGCACTGTGGTATGACCGTGTGGCAGCAGACTAGAGAATGATCCGAGTCACAGTCTGCACTGTGGTATGACCGTGTGGCAGCAGACTAGAGAATGATCCGAGTCACAGTCTGCACTGTGGTATGACCGTGTGGCAGCAGACTAGAGAATGATCCGAGTCACAGTCTGCACTGTGGTATGACCGTGTGGCAGCAGACTAGAGAATGATCCGAGTCACAGTCTGCACTGTGGTATGACCGTGTGAGGATTACAGATGTGAGGAAAGGGCGTCTGACAAGTATCAAGTCCAGCTGGTGCCAGTGTTTCGATCGTTGGTGTCTGACAAGTATCAAGTCCAGCTGGTGCCAGTGTTTCGATCGTGGGTGTCTGACAAGTATCAGGTCCAGCTGGTGCCAGTGTTTCGATCGTGGGTGTCTGACAAGTATCAGGTCCAGCTGGTGCCAGTGTTTCGATCGTGGGTGTCTGACAAGTATCAAGTCCAGCTGGTGCCAGTGTTTAGATCGTTGGTGTCTGACAAGTATCAAGTCCAGCTGGTGCCAGTGTTTCGATCGTGGGTGTCTGACAAGTATCAAGTCCAGCTGGTGCCAGTGTTTCGATCGTGGGTGTCTGACAAGTATCAAGTCCAGCTGGTGCCAGTGTTTCGATCGTGGGTGTCTGACAAGTATCAGGTCCAGCTGGTGCCAGTGTTTCCATCGTGGGTGTCTGACAAGTATCAGGTCCAGCTGGTGCCAGTGTTTCGATCGTGGGTGTCTGACAAGTATCAAGTCCAGCTGGTGCTAATGCTTCGATCGTGGGTGTCTGACAAGTATCAAGTCCAGCTGGTGCCAGTGTTTCGATCGTTGGTGTCTGACAAGTATCAAGTCCAGCTGTTGCCAGTGTTTCGATCGTTGGTGTCTGACAAGTATCAAGTCCAGCTGGTGCCAGTGTTTCGATCGTGGGTGTCTGACAAGTATCAAGTCCAGCTGGTGCCAGTGTCTCGATCGTGGGTGTCTGGCAAGTATTAGGTCCAGCTGGTGCCAGTGTCTCGATCGAGAGTGTCTGACAAGTATCAAGTCCAGCTGGTGCCAGTGTCCCGATCGTGGGTGTCTGACAAGTATCAAGTTCAGCTGGTGCCAATGTTTCGATCGTGGGTGTCTGACAAGTATCACGTCCAGCTGGTGCCAGTGTTTCGATCGTTGGTGTCTGACAAGTATCAAGTCCAGCTGGTGCCAGTGTTTCGATCGTTGGTGTCTGACAAGTATCAAGTCCAGCTGGTGCCAGTGTTTCGATCGTGGGTGTCTGACAAGTATCAAGTCCAGCTGGTGCCAGTGTTTCGATCGTTGGTGTCTGACAAGTATCAAATCCAGCTGGTGCCAGTGTTTCGATCGTGGGTGTCTGACAAGTATCAAGTCCAGCTGGTGCCAGTGTTTCGATCGTGGGTGTCTGACAAGTATCAGGTCCAGCTGGTGCCAGTGTTTCGATCGTGGGTGTCTGACAAGTATCAGGTCCAGCTGGTGCCAGTGTTTCGATCGTGGGTGTCTGACAAGTATCAGGTCCAGCTGGTGCCAGTGTTTCGATCGTGGGTGTCTCCAAGATACTTTATGCTGAGGCTTGGTTTTGATAAAAGTATTTGTGACGCACAGGTTATGATAGACGCAAAACTCTAGAAGTTGTTGGCCGTTTTCATTTAATTTACCAACTCCAAAGCGACCGAGGCAGGATGGCCACGAACTGTGGTCTGCGCCAATTCTAGCATTGAGATCCCCCAGTAGAATAGTGTGATCTTGTCCTGGTATACTTTCCATGACTCCAGTCAAATTTTCGTATAAATTGTCCTTGGTTTCAGATGAAAAGCGCAAGGTCGGAGCGTATACATTGACAAGGGTAACTGGTCCCACTGTTGTATTGAGACGAAGTGTTATTATTCGTTCTGATGCATGCTGACCGAGTGTAACCAGACCTTTTAGAGATTTTTTACAGCAAATCTCACACCGTGTTCTCTGATATCGTCGCTGCTCTTTCCTTGCCAATAGAACACGTAGTCTGACTCGTTCAGCATACCTGAGCCTGCCAAATGCGTCTCTTTAAGTGTGGCTATATCCACCTGATATAAAAAGAGGAGTAAGACAAGGATGCATCCTATCACCAAGTTTGTTCAATCTATACACTGAGCAAATCTTTAAAAACATCATAGAGATGCCAGGCCTACAAATTAATGGAAAGATAATCAATAACCTAAGATATGCTGACGATACTGTACTACTAGCAGAAAATCCTAAAGACCTACAACAATTACTTAATGAAATAAACACGACAAGCAAAAAATATGGACTAGATATGAATATCAAAAAGACTAAAACTATGATCATAAACAAAGAAAATACTCAAAACCCACAAGTGGATATCAAAATTGAAGGAATAGACCTTGAGACAGTTCAGAACTATAACTACCTTGGACATACTATAACCAGTGATGGAAAATATGCAACTGAAATAAACAAAAGAATAGGAATGGCAAAAAGTAATTTTAATGTCATGAAGGACATACTAACATCAACACAAATAACACCAGAGCTAAAACTAAGAATAGCAAAATGTTACATCTTCTCAATATTCCTATATGGTGCTGAAACATGGACATTAGACAAGAAAACCTAACAGAATTTAAGCCTTTGAAATGTGGATATATAGAAGAATAGGTAGAATTGGATGGAAGGAAAAGAAAACAAACGATGAAGTCTTAAAACAACTAAAAATGAAAAGAGAACTTCTCAACACAATTAGAACAAGACAAATGCGATTCTTAGGCCATGTTAAAAGACACAACAGCCTACTAAAAGTAATCCTGGAGGGGAAAATACAAGGTAAAAGAGGCAGAGGCAGACCAAGATTAACATGGACGAGTAACATCAAAAGATGGACAAATCAACCGATGACAACCTTCACCATCAAAGCAAGAGATAGAGCAGAATGGCGCTCCATGGTAGCCAACCTTTGTTGCGGAGACGGCACTCAATGATGATGATATCCACCTGAAGTCTTTTCAGTTCATTATTGATTATGGCTGTCTTTCTGGCGTCGTTTGTCAAGCAAATTGTCAGATAGGCCTGATTGCATTGTGCGAACGTTCCAGCAACACAAACGTAGGTTAAGTTTCTTGGTTCCTGATTTCACTTGTGTGGCAGGTGTGGATGGTAACATGCCAACACCAAAATGACGATTCTGGAGTGTCCTCTCCAGGGCGCGAGCTTGGGCAGAAAAAGAAAGAGACAAGTTGTTGCCCATGCAACATGTTTCTTTTCTCCATGCAGCCGAGCGATCCAAAGGACTAGCAGGGCAAGAACAGTTTGGTGCCAACTGCGTCGCAGGAGTTGCCAGAGCAATGTTGAAATCAACACTGAACTGCCTTAGGGACTCCATCTCCGGATTTTTCCTCAGGGTTTAATCCCGAAGTCTATTCCTTGAACGGGCACCCGCTAGACAGCGGGGGTTTATAATCGGAGTTGACCTTCTCCTAGATGCGTCGCCATTTTTAGGCTGACGGGTCGCACCTACCCGCGAAGGAGGTTAGGGCGCCTCCGATGCCTCCGATTCGCCGACGAAAACGTCATAGGGCATTTGGGGCTTTTTTTTATAGAATTAGCTGCCTCACGCAACTAATTCACCCCACCCTCTGTTGCGCCACTTGACATCGTTTTGAGGAACGCAGCTGGTTATTCTATATTCGCAGCATGCCTCTATATCTAGAGGCCGGCCAATGTTCCACTAGAGGACACGTTTAGAAGTAGGTCAAGCCACCTACCCCTAGGCGACAGGTGGATAGTGCCTAAGCTCTCTCCACACGTGAGTATATATATATATATATATATATATATATATATATATATATATATATATATATATATATATATATATATAAGACATATTTGAGGAAAATTAATTTTTGTGCGGCATAATATATATGTTCAGCCCAATTTCTTTAAAAAAATAAAATGTATTTTGTGCGGAAAATCTCGAGATTGAGACTTTTTATTTGTCAGGATTTCTCAAAAACTAACAAAGAGAACTTAATGTAATTTATAAATGGAACATTACGCCATATCACTTCTGAAATAATAACATTTGGATTGGAGCTAAGGTTGAAAGAAAAGCTAAAATTATAGAGAACAATAATCATAAAAAAAATTTTAGCGGTAAGGTTCATAAAGAATCACACACAAAAATAAAAATGAATGAACTGCAGAAATTCCCATACTTAAGTTTGTTTTTTATAAGTTATATTCCCTACTTGTCTGCCTGGCTATATCCACTACTTGTCTTCCTGGCTATATCCACTACTTGTCTGCTTGGATATATCCACTACTTGTGTGCCTGCATATATCCACTACTTGTCTACCTGGCAATATTCCCTAAGGGTCTGCCTGGCTATATTCCCTACTTGTCTGCCTGGCTATATTCCCTACTTGTCTGCCTGGCTATATTCCCTACTTATCTGCCTGGCTATACTCCCTACTTGTCTGCCTGGCAATATCCACTACTTGTCTGCCTGGCTATATCCACTACTTGTCTGCGTGGCTATATCCCCCACTTGTCTGCCTGGCTATATCCCCTACTTGCTTGTCTGCCTGGCTATATCCCACACTTGTCTGCCTGGCTATATACACTGCTGTCTGCCTGGCTATATCCCCCTTGTCTGCCTGGCTATATCCCCCACTTGCTTGTCTGCCTGGCTATATTCCCCACTTGTCTGCCTGGCTATATCCCCCACTTATCTGCCTGGCTATATCCCCTACTTACTTGTCTACCTGGCTATATCCCACCTTGTCTGCCTGGCTATATCCACTACTTGTCTGCCTGGCTATATCCACTACTTGTCTGCCTGGCTATATCCCCTACTTGCTTGTCTGGCCCGGCTATATCCCCCCTTGTCTGCCTGGCTATATCCCCCACTTGCTTGTCTACCTGGCTATATCCCCCCTTGTCTACCTGGCTATATCCCCCCTTGTCTGCCTGGCTATATCAACTACTTGTCTGCCTGGCTATATCCACTACTATCTGCCTGGCTATATCCCCTACTTGCTTGTGTGCCTGGCTATATCCCCTACTTGTCTGCCTGGCTATATCGCCTACTTGCTTGTCTGCCTGGCTATATCCCCCACTTGTCTGCCTGGCTATATCCCCCACTTGCTTGTCTGCCTGGTTTTATCCCCTACTTGCTTGTCTGCCTGGCTATATCCCCCACTTGTCTGCCTGGCTATATCCCCCACTTGTCTGCCTGGCTATATCCCCTACTTGCTTGTCTGCTTGGCTATATCCCCTACTTGCTTGTCTGCCTGGCTATATCCCCTACTTGCTTGTCTGCCTGGCTATATCCCCCACTTGCTTGTCTGCCTGGCTATATCTCCTACTTGCTTGTCTGCCTGGATATATCCCCCCCCCCCTTGTCTGCCTGGCTATATCCCCTACTTGCTTGTCTGCCTGGCTATATCCCCCACTTGCTTGTCTGCCTGGCTATATCCCCCACTTGTCTGCCTGGCTAACTCTCCTACTTGCTTGTCTGCCTGGCTATATCCTCCACTTTCTTGTCTGCCTGGCTATATCCCCCACTTGTCTGCTTGGCTATATCACCCCTTGTCTGCCTGTCTATATCCCCCACTTGCTTGTCTGCCTGGCTATATCCCCTACTTGTCTGCCTGGCTATATCCCCTACTTGCTTGTCTGCCTGGCTATATCCCCTACTTGTCTGCCTGGCTATATCCCCTACTTGCTTGTCTGCCTGGCTATATCCCCTACTTGCTTTTCTGCCTGGCTATATCCCCCACTTGCTTGTCTGCCTGGCTTTATCCCCTACTTGCTTGTCTGCCTGGCTATATCCCCCACTTGTCTGCCTGGCTATATCCCCTACTTGCTTGTCTGCCTGGCTATATCCCCCACTTGTCTGCCTGGCTATATCCTCTACTTGCTTGTCTGCCTGGCTATATCCCCTACTTGCTTATCTGCCTGGCTATATCCCCCACTTGCTTGTCTGCCTGGCTTTATCCCCTACTTGCTTGTCTGCCTGGCTACATCCCCCACTTGTCTGCCTGGCTATATCCCCCACTTGCTTGTCTGTCTGGCTATATCCCCCACTTGTCTACCTGGCTATATCGCCTACTTGCTTGTCTGCCTGGCTATATCCCCTACTTGCTTGTCTGCCTGGCTATATCCCCTACTTGCTTGTCTGCCTGGCTATATCCCCTACTTGCTTGTCTGCCTGGCTATATTCCCCACTTGTCTGCCTGGCTATATCCCCCACTTGCTTGTCTACCTGGCTATATCCACTACTTGTCTGCCTGGCTATATCCCCTACTTGCTTGTCTGCCTGGCTTTATCCCCTACTTGCTTGTCTGCCTGGCTATATCCCCCACTTGTCTGCCTGGCTATATCCCCCACTTGTCTGCCTGGCTATATCCTCTACTTGCTTGTCTGCCTGGCTATATCCCCTACTTGCTTATCTGCCTGGCTATATCCCCCACTTGCTTGTCTGCCTGGCTTTATCCCCTACTTGCTTGTCTGCCTGGCTATATCCCCCACTTGTCTGCCTGGCTATATCCCCCACTTGCTTGTCTGCCTGGCTATATCCCCCACTTGTCTACCTGGCTATATCGCCTACTTGCTTGTCTGCCTGGCTATATCCCCTACTTGCTTGTCTGCCTGGCTATATCCCCTACTTGCTTGTCTGCCTGGCTATATCCCCTACTTGCTTGTCTGCCTGGCTATATTCCCCACTTGTCTGCCTGGCTATATCCCCCACTTGCTTGTCTGCCTGGCTATATCCCCCACTTGCTTGTCTGCCTGGCTATATCCCCCCCCCCCTTGTCTGCCTGGCTATACCCACTACTAGTCTGCCTGGCTATATCCACTACTTGTCTGCCTGGATACATTCCCGACTTTTCTGCCAGACAAAATGTTGACATTCTGAGATATTGCGTCAAATGTTACTAAAAATGTAGCAAACAAAAAAATTGAATTAAGAGAAAATTTGCAAAAACGTAACTTTCCGTGTTGGCTTTAAAACATAAACTTAGTTAATGAGCTCCTACTGCATACGAGTCGACTTCAGGATATTCCTCAGCTCTCTGAACACTTTTTATAGCTCTTGTTATCTTATTATCCATTTTAATCCTTTCTTAAATTGCTCTTATACCTGCGTTTTCAAACTTACGAAATGACATGTTGTAGTACCCACAGCTCAGTCATAATTGCTTTAGTATTTCAAGTCTTCCTTTGTTCCCCTTTTTATAGACAACAATAACACCATTCACAGCCTATTCTAGTCTATCTTTGCCAACAAAAGTAGTTTCAGGACATCTTTCTCAGATCAAACGATGGAATGCTTCATTAGCATTTTGGATTCCATCATGCAAACATAAAAAAAAAAAAAAACTCTTCACTTTAAAGATTTTCAATGGTTTTATTTGGTCCATGGCAAAGTCTGGCAGATTTTAAAAATATTTTTTAAATTTATTTTTTGTGTTTGCTTTGACCGTGACACCATTTTCCACACTATAAATGCATTCCTATTCTGTGCTACCAGATGAACCAGACTTCAAATTCCTCCAAATCCTATATAATGTCTCCTACTATTTTCTTCTAATAATTTGCTTTTGTGGGCGACAACCTTGTCTAGAAGTATCTTTCCCATCCTCTTCTGAACAGGACCACAACGTTGTTTTCACTACATAAATGGAGGGTTACAACTCAACATCTGTTGTTATTTTTTTAGCCTCCACACACCAGATAACCACTGTATATTAGTCCATACTGGCTGACTGGTCCATCTCCTAGATAACAAGTGTATTTTAGCCCATACTGACTGACTGGTCCATCTCCTAGATAACAAGTGTATTTTAGCCCATACTGGCTGACTGATCCATCTCTTAGATAACAAGTGTATTTTAGCCCATACTGACTGACTGATCCATCTCATTAGATAACAAGTGTATTTTAGCCCATACTGGCTGACTGATCCATCTCTTAGATAACAAGTGTATTTTAGCCCATACTGACTGACTGATCCATCTCCTAGATAACAAGTGTATTTTAGCCCATACTGGCTGACTGATCCATCTCCTAGATAACAAGTGTATTTTAGCCCATACTGGCTGACTGATCCATCTCCTAGATAACAAGTGTATTTTAGCCCATACTGGCTGACTGATCCATCTCCTAGATAACAAGTGTATTTTAGCCCATACTGACTGACTGGTCCATCTCCTAGATAACAAGTGTATTTTAGCCCATACTGACTGACTGGTCCATCTCCTAGATAACAAGTGTATTTTAGCCCATACTGACTGACTGGTCCATCTCCTAGACAACAAGTGTGTTTCATACTGGCTGACTGATCCATCTGGTGTATTTTAGCCCATACTGACTGACTGGTCCATCTCCTAGATAACAAGTGTATTTTAGCCCATACTGACTGACTGGTCCATCTCCTAGATAACAAGTGTATTTTAGCCCATACTGACTGACTGGTCCATCTCCTAGATAACAAGTGTATTTTAGCCCACTGACTGACTGGTCCATCTCCTAGATAACAAGTGTATTTTAGCCCATACTGGCTGATCCATCTCTTAGATAACAAGTGTATTTTAGCCCATACTGACTGACTGGTCCATCTCCTAGATAACAAGTGTATTTTAGCCCATACTGGCTGACTGATCCATCTCTTAGATAACAAGTGTATTTTAGCCCATACTGACTGACTGATGAATCTCCTAGATAACAAGTGTATTTTAGCCCATACTGACTGACTGGTCCATCTCCTAGATAACAAGTGTATTTTAGCCCATACTGGCTGACTGATCCATCTCTTAGATAACAAGTGTATTTTAGCCCATACTGACTGACTGATCCATCTCTTAGATAACAAGTGTATTTTAGCCCATACTGACTGACTGGTCCATCTCCTAGATAACAAGTGTATTTTAGCCCATACTGGCTGACTGATCCATCTCCTAGATAACAAGTGTATTTTAGCCCATACTGACTGACTGATCAATCTCCTAGATAACAAGTGTATTTTAGCCCATACTGACTGACTGATCCATCTCCTTAGACAACAAGTGTATTTTAGCCCATACTGACTGACTGATCCATCTCCTTAGATAACAAGTGTATTTTAGCCCATACTGACTGACTGATCCATCTCCTAGATAACAAGTGTATTTTAGCCCATACTGACTGACTGATCCATCTCCTTAGATAACAAGTGTATTTTAGCCCATACTGGCTGACTGATGAATCTCGTAGATAACAAGTGTATTTTAGCCCATACTGACTGACTGATCCATCTCCTTAGATAACAAGTGTATTTCGCCCATACTGACTGACTGATCCATCTCCTAGATAACAAGTGTATTTTAGCCCATACTGACTGACTGATCCATCTCCTTAGATAACAAGTGTATTTTAGCCCATACAGACTGACTGATCCATCTCCTTAGATAACAAGTGTATTTTAGCCCATACTGACTGACTGATCCATCTCCTAGATAGCAAGTGTATTTTAGCCCATACTGACTGACTGATCCATCTCCTTAGATAACAAGTGTATTTTAGCCCATACTGACTGACTGATCCATCTCCTAGATAACAAGTGTATTTTAGCCCATACTGACTGACTGATCCATCTCCTTAGATAACAAGTGTATTTTAGCCCATACTGACTGACTGATCCATCTCCTTAGATAACAAGTGTATTTAGCCCATACTGAATGACTGATCCATCTCCTAGATAACAAGTGTATTTTAGCCCATACTGATTGACTGATCCATCTCCTTAGATAACAAGTGTATTTTAGCCCATACTGACTGACTGATCCATCTCCTAGATAACAAGTGTATTTTAGCCCATACTGACTGACTGATCCATCTCCTAGATAACAAGTGTATTTTAGCCCATACTGACTGACTGATCCATCTCCTAGATAACAAGTGTATTTTAGCCCATACTGACTGACTGATCCATTTCCTTAGATAACAAGTGTATTTTAGCCCATACTGACTGACTGGTCCATCTCCTTAGATAACAAGTGTATTTTAGCCCATATTTACTGACTGATCTTTCCAGACCTACAGATTTTATATTTCCGGCATAACCAACATGGTATTTCTTGCAAGTGTTTTTGTGTTCGCCCTTCCATTCCAGTCATTTGTCACCAGAAATGTTCTTCACATGTTCTGCACGTCAAGCACAATAATTAGACACGACATCCATATCAGAGAACACTCATGACTGAAAGGCGACAACAAAGCGGGCGATAATTGACATGTCAAAAGAAGTGGTAGAAAGCAACGTAGCGAAGGGTGAAAGGAGAAAAAAAAACGTCCTCAACGGAAAATGAGGCAGCACGTTCGATCAATGCTCGCAGGAACAATCAGCAAACAAACACTTTGATGGTTGATAAAACGGTGGCAAAGCGGATATGGAAAAGCCCCGACCGCTGTGACGCCAACCTGAACTAGGAACTACAAATTTCAAAATATTTAAATAGATGGTTCCTAAGAAAAAAAAAATTAATATTGTGCCGATCTACCAAATGAGAAAGCACGAGAAAACAAAACAAAAAGAAGACAAACATATTTAGAGATCGATAAAGTATTGAGTTTATAACTGACAGTTAAGTAAGTTCTTCAGTAGGCTACTCTAAACATTTCACCATTAACTCCGGAGAAAGACACGGCTGCGTGCTTTCCCCTTTACCTTTAATCACATATATGGACAATATATGCAAATTAGCATGCCCATTCAAAGGAAGTATACCAACAAGGATAATAACAGGCGATAACACAAAAGAGAACAAAATATACGTACCAGAAAACAGCAGAAGAGAGGACGAAATAAATGAAATACTATTTGCAGACGACCAAGTTCTGATACATGAAACAACTGAGGACCTGCAAGAACATATCAACAAGCTAAACAACACTTGTAAACAATACAACATGAAGATCAACATGAACAAAACCGAAGTAATGGCAATAGCGAGAAAGAAAGAAAAACGTAACATCATAATAGATAATACGCCTCTGAAACAAGTAGACAATTTTAAATATCTGGGTAGCACGTTAACACAAGACAATAACCAAGAGACAGAGATAGATATAAGGTGTAACAAAGCATGCCAAGTTATAGGCCAAGTATCAACACTATTGAAAAACAAAGCAATAACTACGGAAGCAAAAAGGGCAATATACAAATCAATTTTTCTACCAACTCTGAGTTATCAGTGCCAGAATTGGACACTGGACTCTAGAACAATAAGAAAGATAACGACCACCGAAATGAAATGTGTCAGATGAATGACAAGAAACAGCTTAAGGGACAGAGTAAGAAAAACCGACCTGAGGAAGAAACTAGAAATTGAACCAGCCATCGAATACATAAAGAAACAACTGATAAATTGTTTCAGCCACATAACAAGACAAAAAGAACTAACAATGAATCAAAGAGCCATAAACAAACGCTACGAAAACGCCAGATTAAGAGGAGGACCGAGAAAGAGATGGATAAAGGGAATACTAGAGTCACTAGGAGGGATAACACCAGAAGAGGCCAACAGAAGAGCAAAGAATCGCAGATTGTATCTCCCCTCGACGCCAAAGGCAATGGAGGAAGGATAGAAGAAGAAGAAGAAGAACTGACAGTTTAGACAAAAAATATACACATTACTTTATTTAATAACCAACACTGGCTTGCAGTATATTCTGCACCGTCTACCAGCTTGATAAGTTCCTCCTATTTGAGTTGCCTGCACAATGTCGCCTTGTTTGTTGACCTGTTTCCTCTTGTACTTTTCCATGTGCCTTCCTCTCTTTTTCTTTGCCCGCTTCCTCCCAAGCATCACAAAATGAGATTTTTTTTTTTCGCCAGCTTTTACCCCTGAATAAGTCCCTAGAGACAAGGAACTGAATTTTGCGTGTTAATGGTTTTTTCCTGGCAGCCGTGTGCACATGGGTCCCTCCCCGGAAAGCAGATAACTCCGTCCTCGGAGGTACTCATATTTTTTCTGTCTATGAATAAGTGGTGTTTAAGCCGGGTCTCCCTGATGAGACCAGGTGTGGTTGCCGCAGAGAGAAATCATATATACAAATCCCAACTGGAGCAACCGGGATTTGAACCAACAATCTCTCTGTCTCGAGACCAGCGTCTTGCCTCGAGACCAACCAGTCAGAATGAGATGAGTCTAACTTTAACTTTAGGAGTGCTGTCACGACAGCAAACTCTACCTAGCAGGATTAAGTCAATTTATGTTTCTTGCAAATCGACTCAAGATACAGCTCTATTGCCAGATTACTGCTCATTAAATGGTTTATAGTCAGCCTGTATTTGTGGTCTCATATTGCCCATTTGCAGTGAATTGTTTTTTGTTCATCATCATCACCATCATCATCACCACCTTCATCATCACCATCGTCATCATCACCATCATCATCACCACCTTCATTATCACCATCGTCATCATCACCATCATCATCACCACCTTCATCATCATCATCATCACCACATCATCACCATCGTCATCATCACCATCATCATCACCACCTTCATCATCACCATCATCATCATCATCACCAATATCATCATCGGGTTGCGATGAGGGTGTTTCTATGCACCTTCTTTAATCTTTCAAACCAACTCATATTGCATTGATCATTATCTTTGACAACGAGAAACGGATGCAACAGGCTCTTAGAGATCAAAAGGAAAAATAACTTTCTCTGTAGTCCCGGGATAGGTGAGAGCAAGGGTCTTGGATTGTAATTGCTTTTGAAAAGCGCGGCCAATGAGTGTCAGTCCCAGAGTTCAGTAGCCTATCTTTATTACAGATCTTTCGCTAACACCAGCAGTTTATCATAAGTACAACACAAGTTTACCAGATCGCGCTCCTTAGCCGTTCGGTTGCTGAAAGCCCTTATTGCTAGTCGCTATACGTTTTTAGCTGAATATTCATGAGTTTTTATTTTTCGGTTTCAGCATTTAATTATGAATCTGTAACGCTTCCAGCCGAACAGCCACAAGTCTCGATACGTGTTCGATCGTATGGTAAGACGTACGGTTCCGTACAAATCTAGATTCTACTCCCATTCTCTGTACACGGCTCTCGTAGATATAAACGACAGCCTGTCTAGCACGTTTAGGCAAAGACAGAATAAATATGGCAGCGAGGCAAAAATAGATGCTGTTGCTGAAGATTCGCGTCAAGGGAAATAATAAATATATTTAAGAGCAAACAGATGAGCTTCAAATTAACTCTCCTGTATTAGAGAGTAGAAACACGCACAATGATTTTGCAACATATCTCACGGATATCTTGTGGAGTATGTAGACATCATGTTTTTTTTCGTATACTCTATCTCTCTCAAACACACACACACACACATAAACACATAATATGCTTCAATTCAGCCGGAATGGTACAGAACGCTTTCCGGTATTTTTTAAAAAATGATTATAACTGTCACGAGATACACATTTTAAAAGTAATGTTTAGAAATGAGGCTGCAGTATTTTATGACGCAACAACTTCTGTCATTATAATTGACACTTGGTGTTGGCGCCAAATTTGTAACAAAGATAAGTACCCGAGCCCAGTTATCGGCACTCCCATGATATCGACTGCGAAGACAAATGCCAACAAGAAAGGTACATTTTCTCTCACTGCCTTTTTTAGGCTTATGCAGAATATGATGTTGGTGATTATGTTTTCATGACCACAGAACGTTTTTTTTTTTTATGGGAACTCTAAAAACGCCAAGTCTACGGCCATACCACGTTGAAAATACCGGTTCTCGTCCGATCACCGAAGTCAAGCAACGTCGGGCGTGGTTAGTACTTAGATGGGTGACCGCTTGGGAACACCACGTGTTGTAGACTTTTTTTTAGGGAGCCGCGATATCTCAGTGGTTAGTGAACTGGACTACAAAGGACAAGGGGTAGGGTTCGATCCCAACCGACGGCGCCGGGTTCACCCAGCCTTAAATGGGTACCGGATTTTTTTTTCTTGGAAAGTAGAGCAGCACGGGCGTAATACCGACCACATTACCCCACAAATCATGTGCTGAATGTCTGTAAAATATAGGGTCACTAAACACCAAGTTTCCCTATACGCTACTTGGCGTGACGGGGGTACTTTACTTTTTACTTACTATAACACGCCAAGCCGCCTTTACTTCACAGAAAAGACCCTGATACTCACCTTTACAGGCTCGGTGAACCCCGGAGCCTTGTTGGTAAAAAAAAAAATACCAAACCCGCCACTTATGGAAATCAAACCCGGGCTCCCCTGATTAACTAGCCATTTTGATCCTCAACTTGAAAAAAGAGTCCCGCCTTAGTTTTCCTTGATCAAAGAGGCTAACCTTCGTGCACTCTAGTTTTGGCTAATTTATTATTATTATTATATTTGAGGGCCTCGGTAACCTAGTTGGGAAACCCATCCGACTGGACTACCGACGTTCGGACAACCCGTGTTCGATTCCCGCTGGGAGCAGTGTGAGTTGTACTCATGGTTGGGAAAAAAAAACCCTACGGTCGACCCAGCCGTTGGCAGAAATGGGTACCAGGATATTACCCTGGGAAGGTGAGGAATGTTGCCTAGCATCGTGAGTTTCGATGCTTGAAGCGACACTATCCAGAAATCTCCGAACATTTCTAGATAGGCGGCCGAGCACATGTGGGTGGAAACTCGCGTGCTAAGACGCCGGTTCAAGTCTCGTACTTGACCTTTACCTTTATTATTATTATTATTATTATTATTATTATTATTATTATTATTATTTTTGCGTTCGCCAGCTTTCACCTCTGGCGGAATCCTTAGAGCATAAGAACTTAATTTTGTGTGCTACTTCGTTTTTTTTCCTGGCAGCATCCTGCACAGGGGTCAATCGCCACACAGGCAGATAACACCGACTTCTGAGGTACTCATATTTTTTTCCATCGATGAGTAATTGGTGTTTCAAGCTGGGTCTTGCTGTTCAGACCAGGTGTGGTTGCCTCAGAGTGAAATCACAAATAAAAGTCCCAACTGGTGCAGCCGAGATATGAACTCTCAATCTCTCTGTCTCGAAACCGCGACCAACCA
The DNA here is from genome assembly GCA_032433765.1 of Megaustenia siamemsis. Classification (NCBI taxonomy): domain Eukaryota; kingdom Metazoa; phylum Mollusca; class Gastropoda; order Stylommatophora; family Ariophantidae; genus Megaustenia; species Megaustenia siamemsis. The sequence goes on from JAVIAB010000024.1 coordinate 55,395,285, forward strand.
TTCCCCCGTTTGGCAATTAGAAGAGAGTAAATGAAATAAAATAGTGCGCCTTTTGACACGTGCTTCCGGTAGTGAGATCTATCCTGCCAGGCGATTCAATGCTACATTATTGTCCTAGAATATATCGTGTACATTTACACAAATTAAAAGTCAGTGTTTTCTGTATTCGCGACACTATATTGATTTAGTTAACCGCGGCTCTTGTTATGTTCACTCATAATTAAATTTTAAAAAATAGTCACTATAACGTGATTTACAGTCAGGTAACCTATTTTCGAGCACGCTTAAGGTGGCGGTCCACGTGCTGTGGTCCTGAGACTGGTGCCCCGGACCCGCCAAACACGGAATGCGTCGACCTGGACCCCGGTACAGTACCCCAAACAGGGTACATACGCTCACAAGGGAAAATGATCACGTGATAGTTGAACTTCGTATCATGGCGACGTCCGCAGTCCCCACCATCTTTTGGTTCCCCATACACAGATAGGATTAACTAAAACAAACCAAACCCAGGCCAGCCTAACATCCACAGAAGGGAAACTCTTTGCAAAACAGTCAGGCCTCATAATGGTGCAAGGGAATGTAGAGGGTGTACGATACAAACAATAGAATGACAAGAATTCCTCAGCAAAAGCAATGTAGACATTATTAACTGTTAATCGTGCCTGCATCCAGGAAACACGCCTCAAGGAATCCCTGAAAATATCCCTATGTGGCCTTTTTTATTCAGGATAGACCCATAAGTACAAAAGTAGGTATCGCCGCTGTTGCCGAGGTATCGCCGCTGTTGCCGAGGTATCACCGCTGTTGCCGAGGTATCACCGCTGTTGCCGAGGTATCGCCGCTGTTGCCGAGGTATCACCGCTGTTGCCGAGGTATCACCGCTGTTGCCAAAGTATCATCACTGTTGCCGAGGTATCGCCGCTGTTGCCGAGGTATCGCCGCTGTTGCCGAGGTATCATCACTGTTGCCAAAGTATCATCACTGTTGCCGAGGTATCGCCGCTGTTGCCGAGGTATCGCCGCTGTTGCCGAGGTATCACCACTGTTGCCAAAGTATCATCACTGTTGCCGAGGTATCACCACTGTTGCCGAGGTATAACCACTGTTGCCGATGTATCACCACTGTTGACAAGGTATCACCACTGTTGCCAAGGTATCACCACTGTTGCCAAGACATCACTTCCGACCGTGAAAATAAACCGCTCCACAAACATCTCACCATCAAACATCTATGTGGCAGTGAATACTTTTTTTTATTTTTATTTTTAAAAACAACATTTATATAACCAGCTTGCATCAGAGCTAACACAGAGTTGCAGTCAACGACCAAAAATACTTCTTTGCTGGCAACTTCATCAGCCACTACCCAAATTGGGCAATACGACACTCGACCAGAGAGAAGAAACACTCTAGCACTGCATGATCTAAAACAAGCTGACATAAATAAACAAACCAAAATATAAGTCCACTTATTACACAAGAAAGTGGAAGAAAATAAACACCCAGACCTAGCCATCGTCACGACGACATACAGCCAAAACAGTCAACATACAACTGGGAGGCAGCGACCACATGCCAATCACACAGTCAGAACAGTACTGGGCGGCAACGACCACATGTCCATCACTCAATCAGAACAGTCAACACACAACTGGGAGGCAGCGACCACATGTCAATCACACAGTCAGAACAGTACTGGGCGGCAACGACCACATGCCCATCACTCAATCAGAACAGTCAACACACAACTGGGAGGCAGCGACCACATGTCCATCACACAGTCAGAACAGTCAACACACAACTGAGCGGCAACGACCACATGCCCATCACACAGTCAGAACAGTCAACACACAACTGAGCGGCAACGACCACATCCCCATCACACAGTCAGTCAGTACTGAGCGGCAATGACCACATGCCCATCACACAGTCAGAACAGTCAACACACAACTGAGCGGCAACGACCACATACCCATCACACAGTCAGAACAGTCAACACACAACTGAGCGGCAATGACCACATGCCCATCACACAGTCAGAACAGTCAACACACAACTGAGCGGCAACGACCGCATGATATCATCCTGCAAACGCCTTTCTGTTAACGCTCCTTACTCCACCTTGCTCACGATGCCATATTTAGACTAATCTCCATGTGGCTAACATGCCCTGGCAGCTATGCCTCTTGCGCCATTTTGTGATTTGTAATTTAACAATAGTACTTGCCTTTCGTGTTTGTTTTTGTCTTTATATCTGTTGTTTTGTACCTGACGAAGCCATTTGCCGTAGCGTCGTAGTTTGTCTCGTCTCTCTACAAGTTTAGCTGCTTAAAAAACCATTTTATGTTTACTTAACATGCTAATGTTTATCTGGAAATGGGTGAAACCAAATTGTCAGACCTGAGTGGATTTAATGGCAGCCATTTCGAGCATGGCCAAAGTCTCTTGAGACTGTGAAGATGCCAATATTAATGTATGTGCACGTGCATGATTATATTTATGTACTTATAAACATATGTATACTATATTGAACATTCAAACATATGTTAACTTTGAATATACAAAATTCATATATGTACTGTATTACCCTTTATTAAATAAATGCTCTTTAGTAAATAAATAAAAAGTACACAGACCTGAGAAGGACAATGTGGTCCCCATTCACCTCCCTGGAAGAGAAATTGTACAGGGCAACCGAATCACTTAAACAGACAGCGGCCTTCATAAGAGAGTCCGGAGTCGTAGTCTGAATGAGCCATGATCACAGAAGAAGAAGAAATAAATGCTACAGCCACACAGTTCTGTGAATATGTAGCTATACAAATTGAGTTTATCGCTGGGTTGAGCCATTATTTGTTTCCACCAAATTTTGTTCCGAACCGTCGAACGACAATCCACAAACAGTAAAAAGAGACTCATTATTGCTACAAAATTTGGTACATCATTGGGCAGCTATCACCACTATTGTCCAACAAGGAAATAACTCTAGAGGCAAAACTGGCACTCAACAATACAAATTTTCATCCCAACGTTGTGCTGCCAATGTCCTGGACCCTAGATGTAAGAATAATAAGGAAAATAACCTTTACTGAGGTGAAATGTGTCCGCCGAATGACAGGAAATAACCTAAGAGATAAGACCAGAAATGAAAAACTGAGAAAAAAGCTAGGAATAGCCCCCGCCATAGAATATATAAAGAAACAACAGTTGTGTCATAAACCTAATACCAAGCTCTCTTGCCTTTGAGACCGTTGTCGACTGAGTGGACGTCATTTCTGTGATCATTTGTGTGTACAACAGAAGAGGACATGAAATAATTCCATGGTTTAAAAAAAGATGCTTGCTATATTCATAATTTGTGACAATAAGACCTTGGACACAATCATCAAAAAGTTAGTAGACATCACACCTTGCTGCATCTTGCTGGGTAATAACAACATACTCCTCCTACTTCCCGTGGTCTGTGATAATTATTCACAGAGTGTCGCGGGTCTGGTTAACACTATTCATCTTTGATTTTCGTTGTCCTTGATCTGCAAAAATATATTTCCAACGTATCTTATATGCACGTTGTATACAGATTATATAATTATAGTATTCACATAAGCACTGACAAACAAATCTACTGTTATAAGGCTATTACCAATACTAATTCATATTCAGGCCACGAAAGATGAATATGGCAGACCACCGTGAAAAATATTGGAGCCTCATCACATAATATTCCAAAGAAAGCCATGGAGAGAAATTCTAACGGTTGTAAAAAAAGAACGAGGTTAAAAAAAAAAGTACATGGAATGTTAGGACTCTTTACCAAGAAGGAAAATTAGACAATTTTATTTTAGAAGAAAAGCGACGAAACATTATTTTAGGCATATCAGAAACAAGATGGAAAGACAACCTGCACTATCAAAGCAATAGAGAGAACAGAATGGCGTTCCATGGTAGCCAACCTTCGATGCGGAGACGGCACCTAATGATGATGATAAATTAATCAATTGGGCGGCAATATTCACAGCAAGCCCTGCACGGCTGTTTGTTTTCAAATTGAAAGTGTTATTTTAGTTATAACCTTCAACATTTATGGATGACGATATTCCTGAGCTTACAACATTCCCCTCATTCTTAAAATGTATATTATATGAAAGTGGTTTCAATTTGTGACAAAACAAACGTAACAATTTTAGCGAAAGCAAATATTTATGTATGAATGATGTTTTATTATTTAATGCTCGAACAAAAACATCAAAGATTCACAAATCTAAGTTTGGGAAGTTGCAATATTTAATTTTTAAATCGAACAATTTTTCTATTTTGAGATGTAGCTTTTTCTAATTACTTTGAATGTATATTAGGAGACGCATGTGCCTTTTTTTTCTTATTAGAAAGACACAAAAGAGCAAATCAACGAAGGCATCAGTGACAAATAACTGTAAAGAGACGCATTCATCTTTGTTTGACTTCTAAAGGGTTGTTGTCTTTGTGCTAGTACAACAAGGGCTATTTTCTTCGTGCTAGTTCACAAAAAGAGCTGTTATCTTCGCGCCAGACACGCTGTGTGTGTGGGATGGGCTATTTTCAAATAATGAAAATCTCGAAGAGAAATACACCATCATGTGCCATACCGGTTGGCGTAGGCGATCAAGTCCTTCTACAAATGTCTATCCACAGTGCATCGTATCAACTCTCCTGTTGAGTGTTTTCTATGCCTTGACACCAAGCTATCTAGTATCTTCTCTCTTTGTCGTCCGCGATCTCTCTTTCCCTGTATTTTGCCAGTTGTAACCAAGTGTTCCACTTTCTTTCTGCTCATGATTTGCCATAAAAATATTGATTGTTTCTTTCTGATGTTTTTTTAGTGGCCCCCTTTTTGTGCTGGCCTCTTTGAGAATGTCTTTATACTGGTCTTCATAACTGTCCAGGGAACTTTCAACATTCTTCTGAGAAATCTCATCTCCGTAGTCACTAATCGTCTTTTAATTTGTTTGTCTACTGTCCGTGATTCGCTTCCACGGGTCAGAATTGGTTCTTTATAGCACCGATGAACTTGTTTCTCACTTCTATTGAAAAAGACTTGTTGTATAAGACGTTTTTCATTTTCTGAAATGCTATTTTGGCCTGAGCTATTCTGCTTTTTATTTCTGTGGTGCATCTTCCATCTGATGTTATTATTGTGTCCAAGTATTTGACACGTATCTCTTGTTTCAGATTTGTCCGGTCAGAAAATATTTATGAGGAAAATGATTTTATCAAAACCAATCCTACATGATTGTGTAGTGAATGTAGTGATTGTGCTGCAAACACTGAAACAAAATATAAAAAAAAAACAATATATGTTAATAATGTCTTGACATTATTAATAAAAATTTTGTAAATTCTTATATATATATATACATAGACATATAGAGAAAGAGAGAGATACGTTTTTTTTTTTAATTTAGATCTTCTTCTCCATTTTATAACCTTGGAGTTCGTTGCTGCATGCCCGATAGACTGCATCAACTTTCTCCATTTCTCTCTGTACACAATCATTCTTTGAGACTTCAGAACGGAAGCCTGACCATTCTGTGATGTTATCTTGCCTATCAATTGTTCTGCCTAACTACTCTTCTCGCCTGTTTCACCTTTCCTTATTTAATGGTTTTTGCTGGCTGGATCATCGAGATACACGGCCGGACCATTTTTTGTTTGTTTCTTCGTTTGTTTGTTTGCGTTTGATCATAACAGCCAAAAGATCATCGTGTACTTTGATTGATTGTCACATCCTTTTGAGAACTTTTTAATATGTGATAAGTAAACAATAATCTACAGTTTGACAACAACACTTCATCTACACAAAGTGTATTTGTTTTATGAAACAAATAAAACAAAATTATTAGGTCAAGAATTTGATTTGGAATAAAGTTGGTATCGCATAAAATTCCGTTCTGTAAATTATCAATCTGTAAATCACTCAAGTTCAGTCAGAAATAATTCTTACAGGGCCCAAGACGATCATGAGTGACCTGGCGAAGGTCCGTTGATTAGAGCCTTGAAGAGAATTGCTTCATTTGAAGTGGACTTGACTGAAGACAAACAACATTTGGTAATTTTCTATTTGTGACTTGTGTGTTGAGACAAGGACAGGGTTCGTCCATTGATTGATGCTATTATTATCTGTTGAACACTTATTTTGTTAGTTCCGTCAGAGTTATCTTACTTGCGATATTAAAGTACTTTGAAGTCATCAAGTTCACTGTATGTATTATTTTTGTTCTCGATTAACTCTTGTCAAATATAAATCAAAAAAGTTACACAAAAATGAAAATATCGTCAATGCTGGATAATTGTTTTTATAAGGATATTATAGTTTTAAATTATCAGGCTTGGTCGAGCAGACATTGGGAGTTTTTGTCCCTTCCTCTTTGTGAGGAACGATCTAACCAATCCCAAACGATTAGGTTTGATTAGACTGAAACTGCCACAAGACTTGTCTTTCATGTCACTTGAATCTACATTCTTATTAACTGTAACCCGAATCTAACCTAACAATGTTAGACCGGATTTTAAAAAAAAGAGTTCAAATGCTCGCCTGTTTCTGGAAGCCATTGGGAAACAATGTTTTGTTATGTTGTAACTAATATGCATGCAGTAACGAGAGAATAACGATGACCGACATTGCATTTTGAAGAAAGCAAAATACGCTTTATTAACAAATGATGGATATACGGTTTATGAAAATCTATCACTCTAACGAGATCCGACACAAGATAATTGACAATGATTTTGCTGATTGTCTTCTTTTCTTTTAGTGCTCTGAATTTAGATTCATCCTTTCGTCATCCGCTATTAAAAAGATGTTGAATGGACGTAGCTACGCCATGTCGTTGGTTACACAAGCTGCGTACCCTGAACCTGCCACTTTGTTCACAACATTAACATAGCAGTACACCCCAGACAAGGGAGCCGCGGTAGCTCAGTGGTTAGTGAACTGGACAAGAGGTCTGGTTCCATCCTGATCGACGACTTCCGGGTTCACCCAGCTGGGTACCGGATTTTTTTTTCTGGGAAAGTAAGGCGGCACGGGCGTAATACCGACCACATTATCCCAAAAATCATGTGGGGAAGGTCTGTAAAAATTATGGTCACTAACACCATATTCCCTATACGCCACTTGGCATGACGGGGCACTTTACTTAACGGGGCACCACAGAAAACACTCAAAAATGTATCGAGTTAGAGGAACTCAAATCCGAAACAACAAATGGGACATTATACAATAATACATACACACACACACGTGCGCGCGCACACACACACACACAATCGCACTTACGCGCGCATACACATACACGCTCACACACTGGTATTAATCAAAGCTGACCCTCAGTATAATACAGTGGCTAGCGCGCTAGCCTGGTTACTGATTATTGATGGTTACTAATCTAACGGCATGTGGGTACCTGCCCTTCGGCCAACCATCCAGTAGTGATGTCATCTTATACTCTACTGGCTCCCAACCTTGTTGGACCTATCCCACCCCCAACCCTCCTTTTGAAGAACAAAATGACTCAATCCCTCACTCTCTCCCACCTCTAGAAGATTACCTTCTTTCCTCTACCCTTACTTCTAGACGACCTGACTACATCAACTATAGACTTCTTAGGCCAGCGGGAAAAAAACAAAACACCTCCGACCCCTCTTAAACTAGCGAAACGTTTTCAGCTCTAGAAGCTGAAGACGGCTGGCATCACTCTACCTACAACCGCCAAAGCTCGGAAAGCTTAAACCGTCACGCTAATTGGACGTTTTCCGGTAATTTCCTCACAACTCTCAGGCCTGAGTAAATCTTTAGTTGGCTGTGGATACAAACTGGGCTATTTAGAAACATTATTTTAATATTTGAGTATGAAGCTTTTAGAACGTCCGCGCCGCGTATTGTAAACAACTGACTGGGCATACAGACCTGGCAGTCAGACGGAACATACAATAGATAAGGTAGTTGTAGTTAGTCGAAGGTCCCGGTATTCTATCTGTCTTATCTGTCGGTATACCCCCGGTATTACACGACACAACATATATATAAGATAGATGGACGTGCGCGACATACAGACAGACATATTGGTGAGACAGACACGACACAACAGATATATATATATATAAGATAGATGGACGTGCGCGACATACAGACAAACATATTGGTGAGACAGACACGACACAACAGATATATATATATATAAGATAGATGGACGTGCGCGACATACAGACATACATATAGGTGAGACAGACACGACACAACAGATATATAAGATAGATTGGACGTGCGTGACATACAGACAGTCATATAGGTGAGACAGACACGACACAACAGATATATAAGATAGATGGACGTGCGCGACATACAGACAGACATATAGGTGAGACAGACACGACACAACAGATATATATATAAGATAGATGGACGTGCGCGACATACAGACAGACATATAGGTGAGACAGACACGACACAACAGATATATAAGATAGATGGACGTGCGCGACATACAGACAGACATATAGGTGAGACAGACACGACACAACAGATATATAAGATAGATGGACGTGCGCGACATACAGACAGACATATTAGTGAGACAGACACGACACAACAGATATATAAGATAGATGGACGTGCGCGACATACAGACAGACATATTAGTGAGACAGACACGACACAACAGATATATAAGATAGATGGACGTGCGCGACATACAGACAGACATATTAGTGAGACAGACACGACACAACAAGATATATAAGATAGATGGACGTGCGCGACATACAGACAGACATATAGGTGAGACAGACACGACACAACAGATATATAAGATAGATGGACGTGCGCGACATACAGACAGACATATAGGTGAGACAGACACGACACAACAGATATATATTATAAGATAGATGGACGTGCGCGACATACAGACAGAAAAGACAAACAGATAGAAAGAACAGACATATAGTCAGTGAAGATAGATAGAAAGAACAGACCAGCAGACAGACAGGACATAAAGACATACAGGGTAGAATGACAAACGGGACAGGAAGACAGACAGAACAGTGTGAAGGGGAAGAGAGGAGAGAACCCGAAATGGGTAAACACGAGTTAATAATGTGAAGGGGAAGAGAGGAGAGAACCCGAAATGGGTAAATACGAGTTAATAATGTGAAGGGGAAGAGAGGAGAGAACCCGAAATGGGTAAACACGAGTTAATAATGTGAAGGGGAAGAGAGGAGAGAACCCGAAATGGGTAAACACGAGTTAATAATGTGAAGGGGAAGAGAGGAGAGAACCCGAAATGGGTAAATACGAAATAACAGAGAAGAGGAAGAGGGAAGTAAGAGGAGGAAAGGAGGACCAAAATGGGGCAGTTGAAAAAAAAAACAACTATCTAGTGATATTGAGAGATAGTGAGAGGGAGATTTGAAATACTTCGTCTAATAGAGATATCATATGAGTGGATGGCACGGATAGTCGTTAGGTAGGTTAACGACTGGCACATATTGGGGGCGAACTGTGTAGAAGAGAATTGCGCACTAAAAGATGTAGAGGCAGAATTGGTGCAGTACAGTACGCAGACTACTCTGTTTCTCGCTTTGATGGTGCAGACTGTCATAGATTGACTTGACCATCTTTTGATGTTACTCGTCCATGTTAGTCTTGGTCTGCCTCTGCCTCTTTTACCTTGTATTTTTCATTCCAATATTACTTTTAGTAGGCTGTTGTGTCTTTTAACATGCCCCAAAAATTAATATTTTTTATTAAATATTATTTATTATACATTTATTAATTTATTATATACGTTTTATTTATCTGTTCTCTTAATTGGTCAATACGCTTTATTAATGTATTTGGTTGATTTTTCTATATGTATTAATGTTTATCTAGTTATATGTTTTATATACATACGTTTTATTATATCTCATTATTTCAATTATGTAATTATTATAATGCTGATATATCTTTACAGAAGACACCCGCCCAGCTAAGTGTGATCTTAACCGGGAAACCGTTTAAATAGGGATTGTACGCATGACGTCACATTCTGGAAACTAAAAGAAAAACTAGTTTCTTGAAGTTGGCTTGACACTCTCAGAGGTAAAGTCAATTTTGTTCTGTTATTTTTTGTTGTTGCTGTTATGTTATGCTCTCTGTCGTTTTATGTTTTACTACATGGTTATCTCTCACACGTTAATAGTCTTATCTTACTTTCAAGTTTTTGTATCTTCTTCTCCCTTCTTCTTCTTCCGCTTTTTCTCCTATTCTTCTTCTTCCTCCTATTCTTCTTCTCTTATTCCTCCTCTTATTCTTCTTCCTCTTCTTCTTCATCCTCATCTTATTCTTTTTCATCTTTGTCTTCTTCTTCCTCCTCCTATTCTTATTCTTCCTCTTCTTCCTCTTATTCTTCTTATTCCTCCTTCTCCTCTTCTTCCTCCTCTTCTTCTGCTTCCTCCTCCTTTTCTTCTTCCTCTTTTTTCTTCTCTTATTCTTCCTCTTCCTCTTATACTTCTTCTTCTTCTTCCTCCTCCTCTTCTTCCTCTTCCTCTTATTCTTCCTCTTCCTCTTCTTCTTCCTCTTATTCTTCCTCTTCCTCTTCTTCTCCTCTTATTCTTCTTCTTCTTCGTCCTCCCCCTCTTCTCCTCTTCTTCCTCTTCCTCTTCTTCTTCCTCCTTTTCTTCTTCATCTTCTTCTTATTCTTCTTCTTCTCCATAATTATTGTTCTTCTTCTTCCCTTTCTCCTTCTTATGCTTCTACTTCATCTGCCTTCTTCTAAGGAGTGTTCATTTTTTTTTAATCGGTCGCCCTTTAAAGGAGCGCTAAATGAGCGCGGATACGTTATTTTTATTCGTTGACAGCAAGCTAATAACTTTGTGACTTACGACCCAGCATATCCCTTTTTAACAACACTTTTCTGGATACTGGGTTCGCTTTTCTATTCGATTCCTACACACTTGACTTGACTGGTTAGTCTAATACCAATTCCATGAGATAAAGGTGTAGTCGCATGGTTTTTTATCACTTGTGGTTCACTTATCCTGACGTAAGCAGTCAGACCAGGTGCTATTGGGCGTCTTCCAACTTTTCCTTTTCTTCGCTGAATATCCGCCAGGATTATTATGCTCCACCAACATGGATTTTTAATTGGGGTTAGCCCACTCACTTAGTTATTGTTTTACAAATTTAAACTCCCTGAGAATTTCCTTGAAGTGCATTTCAGGATTTGTATTATTAGGCAGTCAAATTATAAATTTTGTAACTAATTGTATGAGGAAAATTTTAAACAACAGATTGTATAGTATGATCAGAAATGAAGACAGGAAAAGAACAAAACAATGGCAAATCGAGCAACAGACTATGAATAGAAAATGGTATTGAATTGGATAGATGCTAAGAAAACCTAATATCAGTATAGCAAGAAATGCTCAGTCGTGGAGCCCGCAAGGGCAGAGAAAGCAAGAAAGGCTTTTAAGCTGTCCTTCTAAACCTGAGCCGTGGCTGACACACTTCGTTTTCAGACTATAAATAGAAAATGGTATTGAATTGGACACACACTATAAAAACCTAATGTCAGCATAGCAAGAAATGCTCAATCGTGGAACCCGCAAGGGCAGAGAAAGCCGGAAAGGCATGTAGGCTATTCCTCTAAACCTGCGCCGTAGCTGGCACACTTCGTCTTAGGCAGGCTGGATCGCAATGTTCATTAATGCACACAATTTAATAATCAATAACATAAACACCAGCGAAAATAAACGAGTCACGTGCATCGTGAGTGTCAGTGCGAGAGACAAAAATGGAAGCGAAGAGCTAGGAAAGCAATGAGGCTTACTCACACCACTTCTGCAATAAAATCTTGATATCAACAATAATTTGAATATGGGGGACTGGTTGGTCTCGAGGCAAGGCGCCGGCCTCGAGACAGAGAGGTTGTGGGTTCAAATCCCGGCTGCACCATTTGAGATTTTTATTTATGCTTTCTCTCTGTGGCAACCACACCTGGTCTCAGCAGCGAGACCCAGCATGAAACGTCAATTACTCATCGACGGACAACAAAATATGAGTACCTCCGAAGACGGAGTTATCTGCCTGTGCGGCGAGGAACACCTGTGCACACGGCTGTCAGGGAAAAATGGATTAACACGCAAAATTCAGTTCCTAGTCTCTAGGGACTTCGTCAGAAGTCAAAGCTGGCGAACGAAAAAAAAAAAAAAATTGAATATTTGAGCCCGTGACAAGTCAGAAAAAAACACAATCCGCACTACTATTAACACAATCTACGGAAATAAATGACCGAAAGAGTGCATTTAATTAAAGATGAACGAAATACTCAAACATTCCGAAATTGTGACATAAGCAGAGGCCAACAAAAGAGCATAAGAATTCATATGATCTCTCTTCTCAACACTGCAAGGCAAATAACAGAAAACAAGGAGATAATGTATCTTCTGTACGTGATCACAATACAGCAAAACAATCAAAGATGGGCTGTACAGCTTATCATGTTTTGTACAAAACAACAGAAGCTCTTCACTCTGTGCAGATTATGGCCACCCTAGGCAATGTCCCTTAGGTCTGACACAGACTAATCCTCGCTGTTACAACTGTCCTATAGGTCTGACACAGACTAATCCTCGCTGTTACAACTGTCCTATAGGTCTGACACAGACTAATCCTCGCTGTTACCACTGTCCTATATGTCTGACACAGACTAATCCTCGCTGTTACCACTGTCCTATATGTCTGACACAGACTAATCCTCGCTGTTACAACTGTCCTATAGGTCTGACACAGACTAATCCTCGCTGTTACCACTGTCCTATATGTCTGACACAGACTAATCCTCGCTGTTACCACTGTCCTATATGTCTGACACAGACTAATCCTCGCTGTTACCACTGTCCTATATGTCTGACACAGACTAATCCTCGCTGTTACAACTGTCCTATAGGTCTGACACAGACTAATCCTCGCTGTTACAACTGTCCTATAGGTCTGACACAGACTAATCCTCGCTGTTACAACTGTCCTATATGTCTGACACAGACTAATCCTCGCTGTTACAACTGTCCTATAGGTCTGACACAGACTAATCCTCGCTGTTACCACTGTCCTATATGTCTGACACAGACTAATCCTCGCTGTTACAACTGTCCTATAGGTCTGACACAGACTAATCCTCGCTGTTACAACTGTCCTATAGGTCTGACACAGACTAATCCTCGCTGTTACCATGGTTCTATATGTCTGACACAGACTAATCGTCGCTGTTACCACTGTTCTATAGATCTGATACAGACTAATCGTCGTTGTAAGCACTGTTATATAGATCTGACACAGACTAATCGTCGTTGTAACCATGGTTCTATATGTCTGACACAGACTAATCGTCGCTGTTACCACTGTTCTATAGGTCTGACACAGACTAATTCTCGTTATTACCACTATTCTATAGATCTGACACAGACTAATCGTCGCTTCAACCATGGTTCTATATGTCTGACACAGACTAATCGTCGCTGTTACCACTGTTCTATAGGTCTGACACATACTAATTCTCGTTATTACCACTATTCTATAGATCTGACACATACTAATCGTCGCTGTAACCATGGTTCTATATGTCTGACACAGACTAATCGTCGCTGTTACCACTGTTCTATAGGTCTGACACATACTAATCGTCGCTGTTACCACTGTTCTATATGTCTGGCACAGACTAATCGTCGCTGTTACCACTGTTCTGTAGGTCTTACACAGACTAATCGTCGCTGTTACAAAGATCCTACAGATCTGACACAGACTAATCGTCGCTTTTACCACTGTCCTACAGGTCTGACACAGACTAATCCTATTTGTTACCACTGTTCTATAGGTCTGACACAGACTAATCGTCGCTGTTACAAAGGTCATACAGGTCTGACACAGACTATTCGTCGCTGTGACCACTGTTCTACAGGCCTGACACAGACTAATGGTCGTTGTTACCACTGTTCTACAGGTCTGACACAGACTAATGGTCGTTGTTACCACTGTTCTACAGGTCTGCCACAGACTAATCGTCGTTGTTAACACTGTTCTACAGGTCTGCCACAGACTAATTCTCGTTGTTATCGCTGTCCTACAGGTCTAATCGACACACACAGACTAATCGTCGATGTTTCCTTTGTCGAAAACAAGTTAAGAATAACCCCTGCCATATAATATAAAAAGAAACAACCGATAAAATGGTTTGGCCACGTGACAAGGCAGAACGATCTAAATCCAACACAAAGAGTCTTCAATAAACGTTGTGAGAACACCAGACCAAAGAGCAGACAACGAAAACGATGGACTGATGGAATATTAGAAACACATGGAAACATAACAGCCGCAGAGACGAACAGGAAAGCAAAAGACCGCAAAATATATCACCCTCGACACTGAAATGAAAATGAGAAAGGAAAGCATAGAAGATTGAGAGATTAAATGCAATCTACCTCAGCAGCAAAATGTCTCCTCTGATATTGTTTCTGCAACACGTTGCTTATATTTAAAAGGTAGGGTTGTCTGCTGCAGTCCACAACCTTGAGAATCATAGCCGCCATATTTGTCTCATTCTTACCTGCTCAAACTTGTACAGCTTTCTTGAACTTGTCAAGAGTGGACTCCCGCTGGCAAATCTGTGGGTTAATCGACGTACAGATTAAACAAACATCCATAACACATGTCAGGAAGTGTTGGATGTCATGTCTATTTTATACCTTGACCGAGATACACACAATCATTCATTCATTTATTCATTCATAACACATGTCGACAAGTGTTGGATGTCATGTCTATTTTATACCTTGACCGAGATACACACAATCATTCATTCATTTATTCATTCACAACACATGTCGACAAGTGTTGGATGTCATGTCTATTTTATACATTGATCGAGATACACACAATCATTCATTCATTTATTCATTCATAACACATGTCGACAAGTGTTGGATGTCATGTCTATTTTATACCTTGACCGAGATACACACAAGCATTCATTCATTTATTCATTCATAACACATGTCGACAAGTGTTGGATGTCATGTCTATTTTATACATTGACCGAGATACACACAATCATTCATTCATTTATTCATTCATAACACATGTCGACAAGTGTTGGATGTCATGTCTATTTTATACCTTGACCGAGATACACACAAGCATTCATTCATTCATTTATTCATTCATAACACATGTCGACAAGTGTTGGATGTCATGCCTATTTTATACCTTGACCGAGATACACACAATCATTCATTCATTCATTTATTCATTCATAACACATGTCGACAAGTGTTGGATATCATGTCTCTTTTATACCTTGACCGAGATACACACAAGCATTCATTCATTCATTTATTCATTCATAACACATGTCGACAAGTGTTGGATATCATGTCTCTTTTATACCTTGACCGCCATACACACAAGCATTCATTCATAACACATGTCAAGAAGTGTTGTATGTCGTGTCTATTTTATGCCTTGATCGATCTACATTAAAGCATTCATTCATTCATTTATTTATAACACATGCCGAGAGGTGCTGGATGTCATGTCTCTCGTTAATCCTTCACCAATCTACACACAAGCATTCATTCATTCATTCATTCATATATGGTCCATGCTGAGAAGTGTTGGATGTCGTGTCCATCCTTAATCTTTGATCATGTGCGTCGTACACCAGTTCCTCTGTGTTTTATCCCAGTGCCAAGCAATCAACCAGTATATTTGTCCCCCCTTCTCTGCCCCTCTCCCTTCTACTATGACATTTCAGTTGTCTCTAAATATTTCAACCTGCCACAAAACGTGCCCCACGAATCTGGTTTAGCTTCTCCAAATTTGTGTTATAATCTTCCTTCCCAGATCTGCCTCTTTTAGTATCTACTCATTTGATTTCACAGCTGTCATTCTCCTAAAAATTACATACGTTCTTGTTAGTCTTTGTAAACTCTTATAACGGACCGCTTTACGCAATATTCAAGGTTCGCAAATATCTAATTCTGTTGCTGTTATTGATTTATATGAGTGAATCTCTAATTCTGTTGCTGTTATTGATTTAGATGAGTGAATCTCTAATTCTGTTGCTGTTATTGATTTAGATGAGTGAATCTCTAATTCTGTTGCTGTTATTGATTTAGATGAGTGAATCTCTAATTCTGTTGCTGTTATTGATTTAGATGAGTGAATCTCTAATTCTGTTGCTGTTATTGATTTAGATGAGTGAATCTCTAATTCTGTTGCTGTTATTGATTTAGATGAGTGAATCTCTAATTCTGTTGTTCTCATTGACATAACCTATTACTTTTCGGAAATCTTTTACAGCCACAGTGGCTGATGGTTAGTGTGTTCGCTTACAGATAAGAAGGGTCAGGATTAAATTCCCAGAATTGCGGATTTTATTTTTTAATATCACAAATATTTCGGGGTTTACCAGGTTTCTTGAATTATGCACCAGAGATTTTTCTGGGAAGCAAAGGCGGCTTGGCGTGATACTGACATAACAACATCACCCGTCAACGTGCCGTGGTCATGGAAAAATATAACACACTATTCCCCATATGCCTATAAAGATATGGAGGAACCCTTTACTTATTAAATGTTCTTAAATTCTTAAATGTTATTAAATGTCATGTAGAGCCAGTCTTAACATATGGATGCGAATCATGGACAATAGGACAACAGACAAGAAAATCACTGGAGTCTGTAGAAATATGGTTTTACATAAGAATGTTGAGAGTACCATGGACAGCTAAAATGAGTCAACTGAAGATGTTCTGAGCGAGGTCAAAGCAAAAAGAGAGCTAATTTCCAATATTAGGAAGAAACAATCATCATTTTTTTGTTCATGTAATGAGAAGAGAACAACTAGAATATATTGTAACAACTGGATGAATTGAGGGACGAAGAGATAGAGGGAAGCAAGGAGAACAAATAACGGACAGATTAAGAGAATGGTTTGGCAGAAGGTCAACAACAGAAATGATAAATAGCTGCCGAGATCAAAAGTTGTGGAGAGACATGATCACTTACGCCAGTAGGCCCGGCACTTGATGATGATGATGTTACAGACTCAAGCAAGACTGTCCATTTTTCTTGCTACATTTAAATGTTATATCAGTTGTTTGTTCGGCATATATGTAGAAATTGTTGCGGCTTATTTTGACAATGTACATCATCACCATCAAGTACCATGCATGCTGGCGTAGGTTATCATGTATCTCCACAACTTTCGATCTCGACAGCTATTTATCATTTCTGTTGACCTTCTGCCAAGCCGTTCTTTGAAGCTGTCTGGTATCTTTTCTCTTTGCTTCCCTCTATCACTTTGTTCCTCAATTTTCCCAGTTGTTACAATGGCCCTCATTTTTTTTTTTTTTATGGTTTTGGTGTCACTTTCTAATTTTGGAAATTAGCTCTCTTTTTGCTTTTGCCTATTTCACAACGTTTTAATTACTCGTCTTAGCTCTCCATGGTATCTCAACATTCTTCTGTAAAACCACATTTCTGCAGGCCCCAGTGATTTTCTTGTCTTTTTTTCTATTGTCCATGATTCACATCCACATGTTAAGACTGGCTCTACATAACATTTAAGAACTCTTCTTCTTGTCTCATATTAAAATATGGATTGCACTGTATCTTCCTCATTTTTTTTTAAAGCTGCTTTTGCCTGAGCCATTCTGCATCTCACCTCTGTTGTACATCTGCCATCTGCGGTTAACATTGTTCCTAGATAATTAAATTCATTTACCTGTTTTAATATTGTTCCACTTGTCTTTATTGTGCATTGCAGTGATGACTTTTTTGTTGTTGCTACCATTACTTTTATACTTTTTTTTTTCTCTATCAAGGCTGAGTCCTTTATTTTTTATGTATATATTATATTATATATTACGCACAAACTGATTTTAAAAACAGCATGTAACATATTTTTATCCAAAGTCATTAATAACAGTTCGCATGAGCTGAGAACGGGAACAAAAATAGAACTGGGTCTTAAATATTTAAAACAATGGAACAAACAATGATAAACAGAAAGTTGGCGGAAAGAATAAGTTTGCTGTTTTTTTGTAGAATTGTTCTACCTGACTGCCTCACTCGTACTCATCCTGTGTTGCGGGTGCTTCCGACAATTTGGTAAACATCCTGCTCGTGCCAAACTAAATGGCGCTTACTTATCTAAGAATAGACACGAGCTGCGACCATTTTTCTTGTATTCTGTTTTTTATTTTAAATAATTATTTTTCTCATAGTAATCTCGCACCCGCCCCCAATTGGTTTTTATTGGGGGGGGGGGGGGAGGATGCTCAATTATATCATAAAACTATAGTAAACGTTAGTAATTTCAACATTTAGAAGTGATTGTCAAAATATAGTCGACAGGTCATTTTCAACCTTTCAGCTCCCTGTGGAGCATAGGTTTTCAACAAACACTTTCCAAGTCGTTCTGTTTCTTGCCATTCTTTTAAGATCATTCCATGTCTTCCCCATCATCTTCATCTCTGCTTCTGTCTGTCTTCTCCAAGAATTTCTTGGTCTTCCGTTTGTCTTTTTCCCTGGGGATTCCAAAAAAGAGCCTGTTGTGTAATAATACTCTCAGGTGGCTTCTGCAGTATGTGTTCGATCCAGCGCAATCGTTTTCGCTGTATCTCTTTATCCACTGGTATTTAACTGGTACATTTCCATAATTAGTTAGTGATTTTGTCCTGCCGTTTCCATCCTTTTATTCTGCTTAGGCATCTATTAATGAAAGTCTGTATAGTAGACAGGTGGACAACGTTATTGGTTTATTTAAAAAAAAAATCTTTATGGCATTATTCCACTCACTGGAGTGGGGGGGGGGGGGGGGGGTGGGGGGGCATATAAGACCATAGAATAAAGGTCGCTTGATCAGTGCAGTCTCCACGAGGTGTTCATTTCTGAATTTGTATTTCACACCAATTGTTTCCTTTCCCCAAACCCTTTTTTTTTTATCCAATCGGGATTCAATCTCACGTTTTGCTGTTAGTCTGACGATTGGTCAGTTCGACTGTCGCTCTCACTAATATGATTGGTCAGTTCGACTGTCTCTCCCACAAATATGATTGGTCAGTTCGGCTCTCGCTCTCACTAATATGATTGGTCAGTTCGACTGTCTCTCCCACAAATATGATTGGTCAGTTCGGCTCTCGCTCTCACTAATATGATTGGTCAGTTCGACTGTCTCTCCCACAAATATGATTGGTCAGTTCGGCTGTCGCTCTCACTAATATGATTGGTCATTTTGGCCAATAGAAAACAAACGATGATGTCTTAAAACAACTAAAAATGAAAAGAGCTAAACACAATTCAAATAAGACAAATGCAATTTTTGGGCTATGTTAAAAGACACAGCAACCTACTAAAATTAATCTTGGAGGGCAAAATACAAGGTAAACGAGGCAGACCAAGGCTAACATGGACGAGTAACATCAAAAGATGGATAAGTCAGTCTATGACAACCTGCACCATCAAAGCAAGAGTATCATGGAATGGCGCTCCCTGATAACCAACCTTCGATGCGAAGACAGCACTCAATGATGGTGATGAATATATGTATTTCTTAAAGTCATTATTGTTAGAGAGCATCATTTGTAACCAATCAGTAGAGTATGCTTGATTGTGCAATGTTGTAATTTTAGTTTCTACCTGTCAGTACTTTATTTTCCCAAGCCTCCTTGTCCATTGTTTTCATGTTTCCCAATTTTAACGATTAATTAAATTGTCAGTTTGCATTTTTTTTGCGTGCATTAAAAGTTATATTTGTTACAATTACAAGCCTTACATATATTGTACGGGAAGCTGCGATTGCTTAGTGGTTTGGATGTTAGGTTCGGTCTCGACTGACGGCTCCTAGGTCCACCCAGGCTTAAATGGATACATTGTTTCTTCGAAAGTTGGGCAGCCTATTGTGATACCGCTCACATCACCCTTAAAATGTGCTGCTTATCATTTAAAAATACACAAACAAAACGAAGCGTACAAAAAATTGCCACAAGGACAGCAGGTCAACCACGAAATATGGATTGATGCAATTTTTTAAACACCTGGTAACATAACAGTAGAAGGGGCCAAAAGAAGAGCAAAAGACTGCAAAGTAATAATTATCACAGGGAACTCGTTATACAGAGCTTTGCAGCAGGAAGGAATCTGATCATCAGATGTTGGCGCCTTCGAGCAAGTGTTTCAGCGCTTTAGCTTCTTGACACTAAGGGAGATGTGGGCTCGCCATGACTCGCAGACGTCGACCTCCTGCAGCATTGAACCGCTCACACTATAATTGCCATATAGTGATTAAACTTATTCTTCGCAACTCTTCTGATCCAATCTACTGTCCATACCTGGTCGATCTGTCTTAGTTTTAATCTGGCAAATTGAAGTTCTCCTCGTGGTGGGGGCTGCCTAAAACGGTTTGTAAGTAAAAAAAAGTAAAGTACCCCCGTCACGCCAAGTGGCGTATAGGGAAATATGGTGTTAGTGAGCACTGATATTTTACAGACCTTCAGCACATGATTTTTGGGGTAATCCCTCGACGCTGAAAATCAAATAAAGAAGAAGATAATCTACATTAGCAAGGTAAGTCTGCTAAAGAAAATATAGAAGATTGAAGAAATGCATTATCTCCTGACTAACCTTAATAGTGCCCTTAATCTAATTATGCAACTTTTGCATTCTTTCCGATTTCTTAATCCTCAAATTTGCCTTTCAAATTAAAAATAAATGTGTTGCACATTCGTCTTGGCCTTTGATATTATATGGTATTGTAGTTAGAGAGGAAGAGAACAAAAGATAAAGAAATTGAGAGAGAAATAGACGGAGTGCTGATGTATGTCAAAGGAAAAGTTAACTGAAGCTTTGTACAAGAAAGGCACAAGTAGTGGCTATTGATTGCCGAGACGAAAGGTCGATTAGAAGAGTTGAGATTTTACATTCACCGTTCTCGCGAGAAGTGTTTGTGTCACGTGAGGTAGCGATTTTCCACTAGCTGGAGCATAACGCTAAAATCAAGAGAGCAACAACGAGATGTAACGTTGTGCTGCCAATCCCAGTCCTGGAACCTGGATGCAACAATAAGAAAAGTAATCTCTACTGAGATAAAATGTGTTAGACGAATGAAAGGAAACAGCCTGCGAGATAAGATTTAAAAAATGAAGAACTGAGAAAAAAACTAGGAATAATCCCCGCTATGGAATATATAAAGAAACAACAGATAAAATGGTTTTGTCACGTGACAAGACAGAAAGACCAAAACACAACACAAAGACACTTCAATAAACGTTGTGAGAACAACACACACAAGGGCCGATAACGAAAAATATGGATTGACGAAAAATTAGAAACACTAGGAAACATAACAGCAGCAGAGGCGAACAGAAGAGCAGAAGATCGCAAATTATATCTCCCCTCAACGTTCAAAGTCAAATGAGGAAGGAAATAAGAACATTGATATTTTTGTATTTACTGTAGCACTTCTCTGATACCTTCACTTGGAACGTCACAGCAGAGTCACTATAGACGACCTGCTCGCCCAGGAGCGTTTAATCGTTGATGAAAATAACGACAAGAAGAAGGTTAGAACAATCAACATAGACAATGACCAGCTCTATAAACTATATGTGCCTCGAGTGTTGCAATCAAAAATGAAGAATTGAAAAAAAAACTCATAATAGTTTCAGCCATTGAGTACATAAAGAATCACCGTTTAAGTGTTTTAACTTATTTTGATAAGACAAAAATGATCAAAACAATAAGAGTTTTTAATAAACTTTTCGAGAGTACCAGACCCAAGGATCGACCACGAAAACTATATGGATTGATGGAATATTAAAAAGCATTAGAAAACATAGCCGGTGGAGACGCCAACAGAAAACTAAAAGACTGCACATTTTATTTCTCCTCAACGCTGAAATGACTGGACAAGAGGTAGGGTTCGTTCCCAACCGACGGCTTCCGGATTCACCCAGCCTTAAATGGGTACCGGATTTTTTTCTGGGAAAGTAAAGCGGCACGGGCGTAATACCGACCACATTAACCCAAAATTCATGTGTCGAAGGTCTGTAAAATTTATGGTCACTAACACCATATTTCCTATACGCCACATGGCGGGACGGGGGTACTTTACTTTTTTTAAATTTTCAACGCTGAAATGCAAGCGAGAAAAAGAAGGAAAGAAATTGCAAAAAATGGTGTATGCCAGATTTGAACTTTGGAGTCGTCTCTATACAACAAGAATATGAAGCTACATCATCATCATCATCAAGGACCGGGCCTGCTAGCGTTGGTGATCATGTGTAATAGAGTTGAATTAGTGAGAGCATGAGAACAAGTAACTGAGTTGTTACCCGCTTCTCAATAGACTATAGCAGTATCATATAGTAGTGACCAGCGGAATTTAAGTATGGTAGTTTTCAGATGCAACAAGTTAAGTTGAGAAATAGTTCATGTAAGAGACAGGGTCCTCGGACATACTATGACACCCAGCGAACTAAGTTAGAGAGGGTCCAGAATTAGCCTGGACACGAAGGTCAATGGAAAATCTCCACGATATCCACTCGGGTTTTCCAATTCACAACAAGTTGTTATTGTATGTGACCATCACGCAAATAGCATGCATGCGTTGACCCCATGACTTTGGCCCGGATGATAAAGAAGTGGTCATCCAACTACCAGGAGAGGTCATTATCATGAGGTAACCATTGTTTAAACAGGTTACAGAAATCACGAAAACAAGTTGTTATTGTCAAAATCTTGAAAGTTGAAAGACGAGAGTTCAGATCTCGGTCAAGTAGCTGGACACGAAAACTGCAGGTGACCAAAGAGTCGCAAGTGGTCAAGTTTGCGACGATCTTATTGGTCACTGGTTTCAGGTGAAAGAGAGTAGTTGAGTATATAAACTCCTACACAACAGTTTGAGTTAGTTAGGCTAGGAAGAAGAAGACTAGACAAGCAGAAGAGAAGCAGTCAGAATGTAGACTAAGTCAGCTTAGTCCGGCTTCGGCCAAACTGCCAAAGGCAGTTAGTTAGGCAAGATAGCTCAGGATGAAGTAAATAAATTAGACAAGAAGAGAAGCAGTTTAGAGATATTTAGATA
This sequence comes from Megaustenia siamemsis, assembly GCA_032433765.1. Taxonomy (NCBI): domain Eukaryota; kingdom Metazoa; phylum Mollusca; class Gastropoda; order Stylommatophora; family Ariophantidae; genus Megaustenia; species Megaustenia siamemsis. The sequence goes on from JAVIAB010000024.1 coordinate 55,418,446, forward strand.
GTCAGAACAATTAAGAAGATAAGATTAGAAGTGAAGCCAGTAGTTAAGAAGTTAGAATCTCCAAGTGTAGTTCAAGTCAGTTTAGAAGTTATTCTTGATAGATAGTTGATCGAGACTATTATGACTTTAGTTGTGAAGTGATTATGTTTCCATTTAGAAGTATTTCAAGAATCTTACATGTCGTAAGTAGACAAGTTGAATGATTGACTGATGAATAAGTTGTATACCATCTATGCTCTTGAGATAATCTCATAGTCTTCGGCGAATTGCCTCCGAGAATATCTCGAATTAAGTAAAATTAATTTCAATAGTGCATTCACCACATACGATCATTGTCAAGACAGAAGAAAGCAAACTGATTATCATTATAATTTCAAGAAGACTATGTCATCAATTATCTATTACCTGTTGTAAAAGCATTGTTATGTATTGTCAAGTTGCGGAAACTACAGGTTATAATATAAAGAACATGTCTATGACACATGTCTCTCCACAACTTTCGATCTCGACAGTTATTTATCATTTCTGTTGTTGACCTTCTGCCAAGCCATCCTCTTAAGCTGTCTGGTATTTTTTCTCTTTGCTTCCCTCTATCTATTCGTCCCTAAATTTTTCCAGCTGTTACAATATATTCTAGTTGTTCTCTTCTCATTACATGGCCAAAAAATGATGATTGTTTCTTCCTAATATTGGAAATTAGCTCTCTTTTGCTTTGACCTCTTTCAGAACATTTTCATTACTCTTCTTAGTTGTCCATGGTACTCTCAACACAGCTACACAATCGGGCAATTTCTGCCTTCATAACGTAATAAAGATGGTATTTTTTAATTATTTAAACTCTAGCAGTGTCACAAGAAAGAAAATATGCCAACACATAATAATAAAAACATTGCTGTGTTAGAAGGATTTATGCTTGTCATCATCACTGAGTGCCGTCTCCGCATCGAAGGTTGGCTACCATAGAGCACCATTCCACTCTGTCTCTTGCTTTGATGGTGCAGTTTGTCATGGGCTGACGTGTTCATCTTTTGATGTTTCTCGTCTACGTTAGCCTTGGTCTACCTCTGCCTCTTTTACCTTATATTTATGCCTTACTGATGTAAATCATGGACATTCGGTACTAACTGCCATGTTCAAAAACATTAATAACTCTAATCGCATATAATTTATAAGGATTTTTGTTTATTTAACAAAATCATTCAATGGCATATCATGAAACATAAATAACTAACAGAAGGTTTAAACTAAAAATAACTTAATCATGCTTAATGGCCAGGTTTTTCTGGTGGAAACATCTGAAAAAATACCGTGATTAAAATAAAAAAGAATAAATTGTTTTAAAAAAAAAAAACATGAGAAAGAGTGGAAGATATGGTGCGTCACACCAACATTGCTAAGAAAAGAAAAGCGTGAGGCACTGGTATGTTGCAGCGACAGATCTTTATTTAGAATATTTGGTTGTAAATGTCAGAGAGAAGTTCCAGTCTGATGATTCTCATGATCACAGGTAGAGCTATCAACTGGATAAATTGTTATCTATTTGCGTGTAGGCATGCTGTTATTTTCTAATTATCAACGGCCAATCGTTCTTCCCTGCTACAAATGCGGAGAAAAACAAAAAACATGAACTTCACTATTCAAATGAGATCTTCTTAGCGGTACTTAATTCGGTAAGTAGAGGCTGAAGATAATCAGATTCAACACGCGAACTGAAGTGAAGTAGACATGAGAGAGTTTTAACCAGAGTTTGATCAAACTCTTTTGTTTATTTTAAAGCAAAGAAATTGTAAACATTATAGAAGCCCATGTTGTATGTAGTGCACACTGAGAGCAGGAAATTAGTTTCAACAATTGGGGAATAAAGATGAACATCATGTACTTGGAGCTCATGAAGCTGAAGGTTAGAACAATGAAGCTGAAGGTTAGAACAATGAAGCTGAAGGTTAGAACAATGAAGCCGAAGGTTAGAACAATGAAGCTGAAGCTTAGAACAATGAAGCTGAAGCTTAGAACAATGAAGCTGAAGGTTAGAACAATGAAGCTGAAGCTTAGAACAATGAAGCTGAAGGTTAAAACAATGAAGCTGAAGGTTAGAACAATGAAGCTGAAGGTTAGAACAATGAAGCTGAAGCTTAGAACAATGAGGCTGAAGGTTAGAACAATGAAGCTGAAGGTTATAACAATGAAGCTGAAGGTTAGAACAATGAAGCTAAAGGTTAAAACAATGAAGCTGAAGGTTAGAACAATGAAGCTGAAGGTTAGAACAATGAAGCTGAACGTTAGAACAATGAAGCTGAAGGTTAGAACAATGAAGCTGAAGGTTATAACAATGAAGCTGAAGGTTAGAACAATGAAGATGAAGGTTAGAACAATGAAACTGAAGGTTAGAACAATGAAGCTGAAGGTTAGAACAATGAAGCTGAACGTTAGAACAATGAAGCTGAAGGTTAGAACAATGAAGCTGAACGTTATAACAATGAAGCTGAAGGTTAGAACAATGAAGATGAAGGTTAGAACAATGAAGCTGAAGGTTAGAACAATGAAGCTGAAGGTTAGAACAATGAAGCTGAAGGTTAGAACAATGAAGATGAAGGTTAGAACAATGAAACTGAAGGTTAGAACAATGAAGCTGAAGATTAGAACAATGAAGCTGGAGCTTACAACAAAGCTGAAGGTTAGAACAATGAAGTTGAAGGTTATAACAACGAAGCTGAAGGTTAGAACAATGAAGATGAAGGTTAGAACAATGAAGCTGAAGGTTAGAACAATGAAGCAGAAGCTTAGAACAATGAAGCTGAAGGTTAGAACAATGAAGCTGAAGCTTAGAACAATGAAGCTGAAGGTTAGAACAATGAAGCTGAAGCTTAGAACAATGAAGCTGAAGGTTATAACAATGAAGGTGAAGGTTAGAACAATGAAGTTGAAGGTTAGAACAATGAAGCTGGAGCTTAGAACAATGAAACTGAAGGTTAGAACAATAAAGCTGGAGCTTAGAACAATGAAGCTGAAGGTTAGAACAATGAAGCTTGAGCTTAGAACAATGAAACTGAAGCTCAGAACAATGTAGTTGAAGGATAGAACAAGTGAGGTCACTAATATTTTATCTCAAAATGCAAATTTTTATTCTTCGCGTTCTTCGTTTTCTTCCTTTCAGTTTCACGTGGAGCATAGGTCTTAAAAAAACACACACATTCCAAGCCATTCTGTTTCTTGCCATCCTTTTAAGATCATTTCATGTCTTCCCCATCATCTTCATTTCTGCTTCCATCTGTCTTCTCCAAAATATTTGGTCTTCCTCTTTGTATCTTCCCCTGGGGATTCCAAAAAAGGCCTGCCATGTAATACTCTCAGTTGGTTTTCATAGTGTATGGCCTATCCAATGCCATCGTTCTTCTTTGTATCTCTTTATCCACTGGCATTTGACTGATAAGTTCCCATATTTCTAAGTTTAACAGCAAATACTATAGATATTACCTTACCCACATTTTTTGACAATGCCTCAATACATTACACTAAACTCCTGGTACATCCCTTCTCCTACATTTTGGTTCTTTGGTTCTTTGGTTATGGAAGGCCTCGGTATCACTGCAAACGAATTAATATTCATAATTGTTCAACCGCCCGTGCCAGTGGAATCATCCGAATTACAATCTCATCTACCAAACAAAGAAAGGCAGCTGTAGTCCCCATCATAGCAGTCTCAGCACACACCAAAAGACATAAGGCGAAACCGCAAAGAAAGTGAACACAGCTAACTGTTCCCTGCCATACGATATCATCATTCATCGTAAACAATTGGAATATCGAAACATGTTCAAAACAGATGAAACACACAGCTCACGGTGTGCACAGAACACCTAACTCAGTAGCTCCTACATTTTGTTCTCTGGAAGCCACAGAAGGTGAACCTTAACACTTAGAGTCTCTTGTTGCTACGCCTCAGGGGTCGCGGTAGATCATTTTTTTAAACACTAGGAGGTCAGATTCGATCTAGATTCATTCAGCTTCATAATATGTATCGGCTTTATTTTTGGAGAGAAAGAAAACGGTACTGACGGAATGCCGACCACATTACTGGAACAAATAATGTACCGAAAGTATGTAAAAAAAATATGGGCGTTAATGTCATATTTCTTCATGCCTCCGCGTGACGGACAGGGCTCTTTATTTGTGTGTGTGTTTGTTTGTTTGTTTGTTTGTTTCTTTCTTTCTCTCTTTGTTTGTTTCTTTCTTTTTTCTTTCTCTCTTTGTTTGTTTGTTTGTTTCTTTCTTCTCTCTTTGTTTGTTTGTTTCTTTCTTTCTCTCTTTGTTTGTTTGTTTGTTTGTTTCTCTCTTTTTCTTTGTTTCTCTCTTTCTTTCTTTCTTTCTACTACGTCTCTGAGTCATGTAAATACTGGTATACTTAGTGAACACATATTTGTTGACAGTTAATGTTATGCTGCTGTCCTCAGTGCTTGATGAACGCTTTAAAAAAGAGATATCGATTTGATTCAGTTGCATCTTGCCAGACAATTGTTACTCTCACTTAACATCTCGTGTAACGATTGCTACACTCACTTAACATTTCGTGTATCGATTGCTTCACTCACTTAAGAACATTTTATTGCTGATTGACCCAGATTTGTTTTGAACGTAAATTTATTGACAGATGTCGTGTTGACCCGGTATGTTTTATCCTTCATTTCCTCGTTGCAATCAGCGTGTACCAGATCGATGACAGTCCAACGTTCGAGGGACGGACGAGGACTTGGAGGCTGCCAGAGATAGAAAAGAGCTAACTAAGCTGAGAATTTGAAGTGAGACTGAGTGCGAAAAATAATGTTTACTTTCGTGACGTTTAACTGAAAGCGCTGTCTGGAGCAGTCAGAGTACAACAAAATGGAATGGACGTTTGCCTTTTTGTAGAATGAACGGGATAACTAAATGCATGAGATGTAGGACATAATGATATTGATATCTTCTATTGTCATTTTTGTTTGTCATTAACAGAATATATATTTTGTCAAGTTCGAAATCATCATGGTAATCAAATACCGGTAATTGTGGCGTAGGTGATCATGTTTTTTTTTCACAACTTTCTTTTCTACGGCTGTTTATCAAATCTGTTTTTGACTTTCTACCCACTCTCATGTTTATTTCTCATTCATCATCATCATCATCATCAGGTCGCATAACCTTTGCATAACGTTGCATTTACTACAGCCCGTCTGGAGAATCTCTGTCTCTGGCCAGAACTTACTCTTTTTCTGTTGTCATATTCAAGGTCTTATTGATGTCTTGAAAACAATTTCTTCTTGATCTGCCACTGATGCGTAGTCCAGGAACCAAGCCTTCTGTTGTTCTTTCCAGCTCGCTGTGCTTTTTGGCGTGGTCATAGTATCTTTATTTCCTCTATACGGACGCATTTTTTTAAAAACCTTTTACACAAATATACGAAATATACATTTGGACATAAGAAGTCCAAACACAGTATCTGGACTGTAAATAGTCAACGACTCATATCTGACTGTTCTTGTCAGGATCGGTGAACTACAGCTTATCAAGATCCTTGTACACTACAATATAAAGGGTCAAAAGAATTCGGAAAAGGATACAAGTAATTTGAGTACGTGATGATCCTTTGACTATTGTGAAGGAAACACAAAATAGTCCGCGTATTTTGATCGTTCGACTTAGCAAAGGCCATTTTTACAAAGAACTATTAATTCACAGAGAAAGGTTGTAGGCGGAGAAAGAGATGGATAGATAATACCAACGAAGTGAGAGGTCTAGACTTTGCAGAGTGCCACAGAATTAATGAAGATAGAGACGAAATGAGGTTGATGAAGGCTGTCAGCGATGCTCAACGACCCCTGGAGTGATAGAGTAAAGAAGAAGGTTGTGGGCGAGGGTGACTTTGTATGGTCACGTGTGAAGATATCAAAAAGAGAAGGTAACTCCGTACCCATAAATGTCATGTTGTAGTGGAATGTATTAGGCCCAAAGGCACCAAATATAGCAGTTTGTCGTAACACAATGAGCAGTTTGTTGTAACACAATGGGCAGTTTGTCATAACACAATGAGCAGTTTGTCGTAACACAATGGGCAGTTTGTCGTAACACAATGAGCAGTTTGTCGTAACACAATGAGCAGTTTGTCGTAACACAATGAGCAGTTTGTCGTAACACAATGGGCAGTTTGTTGTAACACAATGGGCAGTTTGTCGTAACACAATGAGCAGTTTGTCGTAACACAATGAGCAGTTTGTCGTAACACAATGAGCAGTTTGTCGTAACACAATGGGCAGTTTGTTGTAACACAATGAGCAGTTTGTCGTAACACAATGGGCAGTTTGTTGTAACACAATGAGCAGTTTGTCGTAACACAATGAGCAGTTTGTTGTAACACAATGAGCAGTTTGTCGTAACACAATGAGCAGTTTGTCGTAACACAATGAGCAGTTTGTTGTAACACAATGGGCAGTTTGTTGTAACACAATGGGCAGTTTGTTGTAACACAATGAGCAGTTTGTTGTAACACAATGGGCAGTTTGTATTAACACAATGGGCAGTTTGTTGTAACACAATGGGCAGTTTGTTGTAACACAATGGGCAGTTTGTTGTAACACAATGAGCAGTTTGTTGTAACACAATGGGCAGTTTGTTGTAACACAATGGGCAGTTTGTCGTAACACAATGAGCAGTTTGTTGTAACACAATGAGCAGTTTGTCGTAAAACAATGAGCAGTTTGTTGTAACACAATGAGCAGTTTGTCGTAACACAATGAGCAGTTTGTTGTAACACAATGAGCAGTTTGTCGTAACACAATGAGCAGTTTGTTGTAACACAATGGGCAGTTTGTTGTAACACAATGGGCAGTTTGTTGTAACACAATGAGCAGTTTGTTGTAACACAATGGGCAGTTTGTATTAACACAATGGGCAGTTTGTTGTAACACAATGGACAGTTTGTTGTAACACAATGGGCAGTTTGTTGTAACACAATGAGCAGTTTGTTGTAACACAATGGGCAGTTTGTTGTAACACAATGGGCAGTTTGTCGTAACACAATGGGCAGTTTGTTGTAACACAATGGGCAGTTTGTTGTAACACAATGGGCAGTTTGTCGTAACACAATGAGCAGTTTGTTGTAACACAATGAGCAGTTTGTCGTAACACAATGGGCAGTTTGTTGTAACACAATGAGCAGTTTGTCGTAACACAATGAGCAGTTTGTCGTAACACAATGAGCAGTTTGTCGTAACACAATGAGCAGTTTGTTGTAACACAATGGGCAGTTTGTTGTAACACAATGAGCAGTTTGTTGTAACACAATGGGCAGTTTGTTGTAACACAATGGGCAGTTTGTTGTAACACAATGGGCAGTTTGTTGTAACACAATTGGCAGTTTGTTGTAACACAATGAGCAGTTTGTTGTAACACAATGGGCAGTTTGTTGTAACACAATGGGCAGTTTGTTGTAACACAATGAGCAGTTTGTTGTAACACAATGGGCAGTTTGTTGTAACACAATGAGCAATTTGTTGTAACACAATGGGCAGTTTGTTGTAACACAATGGGCAGTTTGTCGTAACACAATGAGCAGTTTGTTGTAACACAATGAGCAGTTTGTTGTAACACAATGGGCAGTTTGTCGTAACACAATGGGCAGTTTGTTGTAACACAATGAGCAGTTTGTCGTAACACAATGTGCAGTTTGTTGTAACACAATGAGCAGTTTGTTGTAACACAATGGGCAGTTTGTTGTAACACAATGGGCAGTTTGTTGTAACACAATGAGCAGTTTGTTGTAACACAATGGGCAGTTTGTTGTAACACAATGAGCAGTTTGTTGTAACACAATGAGCAGTTTGTCGTAACACAATGAGCAGTTTGTTGTAACACAATGAGCAGTTTGTCGTAACACAATGGGCAGTTTGTTGTAACACAATGAGCAGTTTGTATTAACACAATGAGCAGTTTGTCGTAACACAATGAGCAGTTTGTTGTAACACAATGAGCAGTTTGTTGTAACACAATGAGCAGTTGTTGTAACACAATGAGCATCAACGCTCATTTAAGCTCTTAAAGGACTGAGGATGAATTGGAACAGCGGTCGATAAAAAAAAGAAAAGAAGAAATCAGTATTCTTCCACCCGTTAATATTCTTTCTTTTAATTTCAGTATCTATCTGTCTATACATGCATCTATCTGACTATACATATAACTATCTGCCTACACATATATATATATATATCGGTCTATACATATATCTATCAGTCTTTACATATATCTATCTGTCTACACATGTATATATATATATATATATATATATATATATATATATATATCTCAGCCTTTTACATATATCTATCAGTCTTTACATATATCTATCTGTCTACACATATATCTATCAGTCTTTTAAATATATCTATCTGTCTATACATATACCTATCTGTCTACACATATATCTATCAGTCTTTACATATATCTATCTGTCTACACATATATCTATCAGTCTTTTAAATATATCTATCAGTCTTTACATATATCCATCTGTCAATCAGACCATCATCTTTTGTCGTTTTCCCAATCAATCTTTCCATCTATTTATCGATCTGTTATTTAGTTTATTTGTTTATCTGTTTGTCTGTCTATTAGATTGCATTAAATATATGTGATTAGTTTTTTTTTTCTTTAGATAAACTCACGAAGCAATGTTTTCACCCAAGCCACCATTCACTATGGATGTGAAAGGTGATCATTTAATTGAAACGCTTCCAACAAAGTATTACTTTCAATTCTCATCGAGTTTTATGACTAGAAATGTCAAGGGTTAGTAACAGGGAATGATTGAACACTGCTCGCACAATTACACCGGTCCAGCTTGCCGGGACTATTTCAGCTACAAACATTTCGAAACAGATCAATCTCACTTCAGACTCTTATAGAAGTACTTCTCGAACTGTATTTAATTAACACTTTGCCTCCGGGATTTTTATTTGCAAGTTTTCGACATTTTCGATGTAATTATGACACACTGATGTGAGTATTATGCTTTATTCTTCTTCTTTCCTTCCTCATTTGCCTTTCAGTGTCGAGGGAAAATATAATTTGCAGACTTATCGCTCTTCTGGAGCCGCGATAGCTCAGTAGTTAGTGAACTGGACTACAAAGGACAAGGGGTAGGGTTCGATCCCAACCGACGGCTTCCGGTTCACCCAGCCTTAAATGGGTACCGGATTTTTTTCTGGGAAAGTAAAGCAGCACGGGCGTAATACCGACCACATTACCCCAAAATCATGTGCTGAGGTCTGTAAAATATAGGGTCACTAACACCATATTTCCCTATACGCCACTTGGCGTGACGGGGGTACTCTACTTACTTTTACTATCGCTCTTCTGTTTGCCTCTGCTGTTGTTATGTTTCCTAGTGTTTCTAATATTCCGTCAATCCATCTTTTTAGTGGTCGGCCCTTGGGTTTCTCACAATGTTTGTTGAAGGCTCGTGTTAAGGTTTCATCTTTCTGCCTTGTCACGTGGCAAAACCATTTTATATTTTCTTTCTTTATATATTCTATGGCGGTGAATATTCGTAGCTGGTATCTCAGTTCTTCTGATCTTTTCTCTTACACTGTTTCCTGTCATTCGTCTGACACATTTTTATCTCAGTAGAGGTTATTTTTCTTATTGTTCTTGCATCTAGGGTCCAGGTCTGGCATTGGTAGCACAACGTTGGGATGAAGATTGTATTGTAGAGTGTCCGTTTTGCCACTATAGTTATTTCTTTGTTGGACAATAGTGGTGATAGCTGTCCAATGATTTGACAAGCTTTGTTGCATGTTGAGTCTATTTCTGCTGTTTGTGAATTTGGCACTAAACTTCTTAGGTGTTTAATTCACTCTACTTGTTGTAGTTGTTTGCCGTCTATAGTTATGTTGATGCTCTGTTTCCATTTTGCGATATTCATGATTTAGGTTTTGTTGATGTTGAATTTCATGTTGTATTTTGTGTCTGTGCTGTTGAGTCTATTTAAGTGTTATTGTAGGTCTTCTATTTTTCCATGTATCGACTACAAACAGAAGCTCGTTGATCTCCTCTGTCTCTGATGGTTTGGCTATCTTGCATATATAGTCCATGTAAGTAATAAGCAATAGGGAGGATAGTACGCACCCCTGTCCTAAAACCTGATCTAACTTCAAGTGGTCTGAGTAGCCTGCTGCTGTTTTGATTGTGAAGCTGTTGTTAGGGTAGAGACTTTTAATTAGGTTGGTTAGATGTTGGCTCACTCAGTATGTTCTTAATATCTCCCATAGTTGTTTCTGTTTTCTCGGTCGAATGTTTTTCCTGGCCCATGAAAGATATGTACACATTTTAATTGTGTTCTGTCGTATTTTCTGCTAGCTGTTTTAAGGTGAACAGAGCGTTAGTGTATCCTACTTTTTTTTTCGGAACCCCCTTTTGAGAATCACTTAACTGTAGTTCTATTATTGGTCTCAGCCTTTTTTCCCACAATTTTGACGTATAACTTTCATACATCGGTGAGAAGTGATATGCCTCTATATTGATCGCAGTCTCTCTTGCTACCTTTCTTTTTTCCATATTGGTACGATGATTACCTGTTGCTAGTCTTCTGTGATTTTTTGTTGGTGCCATGCTGCATTGAATATTCTGTGCAGCTATGTAACTCCTGTTTCTCCTGCTGCTTTTATTATTTCTTCTGCTATGTTAACTATCACCGGTGCTTTATGTCTTGGTGCATATTTGATTACTTCTTCGATTTCCTCTTTCATGATGTTGGGTTCAATGTTTGTGCATTCTTGCGTGGTTTTTGTTGCGTTATTGGTAGTTTGTGCCATGTTTAATAGGTCTTCAAAATATTCTTTTCATCTTCGTTGCGCATGTTGGTTATTTTATATTGGCTGTCCGCCTTTGTTATTTATGAGATCAATTCAATCGTGGTTTTCCTTTTTCGCTCTTGTTGCATTTACTGCTTTGTAGAAATCTTGTGTCCCTTTTTTTTAAATCTTGAAGTCCCTGCTCTTATTTTGTCAGAATTCTGTCCATGTGTTTTGCCTTGCTTCATGATCCAAATTTTAACTTTTTTTTCCTGGCTAAAACATATTTATCATATTCTTCTTGGTTCTTTTTCTCCTTACAATTTTTAAAGTTTCCTCACTTCTTTAATTGGTTTTCTGATTGCGCTGTTCTACCACGGGGTGCTCATTTTCCCTTCTTCTTTCCTTAGCTTCGTTCCACATACTGTTTTTAAGATGTTGGTTACTGTTTTCTTAAACTGTTTATTTTCTTCTTCTACAGTGCTTACTTCGTTAGGGAGTTTCTTGAATTCCTCTGTTAGGTTTTCTTCTAGGGGTTTCCTTGATTCTTGATCTTTTAATTGTTTTATTTTATTGTTCTTTTTGCTTCTTTTGTTTGTTTGCGTATCTTCTCTTTGTTTTTGCCTGGCTGAGTGTGTAATCATTACCATTTTATGGTCCGTGTCGTCTGTGATATTAGGAAAAGCTCTGCTGTTGGTTACTTTTTTTCTTTATACATTGTCGTGCACTATAATTCTGTTACTGTTTTTTATTGCTTTTATTATGAGGAGGTAAAAGTACGAACAATGCCACATACATCGTACGATCTTTAGCAGAAAGAGACATAGAGGTGAAAACAGATCTATACCTGTGTTTCATAGATTACACCAAAGCATTTGACAAAGTAAAGCACATAGAAATAATGAAAATTTTAGAAGGCATAAACGTTGACAGCAAAGATCTAAGAATAATAAAGAACATATACTGGCAACAAACAGCGGCCATAAGAACAGGAAATCAATTGAGATTGTTTGAAGAAATAAAACAGGGTGTTAGGCAAAGTTGTGTGCTGTCACCAAATTTATTTAATATGTATAGTGATATTATTTGAAGATTCATAATGGGCATGCCTGGAATAACAATTGGAGGTCATAAAATAAATAATCTAAGGTATGCTGAAGATTCGGTTTTAATTGCTAAGAGTGAAAAAGGGTTACCAGAAATGTTACACATTATAGTGAAGGAAAGCAAAAATAAAGGAGTCAGCCTTAATAGCAAAAGACAGAAGTAATAGTAACAACAAAGAAAAAGACATCACCTCAGTGGAAAATAAAGAGAAATGAACAATATTAAAACACATAAGTGTATTTAAATATCTGGGAACAATGTTAACCTCAGATTGTTGATGTACAACAGAGGCGAAATGCAGAATGGCCCAGGCAAAATCAGCTTTTCAAAAAATAAGGAAGATACTGTACAAGCTGTTTTTGGCAATAGAAAGAAACAAGAGTTCTTAAATGTTATGTCGAAACAGTCTTAACATATGGATATGAATCATGGACAATGGCACTACAAACACGAAAACCAATGGAGTCTGTATAAAGGTGGTTTTAGAGAAGAATGTTGAGAATACCATGGACAGCTAAGAGGAGTAATTCAAACGTTCTGAAAGAGGCCAAAGCAAAAAGAGAGCTAATTTCTAATATTAGGAAGAAACAATCATCATTTTTTTGGCCATGAAACGGGAATGGAACAGCTGGAATATATTGTAACAACTGGGAAAATTGAGAGATGAAGAGATAGAGAGAATCAAGAATACCAGACAGCTTAAGAGAATGGCTTGGCAGAAGGTCAACAACAGAAATGATAAATAATTGTCGAGATCGAAAGTTGAGGAGAGACATGATCACCTACGCCAGCAGGCATGGTACTTGATGATAATGATGATGATGATTTTTTTAAGGATTAATAATATTTAATTTGTATGTTGAAATTACTATTGTTGTTTGTATTGAATCTGTCGATCCAACATTGACAGATATAGCCACGAGTGACGCCGTTCAGTAAAAAAGCATCCAACATAAGACATAACTATATTACCTGAATTATTGACTATCATAAATGCTTGCCACTAACCGTCTGTCAAGACCCAAAAGGCCATATATATTGCTTGTATTATTATTTCCCACTGTTAATTAATATTGTATACGGGAGCCGCGGTGGAGCAGTGATTAGTGAATTGGATCACTGAGGACAAGTTGTGGGGTTCGATTCTGATCGACGACTTCTAGGCTTTAAGTAATGGACCGTGGTGATATTCTAAAGTCCCTGAGATAGAACGAGTTAACGATTCAAGTAATGATTATGAATCTGCAGCCACGAAAAACGAACACACCCCCCCCCCCGACCCACAACAACAAATCAACGTCCGATAAGAAAGATGTAGGAGCCGAAGAAAGGTAGGAAATCAATATAGAGTCGATGTCTACAGTAGCAACACATACTACTGCAAAGGGGGGGGGGGGGGGGGGGGGATATAGTATAGATGTGATCTGTGAACTCATAAATTTGTTTGACATTCGATGAGGATGATCTGATAATATGATGAGTAACTGCGACTGATTTCAGCACGTCTACTCTACGACGTGTGGCCCAAGCTAACTTTTGTTTTCTGCGACAATATCACGACTTACAAATCGTACTCGTTCTCTCTGATTCTTACATATGTTTTCTCTGCTTACATATGTTTTCTCTGCTTACATATGTTTTCTCTGCTTACATATGTTTTCTCTGCATTCAGCGAGTCCTCTGTACGACCGTGACCCCAGTTAACGTTTGTTTCCTGCAATAAAATCACGCCTTTCTAAACGTATTCCTTCTCCCTGATTATTTACGTGTTTTTTTATTATAAAACCAATAACGAGACTTTAAATGCAATAAAGAGGAACACAAAAACGCTGGACGAACCCACTTTCAACGACAAGATTATCCAAAGGGAAGAAATTCAAAAGAAAGATAACAAAAATAAAAGAAGCTCGACGCATAATTACAAGTTGAGAGAGGCCACAAATGGCAGCATTTATTTATTGCCATGTCGGAAATAAATGCAAATATAATTGGAGAAGGAGATTACAAAGGGCAGACAAATCGAAAGTCGTACTGTACTCAACATAACGGCCCATATGTCTCCAAGATCTGATCAGAGCATCAGCCCAGACGAGGACTGCTTCTTTTAGATCAGAGAATCCAAATGTTCTTGTTATGTTGTCTGCCTTCATGAGTGCAGTCTGTGAGAGCTTTTGTGTCTTGGTCTGAATAGATCTTTAAGAGTGTTCCCACCTCCGCCTTCCAGGAATTAAACCTTTCAGTGCTGACCAAATAGGGCTTTTGTGATGTCTCATAGTGCCCATAATATATGTGTCTTTGTCTAATGAGATTAACTATTTTCATTTATTTAAAGTTCTACTGAAGTAGTGTTGGTACTTCTTTTGCTTATCCAGGTACTTTGAAAGATTCTACTTTGTTTACCTCAAACACTATATTCTCTTCTGTAATTGCTAACAAGTATCTTCATAGGATCTCACACGTAGGATCTCAAACGTAGGATCTCTAACGTAGGATCTCAAAGTAAGATATTAAACGTAAGAACTCAAACGTAGGATCTCAAACGTTGGATCTCAAACGTAAGAACTCAAACGTAGGATCGCAAACGTAAGATCTCAAACGTTGGATCTCAAACGTTGGATCTCAAACGTAAGATCTCAAACGTAAGATCTCAAACGTAGGATCTCAAACGTAAGATCTCAAACGTAGGATCTCAAACGTTGGATCTCAAACGTAAGATCTCAAACGTAAGATCTTAAACGTAAGATCTCAAACGTAAGATCTCAAACGTTGGATCTCAAACGTAAGATCTGAAACGTAAGATCTCAAACGTAAGATCTCAAACGTTGGATCTCAAACGTAAGATCTCAAACGTAAGATCTCAAACGTTGGATCTCAAATGTAAGAACTCAAACGTAGGATCTCAAACGTAGGATCTCAAACGTTGGATCTCTAACGTAGGATCTCAAACGTAAGAACTCAAACGTAGGATCTCAAACGAGGTATCTCAAACGTAGGAACTTCCTTCTCGGTTCACTCACACACAATCTATAGTATTGTTAAGGCTGGCTAGCTGAAAGGAATCACCCAAAGTTTGTGACGTTTTCAGCTTCGTGAGCACGAGCGGTTGTAGGTATAATGACGTCAGCCGTCTAAATCTTGCCATAGCCATCTATAAATTATCAAAGGCCCAGAAAATAAATCCGGAAAAACCTCCAGTTGGCGTGACGTTATCAGCTATAGGACCTATAGACCACTTACGTCAGTCAGTCACCCACAACCGCCCCTGCTCACAAAGCTAAGAACGTCACCCTGGAGGTTTTCCTGGAATGTACTATCAGCTTTATTAATCTATCTGTGGATATGTAGCCTGTATAGCTGAAAACGTCACAAACTTTGGGTGATTCTGGGATTTCCCTCCCAGCCCGCAGTAATTAATCAAACTTTAGATGACTGTGTCCACGTAATACTAGCTCTTATTATTATTTATATACCTCTCTTGAGCCTGAAAGTCCGTGTTTGTATTTTAGTGACGTAGACCTCTATTGAAGACTGCAAACGTCAGTCAGGCTTCATCATCATCATGTGTCATACCGGTTGGCGTAGGCGATCATGTCTTTTCACAATCTTCTATCTACTTTGCATCGTATCAATTCTGTTGTTGACCGTTTTCCATGCCATGACACCAAGCTATCCAGTATTTTCTCTCTTTGTCGCCCGCGATCTCTCTTTCCTTGCATTTTGCCAGTTGTAAACAAGTATTCCAACTTTCCTCTTCTCATGATGTGCTCGAAAAATATTGATTGTTTCTTTCTGATGTTTTTAGGAGCTCTCTTTTTGTGTTGACCTCTTTGAGAACTTCCTCATTGGTCTTTTTAGTTGTTCAGTGAACTTTCAACATTCTTCTGAGAAAAAAACATCTCTGTGGCCTCTAATCGTCTTTTCATTTGTTTGTCTACTGTCCACGATTCGCATCCATAGATCAGAATTGGTTCTATATAGCACAGATGAACTCTCTTTTCCCACTTCTATTGACATAGATTTGTTGCATAATATATTTTTCATTTTCTGAAATGCAGTCAGGCTTAACTGGTGTAAATTATTTAAAGCGACCTTTGCACACACTCGCAAATACATTCGTAACAGAAAAGTTAAATAACATAAAAACGAACATAACAATAAATGTGGATAATAACAAATATTATTTAACACCAATGACACTGTTAATGTTGATGATCTCCCAATGATGTCAATGAAGACCACGCTGTTATCGTTCTCTGCTAGAGTGGTTTCGAAGATTTCACGACAGCCACACTCAGGTTACCATTTCCTTTTCATTTTGACCTCGGCCCGACACACAGGGAAGACATTTTTATTTTCTTTAACATATTTCGATTATTTTTGTTTTGGATGTTTCGTTATTAATTTTACTTACATATCGTGTGTGTGTTTTTTTGTTTGTTCCTGCTGAAGGCCTATTGGGCCGAAACGTCGTTTAATCTGTGTCGTCCACTAATCACGTAAAGCTTCTAACATACCATTTTTTCTATGTTTTAATCTTTCGAAGATCTACAAAGTAATTCACACACAACGCCTTTTTTTAAAATATCCAATCTCCCAACCCTCGCTCGACTCTCGACACAAGATCTCATTACCAGGATCTAGCAGTGACGAGTCCTATTTCAAACGATCGGTGACCGGAGCATCAAATGTAAAATCATTACAACCTATTTGGGTGCTTTCAGCTGACAAAGTAATTTATCAACCCTACGTCCTGTCAGCAAAAAAAAAATGTTTCCATCGATTTAAATAGACAACATTTTAAAAGCCCTTTCCTAAAAAAATTAACGCACGGACTATGGCGGCAGAAAAATAAATAAAGTATCATTGATCTTATAGAACTTGTAAACGCTGTTCGAGAAATAAATTTAGTTTCGATTTCTCTTCAAATTGGTTTTTGTTGCTACACCAGTGAATTTCATCGGATACAAATGCTGTCAGCAGTTTTTACACTGAGTTGTACAAATGTTGAATTAATTCAGATTCATTAAATAAGGTGAATTAACATGTCATTATGGCGTTTACTTTATTTCTGAGTTCTATCAAGTAAGATATTTATTATGTGCTTAGAAAAATAGAGACGAAGTTTTCAAATGTTCAATAAGTCGTCATGTTATTAGAGTTGTGTCCCATACCGAATATTAACAACATTGACCCAATATTAACAACCATTGACCCAATATTAACAACCATTAACCCAATATAACAACCATTGACCCAATATGAAAAAACCTTTGACCCAATATTAACAACCATTGACCCAATATTAAAAACCTTTGACCCAATATTAACAACCATTAACCCAATATTAACAACATTGACCCAATATAAAAACCTTTGACTCAATATTAAAAACCTTTGACTCAATATTAACAACCATTGACCCAATATTAACAACCAGTGACCCAATATTAAAAACCATTGACCAATATTAAAACTTTGACCCATTTTAAAACCATAGATCCAACCTTTTACATCTTCTTTTGTTACGCGTTCACTCAAACGTCTTTTTGTCGCCCATCCTTCAGATGGTGTTAAATTAGCGTAGTTAAGCTGTGTCATAGTTTACAGCAGTAATATCTGCATCTTCGGCCCGAAACATCCGACTTCAGTGAGACATTTTTATGGAAGCTTTATTGTTCGATTCCTACTTGCTTCGTCATTACTTCTTGGTTGATATTAAGGAAGATGAAGTAGGATCTTGATCAGTCATGATTCACTTATTCTGAAACCGATAGGTAGCTAATGAATGCTGACCGTGTTGAGCCATGCTTTCTTATTTGGCAAGTTGGAAATATGACCTGTGTCCAGCTGACTGGCCAATGACAGGGTTTATTGACTCAGAGACCTAATTATCAAATATAGCTATCATTAATTTAGAATTGCGAGAGGAAAATAGTACGTTATCGTCTTAGACAAGTTTCTTCTCTTTGTTACTAAATAGTTAAACAGTCATTGGTCTGTATACTTTGTGGCATCTTGCAGACCAATAACTCCATCATTTTGTGTGTGGAGAGTGACCGTCCCTGGCAGGATGCTCAAGGTACGGTCTACATCGGTGGTTCCCAAACCTTTGACCCCAGCGGCTCCTTTCACTCCTGATCATATAGCGGCGGTGCCCTCATGGCAGCTACGATTGTTTAAGTTGGGTAAACTCTAATTCCCTGATAGGATATACACAACGATAAATGACGACAGAATTAACGTTACCGTGTAGAAACTCACTTATATCATCATCATGTGCCATACCGGTCGGCGTAGGTGATCATGTCCCTCCACAATCTTCTATCTACAGTGCATCGTATCAGTTCTGTTGTTGACTGTTTTCCATGCCATGACACGAAGCTATCCAGTATTTTCTCTCTTTGTCGCCCGCGATCTCTCTTTCCTTGCATTTTGCCAGTTGTAAACAAGTATTCCAACTTTCCTCTTCTCATGATGTGCCCGAAAAATGTTGATTGCTTCATTCTGATGTTTTTTAGAGCTCCCTTTTTGTGTGGCCTCTTTGAGAACTTCCTCATGGTCTTTTTAGCTGTCCAAGGAACTTTCACTTATATACTAAACAATAATAACTCTTTCCCTACGTTTTACGCACTGCGTGCATACCTATTTCGCCCGTGTACGTTTCGCCGATAGTGCGTCACTCTTCGTTGATTAGTGTGAACCATCATCAAACATATTCTTTTTACATGTTTTGTATCATCTTGGTATTGGTGAAAGTTAATACCTTGTTCAATTATCTAAAAATCATAATAATATTTTGTATGTTAGATAAATATAAATATGTAGATTGATTCTTTAAACCATGAAAAATGTTATATCTAAAATCTCTTACGTTGCATTTATAAAAAGCTTCGGTATGGAAAGAGTTAGGCTGTGTGGATGTTGTCATTTCATGACTTCTAACCACTGAGTAGGCACATGATAATATCCGTGGAGACGTCCTTTGCTGAAGTTTGACTGCGCTCCTTCGAGCTAGGCGCACACTTCTTGAACCACTGATCGACACTATTTTCTCTGTTTTCCCATACTCCATCCTTAATTTGTCCCTCTTTCTCCTTCGTCTGGAATCAGCGGTATGAAAGTTCATGTTTCTTGATCTCTTACTTATCCATCTCCATCCTTTTCCTGTCATCACTTCGTGAATATAAGACTCGCTATCTCATAACAGCAGGAAAGACCAACAGAAGAGCAGAAGACAGCAAACTGTATTTCCCTGACGCTGAAAGGTAAATGAAGAAGGAAAGAAGAATATGATCCTTGGGAATGTCCACATGGTTGTATGTTTTGAGCATTCTTGGTTGCTAATTATGGGTGGCTGCAATATTCTGTGTATTGTCCCATGCAGTTTGTATGTGAAATGATGACAATCTCAACGCTACGTTTTTGTTGACTAATTTACATTGAAAGAAAATTAGACGATTCTAAGAAAAGATGGCAAACTGTAATGGCTAAGTGGTTGGTGCACTAGTCTGCTAAGTGGTTGGTGCACTAATTGCTAAGTGATTGCTGCACTAGTCAGCTAAGTGTTGGTGCATTAGTCTGCTTAGTGGTTGCTGCACAAGTCTGCTTAGTAGTTGGTGCACTAATCAGCTAAGTGGTTGGTGCATTAGTCTGCTTAGTGGTTGCTGCACTAGTCAGCTAAGTGGTTGGTGCATTAGTCTGCTTAGTGGTTGCTGCACTAGTCAGCTAAGTGGTTGGGCATTAGTCTGCTTAGTGGTTGCTGCACTAGTCAGCTAAGTGTTTGCTGCACTAGTCAGCTAAGTGGTTTGTGCATTAGTCTGCTTAGTGGTTGCTGCACTAGTCAGCTAAGTGGTTGGTGCATTAGTCTGCTTAGTGGTTGCTGCACTAGTCAGCTAAGTGGTTGGTGCATTAGTCTGCTTAGTGGTTGCTGCACTAGTCAGCTAAGTGTTGCTGCACTAGTCAGCTAAGTGGTTGCTGCACTAGTCAGCTAAGTGGTTGCTGCACTAGTCAGCTAAGTGGTGCTGCACTAGTCAGCTAAGTGGTTGCTGCACTAGTCAGCTAAGTGGTTGCTGCACTAGTCAGCTAAGTGGTTGCTGCACTAGTCAGCTAAGTGGTTGCTGCACTAGTCAGCTAAGTGGTTGCTGCGCTAGTCAGCTAAGTGGTTGATGCACTAGTCAGCTAAGTGGTTGCTGCACTAGTCAGCTAAGTAGTTGGTGCAATAGTCAGGTAAGTAGTTGGTGCACTAGTCAGCTAAGTGGTTGGTGCACTAGTCAGCTAAGTGGTTGCTGCACTAGTCAGCTAAGTGGTTGCTGCACTAGTCAGCTAAGTAGTTGGTGCAGTAATCTGCTAAGTGGTTGGTGCACTAATCTGCTAAGTGGTTGCTGCACTATTCAGCTATGTTTTGGTGCACTAATCTGCTAAGTGGTTGCTGCACTATTCAGCTATGTAGTTGGTGCACTAATCTGCTAAGTAGCCATAGTTCAACCAAAACAAGCCGTCGAAATGTGTCCATGCATCCACTTTTTCTCGGAACAATCTCAGGGACCTGGTGTGATCATCCTGGCAACGTTTCTCACAAATGCGATGATTACCTTGGAACAAAAGAAGGGAGGGAATTAACATAAATTTACTCATAATTATGGATTCGACGGTTGCCGTTTGTATTATAGATAGACAGTGTAGTAGAATGAAAGAAAAAAGGGAAAAGAAGAAAGAAAGAAAGAAAGAAAGAAAGAAAGAAAGAAAGAAAGAAGAAAGAAAGAAGGAAAGAAATGAAAAAAAAATAAAAGTGGTAAAGGTACAAATGAGCAACAGAGCTGAAAGTTGTCAGCAACTAATAGCTGATAAAGTAAAGTAAAGCACCCCTTTTCACGCCAAGTGGCGTATAGGGAAATATGGTGTTAGTGACCCTATATTTTACAGACCTTCAGCACATGATTTTTGGGGTAATGTGGTCGGTATTACGCCCGTGCTGCTTTACTTTCCCAGAAAAAATCCGGTACCCATTTAAGGCTGGGTGAACCGGAAGCCGTCGGTTGGGATCGAACCCTACCCCTTGTCCGTGGTAGTCCAGTTCACTAACCACTGAGCTATCGCGGCTCCCTAATAGCTGATAGTTTGCGCCAAAACTGGGGAAACCAGAATTATCCAGATCCTACACTACCTCTTCGCGTTGGCCCTAGAATTAAACAAAAACCAGTCTAGTCTGTAGAAGTGAGAAACTCATCTGACAGGGAAGCTAGCTCGGCATCCATAAACGCCATGCTGAAGTCGGATGTTCTGGGCCGAAAGGCGCAAGTGTTCAGTTCTATTTGAAATCACAACACAACGCATCAACGGCTATTTTACGTCTTTTTAGGATCGGATTCTTTTAAATAGACGTCAGATGAACGCCACAACGGAAAGAAAGATAGAAACAAGAAGGAAGGAAGTAGAAGTAAGAAAGAAACAAAGGAAAAAAAAGAAGCGAGGTAGAAAGAGAGAGAAAGACAGAAAGATAGAGAAAGAGACAGAAAGATAGAAATAGAGAAAGACACACACAAAGAAAGAAACAAAAAGGAAGTAAGTATTAAGAAAGAAAGAAAGAAAGAAAGAAAGAAAGAAAGAAAGAAGAAAGAAAGAAAGAAAGAAAAGGAAGGAAGGAAGGAAGGAGGATAAGAGAGAAAGAAGAAAAAGAAAGAAAGATAGAGGGAGATAGACAAAGAAACACGAAGGAATGAAGTAGGATGAAATGAAAGAAGGAAGAAGACAGAAAGAAAGAAAGAAAGAAAGAAAGAAAGAAAGAAAGAAAGAAAGAAAGAAAGAAGAAAGAAAGAAAGAAAGAAAGAAAGAAAGAAGAAAGAAAGAAAGAAAGAAAGAAAAGAAAAAACAAAGAAAGAAAGAAAGAAAATAACGAAATAACGAAAGAAAGAAGAACGAAAGAGAGAATGCTCGTAGCAAATAAGGATACATCAGCCTACTGCCATGTAGGAGCCGCAATGAAAAGATCCCGAATCATGACCTCTCGGAGAGCGTGTCACTGTTGAAGGTTTGGCCAAGTGTACGAGCACTGTATTTATATCTGCTCAGAAATATTTATTTACAAAACAACCTCTTAATATCAAGGGAGTAGATTTAATGCTGAACAAAGGGAGATAACCTACAGATACGCCAGGCACTGCTGCAAGCGAATTATGTGTCTGTCTTATGTTGATGGAAACTGTTTTTAAAAAAAAAATAATAATCAAATAAAAACAGGAAATCTGTGTATACAAAAAGTATTATCTAATCTTCTTTATCTACTTCTTTATCTATTTCCTTATTTTCTTCTTTACTTTATTATTTATCCTGTTCAACATCTGCTTTGTCTTTTCTTATCTAATTCCTTATCTATTTCTTTATGTACTTCTTTTCTAATTCTTCTGTACATACTTTATGTACTTATTTATCAATTTCTTCATCTTGTTTACTTACTTTATCACCCTATACGTGTTAACGAATACCTTGAAGGGAACCACAAGGGAACTCAGAAACACCTGCAGCTTTGCTGTTACCATTAAATGGCGTTAGGTCGAGGGGGCCAGCTCACAGGCCGATGGATCCATAACAACAAATGTATTGTATTAACTTACTACAGACAAATAACAATAAAATGAATATCACTGAGGCGGATAAACCTCCGAGGCGATAGATCAGCGAATCATTTCAGGGAAAGAAGTATGTTTATCATCATCACGATGCGCCATATCGGCTGGCGTAGGCGATCATGTTCTTCCACAATCTTCTATCCACAGTAAAAAAAAAAAAAGTAAAAGCGAAGAGCCCCCGTCACGCCAAGTGGCGTATAGGGAATATGGTGTTAGTGACCCGTCACGCCAAGTGGCGTATAGGGAATATGGTGTTAGTGACCCGTCACGCCAGTGGCGTATAGGGATATTTGACCATAAGTTGTACAGACCTTCGGCACATGATTTTTGGGCTAATGTGGTCGGTATTACGCCCGTGCGGCGTTACATTCCCAGAAAAAAATCCGGTACCCATTTAAGGTTGGGTGAACCCGGAAGCCGTCGATTGGGATCGAACCCTACCCCTTGTCCTTTGTAGTCCAGTTCACTAACCGCTGAGCTATCGTGGCTCTCTCTCTATCCACAGTGCATCGTATCAGTTCTGTTGTTGACTGTTTTCTATGCCATGAAACTAAGCTATCTAGTATCTTCTCTCTTTGTAACCGCTATCTATCTTTCCCGGTATTTTGCCAGTTGTAACCTAGAATTCCAACATCCCTCCTCTCATGATGTGGCTGAAAAATGTTGATTTTGGACACAATTTTTCTTGGCAATATAAGAAGGTAGTTTGTATGTGTGTTTATAAACATTCGAAAATAAAATTCACAAATAATCAACAGCAAAAAAAAAAAGAAAGAATAATAGACAGCAAGATCGAACGTTAGAACACACAAGCAACCTAAAAATGTTGCTATCATTGGCGATGCCTTTCACGCATGTGTACTCATGGCTATAGCATTGGGTTACGATCACAACTCGGGAATAAATTGTATATCTGTATTTTCCTATTAAGACAAGTATCTCCCGGATAGAATAGTGTTGAATGCATGCGTTGCAGATAAATAGTTATAGGATGAAACAGCACGAAAAGGGCTAACTATCGTTCTTTGTTTTGTTTTTGTTGTTGTTGTTGATTATTTACAATTTTTTTCCGAGTGTTATAAACATACCTCTTCCACTGAAATGATTCGCTATTAAATTACTATATAGATCGCGATTCATGATTGGACACATATCATGGACAATAAGACAACAAACAAGAAAATCACTGGGGTCTGTAGAAATGTAGTTTGACAGAAGAACGTTGAGAATACCATGGATAGCTAAGAAAAGTAATGAAAGCATTCTGAAAGAGGTCAAAGCAAAAAGAGAGCTAATTTCCAATATTAGGAAGAAACAATCATCATTTTTTGCCCATGTAATGAGAAGAGAACAGCTGGAATATATTGTGACAACTGATGAAATTAAGGACGAAGAGATAGAGGGAAGCAAAGAGAAAAGATAACAGACAGTTTAAAAGAATGGTTTGGCAGAAATGATAAATGACTGTCGAGATCGAAAGTTGTGGAGAGGCATGATCACCTAAGCCAGCAGGCCTGGTACTTGATAATGATAGATAGCACTGTCAACTATACTGTTGATAAGTTTTCCAACTTGCTATTGGTTTCTGTGGTATCAGAAACGTTATTCAGAACGCAGTGACCCTAACATTGAATTATAAACAGAAGAAACACGCACTATTTTCATACACTCAAAATGTGCTGATTTCATGAATCTTGATAACCCAATATTAAAGAGAGTGAAACGAGGGCAAAAACTAATAGCGGACATTTATGTGAAATCGTGAGCACCAGTCAGAAATAATCGCATGCAGTAAACAGGCATAATCACAAATAATCTGATTCACTAAACGGGAAAATAGTATTACTTTAGTATCATTATTATGTACTGCAACTACTGTGATTCTTGGTTACTTATTCTTGTTACTTGGTGTGCACTTTTCCGAGCAGCATTCAATTGCTTGATGCCGTGTGTTTGTTTAATATAAAAAATATAAATGAGTGTATAATTCCTTCTACATTCCAGATCCTATTCTTCACCAAGCAGCTTCATTACTCATGAAGTTTATATTTTTCCTGCTGCATTGTAACGTGACACTAAACTGGTGTACGTTGATATATAATGTATTTACGGTCTGGTTGACACACTAACAGTGTTAATAGTGGAGACAGAGAATGAACTACAAGAAATGATAGACATAATAGTAAAAGAAAGCAACAAGAAAGATCTCGATCTGAATAGTAAGAAACAGAAATAATGGTCATATCGAAGAAACAATCAACACCATCAGGCAGCATAAAAATAAACAGGACAAATCTGAAACGCTTCAAATACTTGGGCACAATAATAACATCAGATGGAAGATGCACCACAGAAATAAAAAGCAGAACAGTTCAGGCCAAAATAGCATTTCAGAAAATGTAAAAACGTATTATGCAGCAAGTCTATGTCAATAGATGTGGGAAAAAAGAATTCATCGGTATCAGTACGATATAGAGCCAATTCTGACCAGTGGAAGCGGATCATGGACAGTGTACAAACAAATAAAAAGACTATTAGAGGCCACAGAGATGGGATTTCTCAGAAGAATATTGAAAGTTCCCTGGACAGCTAAAAAGACCAACGAGGAAATTCTCAAAGAGGTCAACACAAAAATGGAGCTCTTAAAAAACATCAAAAAGAAATAATCAATATTTTTCCGGCACATCGTAAGAAGAGGAAAGTTGGAATACTTGGTTACAACTGACAAAATACAAGGAAAGGGAGATCGCGGACGACAAAGAGAGAAAATACTGGATAGCTTGGTGTCATGGCATGGAAAACAGTCAACAACAGAACTGATACGATGCATTGTGGATAGAAGATTGTGAAAGGACATGATCGCCTACGCCAACCGGTATGGTACATGATGAATACCAGGAGCGGGCAACCTTTTATTTTCTGAGGGTTAGATACGAAAACTATGAAAACGTGCAGGGCCAGATACGAAAACTATGAAAACGTGGAGGGCCAGATACGAAAACTATGAAAACGTGGAGGTTCAGATACGAAAAACTATGAAAACGTGGAGGGCCAGATACGAAAACTATGAAAACGTGGAGGTTCAGATACGAAAACTATGAAAACGTGGAGGGTCAGATACAAAAAAACTATGAAAACGTGGAGGGCCAGATACGAAAACTATGAAAACGTGGAGGGTCAGATACGAAAACTATGAAAACGTGGAGGGCCAGATACGAAAACTATGAAAACGTGGAGGGCCAAATACGAAAACTATGAAAACGTGGAGGGCCAGATACGAAAACTATGAAAACGTGGAGGGCCAAATACGAAAACTATGAAAACTTGGAGGGCCAGATGTCATTATATAAATTACTTAATTTGCATTCACTAACGATTGTGATGTAAGAAGCGTCACGGAAAGTGGAAGACTGAAAAGAGAATGGAATGAAAGGGAGAGGTGTGAGACAGACAAGTTTGTTAGAAAATTAAACAATAAATTATAAATAGAAAACGTACCGGAGAGGGTTATGCCTGAACTTCACTTACAAGTTAGTCTAAGCTTGGTGCTAGCTGACTAACGGTAATGCGTAGTGTTTTCTAATATTTGGGTTCAGTTAATCGACTTCTTGTTTTTGATTTGGTCCACTTCAGTTTGTTTTTAAAGAAAAAGTGTTCACAAACATAAGTGCTACCAAGCAATAAAGAAACTTTTATTTATTTTTTTTAAAGTGATC
Source organism: Megaustenia siamemsis (assembly GCA_032433765.1). Taxonomy (NCBI): domain Eukaryota; kingdom Metazoa; phylum Mollusca; class Gastropoda; order Stylommatophora; family Ariophantidae; genus Megaustenia; species Megaustenia siamemsis. The sequence continues at coordinate 55,444,711 of JAVIAB010000024.1, forward strand.
GTTGGAAATTGTTCACGTGGGAAATAAGAAGTATAATAAGTCCAGTATATTTGGATCTCTCCACTTTGATCTCAGCATATTTTTTTAAGCAAGTGAATAACTCGTGTATCTCTGCTGGAACATAATTTACATCGATATAAAATGGTGTTGAGAAACATTCTAACCTTGTTTGTTGTGGAGTAAAATCTTTTAAACGCTCCACAAACTGGCAGTAAATATAATACTATATAATGCATAGCTGATGGATTTAATAAAACATTTCTTCTACTCTACAAGCTGTACAAAAACAAATTAATGTTTCTCGCAGGCTACTCTCCCACAGTTTTACTTTTTTCGCCTTTTTTTTTTTTTTTGGAAAGCTTAGATATGCCCGTAAAGTTCGTGACCAGTTGTCTTCTTTGTTTGTAACTTAAGATTAAGGTCATTAACATTCTGAGTCATGTCAACCAAAAACGCTAGTTGGCAGATCCTCTTGCTTTGATAAAGTTCACACACGATACCACAACAGGCATGACGTCAGGAACTTTAAACGTTTTAGTGCTCAGATTTTCTTGGTAAATGCTACAATGTCGGAATAAAACATCAGTTTGACCTTATACGATATCTAATAATTGGGATTATATTTTGCTAATCGGGCCTGACTTTTGACCAGTCATAGCTGATGCTCCGTCTGTTGCCACTCTACAAAGGCTGTCCCAGTTTAATCCAAAATCCTTAAAAGCGAGCTCCAAAGTTTAGAAAATGCCATCGCCTGTTGTTGAGTGGTTGTAACGTTAACATGTCCTCCGTTGTGTTAAATAATTTGTCAATGCTCCTAATAAAAGTAACTAATATATCTGTGACTCTGTTATATCACTTGACTTATCTAAAACGAAGGAGAATGCTACGAATTCTGACTAGCTCTTTAAAGCTATTTTAACGTTTTTCTATGTCATCGATGAGTCTTCTGACAGTCCGGCGTGATAAACTAACTTGGTGAAATAAATAACTTTTATCAGGACAAAGCATCTTAGAAGCTCCTTCAAAACACTCTTTCATAAACTCTCTATCCGAAAATGGTTTCAAACTCTTCGCAATTTGTTTCACAATATTCTGATCATAAATTCATGAACAAGTTTGCTTTCGATTTGCATGAAAACTATCTGTTAAGACTCAATGATTTTTTGCACACAGCTTTAGAATATCCATGACTAAAAATATTGCTATTCTTTATTCCACAGATACAACAAAGTTTGCATATCGGCTTATTCCGTTGACCTTTTATGGACCATTGCAAATAAGTTAATTCAAATTTTAGATTTACAGTGAATATGTTAATTTCTAGTTCAATTCTTTTCAGAGGCGTATCTACATAATACCTTTATAGACCAACTAATTGTATGTACTGCCCATTATGTGTAATTGCAATCATGACTCCAATTTGCTACAGTTAGTCTTGCCCTTCGGTCACCATTAGACCCCAGGATGTCCTAACAAACCCCCAAATTGAACGATGGTAAATGCATTTTGATATGGAAATATATGTGTTGCCATTGTACATACACTTGACCATTTGTTCTACAAACGCTTAATGATCCCAGGTTGTTGTTCAGTCTCAACAAATAAGGTCTTCATCATTCCGATCTGACGATACCACGAGGTTGATAATGGTTAATGAGTAGACACATTGTAATCCATCTCGTTGCCAGTACTCGTCTTCCACCCGGAGTACATGTACAAGTCATTTCTTCCAGAACCGAGTGTCTATACTTGAGAGGGACTTAGTGTTAGCACGTCAACATCACACATTCTAAACGTGCTGTTTTGTTCTGCAACTTGTCCTTTGACTTTAGCCGACACAAGCTCCATCGGATTAAGGTGCGCATTATATGCATGGAGTCGCATAGAAATATGGCCGTATTTCTAACAGATTTTGTCAATATGATACATCTTTTTTATTTGTATTCCTCAAAGATTTTGTCAATATGATACACATTTTTTTCTTATTTGTATTCCTCAAAGATTTTGTCAATACGATACACCTTTTTCTTATTTGTATTTCTCAATGATTTTGTCAATATGATAGACCTTTTTCTTATTTGTATTCCTCAATGATTTTGTCAATATGATACACCTTTTTCTTATTTGTATTTCTCAATGATTTTGTCAATATGATACACATTTTTTCTTATTTGTATTCCTCAAAGATTTTGTCAATACGATACACCTTTTTCTTATTTGTATTTCTCAAAGATTTTGTCAATATGATACACCTTTTTCTTATTTGTATTTCTCAATGATTTTGTCAATATGATATACCATTTTCTTATTTGTATTTCTCAATGATTTTGTCAATATGATACACATTTTTTCTTATTTATATTCCTCTTTGTCTGGTAGTCCCTACCGTCAGTACATTGTGATTGAAAAATGTATCCAGCGTCATGGGCAAGGTCTTGTCCACTGCTTCAAGCACGAGTTAGTATGATGCACACACTGGCTTTTGCTGCTGGGAATTGTTCTTTTTTGTTCATCGTCTACTGATTGTCATTCTTTTGCATAGGTGTGGTGAGCATTGACCCAGGATTCTTTCAAATATACAATATCATAGCCTTGACTCCGCCGCTCACGCACCTGCCTCAGGTATTTACTTCGGGCAGCAATCAGAAGGGGTTTCTCACAAATAATACTCCTGACGTCTATAGTTTATTTTTCTGAAAGTGAAGCCGGCGGCTTGTATAATTTTCCATAGGGTATTTTTTAGAATTTTCAATATTGCAGTCAGGATGCAAAATGAATTTCAATTTCCTGGAACACTTTGACAGAGAAAGTTTGAGTGGTAGAGTCATCAAATTGTTGTCATCATGGAGCACCTTGACAAAGTTTGAGTGGTAGAGTCATCAAATTGTTGTCATCATGGAGCACCTTGACAAAGTTTGAGTGGTAGAGTCAACAAATTGTTGTCATCATAGAGCACCTTGACAAAGTTTGAGTGGTAGAGTCATCAAATTGTTGTCATCATGGAGCACCTTGACAAAGTTTGAGTGGTAGAGTCATCAAATTGTTGTCATCATGGAGCACCTTGACAAAGTTTGAGTGGTAGAGTCATCAAATTGTTGTCATCATGGAGCACCTTGACAAAGTTTGAGTGGTAGAGTCAACAAATTGTTGTCATCATAGAGCACCTTGACAAAGTTTGAGTGGTAGAGTAATCAAATTGTTGTCATCATAGAGCACCTTGACAAAGTTTGAGTGGTAGAGTCATCAAATTGTTGTCATCATAGAGCACCTTGACAAAGTTTGAGTGGTAGAGTCATCAAATTGTTGTCATCATGGAGCACCTTGACAAAGTTTGAGTGGTAGAGTCATCAAATTGTTGTCATCATGGAGCACCTTGACAAAGTTTGAGTGGTAGAGTAATCAAATTGTTGTCATCATGGAGCACCTTGACAAAGTTTGAGTGGTAGAGTCAACAAATTGTTGTCATCATAGAGCACCTTGACAAAGTTTGAGTGGTAGAGTCATCAAATTGTTGTCATCATAGAGCACCTTGACAAAGTTTGAGTGGTAGAGTCAACAAATTGTTTTCTTCATAGAGCACATTGACAAAGTTTGAGTGGTAGAGTCAACAAATTGTTGTCATCATGGAGCACCTTGACAAAGTTTGAGTGGTAGAGTCAACAAATTGTTTTCTTCATAGAGCACATTGACAAAGTTTGAGTGGTAGAGTCAACAAAGTGTTGTCATCATAGAGCACATTGACAAAGAAAGTTTGAGTGGTAGAGTCAACAAATTGATGCCCAGACATAATGGCCTAACAAGCTTTGCGGGCAGGTTCTAGCCCGGGTTCTGTAGCTTGACTACCTATGCCATATACGAAATAAGAGAGTTTCATAGTAACCCCCTCTGGGTAATGAAGTGTTATTGACTTCATTGTGCTGTAAGCTCAGTTCCATGACGTTAGGTGGCCAGGTCACTTCCTTGCTACCTTTTTTCCCAGAAAATATCGCTGATACCCATTTGAATTGTCTCGGTGGACATCTAAGCTCGTTTAGGTCGGAAACAATTTTACCTGAAATAGCGTTTAAACCCTGGGCCCTCAGATTGGCAGGCGAGTGCTATCGCCACAACCTTACCGGGCACTTATATACTAAATAAAAGCCTCTGTTATTATGTTGATGTTATTACAATGAGAGTTCACGAAATTAACAAAGTAATAACATTGACTGGATCAGGGGAAACAAATCTTAGTTCAGCAACAAATTGCCTGTTTAATATATTTAGAAAACTAATGAGTTGAGCACTCGTTTGAAGGTTATTGTGGCCAATGTTTGAGTTAATTTATCGATCCTAACTAGATCACCTTTCATTTCATTAACAAATAAAAAGCTTCAAAACATTTGACTCAAGAGATTCTCTCATTTGTGACGTATTGGTAATTTGAACTCGATGACGTAGAAATTTATTTTATGGCCCATTTATTGCTAAAAAAGTTACGTACTTGATTTATTAGTTTCCGCTCCTGATGGAAGTTCCGTAGAAACCTCCCGCCTGATCCAGAAATGGGATCAACGCTGAAAGCAGCAGTAAATCTTGTATTTTTAGATCGAGCTCAGGAATAAATAACTGTCATTATTTGAAATTAAAGAGTAAGAATGTCATTAAGATTGTAGATATAGGATATTGTAATATTATTGTAATATTACATGTATAAAAGTAAAAAGTAAAGTCACGCCAAGTGGCGTATAGGGAAATATGGTGTTAGTGACCCTATATTTTACAGACCTTCAGCACATGATTTTTGGGTAATGTGGTCAGTATTACGCCCGTGCTGCTTTACTTTCCCAGAAAAAAATCCGGTACCCATTTAAGACTGGGTGAACCCGGAAGCCGTCGGTTGGGATCGAACCCTACCCCTTGTCCGTGGTAGTCCAGTTCACTAACCACTGAGCTATCGAGGCTCCCATTACATGTATGCAAAATTTAAAAAAAAGTAAAGTGCCCTGTCACTCCAAGTGTCGTATATGGAACATGGTGTTAGTGATCATACTTTTTACAGACTTTCAGCACATGATTTTTGGGGTAATGTGGTCGGTATTACGCCCGTGCCGATTTACTTTCCTATAAAAAAAAATCCGTTGCCCCTTTAAGGGTGAACCTGGAAGCCGTCGATAAGGATCGCACTCGACCTCTTGTCCTTATATATATATATATATATATATATATATATACATGGCATATATATATGTACATAGCATTAAACGTCTTGACAGAGGGTTGGTATCGAGAAAGCATGATTTGTCAATAGTTTAATAATTTATAAATGTCTCATGCTGGATGATGTTTACTTCTGAACAGCTTCACTCATGTCTGGATCTGCCAATATTTGATAAGACAGCTTCGACCGCGGAATAAACAAGACACAGCTGTAGCGCCTGGCCTCTTTTTCTTTCTCCTACGCGTTGTCTTCTAGTCTTCATAGCATCACTTTCTCGAATGTTGCTGTAAAAGTAGTAAAGTAAAGTACCCCCCGTCACGCCAAGTGGCGTATAGGGAAATATGGTGTTAGTGACCCTATATTTTACAGACCTTCAGCACATGATTTTTGGGGTAATGTGTGGGGTAATGTGGTCGGTATTACGCCCGTGCTGCTTTTACTTTCCCAGAAAAAATCCGGTACCCATTTAAGGCTGGGTGAACCCGGAGCCGTCGGTTGGGATCGAACCCTACCCCTTGTCCGTAGTAGTCCAGTTCACTAACCACTGAGCTATCGCGGCTCCTACTAATTTTTAGGGAATTAGTAAAACCCAGGTGTCCTCGCCAGGATTACGAACCCCGGCTGTTGCCGTGGTAAGCCAACCGCCTATCGATTGCGCTAACCGGACACCATCGAATGTTGCTGTACTGTTTGTTATTGTTTTCTGTGTGCTGCGAAACGATGCTAGATTTTCCCAAATTCTATCTTTCTATGTTATATCATCATCATCATCATCATCATCATCATCATCATCATCATCATCATCATCATCATCATCATCATCATCATCATTATCATGTGCCATACAGGTTGGCGTAGGCGATCATGTCCTTCCACAATTCTCTCTCCATAGTTCATCGTATCAATTCTGTTGTTGACTGTTTTTCATTTCAAGACACCAAGCTATCCAGTATCTTCTGTCTTTGTCGTCACGATTTTGCTTTCCCTGTATTTTGCCAGTTGTAACCAAGTATTCCAACTTTCCTCTTCTTTTGATGTGGCGGAAAAATGTTGATTGTTTCTTTCTGATGTTTTTTTTTAAGAGTTCCCTTTTTGTGTTGGCCTCTTTGAGAATTTCCTCGTTAGTCCTTTTAGCTGTCCAGGGAACTTTCAACATTTTTTATGAGAAATCCCATCACCGTGAGCTCTAATTGTCTTTTCATTTGTTTGTCAACTGTATATGGTTCACTTCCATATGTCAGAATTGGCTCTATACAGCACCGCTGAACTTTGTTTTCATACTTCTGTTGATTTACACTTGTTACACAGGACATTTACCATTTTATGAAATAATTAAAAATCATAAAATCATTTCAATAAACAATTTAATATCGAATACACACACACACAGTCACACACACACACACACACACACACACACACACACATATATATATATATATATATATATATATATTATATATATATATATATATATATACATATATATCAGAATACATCTCCCTTGATCCGGTGTATCTCATTTCACAATGTCCCAGTAAATGTAAACCCATCCTTTTCATTTCTTGTATGATGTTTTCCATTTTACCCTTCTGCGTGAGTGTTCTCACATTCCAAGTACCTATCTTTAGAGTTTGTTTTATCTTTATTTTGCTTACAGTAACTTGATGACGACCGGGTATCACCTGTAGCAGATGATGTCCCTACCGAACGAGGGTTTTCCATTGGAATCCCCTTAACGTTGTTGTCGTTATTTCTATTGTTCTGGCGATTCATGATTGTACAAAGAAGTTACGACGGTGGTTTTCTGTTGCCTTCCGTCGGTTTGTTTAAGGTTGGCTCCGCTAGCCTTTGACTAAAAAGTCTCACCCACAAGGCAGTGGGGTTGTTTTGCTTCGGGGTACCCTTACTTAGCCTTTACTCTCCCGAGCTTACCTTGCAAGACAGCAGGGCAGCCACATGTTGTACTGTTTACTGCATACAGTAGCAGGTAAAATTACCTGACCTGACCAACAATTTTTAGAGTAATGGACAGCTAAGAAGAGTAATGAAGATGTTCTGAGAGAGGTCAAAGCAAAAAGAGAGCGAATTTACAATATTAAAAAGAAACAATCATCATTTTTTGGCCATGTAATGAGAAGAAAACAACTGAAATATATTGTAACAACTGGAAAAAAATGAGGGACGAAAAGATAGAGGGTAGCAAAGAGAAAAAATAACATATAGCTTAAGAGAATGGCTTGGCAGAAGGTCAACAATAGAAGTTATAATTAACTGCCGAGATCGAAAGTTGTGGAGAGACATGATCACCTACGCCAGCAGGCCCGGTACTTTATGATGATGATGATGATGATGATGATATATATATATTTTTTGTTGTTGTTGACAATTCAGAGTCTGCATTTTTACTAGTCCGATTGAAGACTTCGAGATTTTAACAAGTAAACAGACAAGAGATTTTGATCAACTGAATTCTCATGTAACAGAGAAGGATACATAGACTATCATGAAAAAGAAGAAGGACTACCACAGCCGAAAGCATCGTAAAGGAACTAATAATATGTTTTAAAAAACACACAAAAACTGGTTTGTGGCATCATTTTAGCACTTGAAATGAACATATTTTAAACATATCAAACAGCAAAACGTTGAGAGAAGACAATAGTGGACAGCAGAAAATGTCATGAACAAAACAGGATTTCTGTTACGTCCAGTAGCATTTACAGTGGATGTGGTATTAATGCCCCTAAGTTTCAATGAGGCTCGGCACATTTATATATTATGTGGTCGGTATCACGCCAGATCGCCATATTTTCCTACAGAACATCTCTGGTACCTATTTTTGAAAATGGGTGAACCCTAAAATCGTATCGGTCCGGAAAGAAAATTCGCCACATTTGGGGAATTGAACTCGGACACTTGTGATCAGTAGACGAACGCACTAAGCACTCAGCCATAGCGGTTTAAATCAAGGGCATAGTCCCAGGGAGAGAGGACGGCGTAGGCCAAAAAGATTATGGGTCCAGGACATCAGGGACCAACAATAAACAACTACCACGCAGGCAATTATAGGAAACTCTATATACCGAGCTTCACAACAGAATCGAATCTGATCGTCAGAAATAGACTCCGTCGAGCAAGTGTTTCGGCCCTTTAATTTCTCGACGCTCTAAGGGAGGTAGGCCCCACTGGGGCATGACTCCCAGACGTCAACCTGCTGCTGAAATGAACTCTAAAGCTTACAACATATTCGGCATAAAACAACTACACTTATTCTACTCAACATGGCCGGTCGAATCAACAGTCCATACAGGGTTGTGTACGGCTTGTCTTTGCTTAAACCCAGCACATTGATGTCCTCTTCGTGGTGGCAGCAGTCTAAAATGGCTTTAGACGTCACGCCAACCGGTATAGGGAATATGGTATGACCATAAATTTTACAGACCTTCGGCAATTGATTTTTGGGTTAATGTGGTCGGTATTACGCCCGTGCCGCTTTACTTTCCCAGAAAAAAAAAATCCGGTACCCATTAAAGGTTGGATGAACCCGGAAGCTGTCGATTGGGATCGAATCCTACCTCTTGTCCTTTGTAGTCCAGTTCACTAACAACTGAGCTATCGCGGCTCCCCACGCTGCTTCTTATCATGACGTAACTCGGCACGATGGCGTGGATCGGTAACTGTTAATAGACGATAAAGACACGTCGAGCTCGGAATTCCACTTTTATGATCTGTGAGTATTTTAAACATCAGGCGTGGCTCACCCACGGTCGATATTGTAACTTCTTATCGTTTAATCTTGAATATCGCTCCTGGGAAATTCAAGATTAGACAGTCGATGTACTGTTGACTTAAAAGAGAGTCAGGAGTGGTCGACGTGTAAATTGGGTCAATCGCTAGCAGGTAAAGTTAGATAGACATTCAATCTAGCTAACTGGAATATGTCACACGTAACTGTATAGGGATGTCGTATATTGTTCATGGGACATTCAAGTGTATTTAGACAAACATGAATTGTTTATTTCTTTACATATATACTCATCATCCCGTGTCTTTCTTAGGCGATCATGTCCTGCCGTAATTCTCTGTCCTAAGTGCATCGTATCAATTCTGTTGTTGACTGTTTACTGTGTCACGACACCAAGTATTCTAGTATTTTCTTTCTTTGCCGTCGCAATATCTCTTTACGTAAATATTTTTTTTCATTTGTAATCAATTATTCCAATTGTTCTCTTCTCGTAATGCGCTCGAAAAATGTTTTCTGGTTTTTTTTCTAATGGATTTTAGAAGCTCTCTTTTTGTTTTGACTTCTTTGAGAGTTTGTTTCCTCGTTGCTCTTTTTAACTGTCCAGAGAACTCTCAATATTCGGAGATATCGGATCTCTGTGACCTCTAATCGTTATTTCATTTGATTACCTAATGTCCACGACTCACTTCATTAGGTCAGACTGGACTCCATTTAGCACGATGGTCTCTCTTCTAATGGCATAGATTTGTCACACATGATGTTTTTCATTTTCTGAAATGCTACTTTGGTCTTTGCTATTCTGTTGTTGTTTTTTTCTCTGGTGTATCTACTGTCTGGTGTTATTATTGTGCCCAAGTATTTGATGCTCAGCACTTGTTTCAGATTTGTCCCGCTCATTTGTATGTTGCATTATGGTGCTGGTTGCTTCTTCGATATGACCATTACATCTGTTTTCTTAATGCTTATACTAACTATTTAGGCTGAAACCTTTCTTATTGCTTTCTTTCACCATTATGTCTATCATTTATTGCAGTTCATTTTCCGTCTCTGCTATTAAGTTTGTGTCATCAGAATATTTTTGATGTTGTAACCACTGACTTTATTTCCTCTTTTGTAAACTATTGATCTCATTATATTTTCGTTGTAAAATAAGAACAATTCCGTCGAGAGAACACAGTCTTACCTGACTCATTATTTTACATTTAGACCCTTCCTGCATGATTGCCAATTCTTATGGCTGCTGTTTATTGCCAGCTCATATACACTGGGAGGCGAAGGCGCGCCTACCAGCACCAGAGCTGGAAGTTGTCAGCGACCCACAGCTGATGGCTTGCGCCAGGATCGGCGAACCAAAACCATCCAGACTCTGCTCCACCTCTTCGTGGTGCCTCCAGTAACAGACTAACCTGTCTAGTCTGGCCAAGCGTGCAGGGATCGAAGAGGAAGACAACCCGGTAGTCAAAAATGTTGTGCTGAAGTCGGATATGTTGGGCCGAAAGGTGCAAATATAACAGTTATACAGCACACCACAACACAACGCAGACACGTCCACAACGTCCTTGTAAGGGTGGATGATTAAGAAGAATATTCTAGTCTACTACGATACTCTAGAATACCTTAGTCATCGGGCGAACGCAACCAACCAACCCACCATATACACTACATCGATTTAAAGTCGACATTTACTGAGATTAAGTGTGTCAGACAAATGATAGGAAGTAGCTTGAGAGATAAGATTAGAAATGAAGAACTGAGAAAAAAGCTAGCAATAACTCCCGTCAAGGGATATAAAAAGAAACAACAGATAAAATGGCTTGGCCACTTGATAAGGCAGAAAGATCAAAACGCAACGCAACGAACCTTCCATAAACGTTGCGAGAACACCAGACCCTAAGGCCGGCCACGAAAAAAATGGATTAAAGGAATATTCGAAACACTAGAAAACATAACAGCAACAGAGGCGAACAGAAGAACAAGAGACTACAAATTATATCTCTTCTCGACGCTGAGAGGCAAATGAGGAAGGAAAGAAGAAGATATAAAGTCGTTCAATGGACTTGTAATGGGTAACGAATCAAGACTGCGTTACGGGTGTTTGTGTTTCTTGTTTAAACATAATATTTAAAAGTTATATGATTAAGTTATCCAACAGCAAAAGTCATAAATAAACATTTTTTTAAAGGCAGCTAATGTCATATGTTGGTTCTCTGTAAGAATCTGCAGAATATAAACTGACATACATACGAATGTTTATTTTTACAAAGAACGAATAAGAATGTATACAAGTTGTAATTCATTTAATGTTTGACCTTTATCTAGCATTATGTAAACGGAAATATAAAAAAATATATATGACGTCTTTGGCATTTAAAACATATTTGTCATGATCTGACCTTACCGTGAATCTAATTCTGTGTATGGGGTTGGCTTTAGATGAGTATGGAGATATGAGAGGAGATATACATTCAGATATTGCAATAGGACTTTCAGTTTTAAAAAAAATGCTAATGTTTTTTTTCTGGAAGTTTCTCTTTCTCTGTCTGTCTGTCTGTCTTTCTGTCTGTCACGCTTTCCACTTTAAGAGCGATTAGCCCAATTTACTCGTCGACTACTCCTTACCCCCTTTCTGTCTCTCTGTCCGTTTTAACCAAACAATTTTTTCGATTTTAATTATTTTCCCTGTCTTTCTATCTCTCTCTCTCTCTCTCTCTCTCTCTCTCTCTTCTCTCTCTCTCTCTCTCTCTCTCTCTCTCTCTCTCTGCGTGTGTTTATATGCAACACGCAACACATTTTTAAACTCACAAATTCATTTTTAATCTTTGTCCAAGTTCCGGTTATTTTTTTTTTTAAACTGTCACAATAAATTATCTTGCACGTCCCTTACATTCGAGGATTTATATTTCTTCTTCTTCTTTCTTGTCTTCTCTCTTCTTCTTACGTTCGTTAAAGTCTATATCTGCATAGCTGCCTTTTTGATGAATACGGTTATCTAACTGCTTTTGAGAATCAGAAAATTGTGTATTCCTTGTAGTTGCTTTTGACCAGCGTGTGTTTCTCAAGGTACTGTACTGCCTGCAGTCGTGTAATATGCGCGATCCAATCTTCGTGGCGTGTGCACCTGCATGCATGTTTGAGTTTCAAATTTCGAACTTTGTGCATATGTGGTTTCTAGATAGATTATGTTGTGCCCTGCCCTTATCGGACATTGATGACCTCTTACTTCCAAATCAGGCAGGTGGTAATCGTCCAGCTAGGGTTTGTCGCTTCTGAATCTTTTCAGTCATACTGACCTTCTGCTGGTACGTGATTGATAAGATTAGCTTTTCCATTGTACCGAAATCTTTGACCTATACGCCAGCTTTATCTATTTTTTTTCACTCACACATTTGGAAAGGCAGTCGAGCACATATGGGTGAAAACTCTTGTGATTGACGCCGATTCAAGTCTCCTACCTTACTTTACATTTCTTTGGCTACTTAATTTTTTGCAAAAGTTCTTTCCGCTCTTGTGTTATTAGTAATTTCAACAAGAAGGTATTGTACTGTACATAATTCCATTTTGAAACTAAAGCCATCATCACGGCAGTAGAGGAACTCTACAACTGCAACTATCAACCATATGGAGCTGTGTTTTTAACATTTGTAAAATTAGTGTATGAAGCACTCGAGCATTCAAAACTTCTAAAGTACTTACACTGCCTACATTGTAATAAACATTCAAAACTTCTAAAGTACTTACATTGCCCACATTGTAATAAACATTCAAAACTTCTAAAGGACTTACATTGCCTACATTGTAATAAACATTCAAAACTTCTAAAGTACTTACATTGCCTACATTGTAATAAACATTCAAAACTTCTAAAGTACTTACATTGCCTACATTGTAATAAACATTAACAGTGATGTCATCCACCAACACAAAATAGTTTCACATAAATTAAAAAAATCTGCCGCTTTGTGTTTTCCAGTGCCCCAACCTCCACTACACCCCCCCCCCCTTTTTCAAAAATTATTCTCCTGCATAGGTCTACGTTTTAAAAGTTGCAGTACTTAACTGATTCTCCTTGCAATTTAATGCCGTGAAAATTACCTCTCTCTTTCTCTTGCTTTCTCTTGCTTTCTCTCACTTTCTCAAACCTCTCTCTTCTCCCCCCTCCCCCCCCCCTTCCACCTCTCCATTCCCCACATTAAAATGTAGACAAACTCATCACGGGCAATAAACATGGAAAACAAATTAAAAAAAAAAATAGTGAAATCCGCGAGTGTTGGGATCAATTTGAAAAAGATCAGTTGAAGAAGAGACGCAACTGTCACTGAGTTGGCTAGCGCCACTTCCTACTAACGAGAATTGTCTGAGTTTAATTCCATAATGTGGTGATCTTTTTTGCTGCTTTGGGGTTTCCTGAAAATAGGTACCAAGAAATGTTGACTATTCGGCATGACACTGGCCACATCACCTATAAAATGTGCCGTTGGCAATTAAAATGTATCGATACTAACGCCGTATTCCCCTGGCAATTGAAGTATATGGGTACTAGCGTCACTTTACCTCAAAATGTGTTTGATGTTAACCCCCCCCCTCCCCTCCCCCCCCCCAAAAAAAAAAGCACTAAAAACTGTTCCCTGTACATCACGATCCGTGACGTTGTGTCTGTTTTTTTCTGCATCGTTCAAATGTTTAGTTCTATGATATGTGTTTACTATTTATGTCTGTGTAAATGCCAGTATGTCTGCCTGCTTGATCATTTAGCTTCCAGACGCCAGCTTCATGCACTATTTAATATCTTTCTCCATTTTCCAAATCGTGCACCATTTTCTAATCGCTTCCTCATCCAGTCTTGTATATACGCAGTCCACTTTCTCCTTTGTCCTTCTCAACACCTTCCTACTTTCACCCATTCATATAAGATGGTCTTCCCGCAACAATGATATCTTCTTACATACTTGCACCTGGGAGCCGCGATAGCTCAATGGTTAGTGAACTGGGCTACAAAGGACAAGAGGTAGGGTTCGATCCCAACCGACGGCTTCCGGGTTCACCCAGTCTTTAATGGGTACCGGAATTTTTCGGGGAAAGTAAAGCGGCACGGGCGTAGTACCGACCACATTACCCCAAAAATCATGTACTGAAGGTCTGTAAAAATTATGGTCACTAACAACATATTCCCGATACGCCACTTGGCGTGACGGGGGTACTTTACTTTACTTTACTTTACTTTACTTTACTTTACTTTACTTTACTTTACTTTACATACTTGCACCGGGATAGGATTTTTTAAAAAATTCTTCAAACAGTAAGAAGCTCTTTAAGTGGGCTTTTATTATTGGCATACGAACGGGAAAAAAAACCTGATAAAATATCCTGGTAGAGACCACTAAAAAGAGACTTAGTAACAAAAAGGTAAAGAGCCCCGTCACGTCAAGTGGCGTATAGGGAATATGGTATTAGTGACCATACTTTTTTACAGACCTTCAGCACATTATTTTTGGGGTAAGGTGGTCAGTATTACACTCGTGCCACGTTAATTTCCAAGAAAAATATTTAAGGGATGGTGAACATGGAAGCTGCCGATCAGGATCGAACCCGACCTCTTGTCTTCAGTAACCACTGATTCGGCTCTAGCTCTAGTATCGCGGCTTAAATGCAACTTTGCGGGTTAATAATTAACATCCAGGGAAACAAACGTAGGGCAGCGGAAGGGCGAATAAACAGGATGTAGTAAAAAGAGTTAAGATGTTAGTGAGAGGTTTAAAGAGAGAGAGAGATTTATATGATCGCTGGTGCTAGAGAATAAAAGAGGGTGTACATGGAAGGCTGGAGACTACAAGAAGGAGTACATGGAAGGTTAGAGACTACAAGAAGGTGTACATGGAAGGCTAGAGACTAAAAGAGGGTGTACATGGAAGGCTAGAGACTAAAAGAGGGTGTACATGGAAGGCTGGAGACTACAAGAAGGTGTACATGGAAGGCTAGAGACTAAAAGAGGGTGTACATGGAAGGCTGGAGACTACAAGAAGGTGTACATGGAAGGCTAGAGACTAAAAGAGGGTGTACATGGAAGGCTGGAGACTACAAGAAGGTGTACATGGAAGGCTAGAGACTACAAGAAGGTGTACATGGAAGGCTAGAGACTAAAAGAGGGTGTACATGGAAGGCTAGAGACTAAAAGAAGGTGTACATGGAAGGCTAGAGACTAAAAGAGGGTGTACATGGAAGGCTAGAGACTAAAAGAGGGTGTACATGGAAGGCTGGAGACTACAAGAAGGTGTACATGGAAGGCTAGAGACTAAAAGAGGGTGTACATGGAAGGCTGGAGACTAAAAGAGGGTGTACATGGAAGGCTAGAGACTAAAAGAGGGTGTACATGGAAGGCTGGAGACTACAAGAAGGTGTACATGGAAGGCTGGAGACTACAAGAAGGTGTACATGGAAGGCTAGAGACTAAAAGAAGGTGTACATGGAAGGCTGGAGACTACAAGAAGGTGTACATGGAAGGCTAGAGACTAAAAGAAGGTGTACATGGAAGGCTAGAGACTACAAGAAGGTGTACATGGAAGGCTAGAGACTACAAGAAGGAGTACATGGAAGGCTAGAGACTAAAAGAATGTGTACATGGAAGGCTAGAGACTACAAAAAGAAGTACATGGAAGGCTAGAAACTACAAGAAGGTGTACATGGAAGGCTAGAGACTCAAAGAAGGTGTACATGGAAGGCTAGAGACTACAAGAAGGAGTACATGGATGGCTAGAGACTACAAGAAGGTGTACATGGAAGGCTAGAGACTACAAGAAGGTGTACATGGAAGGCTAGAGACTCAAAGAAGGTGTACATGGAAGGCTAGAGACTACAAGAAGGTGTACATGGAAGGCTAGAGACTACAAGAAGGTGTACATGGAAGGCTAGAGACTACAAGAAGGTGTACATGGAAGGCTAGAGACTACAAGAAGGTGTAGATGGAAGGCTAGAGACTACAAGAAGGAGTATATCGAAGGCTAGAGACTAAAAGAAGGAGTACATGGAAGGCTAGAGACTAAAAGAAGGAGTACATGGAAGGCTAGAGACTACAAGAAGGTGTACATGGAAGGCTAGAGACTACAAGAAGGAGTACATGGAAGGCTAGAGACTACAAGAAGGAGTACATGGAAGGCTAGAGACTACAAGAAGGAGTACATGGAAGGCTAGAGACTACAAGAAGGAGTACATGGAAGGCTAGAGACTACAAGAAGGATTATATCGAAGGCTAGAGACTACAAGAAGGAGTACATGGAAGGCTAGAGACTACAAGAAGGAGTACATGGAAGGCTAGAGACTACAAAAAGGAGTACATGGAAGGCCAGAGACTACAAGAAGGAGTACATGGAAGGCTAGAGACTAAAAGAAGGAGTAAATGGAAGGCTAGAGACTAAAAGAAGGAGTACATGAAAGGCTAGAGACTAAAAGAAGGTGTACATGGAAGGCTAGAGACTACAAGAAGGTGTACATGGAAGGCTAGAGACTACAAGAAGGTGTACATGGAAGGCTAGAGACTACAAGAAGGTGTACATGGAAGGCTAGAGACTACAAAAAGGAGTACATGGAAGGCTAGAGACTAAAAGAAGGAGTACATGGAAGGCTAGAGACTAAAAGAAGGAGTACATGGAAGGCTAGAGACTACAAGAAGGTGTACATGGAAGGCTAGAGACTAAAAGAAGGAGTACATGGAAGGCTAGAGACTACAAGAAGGAGTACATGGAAGGCTAGAGACTACAAGAAGGAGTACATGGAAGGCTAGAGACTACAAGAAGGATTATATCGAAGGCTAGAGACTACAAGAAGGAGTACATGGAAGGCTAGAGACTACAAGAAGGATTATATCGAAGGCTAGAGACTACAAGAAGGAGTACATGGAAGGCTAGAGACTACAAGAAGGAGTACATGGAAGGCTAGAGACTACAAAAAGGAGTACATGGAAGGCTAGAGACTACAAGAAGGAGTACATGGAAGGCTAGAGACTACAAGAAGGTGTACATGGAAGGCTAGAGACTACAAGAAGGATTATATCGAAGGCTAGAGACTACAAAAAGGAGTACATGGAAGGCTAGAGACTACAAGAAGGAGTACATGGAAGGCTAGAGACTACAAGAAGGTGTACATGGCAGGCTAGAGACTACAAGAAGGAGTACATGGAAGGCTAGAGACTACAAGAAGGTGTACATGGAAGGCTAGAGACTACAAGAAGGAGTACATGGAAGGCTAGAGACTAAAAGAGGGTGTACATGGAAGGTTAGAGACTAATAGAGGGTGTACATGGAAGGCTAGAGACTACAAAAAGGAGTACATGGAAGGCTAGAGACTACAAGAAGGTGTACATGGAAGGCTAGAGACTACAAGAAGGAGTACATGGAAGGCTAGAGACTAAAAGAGGGTGTACATGGAAGGTTAGAGACTAAAAGAGGGTGTACATGGAAGGCTAGAGACTACAAGAAGGAGTACATGGAAGGCTAGAGACTAAAAGAAGGTGTACATGGAAGGCTAGAGACTACAAGAAGGAGTACATGGAAGGCTAGAGACTACAAGAAGGTGTACATGGAAGGCTAGAGACTACAAGAAGGTGTACATGGAAGGCTAGAGACTACAAGAAGGAGTACATGGAAGGCTAGAGACTAAAAGAAGGAGTACATGGAAGGCTAGAGACTAAAAGAAGGTGTACATGGAAGGTTAGAGACTAAAAGAAGGTGTACATGGAAGGCTAGAGACTACAAGAAGGAGTACATGGAAGGTTAGAGACTACAAGAAGGAGTACATGGAAGGCTAGAGACTAAAAGAAGGTGTACATGGAAGGCTAGAGACTACAAGAAGGAGTACATGGAAGGTTAGAGACTACAAGAAGGTGTACATGGAAGGCTAGAGACTACAAGAAGGTGTACTTGGAAGGCAGGAGACTAAAAGAATGTGTACATGGAAGGCAGGAGACTACAAGAAGGAGTACATGGAAGGCTAAAGACTAAAAGAATGTGTACATGGAAGGCAGGAGACTACAAGAAGGAGTACATGGAAGGCTAGAGACTAAAAGAAGGTGTACATGGAAGGCTAGAGACTAAAAGAAGGTGTACATGGAAGGCTAGAGACTAAAAGAAGGAGTACATGGAAGGCTAGAGACTAAAAGAAGGTGTACATGGAAGGCTAGAGACTACAAGAAGGTGTACATGGAAGGCAGGAGACTAAAAGAATGTGTACATGGAAGGCTAGAGACTAAAAGAATGTGTACATGGAAGGCTAGAGACTAAAAGAAGGAGTACATGGAAGGCTAGAGACTACAAGAAGGTGTACATGGAAGGCTAGAGACTAAAAGTAGGTGTACATGGAAGGCTAGAGACTAAAAGAAGGTGTACATCGAAAGCTAGAGACTAGCTAGATACTAGATTGTATCTGTTTAATCTGCTAATTGTAACAAGTAGTTGGACAGAATTAACTTAACTGTCAGTACTAACATAACATTATAGTTAATTCAGCAGTAAAAAAATAAATATGATCTAACGGGATGGGGGAGCGTGGGAGTTTAAACTAGAGAACTCACACACAACTTTTGACAAATAGCAATGCGAGGTTCTTGAAGTCGATGACCCCTGGTCACCTCAACGAGCGTGGAACACGTGCGGGGACGCCATTGGCTCATCAGCAAGGGTAGTCAAACTATAAACATTTTGTACACGAACGACAAAAAAAACCGCTCTGGGGGATTTTTTTCTGGTGTCACCGGTCCCTGGGGAAAGTAAAAATCACACATCAGATATTATCTTTCGGGCCGGCTTCGTTGAAAACGTTTCAGGAGAGTAAAAAAATAGTACAAACAAATAAACGGCACAATTCGTGTTTTGAAAAGTTGGAATGTTTATCGTAGATTAATTTACAGAATGCGTCATTTCCTTTTCGCCTTCGTTATAATCTATGTAATGTTATATTCAGATTGAGATAAAAATAGAGGTTTAATTGTGCTGTAAATATTATACAACGAAATCACTGTTATATTGTGTTCAGTGCTCTCTCTGTCTTTTTCTGACTAAACTAAACATAGATCAGATAGGTTGAAGTTGTATTTATTATACTAGAGTTAATACTTATATTACAGCTTACGTTAACATGTAGACTATTTTAATGATATACGCTAAAATAATTGCACATTTATAAATATTAATTTTCTTCTGATTTAGAGTAGTCAAAACCTACAACATTGAAAGATAGTATCCTAATTGTGATCATATTGTTGTTACAATTAATCCTAACTCCAAAGTTATTAATTTTATCATATATCCAGCATTATGGTTCACGCTGACACGATGATTTCTATGGTACAACGATTAGTAGTTACCATTGTTGAAGAATTGACAGAAATATAGGTATTAATAGTACCAGCTACATTGATTATATACAAAAACGGTGTTATTTCTATTAGCAGTTTGATATAAAAGTGATCACAGTAGTTTGTTTTATAATAAGCAATGTTATTAACAGCTGCATTAATGTTTACATGAAAAATAATTATAACATTTGTGCAGGATTGGTCTATAGTAGTGAGAGTTTGTGATATTTAAAGCAACAATATCTGGTGTAAATATGCTGTATTATGTATAATATCTTCAGTAAAGTAAAAGGTAAATTACTATAATTTAGAAGCAGTCGCTGATAACGCCAATTTATCAGTAACACTAACACTAGCCACCAATAACGCCAGTTTATTAGTAACACTAACACTAGCCACCAATAACGCCAGTTTATCAGTAACACTAACACTAGCGACCAATAACGCCAGTTTATCAGTAACACTAACACTAGCCACCAATAACTCCCATTTATCAGTAACACTAACAGTAGCCACCAATAACTCCAATTTATCAGTAACACTCACACTAGCCACAAATAACTCCCATTTATCAGTAACACTAACACTAGCCACTAACAGCGCCAATTTATCAGTAACACTAACACAAGCCACCAATAACGCCAGTTTATCAGTAACACTAACACTAGCCACCAATAACTCCCATTTATCAGTAACACTAACAGTAGCCACCAATAACTCCCATTTATCAGTAACACTCACACTAGCCACAAATAACTCCCATTTATCAATAACACTAACAGTAGCCACTAACAACGCCAATTTATCAGTAACACTAACACTAGCCACCAATAACTCCCATTTATCAGTAACACTAACAGTAGCCACTAACAACGCAAATTTATCAGTAACACTAACAGTAGCCACTAACAACGCCAATTTATCAGTAACACTAACACTAGCCACCAATAACGCCAGTTTATCAGTAACACTAACAGTAGCCACTAATAACGCCAATTTATCAGTAACACTAACAGTAGCCACTAACAATGCCAATTTATCAGTAACACTAACAGTAGCCACTAACAACGCCAATGTATCAGTAACACTAACACTAGCCACCAATAACGCCAATTTATCAGTAACACTAACAGTAGCCACTAACAACGCCAATTTATCAGTAACACTAACACTAGACACCAATAACTCCCATTTATCAGTAACACTCACACTAGCCACCAATAACTCCCATTTATCAGTAACACTAACAGTAGCCACTAACAACGCCAATTTATCAGTAACACTCACACTAGCCACCAATAACTCCCATTTATCAGTAACACTAACAGTAGCGACTAACAACGCCAATTTATCAGTAACACTAACACTAGCCACCAATAACTCCCATTTATCAGTAACACTAACAGTAGCCACTAACAACGCCAATTTATCAGTAACACTAACAGTAGCCACTAACAACGCCAATTAATCAGTAACACTAACACTAGCCACCAATGACGCCAATTTATCACTAACAGTAGAAGCAGTGATATTACACAACTTTCAGTAACAATAAATAATACCACATCCTGTGAAAATTACCACCTATCACTAATATAGGTACCAGCGGCAGTTATCATTAATATTAGTCCTAGCCGTGTTGATATCACCAACGATATTATCACAACTTTCTTTATCACTCTCACGCCTATCCTTTCTGCAATAGATAATAACAACAGTCATTACTCAAAAAACAGATAAACTATCACTAAACCACACAGAATACTGTCAATTATGAATATTCTTGCTATTTAAATAGCCACATTCCCCCCTCAGTTTCCCTACAGACGAGCATTGCTATTTCTTTATAATTCAGTATTTCCTATAGAGCTAAATAGCCCTGCTTCAATTTTGAGGAACATGATTAATGACTAATTTAAATATATATGGTGCTGAGGCTGCTACGATGGGGACTACAGTTAACTTTCTTTGTTTGGGAGATGAGATATTAATTCGGATGATTACGCTGGCACGAGCGGTTGAGCAATTATGGATTTTAATTCGTTTGCAGTGATACCGGGGCCATCCATAACCATCCATCCATAATTTAAACATATATCATCAAAGTATTATATGTAAATATTGTTTTCATATGGCGACTTTATTGGAAGTAGTGAAATAATAATTTTATAACATAGGGAATAAAATAATAGTGATACGACATAGAGAATTAATTAGAACAATAAAGACGTGCGGACGTTTACTGATTGTGGCTCAGACCATCTGCCTAGACGACAAAGACTGTATACTCGTATCTGGTGGTTGGTTGCGTTCGCCCGATGACTAAAGTATTCTAGAGTATCGTGGTAGACTAGAATATTCTTCATCATCCGCCCTTATAAGGACGTAGTGGACGTGACTGCGTTGTGTTGTGGTTTGCAGTATAACTGTTATATTTCCGTCTTTTGGCCCAACACATCCGACTTCAGCACGATACTCGTATCTAAACTAATATCTAAACTCGCATCTAATCTCGTATCTAAATTCATATCTACACTGTTGAACAAACAAATAAGTGAACGAGCAAAGGAAGATTGAGATGGAAAGTGATAACGCTACAGATAGTTTCAAATCAAGGGATCGGCCTGATTACAGTGAGTTAAACCACCTGGATCAAACTGATTGGTTGATGAAGGTAAGATCCGGGTACAAATCTCCTTTTTGGAGCTAACATTTAAAGAGCCATATTATTATTCGTAATATGTTCATCATTATTATTATATTATTATTAATCGTAAATTCATCATCATCATCATCAACAAATTAGTAATCGCTTAAAGCCTTGTTAATAGTTTATTATTTAATCTATAATTTTGATTACACTTTCTATTTTCAATTACAAAATACATTTTCAATTGTGTCAATTGTTCAAGCAGATCTTCTCCCTTTTTATTTCTTCATTTGCCTTTCAGCGTCAACGGTAGTTTCATTTTGCAGTATTTTACTCCTCTCATTGTATCTGTGCTTTTATTTTGCTCAGTATTTCTAACATTCCATCAATCAATCATCCTCGTGGTAGCCCCTTAAGTATGTTATTGGAGTCTGTTAACTCGTGTCACACTTTTAATGTGGCCGAAATAATTAACTGTTGTTTCTTTATGTGCTGAAAAGCGTGCATTATTGCACTGATATTCTAAACTTCTGATCCTATCTCTCAGGCTGTTTCCTGGCATGTCTGACACATTTCATTTCGTTGGTGTTGTTTTGTTTATTATTATTATTATTATTATTACTCTAACGTCCAGACTTGTTTCTTTACATTCATCATCATCCAGTACCATGCCTGATGGCGTAGGTGATCATGTCATTCTCTTAAGCTGTCTGGTATCTTTTGTCTTTGCTTCCCTCTATCTCTTCGTCCCTCAATTTTTCCAGTAGTTGCAATATATTCCAGTTGTTCTCTTCTCATTACATGGCCAAAAAATGATGATTGTTTCTTTCTAATATTGGAATTTAGCTCCCTTTTTGCTTTGACCTCTTTCATAATGTTTTCATTACTCTTCTTAGCTGTCCATGGTATTCTCAACATTCTTCTATAAAACCACATTTCTACAAACTCCATTGATTTTCTTGTCTGTTGTCCTATTGTCCATGATTCACATCCATATGTTAAGACTGGCTCTACATAACATTTAAGAAATCTTTTTTCTTGTTTCTATTGTCAAAAATGGATTGCATGGTATCTTCCTCATTTTTCGGAAAGCTGCTTTTGCCTGAGCCATTCTGCATCTCACCTCTTTTGTACATCTTCCGTCTGAGGTTAACAAAGTTCCCAAATATTTAAATTCATTTACCTGTTTTAATATTGTTCCACTTGTCTTTATTTTGCACTGAGGTGATGTCTTTTTCTTTGTTGTTACCATTACCTCTGTCTTTTTGCTATTAAGGCTGAGTCCTTTATTTTTGCTTTCTTTCACTATAATGTCCAACATTTCTTGTAACTCATTTTCACTCTGAGCGATTAAGACTGTATCACCAGCATACCTTAGATTATTTATATTATGACCTCCATTTATTATTCCAAGCATGTCCCTTATGGATCTTAAAATTATCTCACTATAAATACATGTATTAAACAAATCTGGTGACAGCACAAAGCCTTGTCTAACACCCTGTTTCATTTCTTGAAACATTCCAAATTAGTTTCCAGTTAGTATGGCCGCTGTTTATTGCCAGTACATGTTCTTTATTATTCTTAGATCTTTGCTGTCTATGTTTATGCTTTCTAAAATGTTGATTATTTCTTGGTGCTTTACTTTGTCAAATGCCTTGGTGTAATCTATGAAACATAGGTATAGGTCTGTTTTCACCTCTATGGCTCTTTCTACTAAAGATCTTATGATATAAATGGCATTGCTCGTTCCTTTACCTCCAACAAAACCACACTGCTCATCGCTAATTTCTGGACTGATTTTGTTTCGCACTCTTCGCATGATGATTCTTAGTAATATCTTAGTCATGTGACTCATGAGGCTTATTGTGCGATGATCACCGCATTCAATCGCACCCGATTTCTTTGGTAGGGCTATGAATATTGATTTGAGCATGTCGTCTGGTATATATCCGTTGTTGTAGATATTATTCAATATTTTTGTTATTGCATGTATTTCTATTCCAAAATCACCCATGGCTTCAATCTCTTCTTTAGTTATATTATCTGGTCCAGGAGCTTTGCCTGCTTTCATATTGCGCAAGGCGTCTTCCACTTCTTCTCTGAGTATTTCTGGTCCTTCTCCATTATCCTTTATATTTACTTCCGTTCGTTCATCATTATAAAGATCTTTAATGTATTCTGTCCATCGTTCCCTTATGTTTTCTTAATCAATCAACAGTTCTCCTTCCTTTGATCTTAGACATCCACTTTTTGATTGCGTTTTTCTTCCTGTTAATTCCTCAATTTGTTTGTATATAGCTTTAGCATCTCCTTTTTGTTGCATTTCAATCTCTATGCATCTCTCTTTTAGCCATGCTTCTTTTGCTTCATTGCATTTTACTACAATTTCTTTATTGAATCTCTTATACTCATCTTTATTTTCTTTATTTCTTCTTCTTGTATCCATTAGCTGCAAAATGTCGTTTGACATCCATTTCTTTCTTGAATTTGTCCTCACTGGTGGTATGAACTCTTTTGATGTTTGTTGCATTGATTCTTTTAGCATTTCCCACTGTTCATCAATGCTTTGTATCTTCTCTATTGCATTGTACCGGTTCTGAATTGTGATTTTATATTTGTCTTGCAGCTTCTTGTCTGATTTGAGTAAATCTAAATGTAACTTGATGTTAACTGAGGCTCGTTTTGTTGTTTTTAATTTTACTCTAAGCTTTCCCACAACTGGTACATAATCACTATTGCAATCTGCCCCTGGTCTAGTTTTCACACACACCAGACTGTTTCTAAATCTATTACTTATCATTATATAATCAATTTGATTACGTGCGTTATCCCCTAGGCTTTTCCATGACCACAGACGTCTTGGATGTTGCTTAAACCAGGTGTTTCCTATCATCATGTTGTGTGTTCTTGCCCAGTCAATAAGTTTCTCACCTCTTTCATTCCCCTCGCCTAAGCCACAATGACCAACTATTTCCTCAACTCTTTCCTTGCCTGCTTTTGCGTTAAAATCCCCTACAACTATGGTGTTTTCATGTGGTTTGCATTCATGAAGTGCCTCATTTAACTCGTCGTAAAATTTATCAATTGTTTCCTCTAGACTGTCTGCTGTTGGTGCATAAACTTGTATAAGATTTATGTCTATTGGCTCTCCATTCAATTTCACTAAAAGGACTCTGTCAGATATTGGGTAAAAACCTTTCACTGTTCTTGCTCTTTCTGCATCCAAGATGATACCTACTCCTCTTTGGTGTTCAGTACCTCCAGAATAGATTATTTTATGTTTATCAGAATACATCTCCCCTGATCCGGTGTATCTCATTTCGCAAAGTCCCAGTAATTGTAAACCCATTCTTTTCATTTCTTGTATGATGTTTTCTAGTTTACCCTTCTGCATGAGTGTTCTCACATTCCAAGTACCTATCTTTAGAGTTTGTTTTATCTTTATTTTGCTTACAGTAGCTTGATGACGATCGGGTATCACCTGTAGCACATGATGTCCCCTACCGAATGAGGGTTTTCCATTGGAAATCCCCTTAAGGTTGTCGTCGTTATTTCTATTGTTATGGCGATTCATGATACACGAATACTATTCACTATTCTACTTTTCTAACAGCAGATGTTTAAATGTATAGCCTTTATTGTCATCTTTAATTTGTTAAGTTTCTGGACACACAAAAACAGCACAAGTAAGAAGTTTACATGTCATGTCACTAAAGTGTGATACCTTAGAAATTATCCACATGTTTTGTGCAGCTTTTATTCTCATCTTTTAATTTTACAATTTTCTTTGCGTTTTTGTTACTCTGGATTGTAAATTTACTGTGCCAGATATTCACCATTAATGTTGCCAAAATTATTTGCCAATATTTCCATTTTTAAAAATTGGATCTAAAATTGTTCGTATAACATTTATTTGGTTAAAAATCTAACAGCATGACAGCAACAGATCAAAGTGTAATCTATTGGGGAGAAATGACAGTTGTAGATGTTCTGCTTGCTCCACTCCGACTGGTTAAAGTGGGAAATAAATTACATTAAAGGACAAGTGAAGCTCAGCAGAAGTGATGAATGTTTTTTTTCTTATAATCCTCTAGAGTTGTGCTATGTGAGCTCATAAAACCAAGTAACGTGACAGGGTGTCATGATTTTCTTGATTTTTCGGTCCCTATAGGCTAAGCTTAGAATATTCAACTCAAACGTATTATCAACTGTTACCTGCGTGTGCGAAAGCTTGAAAATATCAACAGAGATTGAGAGAAAATTAAACGCTTTTGAAGACATATATATATATATATATATATATATATATATATATATATATATATATAAGAAGAATAATCTGTGTACAATAGAATGAATACAAGACTAATATAGAGATAAGAGAAATGGCCATGCAACCAATGATCTCATCATACTCTGTGTACAATGGAATGAATACAAGACTAATATAGAGATAAGAGAAATGGCTATGCAACCAATGATTTTATCTGCAATTAGGAAGATAAGATGAACATATGTCGGACATGTGTTGAGAAGAGACAACAAAAGAATTTCAAAACAAGCTCTTCTATGGGAAACATCAGGATATAGAAAAAAGAGGAAGACCTAGAGAGATACTGAAAAGAACACTTATAGAATAAGCAAAGTTGGTAGGCATAGACGCATTAGATAAGATCGAATATGTCACCCAGAATGGAGATGGGTGGTGAAAAACATTAAAACCCGTAATGTCTAACGGCGAAGGAAAGATCGAGACTGACTAGCCTAGTAATGCTTGTCAGTCCAAACGGTTGTTCAGTATTTTCTCGAGGACATTAACCGAACCCCCACTACTGCAAGGATCACAAATATAATCTCATTGGCCAATCTGATGCGACAAAACCTGTTTCTATGAACCTGAACTAAATAGAAATATGGATCAGGAAATCCGGAATAAAACACTTTGTTAGTTTGCAAATCAGTAAGTTAACTCGAATTATTAGATTTAATCCAGAGAAAGCATAAACGTAGACAGTAAAGATCTAAGGATAATAAAGAACGTGTACTGGCAACAAACAGCGGCCATAAGAACTGGAAACCAATTGGGAATGTTTCAAGAAATAAAACAGGGTGTTAGACAAGGTTGTGTGCTGTCAACAGATTTGTTTAATATTTATAGTGAGATTATTTTAAGATCCATAAGGGAAATGCCTGGAATAACAATTGGAGGTCATAATATAAATAATCTAAGGTGATGATACAGTATTAATCGCTAAGAGTGAAAATGATTTACAAGAAATGTTGGACATTATAGTGAAAGAAAGCAAAAATGAAGGACTCAGCCTTAATAGCAAAAAGACAGAGGTAATGGTAACAACAAAGAAAATGACATCACCTCAGTGCAGAATAATGACAAGTGGAACAATATTAAAACAGGTAAATGAATTTAAATATTTGGGAACTTTGTTGACCTGAGACGGAAGATGTACAAAAGAGGTGAGATGCAGAATGGCCCAGGCAAAAGCAGCTTTCCAAAATATGAGGAAAATACTATGCAATCCATTTTTGACAATAGTAAAAAGAAAAAGAGTTCTTAAATGTTATGTAGAGCCAGTCTTAACATATGGATGTGAATCATGGACAATAGGACAACAGACAAGAAAATCACTGGAGTCTGTAGAAATGTGGTTTACAGAAGAATGTTGAGAGTACCATTGACAGCTAAGAAGAGTAATGAAAATATTCTGAAAGAGGTCAAAGCAAAAAGAGAGCTAATTTCCAATATTAGGAAGAAACAATCATCATTTTTTTGGCCATGTAATGAGAAGAGAACAACTGGAATAAATTGTAACAACTGGAAAAATTGAGGGACGAAGAGATAGAGGGAAGCAAAGAGAGAAAATATCAGACAGCTTAAGAGAATGGCTTTGGCAGAAGGTCAACAACAGAAATGATAAATAGCTGCCGAGATCGAAAGTTGTGGAGAGATATGATCACCTACGCCAGTAGGCCCGGCACTTGATGATGATGATGAATCCAGAGATAGAGAAACATGTGAAAACATTATCTATTAGTTATTGTTATTCGCCGGGCTATCTTCAACTGTCCATAAGTGCTCAGATGTCCCTCTCAGCGAACCCATCAGCATAAAACGACTCAGAAATTAAAACTGTTTTAACCAGTCATCCTCTATTCTTCCTGTAGATCTCTTGAATTTAGGTAGCATCCTTCTTCATTTGAATATCAGACAGTCGCACCAGGGCTGCAGATTCACGAGCATGAGAAACTTCATCTCATCCTACTTCTAGTAGAGCATCAAAGCTATAATATATGTCCATCGAATGACGACATCGTCCAACACCAAGACGTCGAACGTTCAACGTTGGACAACAAACAATGCAAGTACCGGCAACGCTTGATTCACTGAAAAAAAACTGCCACCAGGTGCACGTTCTCTCATATCATAAATACATAACAGCGTTTTGAGCTCAACACAAGTAATAAAGAAAGAAATCTCTCAAAATTCCTGTATGGTGCAGAAACATGAACATTCGACAAGAAAACATAACAGAAAATTGAAACCTTTGAAATGTGGATATATAGAAGAATAGGTAGAATTAGATAGAAAGAAAAGAAAACAAACGATGAAGTCTTATATATAACAAATAAAAATGAAAATGGAAGTACTAACACAATTCAAACAAGATAAATGCAATCTTTGGGGCATGTTAAAAGACACAACAGCCTACTAAAAGTAATATTTGAAGGGAAAATACCAGGTAAAAGAGGCAGACCAAGACTAACATGGACGAGTAACATCAAAAGATGGACAAGTCAACCTATGACAACCTGCACCATCAAAGCAAGAGACAGAGCGAAATAACGCCACTTGGAATCAAACTTTCAATGCGCAGATGGCACCCAATGATGATTTTGTGTGGTCATTACTCTTGTGCTATTTTCTTTCCCAGAAAAAAAAAAAATTTCAGTACCCCGTTAAGTGAACCTTGACCCCGTTAAGTGAACCTTGAAACCGCTGAACGGTACCAAACCCAACCTCAAGTCATCATTAAACTACTACATAAGCACAAACTTCATGTTTATATATAAAATGTAATAATGACAACCAGAAATGATATAAATCATCATCATTCAGTGCCGTCTCCGCATTGAAGGTTGGCTACCATGGAGCGCCATTCGGTTCCGTCTCTTGTTTTAATGGTGCAGGTTGTCATAGGCTGACTTGTCTATCCTTTGATGTTACTTGTCCATGTTAGCCTTGGTCTGCCTTTTTTACCCTGTATTTTTCCCTTCCAAAATTTCTGTTAATGCTAAAAAACGCCAGAAAAAAAATGTACATACGATTGCTCCCCTTGACTTGCATTACAAGTAAATGCTGGAAGAGGTCATCATGCACCTCCACATGTTTGTCTATACAGTTATCTATCATTTAATATGTTGACTTCCCGTCATATCATCCGTTCAGGCTGTCTGGTAAGATATGCTGCTTCTCATATTTAGACAATATCATCTTATAATTAGACAATATCAAATGTAGCAAAGAACAGAACATTGCCACGATATTATTGACAACTAAAAGAACGAAAAATGAAAAGGCGAGGCCATATGGCACGCTCTGCTGCATGCAGGCCTGGCCAAAATTCATTATCCGATGGGAACAGCGATATGGGTAATAACAAAGGCGGAGAGAAAGAGTTGGATTGATAATTCAAGATACTGACGAGATTCGATGTCATCAGCCGACAGCAGAGAGAGAGAGAGAGAGAGAGAGAGAGAGAGAGAGAGAGAGAGAGTGAGTTTGAGGCGGATATTGCGTTTCCTTTATTGCGTTATAACCAAGTCACACTGATAGACGGGGAATTTGAAGCAAATAGTAACGACCATTGATTGTGCATCGGTCAGTTCATGCAGTAGAGAAAGTTGAAGCAAATAGTTTCGCCCCTTAATTGTGCCTCAGTCAAATCCTACATTAAAGAAAGTTTGATGTAAAAAAGGTGCGTCCCTTGATTGAGCCTCACCTACTCACAAAGTTACGTGATAAGACGGGGTAGGAAGCTGTAAATTGAGTATACTATTTAAAAAAAAAAAAAAACACTTTTCTGAGAAATTATATTTCTGTTTACGTTAATGACAACATAAAAGAAAAAAAAGTGAAAAAGGAAAGAGCCCCCGTCACGCCAAGTGGCGTATAGGGAATATGGTGTTAGTGACCATACATTTTACAGATCTTCAGCACATGATTTGTGGGGTAATGTGGTCGGTATTACGCCCGTGCCGCTTTACTTTCCCAGAAAAAATCCGGTACCCATTAAAGGCTGGATGAACCCGGAAGTCATCGGTTGGGATCGAACCCTACCTCTTGTCCTTTGTAGCCCAGTTCACTAACCACTGAGCTATCGCTGCTCCCTGGGGTGTAACATACACTCCTACAAAGTCTGGTGACAGCTTTACAAAAAAAAGACAATACAAAAGCAGGTCATTGACTTTATATTTAGGAAAAGGGGGAAGAGATCGATGAAGTAAATTGATTGTATTGATCTGCCTGGTCGTTCTGAGCAGGCAACCCCTGACATTGACTACTGAAAAGATGACAGTTAGCTGGCTCTGCAAGAAAGCAATCAAAATGTAGATGCAATACACACGATCAAAAGTTCAGTAAGAAGGGACATAACTATATAGTTAAACATATGAGCAATGATGACTTAAGGGGAGACAAATATTGATCTTGTTTTGAGAGAAACAGTATGGATTTTAAGACCAAAATTAGGTACAGGTTATAGTTCCGGGCTTCTAAAATTTACGTGCTCATGTAGAACAACAAGATAATATTGTTTCCATATATGCAGACATTTTTGCTCGTAAGTTATTTTGGAAAAATTCAGTCACATTTATATATATATATATATATATATATATATATTTGTTATAATAATATTTTTTTTTAATGTTAGCCTTAATGGTGGAGGGAATCTCAGCTATATATGTTTATATGTTTACGTTTCGTATGTTTTCCTTTTCTATGAATTACTTTCGTATTTTTTTTCCTTTTCTGTGTTTCCCTTGCGAATGTTTTCCTTTCCTGTGTTTTACTTTCGTATGTTATCCTTTTCAATGATTTACTTTCGTATATTTGTCTTTCCCATATTTTCCTTCCGTATGTTTACCTTTTATGTATTTGATTTTCCTATTATATACTTTCGTATCTTTTACTTTCCCCTCGGTTGATCCAAAACCAGGGTCCATGTGGATTACACCCCCCCCTCCCCCAACCCACCCACTCGCCTAGACACAGTTGATCGAATTCAAGAAGAAAATATTCATAAATAAATATAATTTGGCTTATGTGCTAGCAGGTTGGACATACACATATACTTTTTCTAAATAGGGGGGTGAGAGGAGATAGAAGAATGCTCGGGATAGGGGGATCAGGGTTGAAGACATTGACGCTACAGGTATGATCCATTCAATAAATATGAAATTCAATTCAAAGCATATTTATTTATCACACTCATGATATCAAGAACCAACTCAAGTCCGATAATTAGAAACATCACTCAGGTTGTACCAATATTTACATGACATGAGCGAAAAGCATGTAAATAGTCACAATGTGAGGATTATTTATTTTATTTAAATCCTGCACCACCTCCTATTCAAGACAATAAAAAAGAAACAAACAAACAAACAAAAAACACCCATTTAACAATGAAAATGTCCGGACAAAACTATAAACTCGAAGGACAAAGCAAACATCCGTTTATTTTTCTCTCAGCTGACGCCTGCAACGTCACTCTTAAACTCAAATCCGTTTGCCCCTCGCGTTCATGAAATCTGTCTTTTGGTTGATAACGATAATTTCTCTTTTAAAACTCATTATTTTATATTACGTTTTTCTCAAACAAACAGTCCTTGGCGTTTCTCCCGAGACAGAGAGAATGCTTTTCCTCTTCCTTGCCTATAAAATGTGGTTGAAGTAATCTACATCCGAAATCATCTTTACTCGAAGTAATATATATCCGAAGTCATCTTTATTCGAAGTCATCTTTACTCGAGGTCATCTATACTCGAAGTAATATATATCCGAAGTCATTTAGAGCTGACCTTTTCTACAAGTGCCTGTATCTCCAGTCTCATTCAGCTGAGATATTCTTGTTGACATTTGCCTACATTTAAACACATGTTAATACTAACTATGTGTGGAAATCTATCGATCTCCAAATAAGTAAGACGCGACTTCGTTCAACTTTTGGTCAAAGAAAGCGACTGAACTGGACATGCGACCTTTATTCTTCAGTCATGCAGGGGAAGCCCCTCCCCCGCCCTCCTCTCCAACCCCCTCCAACCCTAAACCCTTGGTAGATCTAAGAAATAGGACTAATGCCGCAACGATAGTTTTCTATATTTTACCAATTACTCTATTTATACAATATTCGTCTGTTTGTTCCTCTCTTGTAAAGAAGAACATAAATGTTATATCTTATGATCCCACTTTTTGATGCGAAATCAAAGTTTTAGTGTTACATCTGGACTTCATGTGGACGAGTAATGTGTTTAAGGTCCAAATTCTAAGTGTTTAACTACTTTAGTGCATAGATTGTATTTGTTCAAACGAAGCTGCCCGTTCGTCGATTCCCAATATCATATTATTATACTATCAGTTGTAAGAAGCTTATACAATATTGACTTAACGAAGTCAGCTAATCTAGGCACTCTTTTACTTATTTATTAACTCCGATTAATCTTGGTATTTACTTTGTTTGGTCCAGTTAATCTTGTTCAGATCTTGAGGAAGATACTATGCAATACATTTTTAACAATAGAAGCAAAAAAAAAGAGTTCTTAAATGTTATGTAGAGCCAGTCTTAACATATGGATATCAATCACGGACAATAGGACAGCAGATAAGAAAATCCCTGAAGGTTGTAGAAATGCGGTTTTACAGAAGAATATTGAGAATACCATTGGACAGCTAAGAAGAGTAATGAAAATGTTCTGAAAGAGGTCAAAGCAAAAAGAGAGCTAATTTCCAATATTAGGAAGAAACAATCATCATTTGTCGGCCATGTAATAAGAAGAGAACAGCTAGAAAATATTGTAACAACTGGGAAAATTGAGGGATGAAGAGATAGAGGGAAGCAAAGAGAAACAATTCCAGACAGCTTAAGAGAATGGCTTTGGCAAAAGGTCAACAACAGAAATGATAAATAACTGTCGAGATCGAAAGTTGTGGAGAGACATGATCACCTACACCAGCAGGCCCGGTACTTGATGATGATAATATAGTCAGGGGAGAAAACCAGAAGAATGAAGGTGAACAAATAAACGACTAATTTCCTCGCTCCTTTCTTCCGAAATCAATTCATCCATTGGGCCAACTGTTCCTATAAGATTTCTATAATTTGAGAACCCTCTCTTTATGGATAATTATGTTACCACCAGACCATGATGACGAGCAGACATTTTTTTCTTAAAATTGGACAAATCTGTGAGACGAAACAAACGAAAAAAAAAACAATTGTATTCTTTATATTTTCATATTACATGTTGCCATTTTGTTTTGGTCAATGAAGTAAATTAAATGGAAAGAAATGCTCCACAACACGGTTATCCCTCTTTACAGTGTAATATGTTTATGTATTCCAACGTGCCTTGCTCTGGTCTGGCTTTTATTTATAAACACGTCACTCATTTACACAAACCTCGCCTGTCTTTCATCCACTGATAAAACATGTTCAGCTAGCTCGTAATATAGATGCGGTTTTTTTTTTTTTCATTTTTGAAATTAATTGGCTTTCACATGCAGCAAAGTTCGTTTAAAGGGAATATGAGAATACAATGGTTCCTTCTTTGCCTGTGAGCGGTTTCTGTTCGCGGAGACAGACTGAGGTTTGTTATCCCAACGGCAGAAGCGTTGGTTACAACCTCCTCGGTTGTCTGACTCTTTCCACAAGCTGTCTGTGTCAGCGGGTCAGAAAGTTTCTACAAACGTGCGGTTTTCTGTTATTTATTCTTTTTCCTCATCTTCTTCTTCTTCTTCTTCTTCTTCTTCTTCTTCTTCTTCTTTATAACCTTCTTATTCTTCTTCTTCCTCCTCCTCCTCCTCTTCTTCTTTCTTCTCCTCTTCTTCTTCTTTCACTTCTTCTTCTTCCTCCTCCTCCTCTTCTTCTTCTTCTTCCTCTTCTTCTTCGTTATAATCTTCTACTTCTTCCTCCTCCTCTTCCCATTCCTCTTCTTTTTTTCTTCCTCTTCTTCTTCGTTATAATCGTCTTCTTCCTCCTCCTCTTTTACTTATTTTTCCCCCTTTTCTTCTTCGTCATCATCTTCTTCTTTTTCTTCAATGGATTAGCTCCTACTATACATTTAACCAGCTTGGTCACAAACAAAAGACGAGGTCATCACCGGTTTCCTATAACTTCTCATGCAGGTAGGGTTGTTCCTCTTGGAATCAGCGAATCAATTCAGAGGAAGAGGTATGTTTACAGCACTCGGAAAAAAATGACAAATAATCAACAGCAGAAAAAAAAAACAAAGAGCAATATGGGGTTCGAAGCAGAATCAAACCCGTTACTCCTTGGCACAGCGCCTTGCCACAAAAAGCCAAACGGTAGAGAACCCTGCCAACTCAGCTAACTGAAAAATTAGCCATCATTGGTGATGTCTTTCACGCAGGTGTTCTCATGACTATAGCATAGGGCTGCGATAACAACTCGAGGATAAATTGTGTATCTGTATTTTTCCTATTAAGACAAGTATCTCCCGGATAGGGTAGGGCTGAATACTTGCGTTGCAGACAAACATTCTGGACGAAAAGCACGAATAGTAGTTTCCAGTGGTTTAGGCTGGAGACAAATAATAATAAAAGAATATTATTATAGAGGGAAACTTCCGAGGCGATAATCAGCGAATCATTTCAGAGGAAGAGGTATGTTTACAGCACTCGGAAAAAAGGGCTAATAATCAACAACAGAAAAAACAAACTATATGGTTCGATGCAGGATCACACCCGTACTCCTTGGCACAGCGCGTTCAAGGAGTACGGGTTCGATCCTGCTTTGGTCCATATATTGCTCTTTGTTGTTTTTTTCCTGTTGATTATTTGTCATTTTTCCCCGAATGCTGTAAACATACCTCTTCCTCTGAATTGATTCGCTGATTATCGCCTCGGAAGTTTCCCTCTATAATAATATTCTTTTATTATTATTTGTCTCTTGTTCCTCTGGGACAACATTCTCATGTTTTAAGAGTGGTGCAACCCTGTAGCATTTACTCTGGAGTCTGTCTAAATCATCCGCAATCGCATGTTTCAAAATCACTGAGTCCTATTTTGTGAGGACACGCTCTGATATTTCAGTGACCTGTTCTGAATATCTTGGTCTGCTCATGTCTTCAGAGCTTGTTTAAACTATCATGTTCTGGCTCCTATTTTAAATAAAAGTAAAGGTAAAGTACAAGACTTGAACCGGCGTCTTAGCACGCGAGTTTCCACCCATATGTGCTCGGCCGCCTATCCAGAAATGTTCGGAGATTTCTGGATAGTGTCGCCTCAAGCATCGAAACTCACGATGAGAGGAGACATTCCTCACCTTCCCAGGGTAATACCCTGGTACCCATTTCTGCCAACGGCTGGGTCGACCGTGGGGGTATTTTTTTTTTCCAACCACGAGTACAATTCACACTGCTCCCCACGGGAATCGAACACGGGTTGTCCGAACGTCGGTAGTCCAGTCGGGTGGTTTTCCCAACTTGGCTACAGAAATATAATTCCATTCATTCTGCTCTCCTAGCGTTAATAGCTACAATCTGGAAATAAGACTCAATTTACTTTTGTGCAAGGCTATCCGTCACCAGCTGAGCCCAGGACACGCAAAACCACCTTGGCTGGAAGCAGTCAACAACTCATAACTGACTGCTTGTGAACCAGAACTGATGAGGTGATTAATAAACTACTATACTTATCTGTGCTGACTGGAAAACAGAATAACGAGTCTGGTCAAGCGGTTATGGTACCGAGAGGAATGGTTTTGGACACTCATAAATATCACCAATCAATCACGCAATCAATCAATCAAAAAAAAAAAAAAACTATTTGAACC
Organism: Megaustenia siamemsis; assembly: GCA_032433765.1. NCBI lineage: Eukaryota > Metazoa > Mollusca > Gastropoda > Stylommatophora > Ariophantidae > Megaustenia > Megaustenia siamemsis. Next base: position 55,480,744 of record JAVIAB010000024.1, read on the forward strand.
CCTTTACGGTGGGTAGGCCTCCTCACATCCCTATCCGTGGACAATTTTTCTATTTCTTTCTTGTTTAGGCCAATATTCTTAAGGGTTTATATGACTTCTCTTCCATGTATTTCTGGGTCTTTCTTTTCCAATGTGGGTTCCATAACAGTGCATATCTTGCTATGTCAGCATCAGGTTTGCTTAGTGTAAGTCCTAATCACCTCCATTTTCTTTGCAAAATGTTTTCATTTCTGATCTTGTCATATCATCTTCTGTACATACGTTTTCTCGCACAACTGTTTACTACTTGTTTACTAATTGTTTACTACTTGTTTACTAATTGTTTACTACTTGTTTACTAATTGTAATGTTTGTTTAGTTTTTCTAACTCAGTGTACTGATTGCCCATTACTTTTTCTAACTCAGTGTACTGATTGCCCATTACTTTTTCTAACTCAGTGTACTGATTGCCCATTACTTTTTCTAACTCAGTGCACTGATTGCCCATTACTTTTTCTAACTCAGTGTACTGATTGCCCATTACTTTTTCTAACTCAGTGTACTGATTGCCCATTACTTTTTCTAACTCAGTGTACTGATTGCCCATTACTTTTTCTAACTCAGTGTACTGATTGCCCATTACTTTTTCTAACTCAGTGTACTGATTGCCCATTACTTTTTCTAACTCAGTGTACTGATTGCCCATTACTTTTTCTAACTCAGTGTACTGATTGCCCATTATTTTTTCTAACTCAGTGTACTGATTGCCCATTACTTTTTCTAACTTAGTGTACTGATTGCCCATTACTTTTTCTAACTCAGTGTGCTGATTGCCCATTACTCAGTGCCCTGGTTGACTCGGGCAGATGGTGCTCGTAAACCTGGGAGGGCCGACCATCTAAGGGCAGAATCCCCCTACAAAAAAGATCATCTGCTACCTTGCAGGAAGACTGGGGACAATCAAAGGCTAAGGAAAGCAAACCTGAACAAAATGCTGGCTGAAATCGGATGCACTGGGCCACTGGCGCAGAACACAGTGCAACGTTTTAACAGGTATTCAAGCGGAGTGGATCTAACAGGCTTAGACGGACAGCTGTCTTCGTGTGGGAGTCTGGAGTCCTACTCTGATTTAGTCCTGATCGCAGAGTGTGTGTGTGTGTGAGAGAGAGAGAGAGAGAGAGAGAGGGGGGGGGGGAAATGTCCAAATGAAGCTGAATACTGAAGGACGCAGATAGCGCCACTTGGTGCAAACTAGCACACACCATGAGTCGATGCCCTTTTAGCATATTTTTATGGGTGGATAATGTAGAACAGTGGACGGCGCACGAAAACAAAGAAAGAAAGAATAAGAGAGAAACAATGAGAAAAAGAAAGAAAGAGACAAAGAGAGAAAGAAAGATAATGAAAAGGAAATAAAGAAAGAAAGAGGATAAAAAGGAAATAAAGAGAGAAAGAAGGAAAAGAAAAGAAAAAAGATATAAGGAAAGAAAGAAAAAAAGAAGGAAACAAAGAAACAAAGAGAATGATATAGAAAGAAGGAAAGATAGAAAGAAAGAATTGCTATGAGCCTTTCAGTGAATTTATTTGTATAGGATATGGTGTAAATATTAGTGAGATCAGCACCTTGATTTGGGATCAGTGTCGCAGAAGAGAAGAAGACCCGGAACTTGTTCCAAACAACGGCAAAACGGGTTGTAGCTGCGTCTGAGCTGCAGACATTAACAAGCATGGATGTCAGTTGTGGCCTATGCTTCAGGTATTGACAACAACAAGTTTGAACAGTGATCTATGGTACAAACATTGACAATTGATTTTATTTTGTTCTTCAGACTTGACAAAATATGTATGAATTACGGTATATGCTTCAGCCATAGACAAGTGAATGTGTGGGTGGAGATAATGCTCCTAGCTTTGCAATAATATATGTTAATCGTGGTATCTGGTTATATTAAGACCTACCTAACCTAAATTCCCCGTTACGTCACGAGGCGTATAGGGAATATGGTGTTCATCATCATCATCATGTGCCATACCGGTTGGCACAGGCGATCATGTCCCTCCACAATCTTCTATTTACAGTGCATCGTATCAGTTCTGTTGTTGACTGTTTTCCATGCCATGACACCAAGTTATCCAGTATTTTCTCTCTTTGTCGTCCGCGATCTCTCTTTCCTTTTATTTTGCCAGTTGTAACCAAGTATTCCAACTTTCCTCTTCTCATGATATGCCCAAAAAATAAAATGTTGATTAATACGGTGTTCATCATCATCATCACATGCCATACTGGTTGGCGTAGGCGATCATGTCCTTCCACAATCTTCTATCTACAGTGCATCGTATCAGTTCTGTTGTTGACTGTTTTCCATGCCATGACACCAAGCTATCCAGTATTTTCTCTCTTTGTCGTCCGCGATCTTCTTTCCTTTTATTTTGCCAGTTGTAACCAAGTATTCCAACTTCCCTCTTCCTAAAATGTGCCCGAAAAAAAGTTGATTGTTTCTTTCTGATGTTTTTTGGGAGCCGCCTTTTTGTGTTGGCCTCTTTAAGAACTTCCTCATTGGTCGTTTTAGCTGTCCAGGGAATTTTCAACATTCTTCTGAGAAATCCCATCTCTGTGGCCTCTAATCGTCTTTTCATTTGCTTGTCTACTGTCCATGATTCGCTTCCATAGGTCAGGATTGGTTCTATATAGCACCGATGAACTCTCTTTCGGTGCTACTAAAATACTAAAACGGTGTTAGTGACCATTAATTTTTACAGATCATCGGCACGTGATTTTTGGGGTAATGTGGTCGGTATTACACCCGTGCCGCTTTACTTTCCTAGAAAAGAAATCCGGTACCCATTTAAGGCTGGGTGAATCTGTGAGCCGTCGATCAGGATCGAACCTGACCTCTTGTCCTTTGTAGTCCAGTTCGCTACCCACTGAGCTATCGCGGCTCCGTTTACATTAAGAGCTGAGTGGAAATGTGAATCATGACGTACGTTCCAGACATTGACAAGCAGACGCATGAACTGCCCGTCAGTGCTTCATACTTTTAACGGAATGAGATACAATTTACAAAAACTCTAAAGAGATTTACCCAACCTAATGAACTGTGAGCTGTGCATCAGACGCGGGCCAGATAAAACTGTATTGTAACAATTAAGCCTTTCAGTCGGTAGCTGTGCACGCATCAACGTATTTTACTGCAAAGTTCACTGACCTCGAGTTCACCTCAACTTAATCGTTAAGTGCAACAAATTATGCACAATAGAGCGTCTATATTATACGCTCCTAAATAACAAGCCTTCTTGTCAAAGTTCAGTGAATACTATTCTTCCTCTGCTTTCACTCATTAACGCGACCTAATGCACTACAACTACCTTGGACATAACCAGTGATGGAAAATGTAAAACTGAAATAAATAAAAGAATAGGAATGGCAACAAGTAACGTTAATGCCATGAAAAATATACTAACATCAAAACAAATAACACCAGAGCTAAAACTAAGAATAGCAAAATGTTATATCTTCTCAACATCCCTGTATGGTGTAGAAACATGGACATTGGACAAGAAAGCAGGACAGAAAGTCGAAGCCTTTGAAATGTGGATATATAGAAGAATAGGTAGAATTGGATGAAAAGAAAAGAAAACAAACGATGAAGTCTTAAAACAACTAAAAATGAAAAGAGAACTACTAAACACAATTCAAACAAGACAAATGAGATTGTTGGGGCATGTTAAAAGAAACAACAGCCTACTAAAAGTAGTCATGGAAGGGAAAATGCAAGGTAAAAGAGGCAGACCAACACTAACATGGGCGAGTAACATCAAAAGATAGACAAGTCAGCCTACAACCTGTACCATTAAAGCGAGAGAGAGAGAGAGAGAGAGAGAGAGAGAGAGAAGCAAAATGGCGCTCCATGGTAACCACCCCTCGATGCGGAGACTGCACCCAATGATGTTGATGATGAAAGCACTGTATTTTCCACCCTTTGATCGAGACCTTCAACCTAAATTTGTTCTAGTCATTTCTACTTTCCTGGTAGTTATCATTTGTTTGTAGAATTGTCTCTAAAACATGCTTTTAGGACTGGCAGTATTTTTACACCCGGGTTTGTACAGGGTGTTTCTAAAGTCGTAGTGCAGTGAATTTCTACTCTCGGAAGAAAAACGTCACCAGAAATGCGGTTAACTAATCTATCTATTGTCCTTTCGAGCCGAAGACGGCACATAGGGCAGAACCACAATCTCAAAAATAGAAACCTTGCGTGCCAAAATGGCACATATTGCAGAGATCACTGCTTCTAAAATCTATGGTCTGTTTCCATAACAATGCTTTTTACAATGCGTCACACAAATTGTAAAATATTCAAATATACTTGACTGCTATCGGCGAGTTTATAATGGGTAATGTTGGTATTAACACAATAAAGTGCCTAAAGCATATGTTGAAAATGTCCACCAGATCGGTGGGTGTTTCTTTAATGACTGTGCATTATTTGAAAATCTAGTTGTTCCAATTTATTTATGTAAATCACGCATCATGTGCTGCTGTAGCTTGTTCCTTTTTCGGTAAAGTTAAACATATAACATCACTATTCACAAAAGGTATTCGAAATATCCGCCACGTTTTAGTTGGCAAATATTGATACGTTTTTTCATATTGTCAAAAACCTTACGCAGTATTGGCTGTGTAACATTATTAATGTTGTTGGCGATTGAAACCTGCAGCTCATCGAGTGTGTGGGGATTGTTTTCGTACACTTTTCCTTTCAGTTCACCCCAGAGATAGTAGTCCATGGGAGTAAGATCAGGAGACCGTGCAGGCCAAATTCCGCGAGAGATTATACGATTAGCAAAAATTTCATATAAAAATTCCAGTGATTTTACAGCAGTGTGAGCAGTTGCGCCATCTTGTTGAAACCAAGCTTTTTCAATTTCTGGCTCAGAAAGTTGGGTTACGAATCGCTCCAGTATGTTAATCCTGTATCTTTCTGAATTTATTGTGTCATAGAAGAAAATTGGGCCGATTATCCGCTGACGACTCATTGCACACCACACTCCTACTTTCTGATCGTGGAGAGGCACTGGGTACAATGCATGTGGATTTTCATCACTCCAAAGACGATCATTCTGCCTATTCACGTACCCAGACAAATGGAAACATGCTTCATCTGTGAAGAAAGTTAAATCAAGGATTTCCTCACCTTCTTGGGCTAGAAAATTCTCAAACCACATACAATAATTAATTCTGGATTGGTGATCTAATTCTTTTAATTGAGGAACGACGGAAAATTTGTACGGATGTAACTTTAATTTTTTTTTTCAGAACTCTATGAACAGTACTGCTTGATTTGTGTACTTGTTGAACCAGCTTTCTTATTGATTTGCCAGGACTCATTAGAATGCTGTCCTAGATGTTGAGAGATGTTACTTCAAGAACAGATGGTCTACCAGGACGGCTAACATCATGTACACTACCGGTGTTTTGAAATTTGATTATTAAATTATTCACAGTAGTTCGATGAGGCACTGGTGTATCAGGAAATCTATTCACAAATTGTTCAACAACCCCATTCGAATACTTGCCGCCGTTACGGAACAAGTAAAAAGTAAAGTACCCCCCGTCACGCCAAGTGGCGTATAGGGAAATATGGTGTTAGTGACCATATATTTTACAGACATGATTCAGCACATGATTTTTGGGGTAATGTGGTCCGTGCTGCTTTACTTTCCCAGAAAAAATCCGGTACCCATTTAAGGCTGGGTGAACCCGGAGCCGTCGGTTGGGATCGAACCCTACCCCTTGTCCGTAGTAGTCCAGTTCACTAACCACTGAGCTATCGCGGCTCCCACTAATTTTTAGGGAATTAGTAAAACCCAGGTGTCCTCGCCAGGGTACGAACCCCGGCTGTTGCCGTGGTAAGCCAACCGCCTATCGATTGCGCTAACCGGACACCCTTACGGAACACATGCTCCACTATAAATACTCTTTCTTCAATCGTTAACACCATTGTAAGCCAGATCTATCATGTAGCAGTGATGTTTAAATGAACACGTAAATGGTGCTTGAACTATTACTTCATACATAGATAAAATTTAGGTGCGTAATTATTTCAACAACAAAAAATGCACAGTCATTAAAGAGACACCCTATATCACCTTCACATTCTATTATATTGACTGTGACCTGTGCATCAAACACGCGCCAAATAAAACTGATTAAGAACAGCTTCCAGTTCCTGTGTCCCCACAATATTACTTCAGGTTTTGCCTTCAGAGAATGCATCATCTCGACCTTCCCTTTCATTTATTGTCCGCCACGAATCCTCCTTTTGTATGAACATTTTATTGAACTATTTTCCTGACCTTTGCTTCGCTAGAATATAATGTCTGTGTTATTGTTGTGGAAAATGTATCCTCGGTGTTTAAGCCACAGCTAAGGTCAGCTGACCATGTGGAAGTTAGATCAGATCAACATTGGAGATTGACGTCATGGGACGCACCAAGATGGACGCTTGTTTACGTTTGAGTGCAGAGATTGTTCGGCCTTTTGTGGTATTGTATTTTTCAGCAGCGCTTTTCATTTCAAACTTGCACAATTTGACAAATCGAGCACATCAGGAATCTGATGTGGTGACTATTTCAATAGTCAATTAATGGCTGTGAGGGTTCGTCGCGCCATTTACCAGCTACAGTGAATCGGAATGTCTGTTGTTTGATGCGTGATGGTCTGATGACCAGCTGTGTTACAAATGTTCGGATATTTACATCAATCTCGGGCAGATGGTGCTCGTAAACCTGGGAGGGCCGACTATCTAAGGGCAGAATCCTCCTACAGAAAAGACAATCTGCTGCCTTGCAGGAAGATTGGGGGCAATCAAAGGCTAAGGAAAGCAAACCTAAATAAAATGCTGGAAGAAATCGGATGCACTGGGCCACTAGCGCAGAACACAGTGAAAAGTTCTAACAGGTATTCAATCAGAATGGATCTAGCAGACTCTAATTAAGAAACTATATGGGTAATCGAATCACTTAAACTGATAGCTGACTTCATAAGAGAGTCTGGAATCCTACTCTGATTGAGACTCGATCGCAAATAGAGAGAGAGAGAGAGAGAGAGAGAGAGAGAGAGAGAGCGAGAGAGAGGGAGAGAGGGATCATCATATCTTGGCTAAGGAGCATGGGTAATCTACACGTACAACGTCGACCTCAGGACAGAAAGGGCATGGGTTTCAAGCCCACGTCAATCGGTGGCAATTTTTCAAAAATAGGAAAAAATAATCCATGGTTTCTTTATAACTTGACCCTTCTTTGATCTGTTGGGTAGTGACATCCGATGTCTAGCCTTTCGTTTAACAGTAATAAACAGGAAGTACAGTGTACACTGCGCCCACGTTAAAGATCCTTTGACATTTAAAGTCGAAAACAGTAGGCCATTATGGCCACTGACCGGGAAAAATTGTCTGCAGAAACCTACCCACACGATGGATCAGAAACCTACCCACACGATGGATCAGAAACCTACCCACACGATGGATCAGAAACCTACCCACACGAAGGATCAGAAACCTACCCACACGATGGATCAGAAACCTACCCACACGATGGATCAGAAACCTACCCACACGATGGATCAGAAACCTACCCACACGATGGATCAGAAACCTACCCACACGATGGATCAGAAACCTACCCATTGGATCAGAAACATACCCACACGATGGATCAGAAACATACCCACACGATGAATCAGAAACCTACCCACACGATGGATCAGAAACCTACCCACACGATGGATCAGAAACCTACCCACACGAAGGATCAGAAACCTACCCACACGATGGATCAGAAACCTACCCACACGATGGATCAGAAACCTACCCATTGGATCAGAAACATACCCACACGATGGATCAGAAACATACCCACACGATGAATCAGAAACGTACCCACACGATGGATCAGAAACCTACCCACACGATGGATCAGAAACCCACCCACACGATGAATCAGAAACCTACCCACACGATGGATCAGAAACCTACCCACACGATGGATCAGAAACCTACCCACACGATGAATCAGAAACCTACCCACACGATGGATCAGAAACCTACCCATTGAATCAGAAACATACCCACACGATGGATCAGAAACATACCCACACGATGGATCAGAAACCTACCCACACGATGGATCAGAAACATACCCACACGATGAATCAGAAACATACCCACACGATGGATCAGAAACCTACCCACACGATGGATCAGAAACATACCCACACGATGAATCAGAAACATACCCACACGATGGATCAGAAACCTACCCACACGATGGATCAGAAACATACCCACACGATGAATCAGAAACATACCCACACGATGGATCAGAAACCTACCCACACGACGGAACCCACAGGAGTCCGTGCACGTGGGCCAAGATTTTCCTCTGATTTTCTCGAGATTCTCTAGAAGGATATCGCAGCACCTATGGATTCGCCCGGTATGCAGAGACAATGGTCCTGACAACAACAACAAAAACCTGACTAAAACAACAAGATGCGTCTACTCTGCATCAGTGTGAATGTGATCAAGTTCTTTATTAGCTTCTGGTTTGCTCAATGATCTCTCACCAAAAGCTAATGCTGCTGATATTATTAATGATCTACTGAAGCACAAACAAATAGATGGAAACAGATGGTCACATCTTTTAACAAAGTTCAGGGACGTAATTGTTGCAGTTGTGCGTTGACAACATTGGATTGCGAGCTGAGGATTATTGCTTCTTGTATATAACTCATCACCAATAATGACTCTAGACTCAAGAGCAATAAGAAAAATAAGCACTAACGAAGTTAAATGTGTTAGACGCATGGCAGGAAGTAGCATGAGAGATAAGATTGCAAATGAAGAAATGAGAAAAAGATGGGAGTAATTTCCGCCACTGAATACATAAAGAAACAACATTCAAAATGGTTTCGCCACGTGATAAGAAAGAAAATTAAAAACAGAACACAACGAGCCTTCAATAAACGTTGAGTGAACACCAGACCCAAGAGTCGACCACGAAAAAGATGGATTGATAGAATATTAGAAATACTAGGAAACATAGCAGAAATAGCCAACAGAATAGCAAAAGACCGCAAACCATAGCTCCCCTCGTTGCTGAAAGACAAATAAAGTAGTCAAGTAGAAAACGTAAAAGAAGATCACTAATAATATCACCAGAACATTGCTCTAATAAAGATCACAAGCCCCACCATATGGGACACAGACATGATAATACATAAAAAAAAAAATAGTAATCCTCCGTGACAACTGCTTCATTAACGAAGCTATTAACTGGCTTGTCAATAAACGTTAATGGCTGTTCAATCCCAGATTCAGGATTTCCAGTCCACTCAGCTAAGGAAAGATGAAAATGTGCCTGGTTGGCCGAATCTGGGGAAAGTAATAACAGCAAAGAAAAACCCTAGTCTTCTCACGTATATATTTTGCAACCTATAAAGATTGAAGCTTAATACTTGACTTCCGTATAACATTTTATGTTGAAGAACATTGACATTCTTACCTTGTGTAGACTGATTACAAATATAGAAATTAACAATTAAATCCTGTTAATGTTACTCTACGGAAGCCAACTGAGAGTATTACACAACAGGCCCTTTTTTGGAATCCCCAGGGGAAAAGACAAAGAGGAAGACCAAGGAATTCTTGGAGAAGACAGATAGAAGCAGAGATGAAGATGATGGGGAAGACATGGAATGATCTTAAAAGAATGGAAAAAAAAACAGAACGACTTGGAAAGTGTTTGTTGAAGACCTATGCTCCACTGGGAGCTAAAAAGGTAAAAGAAGAAGACGAATGTTACAATATTGTCTGCCAAAACATAAAACCAGGCTTGACAGATATTTTTTTTCTATTTAAAGCAAAACGGTATTAAAAAGAGGCCAGAATGTTGTGCTGCCAACATGGCAGTCTACTAGCACAGAAGATGCACTCTCTGAAGTACATACTAGCACAGAAGATGCACTCTCTGAAGTACATACTAGCACAGAAGATGCACTCTCTGAAGTACATACTAGCACAGAAGATGCACTCTCTGAAGTACATTTCTTCCATTTTTAAAATGTTCTGGTCTACTGTTGTCATCAGTCTTGCCTCTTTGCACCAAAGTGCACCATAATACTTGAGAAGAGTTTTATTTCTATAATTAGGTATAACACAACGAATTGTTACTTCATTCCATGTGTTCTTCCATTTATTTTAAAGATCTGTTAACCATGAGAAGAATTCCTGTGTTTGATACTTCAAAATCCAATGTAGCATTTCTAACTTGAATAACGTTATTGCACATTTTTGCGCCAGTTAATATGTTGTAGAAGACGGAAGACATAAACATGCAAACTATCTCTCTGCGATCAGGACTAAATCATAGTAGGACTCCAGACTCTCGCACGAAGACAGCTGTCTGTTTAAGCCTGTTAGATCCACTCCGATTGAATACCTGTTAAAACGTTGCACTGTGTTCTGCACCAGTGGCACAGTGCATCCGATTTCAGCCAGCATTTTGTTCAGGTTTACTTTCCTTAGCCTTTGATTGTCCTCAATCTTCCTGCAAGGCGGCAGATGATCTTTTCTGTAGGGGGGGATTCTGCCCTTAGATGGTCGGCCCTCCCAGGTTTACGAGCACCGTCTGCCCGAGTCACTAGAGGTGACTAACACAGACATGCGACTTGGGATATGAGGAAACTGCAACAAGGAACGCTTTTCATGCATTGCCTTCAATTGTTCCCGCCGCCTATCCCCATATACCGGTTAAGTCACGTCCTCTTGAAAATGATGATCGTCGTAGCACTTGATGCTGTTAGGCCATCGCTGTTGACTCCAATTCCGAACATATAGACACACAGTTAGTCGTCAAATTATCCCCGTCGCACATCAGACTATAACTTCAGCTCTATTTTTTTAAATCTTAAATTCCAGGCACGTGGTTTTCAGAAAGTGCTTCACTCTCACCATTATTCAACATTCCTTATCTTCGACATTCCTTGTCTTTGACATTCCTTATCTTCGACATTCCTTGTCTTTGACATTCCTTGTCTTTGACATTCCTTGTCTTTGACATTCCTTGTCTTTGACATTCCTTATCTTCGACATTCCTTGTCTTTGACATTCCTTATCTTCGACATTCCTTGTCTTTGACATTCCTTATCTTCGAAATTCCTTGTCTTCGACATTCCTTGCCTTTGACATTCCTTGTCTTTGACATTCCTTGTCTTCGACATTCCTTGTCTTTGACATTCCTTGTCTTTGACATTCCCTGTCTTCAAAATTCCTTGTCTTTGACATTCCTTATCTTCGACATTCCTTGTCTTCGACATTCCTTGTCTTTGACATTCCTTATCTTCGACATTCCTTGTCTTCGACATTCCTTGTCTTCGACATTCCTTGTCTTCGACATTCCTTATCTTTGACATTCCTTGTCTTTGACATTCCTTATCTTTGACATTCCTTGTCTTTGACATTCCTTGTCTTTGACATTCCTTGTCTTTGACATTCCTTATCTTTGACATTCCTTGTCTTTGACATTCCTTGTCTTTGACATTCCTTGTCTTTGACATTCCTTATCTTTGACATTCCTTGTCTTTGACATTCCTTATCTTCGACATTCCTTGTCTTCGACATTCCTTGTCTTTGACATTCCTTGTCTTTGACATTCCTTGTCTTTGACATTCCTTGTCTTTGACATTCCCTGTCTTCAACATTCCTTGTCTTTGACATTCCTTATCTTCGACATTCCTTGTCTTCGACATTCCTTGTCTTCGACATTCCTTGTCTTTGACATTCCTTATCTTCGACATTCCTTGTCTTTGACATTCCCTGTCTTCAAAATTCCCTGTCTTTGACATTCCTTGTCTTTGACATTCCTTGTCTTTGACATTCCTTATCTTTGACATTCCTTATCTTTGACATTCCTTGTCTTTGACATTCCTTGTCTTTGACATTCCTTGTCTTTGACATTCCTTAACTTTTACATTCCTTATCTTTGACATTCCTTGTCTTTGACATTCCTTATCTTCGACATTCCTTGTCTTCGACATTCCTTGTCTTTGACATTCCTTATCTTCGACATTCCTTGTCTTTGACATTCCCTGTCTTCAAAATTCCTTGTCTTTGACATTCCTTATCTTCGACATTCCTTGTCTTTGACATTCCTTGTCTTTGACATTCCTTATCTTCGACATTCCTTGTCTTCGACATTCCTTGTCTTCAAAATTCCTTGTCTTTTATATTGCTTGTATTCAACATTCCTTATTTTCAACATTCTTTATCTTCAACATTCCTTGAAAATTACACCTAATATGAACTCGTGGTAATTCTCATCGTCAGTGACAGTCGCAAATGAACATGTGGTGCTCTATTTTAATAGTTCAATAAAAGTGTGTTTCAGATATGAATTTAGCAGCACGTTTTTATGATGTAATAATTACCAATTAAATACATTGTCGCTCAGCACCATGTTGTCTATGCTAGTCATATTTAACTCAATCTGTTACATGTTACACATGCTAGTCATATTTAACTCAATCTGTTACATGTTACACATGCTAGTCATATTTAACTCAATCTGTTACATGTTACACATGCTAGTCATATTTAACTCAATTTGTTACATGTTACACATGCTAGTCATATTTATCTCAATTTGTTACATATTACACATGCTAGCCATATTTATCTCAATTTGTTACACGTCACACGTGCTAGCCATATTTAACTCAATTTGTTACACGTTGCACGTGCTAGCCATATTTGACTCAATTTGTTACATGTTACACATGCTAACCATATTTGACTCACTTTGTTACATGTTACACATGCTAGCCATATTTATCTCAATTTGTTACATGTTACACATGCTAGCCATATTTATCTCAATTTGTTACATGTTACACATGCTAGCCATATTTATCTCAATTTGTTACATGTTACACATGCTAGTCATATTTATCTCAATTTGTTACATGTTACACATACTAGCCATATTTAACTCAATCTGTTACATGTTACACATACTAGCCATATTTAACTCAATCTGTTACATGTTACACATACTAGCCATATTTAACTCAATCTGTTACATGTTACACATACTAGCCATATTTAATTTGTTCAGTTTGGCTCTACAATTTGTGTTGGAACTCCACCTACCGCCGGTGCGAGGCTCAGCTAATGCCATTTTTTTACGGTTACCGAGTTTCGACCATTTTCATTCCGTTGCCATTGTCAGGTCGCATGTTATTTGCAGAACGTTGCACTCACAGCCCGTCTGAAAGAATCGGGTCTCTACCCTGATCTCCCACTTCTTCTGTTGTCATGTTCAAGGTCTTCTTGATGTCTTGAAATCATTTTCTTCTTGAACTGCCCCTGATGTGTCGCCCAGGAACAATGCCTTCAATTATTGTTCTTTCCAGCCCGCCGTGTCTTTTGACGTGGCCATAGTACTTTAATTTGCACTTTAAAATGGTTATGGTTATGGTTATAGAAGACCCGGTATCACTGCAAACTAATTAAAATCCATAATTGTTCAATCGCCCGTGCCAGTGGAATCATCCGAATTACTATCTCATCATGATCTCCCAAACAAAGAAAGGTAGCTGCAGTCCCCATCATAACAGTCTCAGCACACGCCAAAAGACATAAGGCGAAACCGCACAAAAAGTTAACACAGCCATATGTTCCCCTTCAAACGATATCGTCATTCATCGTAAGCAATCGGTATTAACTTTAGAATGGTCTTTATAAATATGCCAATTCTTTTAATGTTTGAGTCTTTTGAGTCTTCATAGCTCTCTTTCATTATCCAAGGTATCTTACGAATTTTTCTGTAGTATTTTGTTTCGTGTGAATCGCATTTCTCCCGTGCTGTTTGCGAAATTGTTCATGATTGACAATTATATCTTGCTGCCGCGAAGATACATGTTCTCGGTAATTTCAATATTACTGCCTTGTAGGTATTGTCCCACATGTTCTTCATGGCGTTTAATTTTTGTGATGCTATTGCTAATTTTATTTTGATCTTTCCCTGGCAGTCTCCATTCTGCTGTAACGAATAAAAGGAAGACATAAAAACAACGGTGCAGCCATGCGGTTCATATGAACAAAAGGTGTTTTGTTTCGTTTACCTGGACCATAGACCTGACACTTTGCAAGGCCACCAGACCTAAGGTTTAACCAGGAAAACGATGGATTGATTGAATATTATAAACATGAGGAAACATTGAAACATAAGAAGAAGAGGTAGAAGAAGAAGAAGTGAAGTAGAAGAATGTTCTTTTCTCACCATACTGAAACCTCAGTGACTGAGTGGTTAGTGCACTCGAGCCAGATCAGAAAGGTACTGGTTCAATTTCCAGAAGTAGCACTTTTTTTTTATTTCGAACCTACAAGTCCGGAGTGGACCCTGCCTCTAAAACTGGGCACCAAAAATTGTTCTGATAAATAAAGACCGCATGTCGTAATACCGACCACATCACACACACAAAATGTGCCGTTGGTTATGGGAAAATATGATCGTTATACCAAGATTTGAATACGTTCTGCAAGGCTGGGGTACCTTTACTTTACACGTCATACCACCTAGCCGCGATAGCTCAGTGGTTAGTGAACTGGACTACAAAGGACAAGAGATAGAGTTCGATCCTAACCGACGGTTTCCGGGTTCACCCAGCCTTGAATGGGTACCGGATTTTTTTATGGGAAAGTAGAGCGGCACGGGCGTAATACCGACCACATTACCCCAAAAATCATGTGCTGAAGGTCTGTAAAATTTATGGTCACTAACACCATATTCCCTATACGCCACTTGGCGGGACGGGTCACTAACACCATATTTCCTATACGCCACTTGGCGGGACGGGTCACTAACACCATATTCCCTATACGCCACTTGGCGTGACGGGGCACTAACACCATATTCCCTATACGCCACTTGGCGTGACGAGGCACTAACACCATATTCCCTATACGCCACTTGGCATGACGGGGCACTAACACCATATTCCCTATACGCCACTTGGTGTGACGGGACACTAACACCATATTCCCTATACGCCACTTGGCGTGACGGGGCACTAACACCATATTCCCTATGCGCCACTTGGCGTGACGGGGCACTAACACCATATTCCCTATACGCCACTTGGCGTGACCGGGCACTAACACCATATTCCCTATGCGCCACTTGGCGTGACGGGGCACTAACACCATATTCCCTATACGCCACTTGGTGTGACGGGACACTAACACCATATTCCCTATGCGCCACTTGGCGTGACGGGGTACTAACACCATATTCCCTATGCGCCACTTGGCGTGACGGGGCACTAACACCATATTCCCTATACGCCACTTGGCGTGACGGGGCACTAACACCATATTCCCTATACGCCACTTGGCGTGACGAGGCACTAACACCATATTCCCTATACGCCACTTGGTGTGACGGGACACTAACACCATATTCACTATACGCCACTTGGCGTGACGGGGCACTAACACCATATTCCCTATGCGCCACTTGGCGTGACGGGGCACTAACACCATATTCCCTATGCGCCACTTGGCGTGACGGGGCACTAACACCATATTCCCTATACGCCACTTGGCGTGACCGGGCACTAACACCATATTCCCTATGCGCCACTTGGCGTGACGGGGCACTAACACCATATTCCCTATACGCCACTTGGTGTGACGGGACACTAACACCATATTCCCTATGCGCCACTTGGCGTGACGGGGCACTAACACCATATTCCCTATGCGCCACTTGGCGTGACGGGGCACTAACACCATATTCCCTATACGCCACTTGGTGTGACGGGGCACTAACACCATATTCCCTATACGCCACTTGGCGTGACGGGGCACTAACACCATATTCCCTATACGCCACTTGGTGTGACGGGACACTAACACCATATTCACTATACGCCACTTGGCGTGACGGGGCACTAACACCATATTCCCTATGCGCCACTTGGCGTGACGGGGCACTAACACCATATTCCCTATACGCCACTTGGCGTGACGGGGCACTAACACCATATTCCCTATGCGCCACTTGGCGTGACGGGGCACTAACACCATATTATCTATACGCCACTTGGTGTGACGGGACACTAACACCATATTCCCTATGCGCCACTTGGCGTGACGGGGCACTAACACCATATTCCCTATACGCCACTTGGCGTGACGGGGGTACTTTACTTTCATACCACCTGCTTCATTGATACTACTTTAAATATATACCATATATATAGTGTGTGTGTTTGTGTGTGTATTTGTGTGTGTTTGTGTGTGCGTGTTTGTTTGTGTGTGTTTGTGTGTGTGTTTGTGTGTGTATTTGTGTGTATTTGTGTGTACGTGTTTGTGTATGTGTGTGTGTGTGTGTGTGTGTATTTGTGTGTACGTGTTTGTGTTTGTGTGTGCGTGTTTGTGTGTGCGTGTTTGTGTGTGCGTGTTTGTGTATGTGTGTGTTTGTGTGTGTGTGCATTGCTTGGATTTTTTTTTTTTAACCGGATGTGTCCAAAAAGCGTTGCTGTAAATTGTTAGAACTGTTCCGCGAAGCATATTTTATCAGAACTGGGAACTATCATTTGTCGCCAGTTTATGTTCTCATGTTTTGGTCGATGACAACATTAATTCAAATCAGAGCTCCTGGTGTGTGTTCTGGCATATTGATTCTCACGGGGTTGTTTGTTGTTGTGTGAATGGAATGATAATGACCGAGCTCCGGTAAGCATTCTGCCTAGGAAAAAAAAAAACGTTGAGTACACACGCCCTCACGCACGTACACACACACACGCGTTATTATTATTCTTTGTTCGTAGAATCAGTTTTATTGCAGTTGCGGCATCCGCCCACCTTCCTCGGCATTTCTCGAAACGTATACAAACTGACTATCCATGTAAGGTGTTAATTGTAGATACATCTGCTTTTCCCCACTAACACGCCGGACCGATTAGACCCCACCCTGTTCTCCATTTAGACTCACCTTTCCCTCAAATATATACAGCATCCATTCTCCACCTCTCCTACACACACACACACACACACACACACACACACACACACACACACGCACGCACACGCACGCACGTATATACACCTATTCCAATCTAAGCAAACAATGAAGTAAAAAAAAAGTGTTCCACCGCGCCAAGTGGCGTATAGGGAACATGGTGTTAGTAACCATAATTTTTACAGATCTCCAGTGCATGATTTTTGAGTTAATGTGGTCAGTATTACGCCCGTGCCGCTTTACTTTCCCAGAAAAAAATCCGGTACCCATTTAAGGCTGGGTGAACCTGGAAGCCGTCGGTTGGGACCCTACCTCTTGTCCTTTGTAGCTCAGTTTACTAACCACTGAGCTATCGCGGCTCACAAACAATGAAATGTTGAGCTGAAAATAAAGAAAACAATACTCTATAACCTAATTCGAACAGGACAAATGACATTTTTAGAGCATGTGAAGAGATATTATAATCAACGTAAAGTCAAAGTAAGCAACAAGAAAGGTCTCAGTCTGAATAGTAAGAAAACAGAAGTAATAGTTATATCGAAGAAACAATCATCACCATCATGCAGTATAAAAATAAACAAGACAAATCTGAAATAAGTGCAACGTTTAAAATACTGAAGGGAGGTCAAAAAGTAATGCACACCAATTTTTTTCTCGGAAACTATTCGGGCAAAATGTGTGAAATTTTCACAGATTGTAGCTGAACATCCCCTTTACACTACCTATTTGTCAACATAATCTCCGTCCAAGCGTATTGCCTTACGCCAACGAGAAACTAGGTCATGAATGCCTCGTTTGTACCAAGTTTTGTCCTGCTCGCGTAGCCATTTTTTAACTGCACGGATCACATCCTCATCATTGTCAAAGTGTTTCCCACGCAGGAATTTTTTGAGTGGTCCAAACAGATGGAAATCTGAGGGAGCCAGATCAGGGCTGTAAGGAGGATGGGGCAGTACAGTCCAACCAAATTTGTTGATTGCTTCCCGTGTTACCAGACTTGTGTGAGGGCGTGCATTGTCATGTTGAAGCAACAAATCTGCAGGTGGCTTATTAGGCCGAACTCTGTGGAACCGATTTTTGAGTTTTGTCAGTGTATTGATTTAAGCTGTCGAGTTGATTGTCTCACCTCTTGTCATTACATCAACAAGAATCACACCATCAATGTCCCAGAAGACAGTGATCATCACCTTTCCGGCTGATGGAGATGTTTTGAATTTTTTTCTTTTTGGTGACTGCGGATGATGCCATTCCATTGACTGCATTTTTGTTTCAGACTCATAATAATGTGCCCACGTTTCGTCACCGGTAACAATTTTTGACAAAAACATTTCTCCTTCAACACCGAAACGCTCCAACAATTCAGAACAGAATGTTTTCCTTTGAACTCTGTGATCATTTGTTAGGCACCGATGAACCCATCGAGCGCAAATCTTTGAATATCCGAGAGTTTTAAAAATTGCGATTGCACTTCCCTTGCTGACTGTAAGCTGCAATGCCAATTGCTGATTAGTGATACGCCTATCCTTACGAATAATGGCATCAGCCCGGTTTAACATGTCTGTGCTGGTAGCCGAGGCAACACGTCCAGAACGCGGTAAATCATGCAGCTCCACTCGTACACTTTCTGCAGCTTTAATTCTCTGAACCCAGCGACTAACTGTGCTCCTATCGACTGCAGAACATTTGTACACTGCACACAGTCGTTTATGAATGTTTGCCACAGTTTCTTTTTCCGCAACCAGAAATTCTATGACAATTCGCTGTTTGTAACGGACATTGTTGACAAGCTTCATTTTAACGGTTCATAGATTGCGTAATATTTTTCAGAATGCTGTGCAATTTGGTGCACATAATTGGAACATGTCATATTCCAAGTGTGCAAAATTTCATATTCCTATCTTTATTATTAGCCGAGAAAAAAATTGGTGTGCATTACTTTTTGACCTCCCTACGTACTTGGGCACAATAATAACATCAGATGGAAGATTCACCACAGAAATAAAAAGCAAAATAGCTCAAGCCAAAATAGCATTTATAAAATGAAAAATATCTTATGCAAGAAGTCTATGTCAATAGAAATAAGAAAGGGGGTTCATCGGTGATATATAGAACCAATTCTGACCTAAGGAGGCGAATCATGGACAGTAGACAAACAAATGAAAAGACGATTAGAGGCCGAAGATATGGGATTTTTCAGAAGAATGACCAAAGTTCCCTGGACAGCTAAAACAATCAATGAGGAAATTCTCAAAGAGGCCAACACAAAAAGGGAGCTCATAACAAACATCAGACAGAAACAATTACGGTAACATCATGAGAAGAGGAAAGTTGGAATACTTGGCTACAACAGGCAAAATAAAAGGAAAGATAGATCGCGGACGATAAAGAGAGAAATTACTGAATAACTTGGTGTCATGGCATGGAAAACGCTCAACAACTGAAGTGATACGATGCACTGTAGATAGAAGATTGTGGAAGGACATGATCGCCTACGCCAACCGGTATGGCACATGATGATGATGAAAGTCATGTTGGAGAGTGTGAGATACAAAAGGCAGTGGCAGATAAAGACTAACCCGAACAGAGAAAACATCTAGAGTTGGATAACAGAACCTGTGACAGCGTGAACCATCAAGAGTAGAAGACAAAGAACATAGCTAAATGGCGTTGCATGACAGCCAACCTTCTATGTGGAGATGGCACAAGATGATGCTTCCAGTCTGTTGTCTTCTCACCACTATACGCATATGATATAAATACTCATGTGTGTGTGTACATATATATACATATGGTTCTAATTACATTAGAAGCTTTCATCAACAGGTCACATGTCCTTTGCACAACGTCTGTATGTGCATGTTGTTTGTTTGTTCCTGTTGAAGGCCTATTCAGCCGAAATGTCGTTCAAATCTGTATCGCCTACAAATCGCGTAAAGCTTTTACCATACAAAATTTGTTTCTTTTTTTTTTTTCAATTCTCCCTCACGTTTAGCTTTATTGCAGCTTCGCATTTTTATGCATTAATTTGCATTTCTTTGCCTTAACCCCAGTCACCACAGCCTGTCTGAAAGAATCTCTCTCAGGCCAGATCTCCCACTTCTTCTGTTGTCATGTTCAAGTTCTTTTTGATGTTTCGTAACAACCTTCTTCTTGGTCTTCCCCTGCCTCATCTATATTTTCCGTTACAGTTCTTTCCAACCCGCTGTATCTTTTGACGTGGTCATAAGTATCAATTTCCTCTATAGAATGGTTTGTAAAAGCCAGTTCTTTTAACGTTGTAAGTCTTTTAATATGTCTTCATTTTTCTTTTTCATTATCCAATGTATATGAAGAATTTTTCTGAAGCATTTGTTCCGAATTAATCGATATTCTTCCTTGCTGTTTGCGAGATTGTATGAAGCATTTTATAACATAATTATTGGAATAATTATTGGAATCATATTTAAAAGTACAGTTTACATAAATAAGAAGGTAATACAAAATATAGAAACGAATTGTTTCCTTACCGTCGACGTAGTCTCTTAACGAGATCACACTATAGGCGAGAAAGTTCTGAAAATCATCACCAGTGTAATAATTCTTCATGAATACACTCTTAGAAAGGTCAGAAAATCATCACCAGTGTAATAATTCTACATGAATACACTCGTAGAAAGTTCTGAAAATCATCACCAGTGTAATAATTCTACATGAATACATTCGTAGAAAGTTCTGAAAATCATCACCAGTGTAATAATTCTACATGAATACACTCGTAGAAAGTTCTGAAAATCATCACCAGTGTAATAATTCTACATGAATACACTCGTAGAAAGTTCTGAAAATCATCACCAGTGTAATAATTCTACATGAATACACTCGTAGAAAGTTTTGAAAATCATCACCAGTGTAATAATTCTACATGAATGCACTCGTAGAAAGTTTTGAAAATCATCACCAGTGTAATAATTCTACATGAATACACTCGTAGAAAGTTTTGAAAATCATCACCACTGTAATAATTCTACATGAATACACTCGTAGAAAGTTTTGAAAATCATCACCAGTGTAATAATTCTACATGAATGCACTCGTAGAAAGTTTTGAAAATCATCACCAGTGTAATAATTCTACATGAATGCACTCGTAGAAAGTTTTGAAAATCATCACCAGTGTAATAATTCTACATGAATACACTCGTAGAAAGTTCTGAAAATCATCACCAGTGTAATAATTCTACATGAATACACTCGTAGAAAGTTTTGAAAATCATCACCAGTGTAATAATTCTACATGAATACACTCGTAGAAAGTTTTGAAAATCATCACCAGTGTAATAATTCTACATGAATACACTCGTAGAAAGTTTTGAAAATCATCACCAGTGTAATAATTCTACATGAATGCACTCGTAGAAAGTTTTGAAAATCATCACCAGTGTAATAATTCTACATGAATACACTCGTAGAAAGTTCAGAAAATCATCACCAGTGTAATAATTCTACATGAATACACTCGTAGAAAGTTTTGAAAATCATCACCAGTGTAATAATTCTACATGAATACACTCGTAGAAAGTTCTGAAAATCATCACCAGTGTAATAATTCTACATGAATACACTCGTAGAAAGTTTTGAAAATCATCACCACTGTAATAATTCTACATGAATACACTCGTAGAAAGTTCTGAAAATCATCACCAGTGTAATAATTCTACATGAATACACTCGTAGAAAGTTTGAAAATCATCACCAGTGTAATAATTCTACATGAATACACTCGTAGAAAGTTTTGAAAATCATCACCAGTGTAATAATTCTACATGAATACACTCGTAGAAAGTTTTGAAAATCATCACCAGTGTAATAATTCTACATGAATACACTCGTAGAAAGTTTTGAAAATCATCACCACTGTAATAATTCTACATGAATACACTCGTAGAAAGTTCTGAAAATCATCACCACTGTAATAATTCTACATGAATACACTCGTAGAAAGTTTTGAAAATCATCACCAGTGTAATAATTCTTCATGAATACACTCGTAGAAAGTTCTGAAAATCATCACCAGTGTAATAATTCTACATGAATACACTCGTAGAAAGTTCTGAAAATCATCACCAGTGTAATAATTCTACATGAATACACTCGTAGAAAGTTTTGAAAATCATCATCAGTGTAATAATTCTACATGAATACACTCGTAGAAAGTTCTGAAAATCATCACCAGTGTAATAATTCTACATGAATACACTCGTAGAAATTTTTGAAAATCATCACCAGTGTAATAATTTTACATGAATGCACTCGTAGAAAGTTCTGAAAATCATCACCAGTGTAATAATTCTACATGAATGCACTCGTAGAAAGTTTTGAAAATCATCACCAGTGTAATAATTCTACATGAATACACTCGTAGAAAGTTTTGAAAATCATCACCAGTGTAATAATTCTACATGAATGCACTCGTAGAAAGTTTTGAAAATCATCACCAGTATAATAATTCTACATGAATGCACTCGTAGAAAGTTTTGAAAATCATCACCACTGTAATAATTCTACATGAATACACTCGTAGAAAGTTCTGAAAATCATCACCAGTGTAATAATTCTACATGAATACACTCGTAGAAAGTTTTGAAAATCATCACCAGTGTAATAATTCTTCATGAATACACTCGTAGAAAGTTCTGAAAATCATCACCAGTGTAATAATTCTACATGAATACACTCGTAGAAAGTTCTGAAAATCATCACCAGTGTAATAATTCTACATGAATACACTCGTAGAAAGTTTTGAAAATCATCATCAGTGTAATAATTCTACATGAATACACTCGTAGAAAGTTCTGAAAATCATCACCAGTGTAATAATTCTACATGAATACACTCGTAGAAATTTTTGAAAATCATCACCAGTGTAATAATTCTACATGAATACACTCGTAGAAAGTTCTGAAAATCATCACCAGTGTAATAATTCTACATGAATACACTCGTAGAAAGTTTTGAAAATCATCACCAGTGTAATAATTCTACATGAATACACTCGTAGAAAGTTTTGAAAATCATCACCAGTGTAATAATTCTACATGAATGCACTCGTAGAAAGTTTTGAAAATCATCACCACTGTAATAATTCTACATGAATACACTCGTAGAAAGTTCTGAAAATCATCACCAGTGTAATAATTCTACATGAATACACTCGTAGAAAGTTTTGAAAATCATCACCAGTGTAATAATTCTACATGAATGCACTCGTAGAAAGTTCTGAAAATCATCACCAGTGTAATAATTCTACATGAATACACTCGTAGAAAGTTCTGAAAATCATCATCAGTGTAATAATTCTACATGAATACACTCGTAGAAAGTTCTGAAAATCATCATCAGTGTAATAATTCTACATGAATACACTCGTAGAAAGTTCTTAAAATCATCATCAGTGTAATAATTCTACATGAATACACTCGTAGAAAGTTCTGAAAATCATCACCAGTGTAATAATTCTACATGAATGCACTCGTAGAAAGTTCTGAAAATCATCACCAGTGTAATAATTCTACATGAATGCACTCGTAGAAAGTTTTGAAAATCATCACCAGTGTAATAATTCTACATGAATACACTCGTAGAAAGTTTTGAAAATCATCACCAGTGTAATAATTCTACATGAATGCACTCGTAGAAAGTTTTGAAAATCATCACCACTGTAATAATTCTACATGAATGCACTCGTAGAAAGTTTTGAAAATCATCACCAGTGTAATAATTCTACATGAATGCACTCGTAGAAAGTTTTGAAAATCATCACCAGTGTAATAATTCTACATGAATACACTCGTAGAAAGTTTTGAAAATCATCACACGTGTAATAATTCTACAAGAATACACTCGTAGAAAGTTCTGAAAATCATCATCAGTGTAATAATTCTACATGAATACACTCGTAGAAAGTTCTTAAAATCATCACCAGTGTAATAATTCTACATGAATACACTCGTAGAAAGTTTTGAAAATCATCACCAGTGTAATAATTCTACATGAATACACTCGTAGAAAGTTCTGAAAATCATCACCAGTGTAATAATTCTACATGAATACACTCGTAGAAAGTTTTGAAAATCATCACCAGTGTAATAATTCTACATGAATACACTCGTAGAAAGTTTTGAAAATCATCACCAGTGTAATAATTCTACATGAATACACTCGTAGAAAGTTTTGAAAATCATCACCAGTGTAATAATTCTACATGAATACACTCGTAGAAAGTTTTGAAAATCATCACCAGTGTAATAATTCTACATGAATACACTCGTAGAAAGTTCTGAAAATCATCACCAGTGTAATAATTCTTCATGAATACACTCGTAGAAAGTTCTGAAAATCATCACCAGTGTAATAATTCTACATGAATACACTCGTAGAAAGTTCTGAAAATCATCACCAGTGTAATAATTCTACATGAATGCACTCGTAGAAAGTTCTGAAAATCATCACCAGTGTAATAATTCTACATGAATGCACTCGTAGAAAGTTCTGAAAATCATCACCAGTGTAATAATTCTACATGATTGCACTCGTAGAAAGTTTTGAAAATCATCACCAGTGTAATAATTCTACAAGAATGCACTCGTAGAAAGTTTTGAAAATCATCACCACTGTAATAATTCTACATGAATACACTCGTAGAAAGTTCTGAAAATCATCACCAGTGTAATAATTCTACATGAATACACTCGTAGAAAGTTCTTAAAATCATCACCAGTGTAATAATTCTACATGAATGCACTCGTAGAAAGTTCTGAAAATCATCACCAGTGTAATAATTCTACATGAATGCACTCGTAGAAAGTTTTGAAAATCATCACCAGTGTAATAATTCTACATGAATGCACTCGTAGAAAGTTTTGAAAATCATCACCACTGTAATAATTCTACATGAATACACTCGTAGAAAGTTCTGAAAATCATCACCAGTGTAATAATTCTTCATGAATACACTCGTAGAAAGTTTTGAAAATCATCATCAGTGCAATAATTCTATATGAATACACTCGTAGAAAGTTCTGAAAA
Source organism: Megaustenia siamemsis (assembly GCA_032433765.1). Classification (NCBI taxonomy): domain Eukaryota; kingdom Metazoa; phylum Mollusca; class Gastropoda; order Stylommatophora; family Ariophantidae; genus Megaustenia; species Megaustenia siamemsis. Next base: position 55,505,871 of record JAVIAB010000024.1, read on the forward strand.
TCATCACCAGTGTAATAATTCTACATGAATACACTCGTAGAAAGTTCTGAAAAATCATCACCAGAGTAATAATTCTACATGAATGCACTCGTAATGAACAAACAAATTGTGTTGGCAGAGGCATGTCTCAAGATCTAACTGGTCAAAATCCTCTTACTGGAAACAGTGGAAATCGGAGTACGGTGAGGTAATTATCATCATCATCAGCATCTAGTACCGTGCCTGATGGCGTAGGTATTCATGTCTCTCCACAACTTTCGATCTCGACAGTTATTTATCATTTCTGTTGTTGACTTTCTGCCAAGCCATTCTATTAAACTGTCTGGTCTCTTTTGCCTCCCTCTATATCTTCGTCCCTAAAATTTCCCAGTTGTTACAATATATTTCAGCCGTTCCCTTCTCGTAATATTGCCAAAAAAATGATGATTGTTTCTTCCTAATACTGGAAATTAGCTCTCTTTTTGCTTTGACCTTTTGCAGAACGTTTTCATTACTCTTCTTAGCTTTCCATGGTGTTCTCAACATTCTTTTGTAAAACCACTTTTCTACAGCCTCCAGTGATTGTCTTATCTGTTGACCTATTGTCCGTAATTCACATTCATATGTTTAGACTGGCTCTACATAACATTTAAGAACTCTTTTTCTTCTGAATTAGAGGTATTACAAAAGTTATTTACATGATGTAAAAAAAAAAAAAAGACAGGTTAGGGAGAACATATTGGCAATAACAGTGAAAAATGTAGAGAAAAAGTGTTACAGCTGATCTTGTCGGCGCTCCAAATGATAAGGCAACAGATTGACAGAAAGTGGATGTCTTGTATTGCATTTATTTATTCATTTTCCTCTCGGACCAAAGATGGCCTCTACTGTGGAAGTCATAGTTCTCCGCGACGATTTCCTGCTAGTTTTTGTAAGTCTTGGTTGTTTCTTAGTCCCATGGTTGAGCCTTTCCTATTTCTCAGTTTTATCATCAGTTTTCTTATCTGTTTTCTCCTCAGTTTTCTCATCAGTTTTCTCATCTGTTCGTTTGAAATTTATTCTTTCCAGCTTATGTTTGAGATTCGAAGAAATTATTACATGATTTGATTAATGCCCTGTATTATTGTTATCAATGTACTTTAATCATTTCTATTCTATTCTATTGGCCTTTCGAGCCGTAGCCGGCCCATAGGGTGTAGACCAAGATACTCCTTCATCTGAATTTTTGTTCTAGCAGTTTTCAATTCTTTTAAAGATATTTTATCAAATCTCGCCATTTGTCTCAGTTCTGTGCAAGCTGCTCTATCTCATTGAGGGAGCCGATTCCTGCTGCTCTTGTCTCTCTCATCAATGTTCTTCTCAGTGTCTCTCTGGGTCTTCCTCTTTTTCTCTTACTTGTTGTTTCCCACACGAGGGCTTGCTTTGCTATTCGGTTATTATCTCTTCTCATCACATGTCCAACATATGACCATCGTCTTTTCTTTATTACTGAAGATATTAGTGGTTGATTGGCGATTTCTCTAATTTCCTCGTTTGTTTTGAATTCGTTCCACGTTATACCAAGTATTTTCCTTAGACATTTATTTTCGAATGTGTTCAACTTTGTTTCTATATCTCTTGTTGTTTTCCAGCTTTCACACACATACGTAAGGGTTGCTAGTACATTTGATTTGAATAGCCTAAGTTTTGTGTTTGTGCTGATGAGTTTTAATTTCCACAACTTTTCAAGGCTTCTGAAAGACATTGCTGCTTTAGCTATTCTGATTCTAATTTTTTTGCTTGTATCCCCTTCTCAATCAATGTGACTTCCAAGATAGATAAAGTGATCGATCTCTTCCACTGGTTTATTTTCCATGTATATTTTGTCGTCTGTTGGAATTAAGCTTTTCACGACTTTAGTCTTTTCATGATTGATCTCAAGCCCAATTTAATCATTTAGTACTTTATTTATATTTTACGTACTCGTACTTTAATCATTTTCCGCAGTAAACTCATCAGTGCATTCGACTACCTCAGAGCGTTATTCGCGGTATTTCCCGATTCATGTGTTTGATGTCCCCGACGACCGAGAAAATTTCCGAACTGCCCTCTATGGCTGATATTAATTTTCAGAATAAGATGCATGCCACTGCCCGGGATATTTTTTGTCATGTAAAATCTATCCCATCATTGAAATAATATTAACTGAAGTTTAAAATAATCACATGTGGACATTCGCTAGTGACACGGAGTTCATGCGCCGTATCTTAGATCTTGATGGTTTGGAAAATAATTGAAGTGAATATTGTGAGTACAGTCATAATAGTTCTGCATTATAACAAAGTAAGTAAAGCTAGTAGCTGCTACCAGTAAATCTTTCTGATGACTTTTAGAGTTTGTCCTTGTTTATATTTCTTTCTGTTCTTTTGTCATACTGTTTGTGTAGAGAGGAGGAATGTTTAATTTTCTGGCTTTTGATGGGTAGTTTCAGCTGCTGTTATGTCGACTTCAATTAATGTCTCATTGATTCTATCTATTCATCTCTTCCTGGGTTTTATTTTCTTTTTATAACCGGATGTTTTAATTGAATACGCCTGGGCTGCAGGTTGGTTAGGTTTAATTGTGGTCAGATGTCTATACTCGTTGATTCTATGTTTTTCAATAGAGTCAATAGCTGGTGTTGTGTCCATTATTTTTTTCAATGTTTCATTTTTAATGTTGTTCCTTCTAGTTTTCTTTACATCTTTTCTTATACATTTCATTTCGCAAGTTGTTTCTTATTTAAGCTTGTGTCTTTTAGGGAATGCCCGTGTCTGACATTGATAGCACGATATGAGTATAAGCAATTTTTTTCTGTTAATTTCTTTTCTGTTTGAATAGTCACTAAAATATGCTATTATGTCGGTGTTATATGGTAGATTCACGTAACACAGCTTCCTTGACTCTTATTTCTTTATGTAATGTTTCGTCGTCTGTCAAAAATACTTTCCAAGTGCTTCTAATCTCTCATTTAATTTAGGATCTTGCCGTTGTTGGAAAAATAGCATTACTTTTGATTGCTATTTATTGTCATTATTTCTGCCTGTTTTTTGTTTATCTCCGTGAGCTACTCCTGGCAAACGGAAGTGAGATCGCTGATATGATACTGCATTTCATCTTTCTTGGAATAAAACAAGCTTAGGTTGTTAGGGAAAAGCAACTCATATAAACTTTCTGGCTTTGATGTTGCTGTAATGGTGATTTTGTTCTCGTAGATGATAAATAGTATTGGTGACACATCCTTGTCTTATCTCTGCTGTTACTGGGAGCCATCTTATTATGCCTGCAATTGTTCTATTGACACATTCACTTATTTCATACAATGCGCTGGAATTGTTTCAAAGCTGTCAGTTCTCATGTCTATTTAATTACTTAAAGAGGGGTATCTTTTCCTTATGTCGAATTCTTATAACAACTTTTTACTGTGTATTCGATGAACAAACACAGTGCTTTTTGTATTGTATGTGTTTTTTTTTCCTATTAATGTTATTTATATGTAAATCGATGTATTTGTTGTTCTTCCTTCTGTACATCTATTGTGAATTTCAGGGAGTTCTTTATTTTTCTTCATGGCGTCACAATTCTCATACGGATTTGTATAATTCAAGCTGAAATGGGATTCTACTGTTCAATTTGGACTGTTCATGAAGATAGAAGAGGATGTGAAATGACAATTATCCAATTATCGATGTCCACAAAGCTGCACATATCTCCTCCCTGCAGCACAGAACAGTTCAAGCAGGAGGGCAAAAGGGGAAGGACGAGAATCTTTTAGATCATTTTCTTTTGTACTTTTTTTTTCAAAATGTCTATTATACTTTGTCTTTGTTCATTTATGTTGAGATATTTGTAACTTTTCATTCACTAAAATCCTATGTTCTGTTATATCATTTCTCGTGTGTACAATGTTGCTAGTGTTTAATACATTTTCATTATTTTCTGTTTCGTTTATGAGCATTATGGGCTACATATTGTTTTAATTTTGTTGTTGAGATGTTTGTTTCGTCATATCTATCGAAGAGATTGATATTTTAATTTACCGCTTTCTTTGTTCTTCAATCAACACTCTGTGTGCTAATTTTTGTTCTTGTACTGCATTCATTAATTTTCTTTCTTTACGTTTCTTTTATTAGTTATGCTACTTTACTATGTCTTTACATTGCTAATTTAACCAGTTTTATTTCTCTCAGGTCTGTGTTCCCATCTATCTCTCGTATTCATATAATATTATAAAGCTTGAGTTAAAGCAATTTTTCCTTTTGTTCAGCCTGTGTCTCATTTATTTCTGACTTGGGCTTCTTAGCTCACTCTTTCTTTTAATACTTTATTTTTGTTTATTTGCGGATAACTGTAACTAACAAATGTATTATATGTGTTTAATGTATACATTCCTTTACATTTAATGCATTTATGTGTTTAACTCTGTTATATTTGTTTAATGAATGTGGTTACTTTTTCATGTTTTACCATCTTTGTTCTAACATTCTGTTATTGATCTTAATTAAAATTCGACATTTCAACTTTTTTTTTTATCCACCACTAGTATTCAGCTGTACTACATTTTTTTTTCAAAACCGTTAAATATATTGAAGTGTCACAATTACAGTCACAATAACTGTGGAGACAAAACGAGCACTCTACAATACAATCTTCATCCTAACGTTGTGCTACCAATGCCAGACCTGGACCCTAGAAGCAAGAACAAATAAGAAAAATAACTTCTACTGTCGTGAAATGTGTTAGACGAATGACAGGAAACAGTCTGAGAGATAAGATCAGAAATGAAGAACTGAGAAAAAAACTAGGAATAGCCCTCGGCCATAGAATATATAAGAAAACAACAGATAAAATGGTTCGGCCACGTGATAAGACAGAAATATCAAAACACAACACAAGGAGCCTTCAACAAACGTAGTGAGAACACCAGACCCAAGGGTCGACCACGAAAAAGATGGATCGATGGAATATTAGAAGCACTAGGAAACATAACAGCAGCAGAGACGAACAGAAGAGCAAAAGACCGCAAATTATATCTCCCCTCGACGCTGAAAGGCAGATGAGGAAGGAAAGAAGAAGAAGAGGTAAGACAATTACAGTTTGTATATCATTTTCGTAACATTAGGTACTCTTTGTATTTGAAACGAGAATTGATTAATATGCGAGCCAGGAATTGTGTGCTATTCTGTTGGGAAGTCTCTGTTTTTCTTTTCTTATAGTGAATTTGTATAAATACTATGTGCTTGTTTAGCCATCTCTGTTCATCTCAACAGAAAGTGATAGTTTCTGAATGTATTGTATTTGATAGGTTGTAGCTGTAGTTAGTCGAAGGTCCCGGTATCACTGCAAACGAATTAAAATACATAATTGCTCAACAGCCCGTGCAAGTGGAATCCTCTGAATTAATATAGCATCTCATTGAAGGATCAAAAAAAAAGAAGGCAGCTGCAGTCCCCATCGTAGTTGCCACAGCACACGCCAAAACGCATAAGGCCAATGTGCACCGAAAATGAACGCAGTCGAACTGTCCTTCGTAATACACTATCATCATTCATTGTTAGAAATCGGAACATCGAACCACGATCCGGATAAAAACACATCTCACGATGCGCACAGAGCACTAATCTCAGTAGCTTCAGCAGCTAACCGGACTTGGAATATGAGGAAACTACAACAAGGAACACTTTTCTGACAGAGCCTTAGAGTCTCCTGTCGCCTACCCGCCATATTGACCGGAAGTTGATTGATTGGTTATCGATCTTAACCAAATCTACCTACATCGACTCTGGTTTATGCGTTCCTTCTTCTTTTTCACCTTTCTTTCTCCTTTTGTGTGATTTTCACAAGAAAATACTCGCAGGTCCTTGTAACTGCTTAATGGCTATTTGCTTTCTTAACTAAACAGCCCGCATCTTAAAGTCTTCGATGCAAGTTCATTGATTGAGCGAGCTCAAGATACATTCTATGGGAATTTCATAAATCACACATTTTTATTCCCTTTATCCAGTCCTGCTGCATTGATTTTGCTTGCAATATCTCTGGCGATGACTTTGTTTGCTTTGATGCTTCTCTTCTTTATTTGTGGGACGAGTCGGTTACCTGATCATATCGATTGTGACTAGGCACTAACACCGTTCGATCTGTTCATTTTGTTACTGTGGTTTTGTTAACTTTCACGGTACGCTTAGTTAAATCTGTCGTATGAGATGGCATCATTACATTAATGAGTCCCAAGTATATATTTGACTTTGCCGTTTCCTCCTTAATACGTTATCACTCATATAACGGCAGCTATATGTTCACATTTCATGTGAAGATCGTTTCAAGGATATATCCCATAAGCTGTTGTTTTTATGCCGATAGATTGACGTGCTTTTTAGATATGTTTCTTTTTATATACAGATGGCTCCTGATTGTTAGAGTGCTCGCCCATTTCATTACACAGTTCATTATTTGTCCTCGTCTGAGTATCTTGTATCTGGCAGGCAGTGGCGTATCATGTGGGACTGAAAACTAAAAATTCTCAGGATGCAAAATTTTACATACAAAAAAAAATAATTATCAGTAGCAGATAAAACAAATAACAGGTTTGGGGTGCAATACTAGCACTCTGAGCCGGTATCTCACATACTTTCCTTGCTCTGAGCACTGATATCTCACATACTTTCCTTACTCTGAGCACTGACATCTCACATACTGTCATTGCTCTAAGCACTGACATCTCATTTACTTTCCTTGCTCTGAGCACTGACATCTCACATACTTTCCTTACTCTGAGCACTGACATCTCACATACTTTCCTTGCTCTGAGCACTGACATCTCACATACTTTCCTTGCTCTGAGCACTGACATCTCACATACTTTCCTTGCTCTGAGCACTGACATCTCACATACTTTCCTTGCTCTGAGCACTGACATCTCACATACTTTCCTTGCTCTGAGCACTGACATCTCACATACTTGCCTTGCCTCGGTCATTAACAACCCATGCTACGCCACTGCTGACATTAGCATAATATGTATCACTGTCTTCACTTCCAGTCACTCTACTACTCTACCATCTGTCCCTCCATTGTTTCACATCCCTGGGTCTGGTGTTCTCGCAAAGTTCATTGAAAGCTCGCTGTGTTGTGTTTTGACACTCTGCCTTGTCACATGGCCAAACCATTTTATCTGTTGTTTCTTTATATACTCTATGGCGGGGGTTATTCCTAGATTTTTTTTTTATCAGTTCTTCATTTCTGATTTTATCTGTCAGGCTGTTTCCTGTCATTCGTCTAACACATTTCATCTCAGTAGAGGTTATTTTTTTTATTGCTCTTGCATGTAGCGTCCAGGACTGGCATAGGTAGCACAACGTTGGGATGAAGATTGATTTTACAGTGCTCGTTTTGCCTCTAGAGTTATTTCCTTGTTGGACAATAGTAGTGATAGCTGTCCAAAGATTTGACACTCTTTGTTGCATCTTGAGTCTATTTCTGCTTTTTGTGAATTGTCGTTTGTCACTAAACTTCCTAGGTATTTAAAATCCTCTACTCGTTTTAGTTGTCTGCCGTCTATCGTTATGTTGATGTTCTATTTCTATTTTGTGATTCTCATTACTTCTGTTTTGGTGATGTTGATTGTGTACCTGTGCTGTTGAGTTTATTTAAGTGTTCTTCTATGTCTTGTATTTTTCAATGTATTATTACTCGATCGTCTGCAAATAGAAGCTTGTTTATCTCTGCTGTTTCTGATGGGTTGGCTAACTTGCATATATAGTCCATGTATGTGGTAAACAGTAGGAGGGTGGTTGAGGGGAGATAGTATGCAACCCTGTGTTACACATCAGCATGTTGTGCCATTCCATTTGTACCAGGTGTATATTTGCGACTCTCTGTGTTTGACAAATGTGTTGGTGATAAACAAATCATTTTTATTACATAATTCCAGCAGTCTGATCTATTTTCATTTATTTCAGCTGTCCCAAGCCTTCAATTAGATTCTCCCATCACTAACATGTCGTCGTTTGCATCAGTTTTTGTTGACAATTTCATTTAGTGTCTCATAGAATTCTTCTCTGTCTTTTTCATTATTGTTACATGGGACATAAATCTGTATGTAAGTTGTTGTTCGGTCGTCTTCTAGTTGTCTGGTTGTGATTATTTTTTCCGAGTAGTATTTTATTTCTAGAAAATCCGTTGCGTGTTCTGTGTCGATGATAAATCTTACTCTGTGTGTTACTCTTTCTGTGTTGTCGACTCCTGAGAATATAATCATGTAGATCATGTGTGTTTTCTTTATCTGTTGTCCTTTAACTCTGGTGTTCGCTAATCCTAGTACTTTAATTTTCCTCTTTGTCATTTCCTCTATAAGTTCAACTACTTTGTTTGTTTTTTATTCCGCATATATTAATAGTTGCTATTTTATATTTGTGGTCTGTTTCCATTTTTCTGTGATTTCTTTGAGCATAAAACGTTTAACCCTCACCGACACATTTGAGTTTGTCGTAAGTTAAAGGTCTTAGCTTTAAAAAGAAACACACACGTTATGATAGTCCGGATATGCCTCCCAACGTGCCAGATCACTAGGTGTCACGTGCGTTCTTTTACGGTCTAACTATACATTACTAGATGGTTACATTTTAAAAGTACTTCTCTTATCTTGTCCTCTTCCTTGAATATAACACTTTACACAAATTAATATATACACACACACACACACACACACACACATATATATATATATATATATATATATATATATATATATATATATATATATATATATGTATCCGTTAGAAACACTTTTTCCGTCACTTTTATCACATAATCCCCAATCCGAAATTAAAACAAACCGCCATCCAGGACAACCAGCCTGAAGAACAACAAAACAATATTATTCTTTCGAATAACACTAACTGAGGAATATCATATTAATAAGGATACATATTAAAACATACACTCCAAGAGTATTAGATAGACAGGGATACATATTAAGTTATACACTCCTAGAATATTGGATAGCCAGGAATACATTAAGACATACACTCCAAGAGTATTAGATAGACAGGAACACATACTAAGACATACACACATACAATTTCGATAACATATTATTAGTTACGTAACTATGGAGATTGTTGACGCACACCTGGTGACGTCTTCACTATTTTTCCCCCAAGCTTTTCTATGAACAACTGTTTTCTGAGACGCGTCGATTGTTGATCCAGCCCTCTCCATTCTCTGATGTTGTGGCCCCACTCCTTTCTTTGTCTGCATTGTCATCTTTTTCCTCGTCCTGTGACAAGGACTTAGCAAAGCCTGTAGATCATGTAACATGTCCATACCATTTTAATGTTCGTTATTTTGCTGTAGACAGTGAGTCTTGAATAGGGTCTGTGGATTGTTGGATTTGGTTGCGCACTTCATCGGCTCATTCGGTTCATTTAAAATACGAGCAAGATATTTCTGTACAATCTCATTTCCAGAACTGTATTCTTTTATAACCTTGCAGCCGCGATAGCACAGTGGTTAGTGAACTGGACTACAAAGGACAAGAGGTTGGGTTCGATCCCAACCGACGGCTTCCGGGTTCAACCAGCTTTATTGGGTACCGGATTTTTTTTCTGGGAAAGTAAAGCGGCACGGGCGTAATACCGACCACATTACCCCAAAAATCATGCACTGAAGGTCTGTAAAATGTATGGTCACTAACACCATATTCCGTATACGCCACTTGGCGTGGCGGGGGTACTTTACTTTACTACCATATAAATACTATAACCAATGATGGAAAATGACAGAGATAAAAAAACAATAGAAATGGCAAAAAGCCATTTGATGCCACAAAAATATACTAACATCAATGCAAATAACACCGGGGCTAAAACTAGGAATAGCAAAATGTTATTTCTTCTGAACATTTCTGTATGGTGCAGAAACATGGACATTAGACAAGAAAACAGAACAGAAAATTGAAACCTTTGAAATGTGGATTTATAGAAGAATGGGAAGAATTGGATGGGATGAAAAGAAAAACAAATTTTGAAGTTTTAAAACAACTAAAAATGAAAAGAGAACTACTAAACACAATTCAAACAAGACAAAAAATGAAATTTTGGGGGCATGTTAAAAGACATAGCAACCTACTAAAAGTAATCGTGGAAGAGAAAATACAAGGTAAAAAGGCAGTGGCAGACCAAGACTAACTTGGACGAGTAATTTCAAAAGATGGACAAGTCAGCCTATTATTACAACCTGCACCATCAAAGCAAGAGACAAAGCGGAATGGCGCTCTATGTGCCTCATTGTTTAAAACTTCGATGCCGAGACGGCACTTAATGATGATTCTTCTTTCAAGATAAGAACAGCGAGTGCCCATGTTTGCAGGCACATAGAAATACAGATGCCCCTAATGTTCATAAGAAAATGATCTTCATTGCTAGGGAGATATTTTCGCTTCTCTATTTATGGTTTAAGTCTTGTCAGAACCACCAGTGGCGTAGCGGTTCTAGCCAATTTTCCTGATGTAAAGCCTTCGACTGTGACAATGGAGGCCATAATTTTGAACCTGTTACTGTTTCAAGTTGCATGGAAATAGACAAAGAGGAAGACCTAGAAGAAGATGGATAGATGCAGTGACAGAGACATGTAACAACAAAGGGAAATCACTAATTCTGACAGTTCAAGCAGCGCAAGAACGACAAATGATATAACCACGACACCTTTTCGGTATCAGTGAGAAAGAGAAAAGAAGAGAAGAAGACTGTTTCAAGTGCTTCTCAGTTTATTGTTTTTATTCTTTCATTGTCCTGGGCCTTGTTTGTCATTAGTTTGGTTTTCTCTACACTGATATCCATGCCATATGCTCTTGATGTATAATCTAGGGAATCAATTAGGTCCTCGGTCTCTGATCTTTTAGCCCATCTATATCATCAGCAAAACGAAGGTTGGTAATCTGTCTGCCTCCGATTCTGACTGTCCGGGGTTATTCGTCGAGGGTGTCTGTAATTCTTTCAATGAATATATCAAATATACTGGGGCTATAAATCAAACTTGTATCACTCCCACAGTAGTCGGGAAACATTTGCCTCTATCAAACCAATTGCATTCACTTGACTCTTGGAATGAGCATGCATATGGCGCATGTTTTCATGGCATATATATATATATATATATATATGCTTGTGAAGGCAGTTGAGAGTGGGTGTAGGCGTCGGTCTACTTCTACATTAAGCTTGACAGCTCACACTATATATATATATATATATATATATATATATATATATATATATATATATATATATATGTCTATACAATACACACAAACCATACATATATTCAAACATACATACATGCACAAACACGAAAGCATACACTCGTCAATGCTATGCTTAGTGAGTTTAGTCTTCATATACATAGCACACAAAAAAACCTATACATATACCCTAAACTTACACCTCATGAATAGGTCCCACACATATACCCTAAACTTACACCTCATGAATAGGTCCCACACAAATACCCTAAATATACACCTCATGAATAGGTCCCAAACATATACCCTAAATATACACCTCATGAATAGGTCCCACACAAATACCCTAAATATACACCTCATGAATAGGTCTCACACATGTACTCTAAACATACACCTCATGAATAAGTCCCACGCATATACTCTAAACATACACCTGATGAGTAGGTCCCACACATATACTCTAAATATACACCTGATGAGTAGGTCCCACACATATACTCTAAACATACACCTGATGAGTAGGTCCCACACATATACTCTAAACATACACCTCATAAATAGGTCCCACACATATACTCTAAATATACACCTGATGAGTAGGTCCCACACATATACTCTAAACATACACCTGATGAGTAGGTCCCACACATATACTCTAAATGTACACCTGATGAGTAGGTCCCACACATATACTCTAAATATACACCTGATGAGTAGGTCCCACACATATACTCTAAACATACACCTCATAAATAGGTCCCACACATATACTCTAAACATACACCTGATGAGTAGGTCCCACACATATACTCTAAACATACACCTCATAAATAGGTCCCACACATATACTCTAAACATACACCTGATGAGTAGGTCCCACACATATACTCTAAACATACACCTCATGAATAGGTCCCACACATATACTCTAAATATACACCTCATGAATAGGTCCCACACATATACTCTAAATTTACACCTGATGAGTAGGTCCCACACATATACTCTAAATATACACCTGATGAGTAGGTCCCACACATACACCCTAAACATACACCTGATGAGTAGGTCCCACACATACACCCTAAACATACACCTGATGAGTAGGTCCCACACATACACCCGCACACACAGACTCCATCCACACACAAAGACCCGAGTAAGCTCGTGCTGTATCAATACAACAATCAGATACATCCCGTTGTAGCAGCATCGCACTTTTCTCCAACGTCAGCCAGCCTCACGTGGCATTGCCTTCTAAGCTGAGCAAACAATCACGTGATTTGCCGTACCATCACTGCATTGATGCCAGGAGATGTCAATTTCTCCAAACATTTCGGATATATTTGTGTTTTCCCTTCGGCGTTACATATGTGATAACACATATTACGAGTTTTAAGCCTTGGCATATTGTATTTGTTTAAAACCGACATGTTTTGGAAGTGAAATATATAAAATGCGATGATAAATGATCATATCCGGGCGCAACACAAAGTTGTAAAAACTGTTGTTTTTTTCGATTAGAAAGTTTAGGAGTAAAAAATGATTGTTTACTTTCTCCTATTAAATATTTAGATCCCACTGCGATATCTTCCTTTTTTTTTATTTCTTTCTTCACGAAGTTCTATTCTCGTAATAAACAAAAATGTTCTCCTAATAACAGTTTTATACTATATATATTATTATAGTTGTTGTTATTATTAAAACTATAACTTTTAAAGATTGTCTTGTTAAGTCGATTTGTTTCTAGCTTTTTGTAACTCTAACATTTTCTTCATTTTTTTCCACAATAACATTTATATTCATATTTTCTTTACTGGACTTTATTTCAAGTGATTCCAGTTCGTGGAGTTAGATTTCAAGTTCAATCGAATACATTTCGCACAAAACAAAGTAATTGAAAACGATGTGTTTAATATAAGACTGACTAAGGGTTCGATACATCAAAGTTGAGCAGGATAACGGGGTATATCAATGTTTCTACATGGCCTACTATTGATTTCATCTCATTCTTATTGTAAAAATAATTTGGGTCAACACATACCCCTGTCCAAATGGGCTCATAAATATGTTGTAATGAGATTTTTGTTAGATCCTGTGAATGCCTCAATTATGAGATGTCGTTTATTTCATTTATTTTACAAATATTAAATTAATATATTATGATATATCAAGTTTATATTCAAATATGAATATATTTCATTTATTAAAATTTATTGAGAGTGTGTCTTTTGTTATCTCAAAGTTAGAGAATGTAATTCCTGAATTGTATCTTTGAGCAGACGGTGCTTCAGTTTATAGTGTAAAGTTGAGAGTACTCATAGAACACATATTTCACAGATTTGATGATCATTAAAAAATTTACACGAGATTTCCCAAATGTATCATGCATCTAGAAGTGTCCAAACATATAATTACTCTCAACTTGAATTAGCTTAGAATGCTCCTATGTTTTACGTTTGTTATTATTCTTTTATGTAATATGTCAAGTATGAAACAAATGTAATGCGCCATCTATTCAACATTTTTTTTTTAAAACGAAAGTAGACTTAATCTACACGTTAACAAAATATTTGACAGCATTTCTTGAGGCTAATTACTCATATTTTTTTCCTTGCGGTAATCCAAAACTATGCTACACACCTTTAAGGTCTGCTTCACATGCGTTAACGCAAGCTGGTTTCGAGATATAACAGGTGGCTTTAGGTAATTATAATTTTTTGTAAATAATTTTGCGATTTAATATTTTAACGGAAGTGTCCGCTGTTGCTCACTATGCTCGAATCGTGCTTTTGTTTAAATCCACAAGAAAAGATTTAAATTGTAATCAAAGTGGCCAAAATATTCTGAATTGGATTGTATTCATCTATCTTTATAGAGCTTATTTTAAAAAGATATAATTTGGAAAGTACTATCTCTACTCTGTTGTCTCCGTAAACTGACAGAAACAGAGTTGACTGTTGTATGTTAGTTTGATTTGAAGTCTAGTTTATTGACTGAAGATAATTATATGAAAGAAGACAAAAAGAGAGGAGATAAGATACAAGAGAAAACAGTCAAAGGAAAATGCCAGGCCGAGACCAATTTACACTTCTTAGTAATGTAAGTTTTGTGAGTCTTTTATTGGGTTTCATTCATTGATCTGTAATTGTTTAATGAAAATAACGATGCCGTTTTGGTTTTTTTTAACCACACAGTTTATTGAAAGCATCACAGCAATTTGTTGAGAACTTCACAGCAATTTGTTGAAAACTTCACAGCAATTTGTTGAAAACATTACAACAGTTTATTGAAAACACAACAGTTAATTGAAAACACAACAGTTTATTGAAAACATAACAGTTTATTGAAACACAACAGTTTATTGAAATAACAACAGTTTATTGAAAACACAACAGTTTATTGAAAACATAACAGTTTATTGAAAACACAACAGTTTATTGAAAACATCACGACAGTTTATTGAAAACACAACAGTTTATCGAAAACACAACAGTTTATCGAAAACACAACAGTTTATTGAAAGCACAAATTTTTATTGAAACACAACAGCTTATTGAAAACATAACAGTTTATTTAAAACATCACAGCATTTCATTGAAATCACAAAAGTTTATTGAAAACATCACAACAGTTCATTGAAAACACACTAGTTTTTTTAATGAAAATATCATAACAATTTATTGAAAACTTCATAACATAACACAACGCATTTACGTCCACTTAACGTCTTTTTAAGAACCGATAACCAGAAGGACTATCCATTCTTCTTTTTTCTCTTGTTCTTCTTCTGTTTCTTGTTCTTGTTCTTATTCTTCTTGTTTTTTTCTTGTTCTTCTTCTTGTTCTTGTTGTTCTTCTTCTACTTGTTCTTGTTTTTTTGGTTCTTGTTCTTCTTGTTCTTGTTGTTGTTGTTGTTCTTCTTCTTCTTGTTCTTCTTCTTCTTGTTCTTCTTCTTCTTTTTTTTTTTCTTCTTCTTCTTCTTCTTCTTCTTCTTCTTGTTCTTGTTGTTCTTTTTTTCCTTCTTCTTCTTGTTCTTGTTGTTCTTCTTCTTCTTTTTCTTGTTGTTGTTGTTGTTGTTCTTCTTCTTCTTCTTGTTCTTGTTGTTCTTGTTCTTCTTCTTCTTCTTGTTCTTGTTGTTCTTCTTCTTATTCTTGTTCTTCTTTTTCTTGTTCTTCTTCATCTTCTTTTTTTCATTCTTCTTCTTGTTCTTGTTGTTCTTCTTCTTCTTTTTCTTGTTGTTGTTCTTCTTCTTCTTCTTCTTGTTCTTCTTCTTTTTTCTACTTCTTCTTCTTTTTTTCCTTCTTCTTTTTTCTTGTTGTTCATCTTCTTCTTCTTCTTCTTGTTCTTGTTGTTCTTCTTCTTCTTCTTCTTCTTCTTTTTCTTGTTCTTCTTCTTGTTCTTCTTCTTCTTTTTTTCTTCTTCTTCTTATTTTTTCCTTCTTCTTCTTCTTTTTTTCCTTCTTCTTCTTGTTCTTGTTGTTCTTCTTCTTCTTCTTCTTTTCTTGTTGTTGTTCTTCTTCTTCTTCTTTTTCTTGTTGTTGTTGTTGTTCTTCTTCTTCTTCTTCTTCTTCTTCTTCTTCTTTTCTTGTTGTTCATCATCTTCTTCTTCTTCTTTTCTTGTTGTTGTTCTTCTTGTTCTTCTTCTTCTTCTTCTTCTTCTTCTTCTTGTTCTTGTTCTTCTTTTTTTCTTCTTTTTCTTCTTCTTGTTCTTCTTCTTCTTCTTGTTCTTCTTCTTCTTCTTGTTCTTCTTCTTCTTCTTGTTCTTCTTCTTCTTCTTCTTTTTCTTGTTGTTGTTGTTCTTCTTCTTGTTCTTGTTCTTCTTGTTGTTGTTATTGTTCTTCTTCTTGTTCTTGTTGTTGTTCTTCTTCTTCTTTTCTTCTTCTTGTTCTTGTTCTTCTTGTTGTTGTTCTTCTTTTTCTTCTTCTTGTTCTTCATGTTCTTGTTCTTCTTTCTCTTCTTGTTCTTGCTGCTGTTGCTGTTCTTCTTCTTCTTCTTCTTCTTGTTCTTCTTCCTCTTCTTGTTCTTCTTCTTCTTGTTCTTCTTCTTGTTCTTCTTCTTCTTGTTCTTCTTGTTCTTCTTCTTATTCTTGTTCTTCTTCTTCTTGTTCTTCTTCTTCTTGTCATCTTCTTCTTCTTCTTGTTCTTCTTCTTCTTCTTGTCCTCTTCTTCTTCTTCTTGTTCTTCTTCTTCTTCTTCTTGTCCTCTTCTTCTTCTTCTTGTTTTTCATCTTGTTGTTGTTGTTGTTGTTATTCTTCTTGTTGTTGTTCTTCTTCTTCTTTTTCTTGTTCTTCTTCTTCTTGTTCTTCTTCTTCTTCTTGTTCTTCTTCTTCATGTTCTTCTTCTTCTTCTTCTTGTTCTTTTTCTTGTTCTTCTTGTTGTTCCTCTTCTTCTTGTTCTTCTTTTTCTTCTTGTTCTTCTTCTTATTGTTGTTGTTGTTGTTGTTCTTCTTCTTCTCCTTCTTGTTGTTGTTGTTGTTGTTGTCTTCTTCTTCTTCTTGTTCTTCTTCCTCTTCTTCTTCTTCTTGTTCTTCTTCTTCTTCTGCTTCTTCTTCTTCTTGTTCTTCTTGTTCTTGTTCTTCTTCTTCTTCTTCTTCCTCTTCTTGTTGTTCTTCTTCTTGTTCTTCTTGTTCTTCTTGTTCTTCTTGTTCTTCTTCTTGTTGTTCTTCTTCTTCTTATTCTTGTTCTTCTTCTTGTTCTTCTTCTTCTTGTTCTTCTTCTTGTTCTTCTTCTTGTTCTTCTTCTTGTTCTTCTTCTTCTTGTTCTTCTTCTTGTTCTTCTTCTTCTTGTTCTTCTTCTGCTTCTTCTTCTTGTTCTTCTTTTTCTTCTTCTTATTCTTCTTGTTGTTGTTGTTGTTGTTGTTGTTGTTCTTCTTCTTCTTCTTCGTCCTCTTATTCTTGTTGTTGTTGTTGTTGTTCTTCATTCTTCCTCTTCTTGTTCTTGTTGCTGTTGTTCTTCTTTTTGTACTTCTTGTTCTTCTTCTTTTTCTTCTTCTTGTTCTTCTTGTTCTTGTTGCTGTTGTTCTTCTTCTTGTTCTTCTTTTCTTCTTCTTGTTCTTCTTTTCTTCTTCTTGTTCTTGTTGCTGTTGTTCTTCTTCTTGTTCTTCTTTTTCTTCTTCTTGTCTTCTTTTTCTTCTTCTTGTTCTTCTTTTTCTTCTTCTTGTTCTTCCTGTTCTTGTTGTTGTTGTTCTTCCTCTTCTTCTTCTCCAGCGTCTGGACAACAATATTAATAGTTCAAAGAAACCGCTCAGCACTCTCCATTATTGAGTAGGTATCGAGTGAGCGTCAGGAAGAGAAGAAAGGAAAGCTACATAACAGCTGAGATAAAAACCAAACAATTTTTTAGAAAACTACACAACAGTTCATATATTACACAACAGTTTATAGAATATTACGCAATAGTTTATATAATATTACACAATAGTCTATATGATATTACACAATAGTTTATATGATGTCTTGTACCATTGTATCTTAAGATCATCAGTTTCTTTTCAATTCACTTTGATTTTAGTATCATTTTATGAGTTGTCATTGAGACTTTACTATTTCTACCACTGTATTTTATCAGAGTTATCAATTTTGTCAGTGTCTTGTAGTGTACTTACAAATCGTGTAAAAATCTGCATTGTTTTTAGAATTGTTTTATCAAATATTGCAAATAAGTTCGTTTTTGTCAATGTTCCATTATGCAACATCATGATCATTTAATTTTCGTGTAGTGTCTACCCAGAGAGCGGACTGAGCCACAGTTAGAATTGATTTCTTGGTAGAAACTTGTGATAAATCATTGAACGTGCTCTTCAAGTGATGATTTATGCAACTGCTTAACACAGACAAAATCTGTAGCTCTCGCACTCTACTTTCCTCATTCATGTTTTACGATCTACCTTGATGATATTACGTTACATTTTGATATTGCGAATAAATAATTGGTGATATTTGCGTGATAAGTAAATAACGATCAGTGACCTGTAGATTATGATAAACTAGTAACAGTCAATCAATGAGTGACAGAACAATAAGAAAATAACAGCTACGACATGATATGTGTCAGACGAATGTCAAGAAACAGCCTGAGAGATAAGATCAGAATTTAACAACTGAGAAATAGTTAGGAATAATTCTCGCCATAAAACACATGAAGAAACAACAGATAAAATGGTTTGGCCACGCGATAAGATAGAAATATCAAAACACAATACAACGAACTTTTAACAAGTTTTGAGAGAATACAAGACTCAAGGGCCGACCACGAACACGACGGATTGATGGAATATTAGAATCATAAGGAATCATAACAGCAATAGAGGCCAACAGAAGAGCGAAAGAGCGCAAATTATATCTTCCCTCGACGCTGAAAGGCAAATGATAAATGAAAGAAGAACGAATGAATGATTTAACTGCATTACACTCCCGCTGACTATTCTTTACGCCTTTTAAGTGGACTCCAACTATTTGGCCGAAGAGGTCTAGTTTAAGCTATTCCATCGTTCAGTTTGCTTTTATCACTTTAAACATAATCTGGGTCGTCAGATGAAAGGGTAAAATATAAAATTCCAATCTTATCTGCCTTTATTATGCCTTTTCACGTCATTTTACAACACCGTTTGCCCCAGGCCGCAGTAATAACCTGTGACTGAATTAGGTAAAACATGTAGATGGATACAGTTTGTACATAAACCAACAGCGGGGCGAGACGACCTACTGAGAATTATCCACGTCGTATTTCATACCCCAACACTACACTACACGTAAAAGTTATTGCCCAGCCAGTTATCGACAAACCGAAGCACAACAGCTGCTATTATATTGTCTGATACTCAGTGTCGGGACTTGATGAATGTTATCGTTAATGTGACTAGCTATATTGTGTTGCTGTGCACAATGTAGAACCAGTGCCGCAATGCTCCAAGTGCTAAATCGATCATTATTATTATTACATACTGCTAAGTATAATTGTTAGAGTCCTATAGCTTTTGCTTGCTTGTTTCTATGACATTCATTGCCGACGTTTCACTTCAGAGTAATGTAACTTGGATGATACCGACAACTAGTGAATGACTTCAGCCCTCCGGCAGGTGGCAGGCGAGTCTTATGTTCTATTTTAAACATGCAGCAAAATACATTCAATCAAATATGTTAGAAAAAGTATGTGAAGTGAAAAGGTAACAATCGTTTTACGGGAAATTATGAATTAATTTATAATTTCTAGCTGATTAAACAAAAAAAATAAGCTCTGTAATATTTTGTAATGAAAGATGGAATTTATACTATTCTTTGCTACAATTTATAGGGGGTGTCATGCTATACTACTATCTTTAGTACGTTTGTAGTCCACTACACTCACCACTGAGCTATATCATCATACCAAAGTACTCTCATTTTTTTCCTAAATAATTAATATATAGTATCATGACGTACTGCTTTTTGTTATAAGATAATTTTGTTTGTAGATCCGAGTTGGCTCAGTCGCTTTGTGCTGTTGGATACTTTATAAGGAAGGAGGTCGCAGCACCTATGGGTGTCTGGAATGTAGTGATGACGATCCTAACATAAAATAGCACACTATCGATAGCATCATACAAACAGCAATAAGAAACTCTTACTTTTCATCATTATTTCAGTAGACACTAGATGATAAAAATAGATAACAATAAATATAGCGTTTTAACTAATTTATAACTAAATATTACTTTTCATAATTATTTCAGTAGACACCAGATGATCAAAAAAGATAACAATAAATATAGCATTTAAACTAATTTATAACTAAATATTACTTTTCATAATTATTTCAGTAGACACCAGATGATAAAAAAGATAACAATAAATATAACATTTAAACTAATTTATAACTAAATATTACTTTTCATAATTATTTCAGTAGACACCAGATGATCAAAAAAGATAACAATAAATATAACATTTAAACTAATTTATAACTAAATATTACTTTTCGTTTAACTGATTAATTTAAATGTACATACATAAACATATTTAAACAATTATATTTAATCGTCTGTTACGTGCCCTACCTAAGTTCTCGTAGCACCTGGTTCTAGCGGTGCTTTATTATATGACGTCACTAAATAGAGAAACTATCTAAATACCACTGAAGCCTGAGATCTTTTCTAGTTTCTTACAAAAATAGAACCAGACACGCAACATGAAGTGTTCAGATGAATGATTTCATTAATGTAACGTTAACTTCAATATTTTTGTTCCGTGTATGGAATGCAGTCTCTTTTTTTAATTATTATTATTATTTAAAGAACAGTGGATTGTAAATAAATGTCACCCTCATGAAAACTGAAAAGTGAGCGATAATTATATCGATGTTGGAGAGCATTGATTTAATCACATGTAGATTTATAGAAATAACACCAACAACACTATTTAGTATAACAGTATGGTGAATGGACAACGGTTGATTTGATAAAAAACAGTGAAAAGAATATTTGAATGGATATTATAGCTTAAGTCAATGGCACGGCACCTGAGGATGATAGATTTGGAATAAAGGTCGACAGCAAACACGATATTAGCAAAATGTAATACATTATTTTCAGTAGAAACAATGAATAATGTATAGGATTTTGGGAGTCAGAAGAGAAACCACAAGCCCTGAACAAATAAACACATCGACATGTGATGAACACGCAGAGTTGGTGTTAGTAAAGAGAGCTAAACACATTGTGATCATGTCATCAGTGGCATAATGAAGGTTGGCAGTGCTCGTGGCAAGACGAGTACTTGGGTTGTCAGTGCTCGAGGTGAGGCGAGTATATTTGGTTATCAGTGCACGTGGAAAGGGAAACATGGGTTGTCAGTGCTCGGGGTAAAGCGAGCATAAGGGTTATCAGTACTCGTGGCAAGGCGAATATATAGGGTTGTCAGTGCTCGGGGCGATGCGAGTATATGGGTTGCCAGTCCTCGGGGCGATGCAAATATATGGGTTTTCCGGTATGGCACATGATGATGATGATAATGGTGATGATGAAGAATATTACATTTTAAACATTATTATTTATTTAAGAGGCATGCACCCTATGCAACCTAACACCCCCTCCCCACTCTACGCCACTGTATATCAGAGGCACAACATACAGATGAAGACTAAGAAATGAAATATATTTTTAAAAATTGACGAGCACGTTAACTTTAGACATCTATGAAAAACATATATGCTAAAAAGCACGTCAATTTATCGACATAAAAATAACAGCTTAAGATATATCCCTGAAACTATATTAATGAAAAAAAACGAACGTATAGCTGTCATGGAAACAGTCAACAACAGAAATGATACGATGCACTGAAGATACAAGATTGTGGAGGGACATGATCACCTACGCCAACCGGTATGGCACATAATGATGATAGCTGTCTTTACATGAGTGATAGGGTATTAAGGAAAGTCAAATATATGTTTGGGATTCATAAATGTAATGACGTCATCTCCAACGGAAATTTTTTAATGAATGTACCGTGAAAGTAAACAAAATATAGTCACAGAAATAGATCGAACGGTTTCAGTGGCAAGTCAGATCGATGCTATCAGATAAATACTTGTCGCACAAATAAAGAAGAGAAGCATCAAAAGAAGCAAAGTCATTGCCAGAGATATTGCAAGCAAAATCAATGCAGCAGGACTGCATAAAAGAAATAAAAATGTGCGATATATGAAGTTCCCATAACATTTTTTTTATATTGAGATCTTTCAATCAATGAATTGATTGAATGTATTGATGGCTTTAAGATGCGGCCAGTTTAAGAAAGTCGCCGTTGTGCAGCTACAGAAACTTGCGACTGTATCCTCGTGACAATTAACGCACATGTAAAATCATAGAGGAAAAAACAATGGACAAACTTATGGAAATAGCTGGAATGTGACATTATGTAAAGTTAGAAAAATAAGATAGATAGATAGATAGATAGATAGATAGATAGATAGATGGATGGATGGATGGATGGATGGATGGATGGATGGATGGATGGATGGATGGATGGATGGATGGATGGATGGATGGATGGATGGATGGATGGATGGACGGACGGACGGACGGACGGACGGACGGACGGACGGACGGACGGACGGACGGACGGACGGACGGACGGACGGACGGACGGACGGACGGACGGACGGACGGACGGACGGATGGACGGACGGACGGATGGACGGACGGACGGATGGACGGACGGACGGACGGACGGACGGACGGACGGATGGATGGACGGACGGACGGACGGACGGACGGACGGACGGACGGATAGGTGGATGGATTAATGGGTCGATATGTGGATGGATGGACGGACGGACGGACGGACGGACGGACGGACGGACGGACGGACGGACGGACGGACGGATGGACGGACGGACGGACGGACGGACGGATAGGTGGATGGATTAATGGGTCGATATGTGGATGGATGGATGGATGGATCAAGAGACATGAAAGACAGACAAAATTCCCAACATCATAAGACATAATTTCTCATTCCAAATGTTGATCGATCTATTGTCATTTCCAGCCGAATACGGCACATAGAGCAAAGATTCTACACTGTCCATGTCCAGCAATCTTTGTTACCAATCGTCAGACATTGCACGGGACCCGCATTGTATCTCCCCGCACGTCTATGTATCTCCCCGCACGTCTATGTATCTCCCCGCACAACTATGTATCTCCCCGCACGTCTATGTTCTGGGCGAGCCTCTCAATTTCGACAATGGAGCTCGTGCCTGCTGTTGTTGCCTCTTGCTACAATGTTTTTTTTTTAATGTTTCTCTAGGTCGGCCTCACACAACAGCGATTATCAACATTATCACACGAAAAATGACAAAATAGACTATACGATTTTTGTAAATCTTCTTCTTTCCTTTCTCATTGGCCTTTCAGCGTCGAGGGAGGCTTGGGATATGAGTAATGCAAAATCGTATTCCCGAACAAATATTGTATGACATACTTAAGGACTGAAAAAGACCACAGAGCAGACCAGTGATGAGATATAGGATTTTTGCAGGGCTTCCTTGAGAGAATTCTCTATCAGTGAAAGAAACGGGGAAAATCTGACTGCAGATCGTAACACATCAGATCGTAACACATGAGAAACAAAAAAATGGCACAACAACTTTGGAGGTAATATTGATATCAAATTTAGAAGACAAAAGGCGCAGAAGACGAGGCCAGGCACCACGAATACATATTGTTTGTCTGTGGCCGTATCTATCTATCCAATATTGGCAGATTCAGCAATGAGAGAAGCTGTTCAGCAAAGCAGCATCCAGCATAAGACACTAAAATATTTACCAAAACTACTGTGTCATCTACGACTGCTTGCTACCAATCGACTGTAAAGACGTCAAAGGCCATATTTATAATGACAAAGCTCTCCAACAAGAAACTAAACTTTTTTTTTTAATGTGACTATTTGTTGTTGCTGAACGAACGTTAAACCTGCCACTGATTACTTGGTATCTAAAAAAAAAAATACACACAACAATATGTTCCCAGACAGAAAAATAAAAAAAACAGTACGTTGTATATTGATTTAATGCAAATTCAAATCAAGTGATAATAGATAGAAGTAGTGATGAAAAGTGCCCGTTATAAACATCCCAACCCACACCGGTTACAGCTGAGAGATACATTTTCCCACAATTCTTTTTTACTTTTCTATTATCGGTTTTTTTTTTTTTTTTGCGTTTTTTTTTTTATTTATTAGCTGTTTCTTTCCCCCGAAATAATTCATCTCTACCTTTTTTTTGGCACACAAGAAAGACATTTCTTGGCCTGCAATACAATACGCTTGCTCTGTATCAAGACGTTTATAATGTCGTATATCTAGGAATCTAGATCAAACTTGAAAGGTGTATAATGACCTTTTCTTATACCTGTTGATGGTTATTCAGGTCACGGCTCCACTCTGGCGGGTATCGTCATCATCAGTTTCCTGAACCGCTACTTTGTTTACTGATTTGCTGTCATGACAACAAAGATTTATTACAATAACAATAAAGGATTTGTGTTGAAAATGTGTATGGTGTTGCTGGTAGATAATGAAAGTCAGTTCAGCAGTCGCAACTTGATGGCGGCTGAAAAATACATTCAGGTCAGAATTGTGCTGTAGAGGTTTTATTTATGAGCACTTTTGTTTGTATATGTTTTTTTAATGTGAAGGCGATGGGAGAAATAATTGTTAGTGTCTTTTAAAGAAGAGAATATGAGGAAGATTGTGTCGAATATGATAGCGTTAATGTTAAACAATGAGGAGAACAACATGCTAATATAGACTAAAACATTGAAAACTATCAAAAGAGCAGTGTAAAATACTAACCAATGTAGTGTCTTTATGAATTGAAAAAGAAAAACATAAAGATATGTACATAGTAGGAGCATCATTTTAGTCTCGAGAGATGATGCCCGGCCGTGTGCAGATCTAGACAGAGACTGCTGTTTGTTCCTTCGTGATCACCTGAAAGGGCAGTTCAAGTCTCAAGTTGGGTTCATTATTAATAAAACCAGGCCATCATTTAATACCTGCCTCCGGATCGACCTCACTTTATCTCACTTTTACCAGAGAGGTATGTTCATACCTTAATGCGTCATGTCTTACTCTCCCTACACAGATACATTATATTCATACCTTGATGCGTAATGTCTGCCAGACAGTTATGTTCATACCTTGATGTGTCATGTCTCGATCTTACCAGACAGTTATGTTCATACCTTAATGCGTCATGTCTTACTCTCCCTACACAGATATATTCATACCTTGATGCGTAATGTCTGCCAGACAGTTATGTTCATACCTTGATGTGTCATGTCTCGATCTTACCAGACAGTTATGTTCATACCTTGATGTCTCATGTTTGGATCTTACCAAACAGTTATGTTCATACCTTGATGTGTCATGTTTGGATCTTATCAGACAGTTATGTTCATACCTTGATGTGTCATGTTTGGATCTTATCAGACAGTTATGTTCATACCTTGATGTGTCATGTTTGGATCTTATCAGACAGTTATGTTCATACCTTGATGTGTCATGTTTGGATCTTATCAGACAGTCATGTTCATACCTTGATGTGTCATGTTTGGATCTTATCAGACAGTTATGTTCATACCTTGATGTGTCATGCCTCGATCTTACCAGACAGTTATGTTCATACCTTGATGCGTCATGTCTACCAGACAGTTATGTTCATACCTTGATGTGTCATGCCTCGATCTTACCAGATAGTTATGTTCATACCTTGATGCGTCATGTCTCGATCTTACCAGACAGTTATGTTCATACCTTGATGTGTCATGTCTCGCTTTTGCCAGCCAGTTATGTTCATACCTTGATGCGTCATCTCTCGCTTTTGCCAGCCAGTTATATTCATACATTGATGCGTCATGTCTCGCTCTTACCAGACATTTATGTTCATACATTGATGCGTTATGTATCAATCTTACCAGACAGTTATGTTCATACCTTGATGTGTCATGTTTGGATCTTACCAGACAGTTATGTTCATACCTTGATGTGCCATGCCTCGATCTTACCAGACAGTTATGTTCATACCTTGATGTGTCATGTCTCACTCTTACCAGACAGTTATGTTCATACCTTGATGTGTCATGTCTCGCTCTTACCAGACAGTTATGCTCATACCTTGATGTGTCATGTCTCGCTCTTACCAGACAATTATGTTCATACCTTGATGTGTCATGTCTGCTAGACAGTTATGTTCATACCTTGATGCGTCATGTCTCGATCTTACCAGACAGTTATGTTCATACCTTGATGCGTCATGTCTCGATCTTACCAGACAATTATGTTCATACCTTGATGTGTCATGTCTCGCTTTTGCCAGCCAGTTATGTTCATACCTTGATGCGTCATCTCTCGCTTTTGCCAGCCAGTTATATTCATACATTGATGCGTCATGTCTCGCTCTTACCAGACATTTATTTTCATACATTGATGCGTTATGTCTCAATCTTACCAGACAGTTATGTTCATACCTTGATGTGTCATGTCTCGCTTTTGCCAGCCAGTTATGTTCATACCTTGATGCGTCATCTCTCGTTTTTGCCAGCCAGTTATGTTCATACCTTGATGTGTCATGTCTGCCAGACAGTTATGTTCATACCTTGACGTGTCATGTTTCGAACTTACCAGACATTTATGTTCATACATTGATATGTCATGTCTCGCTCTTACCAGACATTTATGTTCATACATTGATGCGTTATGTCTCAATCTTACCAGACAGTTATGTTCATGCCTTGATGTGTCATGTCTGCCAGACAGTTATGTTCATACCTTGATGTGTCATGTTTGGATCTTACCAGACAGTTGTGTTCATACCTTGATGTGTCATGTTTGGATCTTACCAGACAGTTATGTTCATACCTTGATGCGTTATGTCTCGATCTTACCAGACAGTTATGTTCATACCTCGATGTGTCATGTCTCGATCTTACCAGACAGTTATGTTCATACCTTGATGTGTCATGTTTGGATCTTACCAGACATTTATGTTCATGCATTGATGCGTTATGTCTCAATCTTACCAGACAGTTATGTTCATACCTTGATGTGTCATGTCTGCCAGACAGTTATGTTCATACCTTGATGTGTCATGTTTCGATCTTACCAGACAGTTATGTTCATGCCTTGATGTGCCATGTCTGCCAGACAGTTATGTTCATACCTTGATGTGTCATGTTTCGATCTTACCAGACAGTTATGTTCATACCTTGATGTGTCATGTCTGCCAGACAGTTATGTTCATACCTTGATGTGTCATGTTTCGATCTTACCAGACAGTTATGTTCATACCTTGATGTGTCATGTCTGCCAGACAGTTATGTTCATACCTTGATGTGTCATGTTTGGATCTTACCAGACATTTATGTTCATACCTTGATGTGCCATGTCTGCCAGACAGTTATGTTCATACCTTGATTTGTCATGTTTCGATCTTACCAGACAGTTATGTTCATACCTTGATGTGTCATGTTTGGATCTTACCAGACAGTTATGTTCATACCTTGATGTGTCATGTTTGGATCTTACCAGACAGTTATGTTCATACCTTGATTTGTCATGTTTCGATCTTACCAGACAGTTATGTTCATAGCTTGATGTGTCATGCCTCGATCTTACCAGACAGTTATGTTCATACCTTGATGTGTCATGTTTGGATCTTACCAGACAGTTATGTTCATACCTTGATGTGTCATGTTTGGATCTTACCAGACAGTTATGTTCATACCGTGATGTGTCATGCCTCGATCTTACCAGACAGTTATGTTCATACCTTGATGCGTCATGTCTCAATCTTACCAGTCAGTTATGTTCATACCTTGATGCGTCATGTCTTACTCTCCCTACACAGATATATTCATACCTTGATGCGTCATGTCTGCCACACAGTTATGTTCATACCTAGATGTGTCTTGTCTCGATCTTACCAGACAGTTATACTCATACCTTGATGTGTCATGTCTCAATCTTACCAGACAGATATGTTAATACCTTGATGCGTTATGTCTCAATCTTACCAGACAGTTATGTTCATACCTTGATGTGTCATGCCTCGATCTTACCAGACAGTTATGTTCATACCTTGATGCGTCATGTCTCAATCTTACCAGTCAGTTATGTTCATACCTTGATGCGTCATGTCTCGCTTTTGCCAGCCAGTTATGTCCATACCTTGATGCGTCATGTCTCGCTTTTGCCAGCCAGTTATGTTCATACCTTGAAGCGCCATGTCTCGCTTTTGCCAGCCAGTTATATTCATACCTTGATGCGTCATGTCTCAATCTTACCAGACAGTTATGTTCATACCTTGATGCGCCATGTCTCGCTTTTGCCAGCCAGTTATATTCATACCTTGATGCGTCATGTCTCAATATTACCAGACAGTTATGTTCATACCTAAATGTGTCATGTCTCAATCTTACAGGACAGTTATGTTCATACCTTCCTGCTTCATATTTCGTTCAGACAGCTTTGTAGAAAATAACCCTCGTATCCGATAGAGGTCGTCTCTCTGTAAAGGAAGTCTTTGAATCTCTCCATCTTCCATTTCACATAAGCGGCCTCCCATTTTTGACGTCATTGTTGGAGGATAGTGAACATTTTTTGAATAACATTGGGTTAAAACGTCATGGAACGCACCAAGATGGACGCTTGTTTGCGTTCGAGCCATGATGTAAACAATGTTGACTTTTCTGTCTCCAACGGTTTGTCTCATTTTATTAGAGAACATCACGCTATCTGTTATCGCAGCGAGTTGGCGGATTTTTATAAATGTAATCACAGGTTTGATAATAAATGTTTTTACATAGTTCGTTAACCATCGCTGTAGATCAAGTTTTTATTCTGCTGGCTTCGTTCGCGGCCTTGGAAGCTAATGACCTAACTTGTGCAGACGGTTGGTTTGGGGCAAATTGTACGTTACAATGTCACTGCTATAATGACTCAGTTTGTGACAAAACAACAGGGACATGCCCAAACAATGACAGTTGTCAGCACGAATATTTCGGACCCCAGTGTCAGAACTTGGATCTCGTGTACAAATACGCCGAAAAATCTAAACCTACTTTCCTGTTTGATAACAACGACATCACATGTAATCCGGACACAAATTCTACATCAGTTGAGGCAACTCTCAATCAATCTTTGCCGTTCTCCTGGTTTATGATTTATGTGAATGACTTAACAATCCGGATACTTTCAAAACTAAATGGTTCTGCCTCATGTAACAATGAATCAAGGTTTGTAGTTAGCCAGCACGAGATTGATGTCTTTTGCTCTGGGGCTGGTCTGATCAACAAGTTACGGATTGAAGGGGCGATAGTTGCAAATATCTGCTCCATCTACATTGGCGGGGGTAGGAATGTGGCTCTCAAACAGAACACAAACCAGATCGACACATTTTTAATGCTTGTTATACAGGAGACGGATGTGGACCAGAGGCCACAGTTAATGGCAGAACAAAGACCAATCTCTATGTCAATGACTGCACACACACAATTGAGAAGTGGAACCAATCCTGTTTACTGGTATTTGAACTTTGCCACGCCCCAGAAGATTCACACCATTCGAATCTATCATCGAGCTAGCACTATGATTCGGGTAAAGAATGCCACTCTAAAGGCTTTCTCTGACAGTGGCGGCGTAGTGTTCCAGTATAATGATATATCATACCCTAATGTTTCTGTGAACACTATTGTAGTCACCACACAAACGCCAATGGCACACATTAAGATTGAGTTCTCACCGACTATTTCACAAGCCGACAGTGCACTGACGGTGTGTGAGGTGCAAACATTTACAGTCACCTATTGTCTGGACGGGCATTCCGGGTCGTTTTGTGAAGAGTGTAGTGGGTGTAGCAAAGGCTGCAACGTCATCATCGGTACGTGTCACGGCAACTGTTCACATGGGATCTATGGACACGACTGCTCTGGGTCTTGTCTCAGTGTCTGTCCTTTATGTGAAAAAAAATCCGGAAAATGCCTACATTGTAAACATCCTGGCTATACCTGTAATGACACTTGTCTCGATGGTACTTTTGGGCTACAGTGCGAACAGACGTGTTATTATGACTGTGACATCATATATGACCCGGAAAGTGCAAACTGTACGTGCAAGGAAACGTACTACGGATCAGACTGCACTCTCAAATGTCCGGACAACTGTTTCAACGACACATGTGAACAGTTAACAGGGGCCTGCGTCTCGTATGTCGATGATTCCCACGTTAAGAAGAGTCTGCCGACTACAACAAACCCAAGCATATGGATACCTTTCGCGATCGCTGCTCTTCTACTTCCTCTTCTGCTTCTCTTGAATTGAGCCATGGCTCAATTCTCAGTGTATATCCGTGCTAGTCGTAGCTCATATCTTAGTGGGTGTCTGGGCTGGCCATGATTCATGTCTTAGTGAGTGTCTGTGCTGGCCATGGTTCATATCTTAGTGTATATCCGTGCGAGCCATGGCTCATATCTTGGTGGGTGTCTATGCTGGCCAGGGTTCATATCTTAGTGTACGTCTGTGCTGGCCATGGTTCATATCTTAGTATATTTCCGTGCTAGCCATGGCTCATATCTTAATGTGTTTCTGTGCTAGACATGGTTCATATCTTGGTATGTTTCCGTGAAGCCATGGCTGATATCTTAATGTGTTTCTGTGCTAGCCATGGCTCATATCTTAATGTGTTTCTGTGCTAGCCATGGCTCATATCTTGGTGTGTTTCTGTGCTAGCCATGGCTCATATCATAGCTTGTGTGTGTGCTAGTCATGGCTCATATCTTTGTGTGTGTCATGTTAGTCATATCTTGGTGTGTCCTTGTTAATCATGTCTCATATCTTTTTGTGTGTCTGTGTTTAGTCATATCTCATATCTTAGTGAGTGCATGTCTGTGTTTGTCACATCTCATATCTTTGTGTGTGCACGTCTATGTTAGTCATATCTAATATCTTTGTGTGCATGACCATGGTAAGCATGTGTCATATCTTTGTGTGTGCATATCTATGTTAGTCATATCTCATATCTTTGTGTGCATGTCTATGTTAGTCATGTGTCATATCTTTGCGTGTATGTTTGTGTTAGTCATATCTCATATCTTGATGTGTGTCAGTGTTAGTCATGCCTCGTATCGCTGTGTACATGTCTGTGTTAGTCACATCTCATATCTTTGTGTGTGCATGTCTGTGTTAGTCACCTCTAGTGACTCGGGCAGATGGTGCTCGTAAACCTGGGAGGGCCGACCATCTAAGGGCAGAATCCCCCTACAGAAAAGACAATCTGCTGCCTTGCAAGAAGATTGGGGACAATCAAAGGCTAAGGAAAACAAACCTGAATAAAATGCTGGCTGAAATCAGATGCACTGGGCCACTGGCGCAGAACACAGTGCAACGTTTTAACGGGTGTTCAATCAGAGTGGATCTGGCAGACTCTAATTCTGATGTTCTGTCTGTGGGGGCGATCAACACACTTAACCTGACTGCTGACTTCACGTGAGAGTATGGAATCCTACTCTGATTGAGTCCTGATCGCAGAGATATATATATATATATATATATATATATATATATATAGAGAGAGAGAGAGAGAGAGAGAGAGAGAATAACATTGGATGACATATAAAAGAGAACTTGAGAGAATATCGTAGTAAAAAGGAGTATTGTTTACAGCCGCACACAAATGATAGTCTATCCACTAACATGCCTGATAGCTGTTTGGTCGTAACGTTATGTTGGTCTTGTAAACAGAGACATCTTTATTGTATTTGGCCCTACCCGTGCGTACTACGATCTGTTGTCTGAGTAAGCTTCAAAAAAGTATACAATCTTGTGACACCGACGAGGGCCACTGTGGATTATTTTTCAAATGAAGTTAAGAATATTTTCTACAAATGAGAAACTTTATCTTACTACAATCTTAATATGATGATGATGATGCGTTCGTCCGATGATTTGAGGTATTCTAACGGATACGAACCGTAGACTTCCTCCTCGTCATCCGCCCTTAAAAGGACGTTAAGTGGACGTAGTTACGTTGTGTTGCAGTTTGCAGTGTAACACTGTGATATCTGCGCCTTTCGGCCCAACACATCCGATTTCAGCCGACGCTTTTTTTGTGTACCGGGTTCGTCTTCCCACTTCGATCCCTGCTCGCTTGGCCAGACTAGACAGGTTAGTCTGTTTCTAGAGGCACCACGAAGAGGTGTAGCAGGGTCTGGATGGTTCTGGTTCACCGATCCTGGCGCAAGCCATCAGTTGTGAGTCACTGACGACTTCCAGCTCTGGTGCTGGGGGGGGCGCGCCTTCGCCTCCAATCTTAATATAAAGAAATAGTAAAAAAAAGTAAAGTACCCCCGTCACGCCAAGTGGCGTATAGGGAAATATGGTGTTAGTGACCCTATATTTTACAGACCTTCAGCACATGATTTTTGGGGTAATGTGGTCGGTATTACGCCCGTGCTGCTTTACTTTCCCAGAAAAAATCCGGTAACCATTTTAAGGCTGGGTGAACCCGGAAGCCGTCGGTTGGGATCGAACCCTACCCCTTATCCTTTGTAGTCCAGTTCACTAACCACTGAGCTATCGCGGCTCCCAATATAAAGCAATAGTTATCATTTTTGTTTGTTCATCAATACGGGATCATGTGATGAATGATAACAGGGGTTGATTGGCCGCGATTTGCAACATGAAGATCCACTGTAAAAGTAAAAGGAGCTCCCATTAATCGAGCTGTTCCATTGCAGATGATTGTCAAAGATATTATGGCAGCACAGTTCAAACACCATACCTATATACCTTATACAATGTGTACCATCATACATATATGCCTTCTAAATTGCGTTGACCGTTTATATGCTTCAATATTAACCATAGAAAGAAGAAACCACGCCCACTAATCAACCACCATACCCAAACTTATTTAAAATCATATCATAGAAATGTTACTTCATGTACGTGAATTCATTCACCTTTTGTTGTTTTGTTTTTTTCTAAATGAAAATAATGTTTTAAAGACGAGTAAGAAAAGTGATTTGATGGACTTGGCTCTAGCGATTATTTGTTGAAGTTTAATCCAAACTTTGCTACACAAAGTCCAAAAGCAGAAACAAAATTATGAATCTGAAAGTGTTACTGAATGTGTTTGTATTTCCTACTTCAGACCCCTAGCGGTTCCAGTCGCCGGCGAGCTAGAGGTAGAATGTACGGCATGTTGTTTGAGAGCATCCAGTTCTTTATTAAACAGGACTATGGGGTCGACTTCTGGGCAAGAGTCCTGGAGGAGGCTGGGATTCCAAACGTCATATTTATACCTCACAAGGTAATGTTTTATGTATAATTTTTATGATGTGTTTAGTTTATATATTTGTTTTATACCCGATGAAGGCTTTTGCCGAAACGTCGTTATTTGTCTCGTCTCTCTACTAGTTTAGCTGCTCAATACAAATGTGTGCTTATTTTACATGTTGTGAATGTAACAAGTCACTGTTACCCAGTTTGTAAGTGACTACTTGAGGTCAAGATGACGTGAACGCACAGACTGAATCCTTATTCTCACAACACCTCGGCTATGTTTAGACAAGACTATCGTATTA
Source organism: Megaustenia siamemsis (assembly GCA_032433765.1). NCBI lineage: Eukaryota > Metazoa > Mollusca > Gastropoda > Stylommatophora > Ariophantidae > Megaustenia > Megaustenia siamemsis. The sequence continues at coordinate 55,539,232 of JAVIAB010000024.1, forward strand.
CTTCTTCGTGCTTTGCATTTTGACCAGAACTAGAAATCAATGTCAATTAACAGTGACTGTCCTCCTCTTTGTTAGTTGTGTTAACTTCCTTCAGTGTTTGGATGTAACCACGGAAAGAAACCGATTCCCCAGCTTCGAGTTCAATATTGAGCGATCGGCTACTTCCGATAAGACAGAGATAATGTAACAGACTAACCAGTCTAGTCTGAACAAGTGAGTCGGGTTCGAGAAAGACGGCAACCCATTACGTAAAAACACCATGCCGAAGACATATGTTTTATGCCGAGATGTGCAAATATCACAATTTTTACTGCAAGCAGCAACACAACGTAATTTCTTCTACTTAACGTCCATTTAAATATGTTTAGTTAGAAAGATAACGACCACCGAAATGAAATGTGTCAGAAGAATGACAGGAAACAGCTTAAGGGACAGAGTAAGAAACACTGACCCGAGGAAGAAACTCGAAATTGAACCAGCCATCGATTACATAAAAAAACAACAGATAAATTGGTTCGACCACGTAACAAGACAAAAAGAACTAACAATGACTCAACGAGCTATATACAAACGCTACGAAAACGCCAGATTAAGAGGAAGACCGAGAAAGAGATGGATAAAGGGAATACTTGAGTCGCTAGGAGGGATAACACCAGAAGAGGCCAACAGAAGAGCAAAGAATCGCAGATTGTATCTCCCATCGACGCCAACGGCAATAGAGGAAGGATAGAAGAAGAAGAAGAAGAAAACGTTCATTTAAGAACGGATGATGATGATCGATAACTTGCGTCGGAATCGGTGGACCACAACTATCCAGAAGATCAACTATTCTTCTAGCCGTTGGGTGAACGCAGGCAGTCTTTCGTTTGGAAAATAAATTACTATCTCAAGTCTACTAAATAGAAATGAAAGAAGCTTGGAGACCACCGTGTTTGTACCACCCACAGTGGGAGTTGTCAAAATGTTTTAGGGAAGTGTAGTTAAGCAAATACAGTTTGAAAATCCTTATTTAAGAAATACCACAGGCTAGCAATGGTACACGGCTGATAACCTACGACTGCAGTGGACATTTTTCTGCTTCTTCTTCTTCTACCTTTCAGCTCCCTGTGGAGCAAAGGTCTTCAACAAACACTGTCCAAGTCGTTCTGTTTCTTGTCATTCTTTTAAGATCATTCCGTGTCTTCCCCACCATCTTCATCTCTGCTTCCATCTGTCTTCTCCAATAATATTTTGGTCTTCCTCTTTGCTCTTTGTCTTTTCCTTGGGATTCCAAACAGGGCATATTGTGTAATACTCTCATTTGGCTTCCGCAGTGTGTGTCCTTTCCAGCGCCATTGTCTTCGCTGTATCTCTTTATCCACATGTATTTTACTAGCACATTTCCATAATTCTATGTTAGTGATTTTTGCAGTGAACGTTGCAACTCTTTATTTTAACCTCAAACACCTTCCAGTTTTAATGTAAACACAAATGTGCAAATCGATGTTTCCATTGATCATGTAACATTTATGAATGTTATCTCTCCCCCTTACTCCTATATCCACACTCTTTGAACCACTTCATATCCCGTTGGTGTTTGTGGAAACATCTTTCACGGTTTCCTGTCTTTAGTTTCCAGATTCTAATTTACTTTCTCAGATCATTACGTCATGGAGTCTATTATTTATTACTTAAGATGAGGGAAGAAACACTTGTGGAGAAATATTTATATTCTTCCTTCTAGCTTTTATATTTCTACTCCTTCTTCAGCTTTCACTCTACGACTACTCCTCTTCATCGCGCTCCCTCACAAAGGCGTTAAATGGGCTTACGTGTGTGTGTGTGTGTGTGTGTGTGTGTGTGCGTGCGTGCGTGCGTGCGTGCGTGCACGTGGCTAGTTTACTACAAGCTGTGATATTTGCACTTTCAACTCGACGCATTCGCCTTCAGCATAGCTTGTTTCAGTACTGTGTTGCCTTTCCTCTATGTTACCCACTCCCTTGGCGAGACGGATGGTCTCCAAAAGTACCAGCTGGAGGTGAAGTAGGCTCAAGGTGTAGCTCTGATATTTGCTGCTCCCGCCGCATGCGGTCATCTCTGAGTCGCTGACTGCTCTCAACCCAGCTGCTGACATCATCGCTACCCCCAATGTGAGCACAACCAGGCTTCAGCTGGACCATAACACGACGGTCTGAACCATAATTGTAAGACAATTACAATATTTAGAAGGAAACTGCTAAACTTACCACTGCAGAAATAAAAACCAATTCAGAAAGTGTCATGAAAAACATACTTGGCACGAATAGACACGACGGTGGAGAGAGAGAGGAGAACATTGAGACAATAATTAACAAACTATTTCGCGTGCTAAACCAACAAGTCTAAGCTAACCTTCATGACTAAAGCTTAAAAAGACTGGAGAGAAATTGTCTGAGAGTGTTTCAAAATATATGCATACCAAGGAGCTGCTGAGATAGAAATGTGACAAACTATAGAAGAAACCATTATAGAAAGCAATATAAATGTGACAAACTATAGAAGAAACCATTATAGAAAGCAATATAAATGTGACAAACTATAGAAGAAACCATTATAGAAAGCAATATAAATGTGACAAACTATAGAAGAAACCATTATAGAAAGCAATATAAATGTGACAAACTATAGAAGAAACCATTATAGAAAGCAATATAAATGTGACAAACTATAGAAGAAACCATTATAGAAAGCAATATAAATGTGACAAACTATAGAAGAAACCATTATAGAAAGCAATATAAATGCATACACCGCCCGCATGGTTGAGACGTCCAAACCTCCAAATAAAATGAAACCATAACGTTGAAGACGAGCCAAACAAATCGTAACTCTAAATTGTATTTTTTTTTTAAAATTAAAAATGTAAATGAATACATGTCTACAGTAAAAGAAAAAGCAGTACAACTTTACCAAAGGAAACATGCTCATCATTTGTTCAGAAGGAAAATTAATACCTGGAGGAACAAAATAAAAAAAACCTCTGGGAAAATATAATCCAACATCAGAGCAATTGTGACCGTACTGATGTGAATGTAGATGTTCACTGATTTAGAAGAAGAACAAAACACTAGAAAAATAGATCCTTTGTAGACTGTAGATCAGAGATCGACAATCTGTGGCCCGCCATGCTGTTTTGACTGGCCCTTGTGCTTGATTTGAAAATTACTATACACTCCATTGCCTGAGATAAAATAAAACATGAATATATGACAAGTAATACACAAGCAAGACATTGACTAACTGACACAAATTTAGAAAACATTCTAGACGTTTCTGTTAGTCAAATACCACCAAACATGAACAACTTGGGCTAGAGGTTCATGGACAACCCTCTCATTCAACCGGTAAGCTTTCTATCTATAATTCATTGTTGGATTTTCTCTCCCCCCCCCCCCACCCCAAATTATCTGTCTCACCCCTCTTCCTTTCATTCATCTCTCTCTCTTCTGTCTTTCACTCTCCGTCACTAACAATATTTTTACACTACATTCGCTTGTGAATGCTAGGTAATTTATATAATGGCTTCATTGGGTGATGGTATCTGGCCCTCGGCCTCTTCATAATTTTCTGATCTGGCCCTCAGAAAATAAAAGGTTGACCATCCCTGCTGTAGATAATTTCTAGCGTTGCTCAATAAAACTAAAGATGTGATTTCACAACGTAACACAAAATATAAGAAGAAAACAAACAACTGGTTATCTAACCAAAACATCAGCAACTCCAGCAACAGCTAACTTCTCTCTGTGGATCAAAATGCACAGACTTTGTCCAAAATAAGGCATCCAATCAATAAACGTGGCTCTTTGTGACCTTCAACAAGATTAAAACAAATGTGCGTTAAAAAAAATAACATCAGAAGGAATGAAGATGCTGATCATCAGAAGTGACAATGGCCATATATATATATATATATATATATATATATATATATATATATATATATATATATATATATATATATAAAATGCACAGTTTCTAGCAGACCGCGTTATTCCGTTTGATGACGTGGTCTCCTCAGACCTTCGTCTTAAGGCGTTCGACAAAAATGAACCCACTTATGCAAGTGGAATACCAGACCCAGAATATGTAATCTAGTTTTGTCCGATAAACGGTGATCGACGATATCAAACGTAGACAGAGGCTGCTGAGGCAGACGTTATGGTGCGGCCATGATGACCTGGAAGTGACTAGAATTCGTTATCGCTTCGCGAATGCAAATCATAATAGCTTGGCAAGGCCTTCAACGAAAAGGAAGAATTTTAAACAAAATACATCGACAAAGTAAAAAAAAAAACGGAGATTAAAATTCATGACAGGAGTATAAGATTTCCTTCTTTTGCTTCGGCGATCATGACGTCATTCAGATTAAGATTCAGGATTCTCTTATGAAAACTGTCTCAAAGTTAAGTTACGCCATCTATTTTCTCTCTTCGTGCTTTCCTACTCAAGTCTGTGTACGGGGTACAGGTCTTTGATCATGTTTTGACGGGTCTGAGACGCCCAACACTATCAAGGCTGAAAGTGATCAGCGACTTATAGCTGACTGACTGCATCAGGATCATTGAACTAGAAAAAAAGATCAAACGCGTACTCCATCTCTAAGTTGGTGGGCCAGGAGACAGACTAACCAGCCTTGCCCAGCTAGCATAGGTCCAAACATGTCATGCTGAAGTCGCATGTGTTGGGTAGGTCTTAGATATTGCAGCTTGAAGTGGACAACATAACAAAGTATGCATTTATCGTTCTTTCACGCGTGGATAAAGAAGAGGAGTAACTCTCAGTGGAACTACACAGAACAAGAATGCAACAGACTAGGAGGACATAAAACATGAAATATCATGCAGACTGTTAATTAGTGAAAAGTTGACAGTAAATATTGTTGAGAACAATGTACATTTTATGTAGATTATTGATCCAGCCATGACCGCATATATGTCTAGATAATTACCAATGCGCTACATTTGCTTGATTGCGTTCGCCCGATGACTAAAGTATTCTAGAGTATTCATAGACTGTAGAATTCCTCTTCGTCATCCGTCCTTAAAAGGACGTTAAGTGGACGTGTCTGCGTTGTGTTGTGGTTTGCAGTATAACTGTTATATTTGCGCCTTTCGGCCCAATACATCCGACTTCAGCACGACATTTTTGAGAACCGGGGTGTCCTGCTCCTTCGATCCCTGCTCACTTGGCCAGACTAAACAGGTTATTCTGTTACTAGAGGCACCGCGGAGAGGTGGAGCAGGGTCTGGATGGTTTGGGTTCACCGATCCTGGTGCAAGCCATCAGCTGTGGGTCGCTGACAACTTCCAGCTCTCGTGCTGGGAGGCGCACCTTCGTTGTTGTTGAATTAAAAGTGTTGATCTTTTCAAATATGTTCATGGTACTTTTGATGTTGATTGTTTTGAAGAGAATGTCATACTTACTTGACATGACGTTAGTTGAGTGAGACTAGTCTCAACGGGAAAAGGCGACCTCTGCTTTCCGGCCTGAAGAATGTCTAATCTCGCTACATTTTAAGAGCACGATCGCCGGTCAAAGCGAGAAGCAGATAATCCCTGAACTTGCATAAGCGCTTGGCTACTTCTGAGTTACTAACTTCTGAGTTACTAACTTCTGAGTTACTAACTTCTGAGTTACTAACTTCTGAGTTACTAACTTCTGAGTTACTAACTTCTGAGTTACTAACTTCTGAGTTACTAACTTCTGAGTTACTAACTTCTGAGTTACTAACTTCTGAGTTACTAACTTCTGAGTTACTAACGTTATTGAAACGAGTTTCTTGCTTATTTTATAACGCTCGTTGGCGCTGCTATGGTATGACCACATGTTTTGTTAAGTTCTGTAATATTACTGTATATCGTTTGATATCTCTGAGATCATTGATAAACCTAACTATCATAACGATGAGAAAGAACGGCAGAAAGTAACAACACCGAAATAGTTTCATCTTTTTATACCATATATAATCTACACCAATGAGGAAGTTCTCAAAGCGCCCAGCACAAAAGCGAGCTCCTAAAAAACATCAGAAGGAAACAATCAACATTTTTCGGGCATATCATGAGAAGAGAAAATTTGGAATACTTTGTTACAACTGGCAAACTAAAAGGAAAGAGAGATCGCGGACGACAAAGAAAGAAAATACTGGATAGCTTGGTGTCATAACATCGAAAACAGTCAACAAAAGTGATACGATGCACTGTAGACAGATTGTGGAAACACATTATCGCCTACGCCAACCGGTATGGCACATGATGATGATGATAACACATGCATTCATATACATTTTGTGCTGTAGACAATAAAACATTAACTATCGGCAATTTGAGGATTAGGAGATAGGTTATCTCCCGTTTGTATAGGGGCGGTAATGTATTTTATTATACTGTCCTGGGTCCTGATATGTTATATATTAAAATAATGGACTGAAGTTATCAGTGTTTTTTCGTTCGTTTCTCTAGATATATACCACAATTGTCTTCGGGCAATCATCACAAACACAAGATCTTTGGCTGTATTTGTTTTAAATATATATATATATATATATATATATATATATATATATATATATATATATATATATATATTTATCCAGACAAGCAGAAGATAAAGCAGTGTGTATAAAAGTGCCGGCCCACTACAGATTAAATCGCAATTTAAATTAATACTGGAATGTTTAAAATACGGATCTTCGCCTACGACATGTTATAAAACTAAACAATCTTTACATTTATAATTTGGTAAAGCAAAGAGAATAAAATACTATTAATCTAGGTCTCAAACCCAATCCGCCTCAGGCTGTGGGTAGTACCGGAAACAAAAAACTGACACAAAAAGTGTGTGTGTAGGTAGGTTAGTCATTAAAAAGCAATATTTCGATAAGACATCAGCGCCATTTACGTTAGAGTAATTTTTTTTTGTCGTTCGCCAGCTTTGACCTCTGACGAAGTCTCTAGAGACTAGGAACTGAATTTTGCGTGTTAATCCATTTTTCCCTGGCAGCCGTGTGCACAGGTGTCCCTCGCCGCACAGGCAGATAACTTCGTCTTTGGAGGTATTCATATTTTTTCCATCGATGAGTAATTGACGTTTCAAGCCGGGCCTCGCTGCTGAGACCAGGGGTGGTTGCCGCAGAGAGAAAATCATAAATAAAAATCCCAACTGGCGCAGGCGGGATTTGAACCCACAACATCTCTGTCGAGAGGCCGGCGTCTTGTCTCGAGACCAACCAGTCCCCCGGAGTCATTATAAGACGCTGTCAAAATTACAAACATTAAACTGTATGTTCATGAACAGAGAAGGAGAGAGATTGAAAAGGGCCATTTTGTTCTTTGAACGGATGGGAGGAATGGTGATGGCTATTGGTAACAAAAAAATAACATGGGATGGGAAGGACTCATTGTGAGGTGAGGTTTTATATTTGAGCAACGTAAAGTAGGAAAAGTCGCACAAACAAATACACATTACCACTCGCCCCGTAATAAACAAGTTTAATTTCTGTCATTCTTTCTTTCTCTCTGTCTTCATTCTCTCTTTCTTTGTTTTCACGCACATACACATCATCTTTCCCAGATGCTTTGGAGTCTATGAAACCAACCCATTATGTCTATTCTTTGATGTTGTCATCCCACCACTTCTTTAGCCCGCCTTTTAAGTTTTCTACAGCAGCAAAATGAAATACAAGCAAACTATGAAAGACACGAAACTTCACATTGCCTCTTATGTACCTGTTTTTTTTTTTTTTTCTTCCTCTTCTTTTTTGTGTCTTGCAAACTGAGATTTACTTTCACCTGAGATTGTTTTTAATGTTTAAACTGCCACACCTGGTATTTCTCGCAACCCCCATTCAAGCTCGTTAGCCACTTCCTGGTTGGTTTCTTTACGACTGCGCCTATCTCGCTATAAGTTTTTTGTACACTCCGATCCGGGTTCAAATCTCAGATGTTGCGTATCCCCCCCCCCCCCCTTTCCGATAAACACGTACAATCATCACCATCATGCAGCATAAAAATAAACGAGACAAATCTGAAACAAGTGCAACGTTTCAAATACTTGGGCACGATAATAACATCGGATGGGAGATGCACCACAGAAATAAAAAGCAGAATAGCTCAGGCCAAAATAGCATTTCAGAAAATGAAAAATATCTTATGCAACAAATCTATGTCAATAAAAATGAGAAAGAGAGTTCATCGGTGCTATATAGAACCAATTCTGATCTATGGAAGCGAATGATGGACAGTAGACAAACAAATGAAACGACGATTAGAGGCCACAGAGATGGGATTTCTCAGAATAAAATTGGAAGTTCCCTGGACAGCTAAAAAGACCAATGAGGAAGTTCTCAAAGAGGCCAACACAAAAAGGGAGCTCTTAAAAAACATCAGAAAGAAGCAATCAACATTTTTCGGGCACATCATGAGAACAGGAAAGTTGGAATACTTGGTTACAACTGGCAAAATAAAAGGAAAGAGAGATCGCGGGTGACAAAGAGAGAAAATACTGGATAGCTTGGTGTCATGGCATGGAAAACAGTCAACAACAGAACTGATACGATGCACTGTAGATAGAATATTGTTGAGGGACATGATCACCTACGCCAACCGGTAAGGCACATGATGATGATAAACACGTTTTAATGATTTACCTGTAAATTGGTGCAGATTTTTTTTGAGGGGGGGAGAGTTGTGCGACCTGATGTAATACCGACCATAAAATCGCCCACATAATGTATGTATCGGTTGTTCAGAAATATGGTTACTAATATATTCTACATATGACCTAGATGTAAGCCTTGCTTTATATAAAATATGTGTGTGTGTGTGCCTCTATGTGTGTACGTATGTATATATATATATATGTGCCTGTCAGTGTGTAAGCCACAATGTCATGGTGGTTAGTGCACTCATCTGTTGACTAGGTGGTCAAGAACTCCCGAAATAAATTCTTTAAAATGTTTGTTGCGACAGCTTCCAGCGTCCGTAGCTGGATAACAAAGATTTTCTCTTGGAAAATTCGTGACATGGCGTCAAACTAACCACATCGTCTTGAAACGTGTCGACAGTAACATATTAATATAGACACAAACACCATACAACCGCACATATTAATATAGACACAAACACCATACAACCGCACATATTAATATAGACACAAACACCATACAACCACACATATTAATATAGACACAAACACCATACAACCGCACATATTAATATAGACACAAACACCATACAACCGCACATATTAATATAGACACAAACACCATACAACCGCACATATTAATATAGACACAAACACCATACAACCGCACATATTAATATAGACACAAACACCATACAACCGCACATATTAATATAGACACAAACACCATACAACCGCACATATTAATATAGACACAAACACCATACAACCGCACATATTAATATAGACACAAACACCATACAACCGCACTGTCACGGTATAAGTAAAAAAAAAAAAAAAAAAGACCTGACTATACTTCACTTCTTCACTTAACATTTCTGGGGGCATCCGTAGCTTAGTTCGGGAAAAAAACTACCCGACTGGGTTACCGACGTTCGGACAACCCGTTTTCGATTCCCGCTAGAAGTCAGTGTGAATTGTACTCGTGGTTGGAACAAAATACCCCCGCGGTCGACCCAGACGCTAGTAGAAATGGGTACTAGGGTATAGTACTCTGGGAAGATGAGGAGTGCCGCCTCGAATCGTGAGTTTCTTGCAGCGACACTATCCAGAAGTCTCCGAACATTTCCGGATAGACGGCCAAGCACATTTTGGTGGAAACTCGCGTGCTAAGGCGCTGATTCAAGACTCATACTTTATCTTTACCTTCACTTCACTTCACATTGCTATTTTATTTTAAACTTCACTCCTACTCGTGCTTTGGCAGACCTACCCGGATGAGTGGATGATCAATTTGGCCAGGGCCACGTGCACCGTCCTAGAGGACCAAGAGATGAACGACACCATGCTCTACCTGGGCACCTGCTTTGTCAACTTCTGCTGCAAGTTCTCTTACGACAAAATTCTGAGGTAGGAATTTCATCTCAGAAAACACATATTTCAAAGATACCACTCATTGTTTAGACAAGATACTTAAGTAAAAATTTGAAGTAAGACTTCACTTATTTTAATTATAACGTGACGTATTTGAAATTCAAAACTATTGTAATCCTAACGTGACATATTTGATATTCAAAAGCATTTATTTCCAACGTGATATATTTGAAATTCAAAACTATTTTAATTCTAACGTGGCATATTTGAAATTCGATAATACTTTAACTCTAACGTGACATCTTTAAATTCCAAAGTGATATATTTAAACTCTGAAGTTATATTTTTGTACAAAATACTCAAGTTGACAATTTGAACTCATAACTCACAGATTTGGGCTTAGAACTCAGCATATGGACTTTTATCATCATCAATGAGTGCCGTGTCCGCATCGAAGGTTGGCTACCATGGAGCGTCATTCCTCTCTGTCTCTTGCTTTGATGGTGCAGGTTGCCATAGGCTTTGTCCATCTTTTGATGTTACTCGTCCGTCCACGTTAGTCTTCCTCTGCCTCTTTTACCTTGTATATTCCCTTCAAAAATTACTTTTAGTAGGCTGCTGTGTCTGTTAGCATGCCCAAAATCTCTTGTTTAAATTGTGTTTAATAGTTCTCTTTTCATTTTTAGTTTATTTAAGACTTATATGGACTTTAACATCACATTTGTGGGAGAAAATATTTCAATAAAGAATTTGAACTCCGACTTCATATATTGAAACTCTAGGATAATGGTTAGAGTCTCTATAGAGGTATATTCCAACAAGTGTCTGCTTCATTTTCATGTCAGGGTACGTGGATGTATGGCGTCATGAACGCGCTAACAATTTGGCTGCTATTGAGTGCGGAAGGGGAATGGACCGCTATGACATTCTGATACCTTCAGAGATGCAAGACGGAAACAGCGACTAAAAAATACCCTAAATCTGCAGACATGAAAAAGCTTCACGTCAAGGTGGGAGAGACCACACTAGAACGCTGGGTAGGAATCCAAAGTAGACTTAACAACCAACACTAGAGCGGTGTCGTTAGCCGTTTGAAAGAGATCTGAGCACTTAAGAATGTGTTCGATGTGCAATGAGGATGACCTGCCAACTAAACTAAACTAAACTAAACTAAACTAAACTAGACTAGACTAGACTAGACTAGACTAGACTAGACTAGACTAGACTAGACTAGACTAGACTAGACTAGACTAGACTAGACTAGACTAGACTAGACTAGACTAGACTACTAAACTTAAACTAAACTAAACTTTAATGTCATATATTTGAAATCTAACACCATATACCTGAACTCTAACTTCATATTTTTGGCCAAGTATACTCGGATAAGAATTTGCGCACAAACTTTCTAATTTGAACACTAACTTAACACATTTGAATACCAAATATAAATACTTTAGCTATAACATCCCATGTTGTGAACTCACGGAACAGATTTGATTTATTCTAACGTCTCATGTTTGAACTTCGTCGTACCTGATTTCAATTAGACCTTCAAATATAAATGTCAACGTTCTTGCAAGCAGACAAATTACTTGCAGGAACCAGTAGCACTCAAACAATTCTCCCTCCTAACATAAAAGATCACCAGGAAATAGAGCTGTGCTCTTCAAACCTTTTATATTATCCGCCCACTTTCGTTGGTGGAATTTCGTTATCGTCCACCTACTAAATGTTTCTCCTTATTTGCGTTCACCCATGAAATGGGCATGTATGCATTGTATCGCTAGTTTGCAGCATAGCCGTGAAATCTGCGCCTTTCGGCCCGACAAATCCGTCTGCAGTATTGATAGGGAGATTTGCTTAGAAATTTTAGCCCGACCAGCGACCACTTTTTGGACTGCTCTTTTTGACTTTAAACTGCTTAGGGTTCTTTAATGTGCGCGAATGAACACGGGACATTCTGTTTTTCGCCGTTTACCGAAGAGCTGGACATCGGATCTCACTACCCAGAGAATGGGGGAGAATAAAGCCACAAAGATTTTGAAAAATTTTCATGGAACCCGGGACCTTCCTGGTCAGAGGTCGAAGTTTTGTCTCTAGACAACCCGGGCGCCACCCTCCCCCCTCTCCTCCTCTCCACTCCCCTCTTTCCACTAATATTTAAATTGCAAAAAAGAGTTACATCACCTTTATGAAATGGAATTATTTATATAATTAATACGTATCACTAAACAATCATTATCATCAAGTACCATGCCTGCTGGCGTAGGTGATCATGTCTCTCCATAACTTTCAATCTCGACAGTTATTTATCATTTCTATTGTTGACCTTCTGCCAAGCTATTCTCTTAAGCTGTCTCGTATCTTTTCTCTCTGCTTCCTCTATCTCTTCGTCTCTCAATTTTCCCAGCTGTTCCCTTCTCATAACATTGCCAAAAAATGATGATTGTTTCTTCCTAATATTGGAAATTAGCTCTCTTTTTGCTTTGACCTCTTTCAGAATATTTTCATTACACTTCTTAGCTGTCCATGGTATTCTCAACATTCTTCTGTAAAACCATATTTCTACAACCTCCTGTGATTTTCTGGTCTGTTGTCCTATTGTCCATGATTCACACCATATGTTAAGATTGGCTCTACATAACATTTAAGAACTCTTTTTCTTGTTTATATTGTAAACAATGTATTGCACAGTATCTTCCTAATTTTTTGGAGAGCTGCTTTTGCCTGAGCCATTCTACATCTCACCTCTGTTGTACATCAACCATCTGAGTTTAACATCGTTCCCATATGTTTAAACTCATTTATTTGTTTTAATATTGCTCACCTAGTCTTTATTGGGCATTATTTCAGATTAGCTGGAAGAAACTACAGAGATTTCTTAAACGAGATCGACAATGTTCATGAAACTATTCGATTCTCTCATCCAAAAATGCAGGTAAGACTGCAATGTTAAAGTTAATTGAATACACCTAATTTATTGATCACGTGAACATCTTGTGTATTGCTGTATTCTTGCTGTTGTAGCTTCTTCGTTTGCGTGGCCGTGCGGCTTAACACACTCCGCTGGCTGAAAAGCCGACGTTTGGTGTTCAAAACCTGCGGTAGACAAAGTTTTCTATCAGGGGTGAAATAAAAATCTATAGAGTCTCACACGTCGTGGCGACTGCCTTGACCAAGCGGCCTATCACTCTGGTTCTATCCTGTGCCCCTGACATACACCAGCAATGGTAATATGTATCGTAAAGATAGTTTTTCTTTTCTTTTTTTTAGTAGCTTCGTCTAACAACATATTCCAGTTTTGAGATTATCTTCAATTTCTTGCAGCGACTTTAATTTTAGATGGAGTACGGGTCCAAGACGTCATACAGCACGTGGGCTGAAAGCGGACCCATAGCTGATTGTTGATGTTAGGACAGTGCAAAAAAATGAATCAATACCGCACTCCACCGCTTCGAGGCTATCGTGTAAACAGTCTAACTAATCTGGCCAAGCGAACATGGATCAGTTTAGTTTAGTTTAGTTTAGTTTAGTTTAGTTTAGTTTAGTTTTAGTTTAGTTTAGTTTAGTTTTTAGTTTAGTTTAGTTTAGTTTAGTTTAGTTTAGTTTAGTTTAGTTTAGTTTAGTTTAGTTTACATATCATCTTCATTGTACAACGGACAACTCCATAGTGCTCAGATCCCCAGCTTACCACACACTAGCGAAAGCTCCGAAGATGGTTTCAGCTCAGATGTACAAACTTCGAAGCATCGGCGAAGACCTTGTCCCCCAAAGTCACCTTAGTCACATCTTACGACAGTCGCTGCAGGTGACATTGGCTCTATTCCTTTCTCCCTTCACCGTGGGCAGGGCTCCGGTAGTCACACAGACGAGTATGGATCAACAAGGAGGAAACAAACCGGTACCTAAAAAAATAGTCCCGGGAGGTGAGAGAGCGCAGACATCTGGTAATAAATCAGAATTAAATATTTCAATGAAAAGCACTTCCTGCTTTTGTATATCAATAGACACACAACAAAAAAAAAAAAAAAACCAATATAAACACTATTCATATCTTGCTGCAAAATCAGTTAGGTGATTCGATGTTGATTCATCAGCTAGTCAGTCGCTGCCCTTCGTTCGTGCCCCCCCACTCCCTCCCCCCCCCAAAAAAAAAAAAACCTATGTGGTATCTTTTTGTTTATATATTTCTGTATCAGCAGCCAAACAACAACATGACTGAACTCTCAATAATCTTTTGCAATCACGGATCACCCATCTGACCTTGACTTTCAGACCTTATTTTAAACTTCACGAACTCAACTATGATATTCTGACTATCGTGTAAAAAAGCGCCAACTCTGTTAGAACAGTCCTTGACTTCGTTATCCCTCAATAAGGGGTTGTAAATAAAGAGGGATACAAACAAGCGAATCATTTCAGAGGAAGAGGTATGTTTATAGCACTCAGATAAAATGACAAATATCAACAACCGAAAAAATTAAACAATATATGGTCCGAAGCAGGGTCGAACTCCTACTCCAAGGCACAGCGCCTTGCCACGAGAAACCAAACGCTAGAGAACACGGCCAACTCAGCTAATTAAAAAATTAGCTATCATTGGCGATGTCCTTCACGCAGGTGTTTTCATGACTATAGCATAAGGGATACAAAAAGGGATTTTTAAAAAACTTGTCGCTGGTACTTATGTTGCCCAAGGAAAGTTATTGGATAATAAGGCAGGAAAGAAAGAACTACAGTCAGTCATCATTGGTTTAATGTAGTCTCTGTTGTCACTATTTCCATCTCATTCGTTAGTGTTCACTTTGAGGCATTCTTGATATTTTAATATTTTATGGGGTTATCATTTAACAACAATAATATTTTATTTTATTTTACTTGCATTTAGAGTCCATCTTTCATTGTCCAGTCAGAAGACAGAAATGGCTGTATTCTTATCTATCGCTCAATGCGCACTGGATTCACGTATTACGTCATGGGTCAGCTCATGCAATGCGCCAAGATGTTCTTTAATGTGAGTAGACAACCAGCCATTTGCGTTTTTTTTTATTTTTAAAAGTGTCAACTGTAAATGTAATTAAACATATCGTCGCAGAAAATTTAAATGTAGTTAAACACATTGCAGAAAATGTAAATGTAGTTAAACACATTGCAGAAAATGTAATTGGAGGTAAACACATTGCAGAAAATGTAAATGTAGTTAATAACAACGCATAAAATGAAAATGTAGTTAAACCCATTGCAGAAAATGTCAATGTAGTTAAACACAATGCAGAAAATTAGTAAACTAAGGTTTTATGAAATATGTGTAGCTGGTTGGCATCAAATATTTCTCATATGTTCTACATAGACGCTTTGCTTCATTATATCAAGTATATTGTGCGATTTCTCGACCTCGTTAATAACTGGTAGTGGGGGAGGGGTTGTCAAATTAAATAATCCTCAACAAAGGCAAAATGTTAAATATGCAAGTAAGACCGATTTTCTATGTATGAACTTCAACACTTGAGTTTACCGCTGTGTAGACGTAGATGGGAAATGGTTGATAAAGTAGATGGGAAATGGTTGATAAAGTAGATGGGAAATGGTTGATAAAGTAGATGGGAAATGGTTGATAAAGTAGATGGGAAATGGTTGATAAAGTAGATGGGAAATGGTTGATAAAGTAGATGGGAAACGGTTGATAACGTAGATGGGAAACGGTTGATAAAGTAGATGGGAAATGGTTGATAAAGTAGATGGGAAATGGTTGATAAAGTAGATGGGAAACGGATGATGAAGTAGATGGGACTATCTTTACGTCACATGGTACCATTGCTGGTGTATGACGGGGGGCAACGATAGGACCAGAGAAATAAAGGCCACTTGGTCAAAGCAGTCGCCACGACGTGTGAGACTCAGGATTTTTACTTCACCCCCGATAGAAAAAATCCTTTCTGTCCACCGCGGGCTTCGAACACCGAATGTTGGCTTTTCAGCCAGCGGAACAGTGGTTTTAGCCGCACGGCCACGCGCGGGAAACGGTTGATAATGTAGATGTGAAACAGTTGATAAAGTAGATGGGAAACGGTTGATAAAGTAGATGGGAAACGGTTGATAAAGTAATTGGGAAACGGATATAAAGTAGATGGGAACTGGTTGATAAAGTAGATGGGAAACTGATGATAAAGTATATGGGAACTGGTTGATAAAGTAGATGGGAAACTGATGATAAAGTAGATGGGAAACTGATGTTAAAGTAGATGAGAAACGGTTGATAAAGTAGATGGGAACTGGTTGATAAAGTAGATGGGAAACTGATGATAAAGTAGATGGGAAACTGATGATAAAGTAGATGGGGAAACGGTTGATATGGTAGATGGCAAACGGTTGATAAAGTAGATGGGAAACGGATGATAAAGTAGATGGGAAACGGTTGATATAGTTGATGGGAAACGGTTGATAAAGTAGATGGGAAATGGTTGATAAAGTAGATGGGAAACGGATGATAAAGTAGATGGGAAACGGTTGATATAGTAGATGGGAAACGGATGATAAAGTAGATGGGAAATGGTTGATAAAGTAGATGGGAAACGGTTGATAAAGTAGATGGGAAACGGATGATATAGTAGATGGGAAACGGTTGATATAGTAGATGGGAAACGGTTGATAAAGTAGATGGGAAATGGTTGATAAAGTAGATGGGAAACGGATGATAAAGTAGATGGGAAACGGATGATAAAGTAGATGGGAAACGGATGATAAAGTAGATCGGAAACGACTGATAAAGTAGATGGGAAACGGTTGATAAAGTGCATGGGAAACGGATGATAAAATAGATGGGAAACTGATGATAAAGTAGATGGGAAACGGATGATAAAGTACACAATTTTGTTATTGAAAGGGTGAGTAAGAGTAACAGGTAAAGGTAAAGCACGAGACTTGAATCGGCGTCATAGCACGCGAGTTTTCACACATATGTGCTCGTCCGACTATCCAGAAATGATCCGAGACTTCTGGATAGTTTCGCTTCAATCATCGAAACTCACGATTCGAGGCGACATTCCTCACCTTCCCAGAGCACTACCCTGGTACCCAATTCTGCCTGTGGCTGGGTCGACCGCGGAGGTATTTTATTTTCCAACCACGATTACAACTCACACTGCTTCCAGCGGGAATCAAGTACTGGTTGTCCAAACGTCGGTAGCTCAGTCAAATAAGAGTTATAAAAAAAATAGCAAAAAATAAAAAAGATTAAAATCATTAACAATGTAACGCTCTCCAAATCGTTGATCATAATGTTGACAATTTTATCTTTCTATTGTCCTTTCGAGCCGAAGACGGCACATAGGGCAGAACCAGAATCTCAAAAACAGAAACCTTGCGTGCCAAAATGGCACATATTGCAGAGATCACTGCTTGTTTCCATAACAATACTTTTTACAATGACAGCTTGTCAAGCCATCGATCAATCTCCTTAGTCGCCTCTTACGACATGCTTGAAAGGTCACAGTGCCACTATTCTTTACTCATAATGAGACGCCGGTAACACACAGGAAATGTTGACAATTACTCTTTGTTAAAACGCATTCTTTACACTTATTTTTATTTATTTCGGGAGTGGTGAGAGTGTGTGAAAGAGATGGGGGATGACTATAAGGAATATGTTCTGCCACGCTTTCAATGTTTATTTTTTTTTCGAAGGATCTGATCCTAAGGCAACGATGGAAGCCAGTGTATCAAATTTAAACAAACGTTTGTCTTGTTATTCTGTAACAAAGATACGTTTCATTATGTAACAGGTAGGGTTTACAATAGTTTGTTCATGTTTGTAGAAAAAGCAATGAAAACTTGAAATGTTATACAAACTGGTTTACTTTGCAAAGGGAAAGTACTCACTTCTCTATTTTTAAAAATCTTCATTGCTTCATTAATCGTCGTCGTTTGACCACTTCAGAAAGCATCGTCTAGTGATCTAATAAGTCGGGGTTCACTTCCCCAAATGTGGTAAACCTTTTCTTTTTTCTTTAGATAGCAAGTTCTGTATCTATTTATCTATCTTTCGTTCGCCTGAAGTATTCTCTATATCTGCAATATTGTTTCCTGTACAAATTTTACTGTCTTTTGTAAAAGGCCCTTTCGAGGCTGAGGGCCCGGCACTGCATATGCCTGAGTATCCATCACAGGGTGAGTGCCATATCGATTCGCAGTTATAGACGTACTTCCCATTGGCGTGAGCGCGTTGCATCCTGATTGTTGCTTTGCGCCTTTTAGCTGGTTGCCTCCGACTTCAGCACTTAAACTTGCTGGAGCAGACTGTGGTGTTGCTCGGTTGTAGGAAGACCTGGCCAGTCTTGGTTTTCAGTCCCTGGTGACTGTTAAGCCCCATCCCCACGACAAGGAACTGCAACGTAATTGATACATTTTCTAAATAAAATACTGCATTTAACTATTTTGTATGTTCAATATTTCAGCCGGCTGTTTCATTAAATGATGTAGTTTGTACTTTGGCCAAACATAATGGTATATTAAACTGTATAATATATATATGCGCTACACAAATAGAGCTCGACATTAGGGATGGGATAACTGTGGCTACTGTAATATCTACCAAATTGCCTTCCAAAAGTTGTTATATTTTGCTGTGGAGATTGGTTACCAATGCCAATTTGTTCCTGAGCCCTAGATGCAAGAACAATAATAACCTCTACTGAGATGAAATATTTTAGACTAATGACATGAAACAACTTGAAGGATACGATCACAAAGAACTGAGAAAAAAGAGAAGAATAACCCTCGCTATAGAATATAGAAAGAAACACCTGATAAAATGGTTTAGTCATGTGACAAGACATAAATCAAAACATAAACACAACGAGTCTTCGGTAAACGTTGCGAAAACACCAGACCCAAGGGCCGAGCATGAAAAAGGTGGATTGACAGAATATTAGAAACACTAGGAAAAATTACAGCAGCAGAGGCAAACAGATGAGCAGAAGACCGCAAATTAGATCTCCATTCGACGCCAAAAAGTCAAATGAGGAAGGAAAGAAGAAGAAGTTCGGAAATGCTCTCTTCCTCTCAGATAGAACAATTATCGTTCCCACCCATCACTACTATCATTATGTTGCTCTCAGAATCTTTAAATTCAAATAATTATCCATTTTGGCTCTGATATAACAATTTAGCTTGTCCCCCCTTGCTGTTGCTTACAAGCAGGACAATCATTATCACGATTTTTTTGTTTGGATTCGCCTCCTCAGTTCTTCTCACAGCAGTCTAGTTTGTTATATGTGTCCGTATTTACTTGAGACTAATCTGGTCACCATTACAAATGGCAGTTATAAGAAGTGCTGCGGCAGTGTTTCCAGCATTATCATACATACTATCATCCGCCTACAGTGCCGTAAGACCTCATATGGTGAAACCTTTTACATATCGTTTCCCGGACCTCTTTTCCAAACGGCGCACATTTTTTGCAATCCACTTCAGTTCTCCTGATCATATTGGCCTCCAGAAAGCATGGCTACTATCATTATCTCGTGCTCATGGGATTACCATACTCGTTTCGCTCTTGAGAACTGTCTCATAACACGGTTTGGGTTTTTTTAACTGACTATTTTCTCTAATGGTTCTTCATATTTATTTCTAAATTGTGTGTGTGATCTGTCCTGTTTTGTGTTCCCTCATTTCATTTTTTCCTTGACTTACATGAGCCCCTTCAATATGTTTTTAGAATCATTCTTCAAAACACCCAAAGTTACCATTAAATGTCTCTTTTTTGCTGCGAGATTTCTTCTTCATGCCAGTATTTTTAATGCTCACTTTTTCTATCGAATTTTAAGATTCAGAATTTATTTCCCTTTGAAGTCGATGAATTAAAAAAAAATTAAATCGTTGTTTATTTAGACGTGTTTTATTATATAAATTGAAGCATCACATTTGTTATTGTTTTCTAGTTGTTATTTTTATGTTGCTTTCCAAAGTTGCTATTAACTCTTTGAACTCAACTTCCTCAAGGTGGACTTAGAAGTCAAAGTCCTAGAAGAAATCGTCACAGACAAAGGATGCCACGTGACTTTCCGGCTAATTTTTGACAACATAGGTTATACGCCACCTGGCGGAAAGGGAAATGGCACAATTCACCTGGCTAGCTACCCGGAAGTTAAAAGTGACACATTTTTCAAGGTCAGTTGAAGTATTTCTCACTGTAGAATGTATTATGTTGTCCTAGAAGTAAATTTAGTTTAAAAAAATAATAATAGTAATTGTCAACAAATGTCTTGTTAGAACATACAATATTTTTTTTTATTACCAATGATAAATATTTGTTTAATTGTTCTTGTCTTCATATTATAGTAGCATTATCGTGTGTTGTAATTTGTCATAATGTGTAACGATCCTTTCTATTCACGTCAATCGTACCTTTAGCGCCAATAATGCACGCTTCCTTTATCTCCTGTTCTATTCGTAGAACCAGTTTTATTACAGTCCAGGCCTTCCCAAAATGGCTCCTGCCTGCCACAGCATTTCTCGAAGCATATGCAAACTGACCGTTCCTGTAAGGCGTTGAGTCTAGATAAATCTGCTTTTCCCACTAAGTATTCTGACCCACCAGACCCATTTCCCACCTTTATACTCATCAGTCTCTCAATAAATACATTACTGCCCCACCCATCATCCTCTTCCTTTCTTTGATTCGCACAAATTTATGATAACATCTCTTCAATGTTTCGTCTGTTTTATCCTCAAATTTTGTTTCACCAAATTCCCAGTTTTCTTGAAGTGTTCGTGATCTTCATTCGTTAATTAATTCTGTCTATCCTCTTTACATTGTTTCGTTTCCGTTGCCATGTATTAGCTATTTCATGTTGTAATATTTTGTTCTTGGAAATGAGCAACTAAAATTTAGAAAATTCGTCAACGAATAATACACCCAGTTTCCCCATCGATGATTAAATGCTCACTGAAATCATCCCGCCCATAAGTCTCTGCCTAAAAATAGAATTCTATCTACTTTTGTGATTGAAGCTTCAAATACAACCGTTTCAAATGCGTGCTGGCATGTAAGCACCTGATTCATAGAATTTACGAAACGGTCTGTTATTTTCAATGACTCGATAAATGAGTACTATTTTTAGTGACTGGAAGCGGAAGGGAAGTAATTGGTAATGAAGAAGGGTAGAAAGCAAATTAACTGCTCACTTTAAAAAAAACGGCAGAAACAATATTCTGCTGGAGAAAAACACTGGAAATACACGCTCTTAATATAAAAAAAAAAAAAGAGTTGATACATTTTCGCGTTCATTAGATGTACTCTACTCGGATGTTTACAAACAAAACAAAGTAAGAGATTTTGAATTGTAGATATTCTGACGTCCTGATCTTCTCAGACATAATTCTCTCTGTGTTTTGCTTTAATTGTGACGTCAGGAGGGGGTGCCGAGACGGTTTCACTTTCACTTGTATTGTGGCGGTCTAGTTTAAACGTGAGTAGGTCTATTTGTTTGAGGTCGTCTCTCTGCTTTGCGCGGTCTAGACGGTTTAGTCTCACAGGCGATTGCAGATCTTTACGGGTTATGATTATGGTTATCCGAAGGTCCCGGTATCACTGCAAACGAATGGAAATCCACAATTGCCCAACCGCCCGTGCTAGTGGAATCATCCGAATTAACATCTCATCGAATATGCAAAGAAAGGTAGTTACAATTCCCATCGTAGCAAACACAGCACACATCAAAAGACATAAGACGTATTATATTACGGACAGTGAACGCATCTAAACTGTTCCTTGTCATACGATATCATCATTCATCGTAAGCAAATTGAATATAGAAACACCATCCGGATGAAACACACAGCTCACAGTGTCCATTTTCCAAAATGGATGGAATTACGAAAACCATAGACAAGGCAGTCCTTGATCAACACGCCGTGTAGGACAACAGTTTATCTATATAGCACTGTTCACCTCATCCTTTAGAATGTGCCTCAAGTCTGGCACACACTGCTCGGTCTTTGTTTCCACTGTTTTCGGTCAGGTTTTCATTGATCTGCCGTTTTTGTCTCTCCCCTCCTCCTTTCCCCGTAGTCCGTTACATTACAGCGCACAAAGCAGCTAAGTAAGATATTTTTAGGTCGAACAGACTAAAACACATAATTTACTACAATATAAAACACAATAATGCCATGTGTTTATCTGCACATAACGGCTACAACTTTTATTAATAATCTTCTCCTTTCCAGTTGTTTCCATTTTGTTTGGTCTTCAATTCCAAGATGAAAATTATAGGCTGTGGAGGCAATCTGGCCAGTTTACTACGATCACAAGAATTGCTGGGGTCAAATGTCACGGACATGTTTAGTCTTAGGCGACCTCTAGTCGATTTCACGTGGACTAATGTAAGTTTTTTTTAATTTTTTGTTGTTTTAATTTATTTTGTTACAAAAATAAAAGCCAAAGGCTGGGGAAGCTCTCCCGAAAAAAAATGAGTGCTGATTGATAACTGATACAGTGGGCAGCTTCTTCTCTTGTCTCTTGTCACTGGTACCTGAAAGGTGTCGTGGTTTATATCATTTGTCGTTCTTGAGCTGCTCAGTTCCTTTGTTGTTACATGTCTCTGTCACTGCATCTATCCATCTTTTTCTAGATCTTCTTCATGGTCTTTTTCCATGCATTCTCGAGAAGAACGCCTTTGATGGTGATTGGTGAGGATTCATTCTGACCAGATGGCCAAACCATTGAAGTTGTTGTTGTTCTATATATTCTTGGCAGTGACAGCATTTGCTTTTTGTATTCTCATGGTAATTTCTCTGTCTAGTTTTCCATGCCCGTAGTAAAAAAAAAAAAAAATTCAAGTGTTCTTGTGTGTAATTTCGAACGGATTAATTTGTGACAGTGGGCAGCAAGAGCCAAAATACAGTCATTTAAATTCGTTAACAAACAAAAAAGAAAACAATATCGTGTTGCTGTTTTGTTGTGAAATGTTACCTGCTGATATAGTGATGGTGGTCATGATCTCATGCTATATGGTCGACACATTTCATTACTTCTTGGATGATGGATAGTTTTTTTTTTTTTAAACCGTGCTTAACGGCACGTAGGACTAGAACGGCACCTTTTCTTTTTTCTCAAGATTTGTTATTTATCGTTGATGGCAATGATGCTGATCTAAGCTATGAGCTGGCCGATATTGACAGCCCATGACCTCTTTAACAAAGGTTTCTATTCTCCTCACTTGTCTGGCTGTTTTATATAGTTTGTTGTAGAATGTTTTGGGTAAAGCTGACGTCACAGGTCTGATAGATTGAAGCAGTTTAGTAAAAGGTGTTCAGCTATTTCCACGTGGTGTTGGCAGTACTTGCTGTTTGGCTCTATCCACGAGGTGTTGGCAGTACCCCATGTGTGGCTCTATCCACGTGGTGTTGGCAGTACCCCATGTGTGGCTCTTTCCACGTGGTGTTGGCAGTACCTGATGTTTGGCTATATCCACGTGGTGTTGGCAGTACCTGCTGTTTGACTCTATCCACGTGGTATTGGCAGTACCTGCTGTTTGACTCTATCCACGTGGTTGGCACTACGTGATGTTTGACTCTATCCACGTGGTGTTGGCAGTACCTGCTGTTTGACTCTATCCACGTGGTGTTGGCAGTACCTGATGTTTGGCTATATCCACGTGGTGTTGGCAGTACCTGCTGTTTAACTCTATCCATGTGGTGTTGGCAGTGCCTGATGTTTGGCTCTATCCACGTGGTGTTGGCAGTACCTGATGTTTGGCTCTATCCACGTGGTGTTGACAGTACCTGCTGTTTGACTCTATCCACGTGGTGTTGGCAGTACCTGATGTTTGGCTCTATCTACGTGGTGTTGGCAGTACCTGCTGTTTGACTCTATCCACGTGGTGTTGGCAGTACCTGCTGTTTGACTCTATCCACGTGGTTGGCACTACGTGATGTTTGACTCTATCCACGTGGTGTTGGCAGCACCTGCTGTTTGACTCTATCCATGTGGTGTTGGCAGTACCCCATGTGTGGCTCTATCCACGTGGTGTTGGCAGTACCTGCTGTTTTACTCTATCCACGTGGTGTTGGCAGTACCTGATGTTTGGCTCTATCCACGTGGTGTTGGTAGTACCTGCTGTTTGACTCTATCCATGTGGTTTTGGCAGTACCTGCTGTTTGGCTATATCCACGTGGTGTTGGCAGTACCTGCTGTTTTACTCTATCCACGTGGTGTTGGCAGTACCTGCTGTTTGGTTCTATCCACGTGGTGTTGGCAGTGCCTGCTGTTTGACTCTATCAACGTGGTGTTGGCAGTACCTGATGTTTGACTCTATCCACATGGTGTTGGTAGTACCTGCTGTTTGACTCTACCCATGTGGTTTTGGCAGTACCTGCTGTTTGGCTATATCCACGTGGTGTTGGCAGTACCTGTAGTTTTACTCTATCCACGTGGTGTTGGCAGTACCTGCTGTTTGACTCTATCCACGTGGTGTTGGCAGTACCTGCTGTTTGACTCTATCCACGTGGTGTTGGCAGTACCTGCTGTCTGGTTCTCGTACATGGCCCAGTTTGTTCAGGTCTTTGTTCACAGGAGCATAGCCTTTTTTTTTTAAACAAGAAAATAGATTTCTCTCTTTTCTTTTTAGTTGTCTAATTGCTCTTAATGGTTAACTTTACTTTTTATTTAAAATGTGAATCACACCCCCCCCCCCCCCCAAAAAAAAAAACCCGTTCTACTGCGAATCGTTGGCAGAAAATATATGGTAAATGTGCCGGTAGATGGCGCTGTAATCATATTTTCACAGTGAATACATGATACTTCTCCTCGACGTTAAAAAAGAACCACTGCCGAAAGTCAGTTCAAAATGACATTAAAACTGAACATCTGGTTGGTAACACTGGAGGGAGTGATCAATTATATATTCTGTTCGCTGGCTGACTGGTTGTTTGCTTATTTGGTTGGCTGCAATCGATTATTTATGACGATTGTGAAAGGAAATTCTAGCAGTCGGAGTCAATTAAAAATTGGGAATACAAATCTCCCATCTTTGACACAATCGATTCTGTTTTAAAATGTTCTGTTCAAGTAAATGGTACCCGTCACGATTTGAGGAGAATTTTTTTTTAGCATCAAAGTTATCTTTTCGTGATCGTAGGCACGTTTATATTTAACGTGGTCAGTATAACAACAGATCGTCCAACTTTCTCGAGCAAAACCTCTGCCGTCTCACTTCAAAAGCTCAGAGAACCCTCAAATCGCGAGGTTCAGAAAACCAAGACCGCCTGATCAGCATCGAATGTGCTAACGACTACTACATTATGATTGTGGCTTTGGAAATGTTTTGTTAAAATGTTCCGTTAAAATGTTCTGAGCCATGTGGTCATTTTTGCATACAGACAATGTGCCTTCAGAAGGTGATATTCGAAGTGGAGTGGAGAAAGGATGCACCAGGTCATCACAAAGATGGCAGCACATCATCAACGTTGAAAGGTGAGATCGATAATCATAAAGCAAATTGTTTCGGTTTGTATTGTAAGATGATCTATCTAGTCTAAGCATCTTCATTTCTATCAAATCCACATTTCTAACTATAGTTTTTTACCGACATCACATATTTTCTGTCTGTCGAGCTATAGAGTTTTTGTTGGTGGTCTATGCCAAACTAAGAGTTAATTAGTTACCAGATTGTCATCATTGCACGTCGAAAAAAAAAATCCTTTAGATAAATTTCTGAGCTTATCCCTTTTTGCAACACCGACTCTTTGTTCGTTTACTAATCTTCTTTAAAGATCTATCCAAAGCGCTTTTGTGTCCTTTCTTCTCTTCTGGCTAACTTTTCCTTCAGTCCGGCGTGGTCGCAGTCACAATCAATATTTCAATCATTGGCTCGCCCAGTGTTCCCGCTGACAAAGCACAAACACTATCGCTAAAAAGGCAAGTGAGGAAGGAAAGAAGAAGAAGAAGACGGTCCATTGCTCGCCCATTTTCACAGCGGCTGTATTATCTGCAAGCCTGTCACATGTTCGTTACAAGAAAAGAAAAGAAAAGGACATGAAAAGAAAAGGAAAAGAAAAGAAAAGAAAAGAAAAATTATCACTAACTTCCAATAGACTCCAGCCACTGTTTCAAACCCACCCATTTCTTTCGTTCTGAACTCAACTGAAGAAACAAGCCTGAGTAGAGCTCAACGATGGGGTCTAGAAATTGTTACAAAAATATAATAGATCATTTTAGATGAAAGTAATTCCATAAAAATCTATAGGACGTTACTTACTTTATATGGAACTTTAGCAGCTTATTATCTGGAAAACTAAGTTAGAGAAAAAAAATAAGATTTAGAATATACATTTTTTGTTTTATATTTGAGAAGGTATGTTCATGAGATTCTTTCGGGCGGGATGTGGTAAAAGCAACGTTCTATGGGAGATCTGACTAAATAGAGAGATACTTTCAGGTGGGCTGTAGTAGATGCAACGTTCTGTGGGAGATCTGACTAAATAGAGAGATACTTTCAGGTGGGCTGTAGTAGATGTAACGTTCTGTGGGAGATCTGACTAAATAGAGAGATACTTTCAGGCGGGCTGTAGTAGATGCAACATTCTGTGGGAGATCTGACTAAATAGAGAGATACTTTCAGACGGGATGTAGTAGATGCAACGTTCTGTGGGAGATCTGACTAGATAGAGAGATACTTTCAGGTGGGCTGTAGTAGATGCAACGTTCTGTGGAAGATCTGACTGGAAACAGATTCTTTCAGACGGACTGTGCTGAAAGCAACGTTCTGTGGAAGATCTAACTAGAGACAGAGATTTTTTCAGACGGACTGTGGTGAAAGCAATATTCTGTGGTAGATCTGACTAGAGACAGAGATTCTTTCAGGCGGGGTGTGGTGAAAGCAACGTTCTGTGGAAGATCTGACTGAAGACAGAGATTCTTTCAGGCGGGCTGTGATGAAATCAACGTTCTGTTGTAGATCTGATTAGAAACAGGCGTGTCTTTATATGTATAACTCTTTAAATAAATGAAGGTCAAACTGAAATCTGGGAATGGTTTTCTCTTTATACAATTATTTTATCTCCACAAGCAAATACAATTCACAGACAGCAGACAATGCCATGTAGACAGCAGACAATGTCATGATGTTGTGAAGTGCTTAAGACTCCGCAGTCTTAGTTCGGACCGTTACAGAGACAGTCGGTGTCTACACTTTTCTTTAAGCTACCACGTTCATGCCGTCGCAATTGTGGCTGTCGAGACATCTTAAATAACAATTCTGAATTGTATTTTTACTGTACCTAAAGGGTATAGATAAAAAGACACTTGTAAAGACGGTAAAGTACTAGACTTGAACCGGCGTCTTAGCATGCGAGTTTTCTCCCATATGTGCTCGGCCGCCTATCCAGAAGTGTTCGGAGATACTTCTGGACAGTGTCGCTTCAAACATCGAAACTCACCATGCGAGGCGGCATTCCTCACCTTCCCAGAGTACTACTACCCTGGTACCCATTTCGACCGCGGGGTTATTTTTTTGTTTCAACCACGAGTACAACTCACACTGCTCCCAGCGGGATTCGAACACGGGTTGTCAGAACGTCAGTAACCCAGTCGGGTGGTTTTCCTAACTAGGCTACCGAGGCCCCCACTTGTGAAGGAACCAACAAGAAGCAAAACCTGACTGAATTCGGAGCCTAAAACGTGAACGAAAATAATAATTGCTAATAAACATCATGTTTTGTGACATTATAAGTTAGATACTTGTAGGTGTGGATAGCCAGACAAGCAAGTGAGTGGTTATTTGGATAAATGGATATTAGGTGAGCAGGCTGGTGGTAGAAAAACTAGCTTGTAGGAGATAAGCACAGATATTAAATATAAAAATATAGTAAATACAATGCGCGTCAGCGTGTATAGTTGCAGAAAACAAACAGGTGAGGTGGTTGAAAGGTATGAGTTGGCCGACAAAGAGAGATAAATAGAAAACACCAGAATAATTTATGTTCGTCCTATTTCCTTTTGTCTTTTTTTCTCACTACAGTCATTATGCTATTTGCGATTCACACGCTATAAATGTGTTACTGTTTTTTTCCAACTCAACTATTTTCTGTGACTTAAAAAAAAACCATTCGCTTGTTGTTGTTTTGTTTTTCAAGGAAGCAGATTTGGAGAAGATCGAGCAATTAGCGCCAAAAAACTGCTTCTACGTGGGCAGATGAAGTATATCAAGGACTGGGACGCAATGGCCTTTCTGTGCACACCTTTGTAAGTATCACGGAAGAAATTCCTTATTGCCAGGTGGTAATGGCATAAACTGTCTCTTTTAACGTGGCTGTCATTATTTATGTGTGTTGTTTACTATTTACGGTTCGTGGGTTTTTGGTACACTTTCAAGTTCTCATAATATCAACTGACTGATTGTTTTAGCTCCTTGTTATTCTTCTTCCACTTCAGCTTTTACTTTGCATACATGGATGTTTGTTACGTTTTGTGGTAGTTTGCATTGAAGTTGATGTTTTTGTTTCCATCAGGCCGACACGTCCAACTTTGTCATTGAAAGCTTTCACCCTTTCAGGGGCAGACAATTTATGACCAAAAAAAGTTGTTACGGGCAAGAAAAATGTTTTAAAAAAGTGTTAACTCACAATTATCAATCAAAAATTAACGTCAAGAAAAAAAACTTTTTAATCGTTACAGAATAGGTGGCAGTCTTCCCTAGCGTTTGGGTTTTCGTGGCAAGGCGCTGTGCCAATGAGTACGGGTTCGATCCTGCTTCGGTCCATATATTGTTCTTTGTTTTTTTTTTATGTTCTTGATTATTTGTCATTTTTTTCGAGTGCTATAAACATACCTCTTCTTCTGAATTGATTCGCTCCTTTTAAGTAGAAACAGTATGGTACAAAATGTGTACAGGCGAGTCGGAGAGGATTTATACTTGAGTAAAGTGTTTAAACAAAGGACAAGAGGTAGGGTTCGATCCCAATCGAGGGCTCCGGGTTCCCCCAGCCTTAAATGGGTACCGGATTTTTTTTCTGGGAAAATAAAGTGGCACGGGTGTAATACCGACCACATTACCCCAGAAATCATGTGCCGAAGGTCTGTAAAATTTATGGTCACTAACATCGTATTCCCTATACGCCACGTGGCGTGACGGGGCTCTTTACTTTTTTTTTTTTTTAAGTGTTTAAAATGTGTTCCAATAACCAGAATAAAGCCTGAGGTATGTGATGCAAAGTCTGTACCGTCATGCCGGTAAGAGAAAATATGAATTTGCTTCTCCTAAAACTTGACCAAACTTATGAAGCTAAATATGTGCCTTTTTCCGAGCCACTGTGAAAATGAGACTAGGGTCTTGGGCTAATACGATTTGCTAAGCCTGATGCCAGTAATCTATCATGGATCGCTGATTGCTCTCAGTTGACGCGATGTATCGTGTTCTGTATCGTTCAACGCGGATATAATACAAGACATTGTGGTTGTCTTGCTGGATATATCAACTATAGGTGGAAGCTTGGTGTAAAACGATCTAATCCAGAACGCAACATAATTAACTGACTTCAGATTGCCCGTGCGTGCATTCCATTACAGAGCTCAAACTGCGTCACCAACGGACATTAAAAACGCACATTTTAGCCACCACATTTGCCAAAGACGGACACTGTCATGAAACAGTTTCCAGATACAAAGGTCATAAAAAGTATTTAAAAAAACAACAACAAAAACAAAAGGTAAAGAGTCCCCGTCACGCCAAGTGGCGTATAGGGAATATGGTGTTAGTGACCATAAATTTTACAGACCTTCAGCACAAAACATCTGATTTTTGGGTAATGTGATCGGTATTACACACAAGGGACATAACCCAGTTGAAAAATGCCGAACTTGAGTTGTCAGTTTGGCCTCAACGTAACAGTTTAGCTGCAATATTTTGGCAGTGAAACATTGGTCAAGATGATCTAAGCCTAATACGTTTCTTCATTCTTGTATTTGATATTTTATGTTAGTGGTTCGATCTTGTCACACTAAACATAAATGTTGAGTTTTCTAGCTTAATTAATTGTTTTAGTGGAGTTGTAGTGGATTAAACATTGTGAAAACAAACATGCCAAAGAAAGAATAATTGGCTTCTTGCTTTCGTCAAAAGTTTCCTTTTTCACTGTATGTACACTTAAAATGTAAACTATAATTCACTCTATGTATCCTGATCGTATAATAGAATAATCATAAACATATTATACAATGAACAAGATAACTAACATATCAGTGCTAAAGAGCTGTGCTTATTGCTGGTGATGTAGAGTTTGAGTTAATTCTCTGGCTTGTGAGAAAATCCCGACCTGTTTGCCATGTTTGGGGGTAGATGATGCCTCATCATTAAACTTAAAACTCTAGTGGAGACGGCTGGTTTTCTCAGTTGAAGTCTGTGAAGTCTCGCTGTATTTAGATATACAGTTGGATAGCTGTACTACATCTGAACACCAGGACAAATTTTTAAAACTTCTAGCGGGGCATCTAAGTGTCTAGTGGGCAATTGAGTGCCTAGTGGGCAATTAAGTGTCTAGTGGGCAACTAAGTGTCTAGTGGGCAACTAAGTGTCTAGTGGGCAATTGAGTGTCTAGTGGGCAATTGAGTGTCTATTGGGCAATTAAGCGTCTAGTGGGCAACTAAGTGTCTAGTGGGGCATCTAAGTGTCTAGTGGGCAATTGAGTGCCTAGTGGGCAACTAAATGTCTAGCGGGGCATCTAAGTATCTAGCGGACAGTTAGGTGTTTAGCGGGGCATATCAGTGTCTAGTGGGCAATTGAGTGCCTAGTGGGCAACTAAGTGTCTAGCGGGGCATCTAAGTGTCTAGTGGGCAATTGAGTGCCTAGTGGGCAATTAAGTGTCTAGTGGGCAACTAAGTATCTAGTGGGCAACTAAGTGTCTAGTGGGCAATTGAGTGTCTAGCGGGGCATCTAAGTGTCTAGTGGGCAACTAAGTGTCTAGTGGGCAATTGAGTGCCTAGTGGGCATCTAAGTGTCTAGTGGGCAATTGAGTGCCTAGTGGGCAACTAAGTGTCTAGCGGGGCATATAAGTATCTAGCGGACAGTTGAGTGTCTAGCGGGGCATATCAGTGTCTAGTGGGCAATTGAGT
Source organism: Megaustenia siamemsis (assembly GCA_032433765.1). NCBI lineage: Eukaryota > Metazoa > Mollusca > Gastropoda > Stylommatophora > Ariophantidae > Megaustenia > Megaustenia siamemsis. The sequence continues at coordinate 55,570,376 of JAVIAB010000024.1, forward strand.
GCCTAGTGGGCAACTAAGTGTCTAGCGGGGCATCTAAGTGTCTAGTGGGCAATTGAGTGTCTAGTGGGCAACTAAGTGTCTAGCGGGGCATCTAAGTGTCTAGTGGGCAAGTGAGTGCCTAGTGGGCAACTAAGTGTCTAGCGGGGCATATAAGTGTCTAGTGGACAATTGAGTGCCTAGCGGGCTACTAAATGTCTAGTGGACAATTGAGTGCCTAGCGGGCAACTAAATGTCTAATGGACAATCGAGTGCCTAGCGGGCAACTAAGTGTCTAGCGGACAACTGAGTGTCTAGCGGGCAACTAAGTGTCTAGTGGGCAAGGTCTCAAATAAAAGCATATTTTCCACAAAGAAAAGACAAAAAATAGAATAAAGACAACGCAAGGACATTGATAGCTTACTCTAATTTATCTTCAAATGTGTGATGTCTCTTGAAAACAATAACAAATAGGATATTTACTACCGGAGAAACTTTGAAGCTAGAGAAAAATACATTGTTATATCTATTATAATATATATTGTATTATACATTGTTATTCTTCTTGCCTTGATGATACGATACAAATTGTTATCGTGATGTTGCCAAATGTTGACATCCACAACCGTGACCATATTTTTCAAAGTGCTTATTGAACATAAATAGAATTTGTTACAATCATTTATTCATGTTTGGCACTCAGAAATGTATTGTTTGTATGTTGATACTGTTTAAATTTGAAATCTGTTTTTTCTTTCTTCTCTTCTTATTTGCCAGTCTGCTATTTCAATGTATTATTATTTTCTTTGCAGAAAAGTTCATTTTTGTTAGTTTACCCTTTCTATCTTTCCATTATTTTATTTATTTCTTATTATCATTCATATTTGACAATCTGTTCGGAGTGCTAATTGCTTGCTTGCGTGAACATGTCTGCGTTGTGGTTTGCAGTAAAACTGTAATATCTGCACCTTTCTGCCCAACACATCCGACTTCAGCATGTTATTTTTGAGTACTGGGTTTTCTTCCCTCTTTGATCCCTACTCGCTTGGCCAGACTAGATAGGATAGTCTGTTTCTAGAGGAACCACAGGGAGGTTGAGCAGGGCCTTGATGGTTCTGGTTCTCGATCCTGGTGCAAGCGATCAGCTGTGGGTCGCTGACAACTTCCAGCTCTGTTGCTGTCAGGAGCCTTTGCCCCTGGAGTGCTAATTAAAAGGCTGGCTGTTGTTGCTAAGATTGAAATCTCTTGTTTTGTCCACTATACTATAATTATATTGGATTACCTTGTTGAAAACATACTTTGTATGACTGCAGCAAATATATTGTCCAGCTTGTTTGTCTACAAATATAGCATGTTTAAATTACATCTCTAACTGTTGAAATGTTTCTGCTGCCATACAGATTGGGTAATCTTGATGACATGATGAAGGCAGGTCTGTATCTTCATGATCTCAACATGTTTGACAGCAGTAGAGACTTGGTATTGGCTGGACAGCAGTGTGCTTCTGACCTTGAGTACACTATGGAGAAAGTAGGCCATGATGGGAACTATCTGAGTGTTGTTATTCAAATTATTTTAATTGGTGTTACAAGGTATGGAAGAGAAGGATGGGGGGGGGGGGAGGTGTGTTTAAGTTAAACTGTTATTACAATGATTGTCTAACCTCATTGAACTGGTCTAAGGCATGACACCCACTTGTGACGCTGATTCGCACACTAACTATCCCACCAAGGCAAGGCTGACTATATTCAGCATCTGTATGATTCACCACAAAGTTCTGTAAAGATTAATGTAGAGACCTACACAAAAACAATTAAACATTTCACAATTGAGAAATTCTAGCAATAAATTTATTTATAGGAATCTGGTTCTATAATGTTGCTGATTTTCAGTGAACAGGTGTACTCATCTCAGAAAACCACCTGACTGGGCTACCGATGTTTGGACAACCTGTATTCAATTCTGGTTGGAAGCAGTGTGAATTGTACTTGTGGTTGGAAAAAAATACCCAGCCGCTGGTAGAAATGGGTACTAGGGTAGTAGTACTCTGGGAAGGTGAGGAATGCCACCTCGCATCGTGAGTTTCGATGTTTGAAGCGACACTATCCAGAAGTCTCCAAACACTTCTGGACAGGCGAGCGAGCACATATGGGTGAAAACTCACGTGCTAAGACACCAATTCAAGTTTCATACTGACTTTTACTTAATAAGAAACCACCACAAAAAATGTCAAATATTAATAAGCCAAAGTAGATTCTTACATAAATAGTCAATGATAGTGTACGACAACAAAATTATTTATTGTTCAAATTACTAAATTTTGTAAACCTACAGCAAACAGCTTGGTCAAGACAAATAGAGGATACCCTACAGAAGCTGGACCAGGCTAGACAACAGAGTGAGAACCTGATCAACTCTATGTTGACCAAAAGCATAGCTGACCGTCTAAAGCGTGGAGATGATCCCCTGGACACTTGTGAGGTATGAAAATAAACATGCCACTGAATTCTGTTACATTTTTAAAAAGAGACTCAAAGATAGTTTATGTATTCACTTCATCATCAAGTACCAAGTCTGCTGGTGTAGGTGATCATGTCACTCCATAACTTTCGATCTCGACAGTTATCTATCAATTCAGTTGTTGACCTTCTGCCAAGCCATTCTCTTAAGCTGTCTGGTATCTTTTCTCTTTGCTTCCACCTATCTCTTCGTCCCTCAATTTTCCCAGTTGTTACAATATATTCCAGCTGTTCCCTTCTTTATGTATTCACACTGTAAAATAAACACAAAATAGTATTAAACAGCTAAACTAATGGAGAGAGATGAGACAAATTATGTTTCGGCAAAAGCCTTCATCAGGTAAACAAAACAAAAAATAAGCAAAGATCAACAAATATTTTTCTAAAATAAACAAAGAAGTGTAAACACTAAAGCCAAACACTGATTTGAAAAATGGTGAAAAGCAACTGTGGTCAGAATCGTGACATGGTTGTAATTTCTTATATTTGTAAAAGACATTTTCATTGGTTTGGTTTGTTCTTTTTCCAATACTCTCCACATTTTCTTTGATCTTCTTGCTAATCTCTGCTGGCATGAATAAAAAATTAAGGTAAAAGTAAAAAGTAAGTAAAGTACCCCTGTCAAACCAAGTGGCGTATAGGGAATATGGTGTTAGTGATCATAAATTTTACAGACCTTCAGCACATGATTTTTGGGGTAATGTGGTCGGTATTATGCCCGTGCTGCTTTACTTTCCTAGAAAAAAATACGGTACCCATTAAAGGCTTAGTGAACCGGAAGTCGTCGGTTGGGATTGAACCTACCTCTTGTCCTTTGTAGTCCATTTCACTAACCACTGAGCTATCGCGGGTCTCCTAAACAAAATTTTAAAAAAGAAAAAAAAAATTAAGGTGTAAATAATTAATTTACATTCGACTGATTTTGAGACATTGCAAATATAACAAAAATATGAAGGTTTTCTTTTTATTCTTTAAATAACAATTGATATACCCTCACACCAAATCAGAGAAATGTACACCATGAGTTGCGCACCTTTTTTCAATACACAACATGTTCACTATAACAAGATGAACACTTTGTCAATTGTTGGGATGGGGGCTGAGCAAATGTAAGAATTCCCAGCATGCAGTGACACCAATCTAAAGCCTAAATCTCAGAAGGAAAACAAAGAAAATAATATTTTGCATTTTGCCATATCATTATATTTGTAGATTACTTTTTGTTGGAATGCAGACAGAAGTAACAGCAATACAGTGAAGCTGGATGAATCACATCACAAGAAATGCCACACAGTGGATTTTATATGTTGAAAGAGTGGTGACTTAGCAATTTTGTGCTGATTGGTGGAAATAATGATGCACAAATAGAACTAGACTTAAAAAACACAAATGTGGGCTGTGAATCAAAGTGGAGAGATTTTATTGTTGCCCTGAAATACCAGAAAATATATTTGCCACTGGCCACTTTGTCAGTCAAGGGCAAAAAGAAGAAAACCAGTTTCCTTATACTACATATGTTACTTATATATGTTTTAATTAATTAACAGATATAGCAAAAGTTTTTGTGGGACTAACATAGTTTTGGCATTCATTCAGTCCCTGAAAATGGGTATCAGATATTTTTTTCTGTGACAGTAACATGGCCCCAGGGAAAAAGACAAAGAGGAAGACCAAGGAATTCTTGGAGAATTCAGATCGAAGCAGAGATGAAGATGATGGGGAAGACATGGAATGATCTTAAAAGAATTGCAAAAAACAGAACGACTTGGAAAGTGTTTGTTGAAGACCTATGCTCCAATGGGAGCTAAAAGGTAGATGATGATGATGATGAACATGGCCTGGCTTGATATCAACCAGATTGTTCATAAAATATGACATTGGTCATATAAAAATATGAGCAGTAAGACCATATTCCCTAGTGATTTGCACAAAGAGTGTAACCCTAAAATGTGATTTGTAAAAATAAAATCATGTTGTATGTACCGTGACACTTGACAAATTAAAATAATTTCTTTTCCATAGACATTTCCACAGGTGACTATTCTGTTCAGCTACCTGGTCAGATTCTCTGATATATGCACTGAGGGCACTCCCATGCAAGTGGTGGAGTGTATTCAAAATGTGACAGAGGTTTATGACAAAATTGTTGACAAATACAATCTTTTCAAGGTAAGAAGAGTAGGGCATTATGGCCTATTTTTAATATTTCGGGTTCCAGGACGAATTCACTCTACGTGAGTATCTTTTTCTTGATCATTCTAATGTTCACCCAAATACAACTCCTCCACATTTTCTGCACTTAAAAAACGTTAAGTGGATGTAGATGCTTTCTGTGGGGATTGGGTACTCCAGAGGTAAGACATCAGCCTCTGAACAAGAAGGTACTGGTTAGATCCCTACCACAGGACGTGGGAATTTTTAAAAAATCAAATCTGTGGTTTCCTCATGGCTTTACCCTATCCTTGGTATCTGGGTAGTGAGATCCAATGTCTAGACCTCTCAGGGTAGAGAGATCAGATGTCTAGCCCTCTCTAGGTAGGGAGATCTGATGTCTAGCCTTCTCTGGGTAGTGAGATCCAATGTCTAGTCCTTTCTAGGTAGTGAGATCCGATGTCTGGCCATCTCTGGGTAGTGAGATCCAATGTCTAGCCCTTTCTAGGTAGTGAGATCCAATGTCTAGCCCTCTCTGGGTAGTGAGATCCAATGTCTTGTCCTTTCTAGGTAGTGAGATCCAATGTCTAGTCCTTTCTAGTAGTGAGATCCAATGTCTAGCCCTCTCTGGGTAGTGAGATCCAATGTCTAGCCCTTTCTAGGTAGTGAGATCCAATGTCTAGCCCTCTCTGGGTAGTGAGATCCAATGTCTAGTTCTTTCTAGGTAGTGAGATCCAATGTCTAGTCCTTTCTAGGTAGTGAGATCCAATGTCTAGTCCTTTCTAGGTAGTGAGATCCAATGTCTAGTCCTTTCTAGGTAGTGAGATCCAATGTCTAGTCCTTTCTAGGTAGTGAGATCCAATGTCTAGTCCTTTCTAGGTAGTGAGATCCAATGTCTAGACCTCTCATAAAATGGTGAAAAATAGGAGGTTTCGTGTGTGCTGAAGCACATAAAAAATCCTTTGCAGTTTAAAGTCAAAAAGATTATGTCCTAAGTGGCCACTTTCCATGCAAAAATTGTTAAGCAGTTCTACACATGCCAAAGATGAATGTGTTGGGCCGTAGCTTTGCCGTAAACTAGCAGCACAGTCTATCCATGTTGTTCACCATTCTTGATCTGAGTAATCAGCTCTGAGTCACTAACTTTCTCAGTCCAGTTGCTGGTGTGTGTCTTGGCTCTCTCCTCATCATCATCAAGTACTGGGCCTGCTGGCATGGGTGATCATGTCTCTCCACAACTTTCGATCTCGACAGTTATTTATCATTTCCGTTGTTGACCTTCTGCCAAGCCATTCTCTTAAGCTGTCTGGTTTTTTTTCTCTTTGCTTCTCTCTATCTCTTCGTCCCTCAGTTTTCCCAGTTGTTAAAATATATTCCATTTGTTCACTTCTCAATACATGGGAAAAAAAAGATGATTTTTTCTTCCTAATATTTGAAATTAGCTTTCTTTTTGCTTTGGACTCTTTCAGAACGTTTTGATTTCTCTTCTTAGCTATCCGTGGTATTCTCAACATTCTTCTGTATCACCACATTTCTACAGACTCTCTCCTATGTAGGCATAAATATGTGGGAAAACATGGAAATAGGTTGGGTAACTTATCAAATGTTCTAGACAAAAGCTTATATTTTGTGTGGGGCTCCAAAACACCAGAATCTCATAGGCTGAAAGTAGTCAGTGGCTTATAGCTGACTGCTGATGTCAGAATTAGAACACTTGAACTGATAAATATTCTTCTTCTCTTGAGTGCCAGGTAACTGTAGAAACAGACAAACTAGTCCTGCCAAGTGAATGACTGAACTTGGAAGACAAACCCATGATGACCAAAAATTCAATGACAGATTTACTGTAAATCATGAAACAATGTAAATTATGACCACCTAATGCTCTTAGGTAACAAAGAGGAGTAATTGTGATATTAGTTGAATACAGAATAATATTTAGTGTTTTCAGATGCATGTCATATTTGAGAGAATTACTAAGGCTCTTTTAATATCAGAGAAGAGTATGGGTTAATATTAGGTGTGTAGAAGAAGTTATTTTAAATTTGAGGTAAGAAATTGTATGAGTAAAAGTAAATCTCCTGAAAAAACAATTGTAATTTTGGGAGAACTCAGAGTCAGAAAATCACATAAACCAAAATGTAAGAATTTAAATAATTATAACCAAGTGGGTTTATAAAACTATGTAACTTTACAATGTTTAGAAATGTCTAAACATTTGTTGCTGTCTTTTATAACCCTGATGAAATCAATGAGTGGAATGAAGAAATAAAAAGATTACTTAATGCAAATTATGCATCTCCATAATAAAAATTGCAGCATCTCCAATAACAACCACAAAGAATGTTGAAATGCTGAGAATGGAACATGTAGGCACATTATTTTTCTTTTATCATTTGATCTATTATAATCAGGCAAATTCCAATCACAAAATTGATGATTTTATGTCTCGCAGGACATCTATTACTTATTTGGTTCAGGCTTTGCTATTACACAGATGTGCTTAGGGAACTGAACAGTTCAAGAGGGATATTTTACTTAATGAACATTGAAAGTTCTTGAACACTTCATAGATATGTTTTCTTATGTTTTATTTTGGTGTGGGAGGTGACATATGTTTTAGACAATGATATAATCAGAGCACTTTGACAATTGATGAAGTGGTTGACAATGAGGTTGACAATGACATATGATGTGGACAGGATATGAGCTGTGATATGGCAATACAAATTTACATGAAGAAAGTACTCACTTACCTTCTGGGGTTATTTTTTTAAAAAAACGAATTTGTCTTGTCTTGTCTGCCATGGGTTAATCTGAGTGCATGTTCTTGAATCCAAGATGGTATGCAGTGAGTTGTAATGGCTTTCTTAAATTTACTGCTTTTACTGGAGAAGTTGGAATTTGTCGTGCCTGGAGGTACTGTGATAATAGGTCTTCTATATCAGTAAATACCACACTTTACTGAGCTTTTTCTTTGGTAATTTCCTAGTTTGATCAGATATAGTATTTCAGTTTGGAAGAGTGATGTCCCCTAAAATATGTCTGCCAAAATACAGTGGTTCTACGCATTCTTGGCGTTGGGGTCATTACGCCGATTGGTAATCAACCGCACAATTCCCTTCGATCAGAAGATCATAATTAGGCCGAGTGGCGTCATTTTTGTCACGCGTTATAATATATTTATAAATATTTAACACTAAAGCTAAACCTAACCCCTGGACCCAACGCCCAATCAACAGATACTCCGAAATGATTACATGCCAGCGTAATGACCCAACGCCAAGAATGCGTAGAACCACTGTATTTTGGCAGACATATTTTAGGGGACATCACTCTTCCAAACTGAAAGACTATATCTGATCAAACTAGGAAATTACCTTTTCTTTTAATGTATTAACATGTGAAAGTATTTCATTGCAAACCATCGTGAAGAATGACATCTATCAAATAATGACTTACAAAAATTCACTTTATGTGACATCCTTGTGTTGCATACGAAACTGACATATCATTTTTACAATAAATATTGTTAAATCTGGCTAACCTCTTTATACTGTGATCTCAAGGTAGAGACCCTTGGTGATGGTGTATATATGGTGGCAGGTGGTGTGCCTGACAGATGCAGTGACCATGCACAGAAAGTAGCTGGTTTGGCTCTTGAGCTGGTAGAGAATGCAATGTATGTAAAAAATCCTATCACTGGAGCTGGCATGCAAGTCAGAATAGGTAAGTAAGAGTCTCAAGCTAGGACTGGAATATGGAATAATGAATAAGGGATTAGTGAGTAATCTACTTGAAAGAGTAGTTCACTTCTTCCTTATTCACATTAAGAAAAACTTGCTCCTTTATCTTCTGGTATTTCTATTTTGAGCATAGCTTAGCTCTTTCTGTACAGAAGCTTTTTATCGATAGAACAGAACAATAACAGAAGAGATTTCAGAGACAAATTTTGTAAGAATCTACATATTTATATTTATCTAACATCAAGGTATTCTTCTTCTTCTACCTTTTAGCTCCCAGTGGAGCATAGGTCTTCAACAAACACTTTCCAAGTAGTTCTGTTTTTTGCAATTCTTTTAAGATCATTCCATGTCTTCCCCATCATCTTCATCTCTGCTTCGATCTGTCTTCTCCAAGAATTCCTTGGTCTTCCTCTTTGTCTTTTCCCCTGGGGATTCCAAAAAAGGGCCTGTTGTGTAATACTCTCAGTTGGCTTCCGTAGTGTGTGTCCTATCCATCGCCTTCGCTGTATCTCTTTATCCACTGGTATTTGACCGGTACATTTCCATAATTCCACGTTAGTGACTTTGTCCAGCCATTTCCATCCCTTTATTCTGCGTAAGCATCCATTAATGAAAGTCTGTACCTTCGTGATTATCAATTTTGTTATTCTCCATGTTTCACAGCCATATAATAGGACCGACTTAACATTTGAGTTGAAAATTTTTATTTTTGTATTTAACCTAATTTCTTTGGATTTCCATATGTTTCCCAGTCGCAATGAAAGCTCCTCTTGCTTTTGATATCCTTATTTTGGTATCATTTTCTGTTCCTCCCTCTTTATCTATATTACTGCCCAGATATATGTAAGGTTGTACGTCTAGTAGAGGTATTTCTCCTAGTTTTATTTGATTATTGCCAACTGCATTAATTCTCATAATGTTGGTCTTATCTCTATTAATCTTTAGTCCTAGCTGTTGTGATCTCTTATCTAATATACTCATTTTATCCTGCATCTGTTGATGGCTGTGTGATAGGAGAGCTATGTCATCAGCAAAGTCTAAATCATCAAGTTGTTTGGTCAGTGACCACTGGATCCCATTTCTGTTGTTTTGGGTTATTTTCATAATCCAATATATGGCCAGTAGAAAGAGAAATGGGGATAGAAGGCATCCTTGCCTTACTCCTGTTCTTATTTCAAATGCTTCTGTAAGCTGTCATTCATGCACCACACTACATTTTGTTCCTTCATACATTGTTTTTATCAGGTTAATAAACTTTATGGGGATTCCGTAATGACTCAGCAACTTCCAAAGCATTCTTCTGTCTAAACTATCAAATGCCTTTTCGTAATCTATGAATCCAATATAAAGTGGGGATTTTAGTTCTAGACTTTGTTCAACTATTATACGTAGAGTAGTTATTTGATCAGCACATGATCTGTTCTTCCTAAAACCTGCTTGTTCATCTCTCAAGTGTTTCTCTATAGCCTCCTTTAGTCTCTCCAGAATGATTCTGCCTAATATTTTTCCTGGCACTGATAGTAGCATAATTCCCCTATAGTTTGTGCACTCCTGTAAACTTCCTTTCTTTGGTAGTTTGATCATATAACCTTCTTTCCAGTCTTTAGGTATTTCTTCCCTCTCCCAAATTTTATCCAATAGATCATGTAACATCTTGGTAGAGGTATTAATATCTGCTTTGATGGCTTCCGAAGGAATTTCATCTGGTCCTGTGGCTTTACCATTTTTTAATAGTTTGATGGCGTTCATTATTTCTTCTTTGCTTGGTTTTCCGCAGTTAACGTGTAACTCTTCTTCTGCTGGTAGTATATCTGGAGGATTATTTGAGCTGGGTCTGTTCAAAAGTTCTTCAAAGTACTCTTTCCATCTCTCCATTTGTTCCCTTATATTACTAAGCAGATTTCCTTTCTTATCTTTGATAAAGGCGTTGATCTGTTTGTATTTTCCACCTAATTTCTTTGTGCTGTTGTACAGTTCTTTCATATTCCCTTTATTTGCTGCTTCTTCTGCCTCTTTAGCTAGTTCATCTATATATTTCCTCTTATCCCTTTTAATGCATCTTCTCACTTCTTTGTTCACCTCTGTGTAAGCTTCCTGTGTCTTGGCTTTATTACTTCTTGTTTTGCTTTTATTTATGTCTGCTTTATTGTTCTTTCTTTCTTTCTTTAATTTTATCCAGGGTCTCTGCTGTCATCCATGCCTTATTCTGGCGTTCTCTTTTCCCAGTGTTTCTTCGCATGTCTCTTTCCATATATTTTTTACCTGTTTTCAATGATCTTCTATATTTATTGTATTTTCTAGTTGTTGGAGGACTTGGTATTTGTTTGATATTGTGACTGCGAATTTATCTTTAATTCCTTGTTCTTTAAGAAATCCTACATTGAAATACTTTCTACCCTTATTCGTTGTAGTATACCTTTTTAGTTTAATTTTAGGTTTGGCTAACAGAAGATGATGATCAGAAGCTACATCTGCCCCGCTATATACTTTTACATCCTGTAAGGATGACTTAAACTTATTATTAATACATATGTGATCAATTTGATTTTCCGTTCTATGATCTGGTGACACCCATGTAGCTTTGTGTATTCTTTTATGTTGGAATATTGTTCCTCCTACGCTCACTTGATTAAGGGTGCAGAAATTCACAAATATCTCTCCATTCTCGTTTATATCTCCTAGTCCATGTTTTCCCATAATCTCTTCTAAGCCTCTGTTGTCTGATCCAACCTTAGCATTTAGGTCTCCCATCAAGATTATAATATCCTTGGCTCATCTTGCATCCATCTGACATTGTAGTTGTTTATAGAAATCATCTTTAACTGAATCATCCTTATCGTTGGTTGGTGCATAGCATTGTATAATGTGTAATTTTATTTTGTTTTTGGTTGTTTTAAATGTTGCTCTCACCAGTCTTGGTCCCACTGCCTCCCATTCTATTAGTGTCTTCTGTGCATTCCTTGATAGCATTATAGCTACCCTTCGCTATGTTGTGCTCCTGGTTCCTGATGATAAAATCATCTCCACTGTATTCAGTTTCATCATTCAGTTTTACATCAAGGTATTAGATTTCATCAATTCCAAGATGATACAAGACATGTAAAAAGAGTAGTGATTTGATGACAGCTCATGCTAATCAAATTGAGAGTGACGCACTATGCTGCGAAACGTACATAGAAAGGTCTCAGTCTGAATAGTAAGAAAACAGAAGTAATGGTTATATCGAAGAAACAATCACCACCATCATGCAGCATAAAAATAAACGAGACAAATCTGAAACAAGGGCAACGTTTCAAATACTTGGGCACAATGATAACATCAGATGGGAGATGCACCTAAGAAATAAAAAGCAGAATAGCTCAGGCCAAAATAGCATTTCAGAAAATGAAAAATATCTTATGCAACAAATCTATGTCAATAAAAATGAGAAAGAGAGTTCATCAGTGCTATATAGAACCAATTCTGACCTATGGAAGCGAATCATGGACAGTAGACAAACAAATGAAAAGACAATTAGAGGCCACAGAGATGGGATTTCTCAGAAGAATGTTGAAAGTTCCCTGGACAGATAAAAAGACCAATGAGGAAGTTCTCAAAGAGGCCAACACAAAACGGGAGCTCTTAAAAAACATCAGAAAGAAGCAATCAACATTTTTCGGGCACATCATGAGAAGAGGAAAGTTGGAATACTTGGTTACAACTGGCAAAATAAAAGGAAAGAGAGATCATGGATGACAAAGAGAGAAAATACTGGATTATTTGGTGTCATGGCATGGAAAACAGTCAACAACAGAACTGATATGATGCACTGTAGATAGAAGATTGTGGAGGGACATGATCACCTACGCCAACCGGTATGGCACATGATGATGATGATGATGTTAAAAGACACAACAGCCTACTAAAAGTAACCCTGGAGGGGAAAATACAAGGTCGTTCGTTCGTTCGCTTTCGTCAGCTTTGACCTCTGACGAAGTCCCACCCACTCAATTTTGTGGGACTGAATTTTGCGTGTAAAGTCTGTTTTATCCCATTACAGGATGCCCCTCGCCATGCAGGCAGATTTACTCCGACTTCAGAGGTACTAATTTTTAGGGAATTAGTAAAACCCAGGTGTCCTCGCCAGGGTACGAACCCCGGCTGTTGCCGTGGTAAGCCAACCGCCTATCGATTGCGCTAACCGGACACCCTAAAATACAAGGTAAAAGAGGCAGTGGCAGACCAAGATTAATATGGACGAGTAACATCAAAAGATGGACAAATCAGCCTATGACAACCTGCATCATCAAAGCAAGAGACAGAGCAGAATGGCGCTCCATGGTAGCCAACCTTCGTTGCGGAGAGGGCACTCGATGATGATGATGAAGAGGGTTCACCTTAATTAAGTTAACTTGAATTGTGCTGTTTTTGAAAACTTTATACATTTCTTATTTTTTCTTCACCCGCGATCACGGCTCACCCAGACTAGGACTCCGGACTCTCTTATGAAGGCAACTGTCTGTTTAAGTTATTCTGTTGCCCCATAGAGTTTCTCTTCCAGGGAGGTGGGTGTGGACCACATTGTCCTTAGGTCTGTGTACTGGGGGCAAGCCTATAGAACATGTTTTGTTGTCATGTTATCCAGGGTACAGTGGCATAGTCTGGTAGTTCCTATTTTGAGTTTGGTGAACATGTGGTTTCTCATTCTGTTGTGGCCAGTGCGTATGCGAAGTATGATGACTTGATCCCTCCTTGATAGCAGGAGGTATCTGTCCCTCTCATTATACTTTGGGTGTTCTCGTTTCTATTTTTCATGGTACTGGCTTTTGATGATGGATTTGGCTTCATCGTAACTGACCAGATGGTTCTCTTGTGGTAATCTTCCTCCCTCCTCAGCTAATTTGTCTGCGCGTTCATTTCTGTGTATCTTACAGTGTGATGGTATCCACCAGATGACCACTCTCTGGAAGTTATTGCACAGTTGGTCTAGGGTTGTTCTCAAGTCATCTAGCTCACAGTTCCTGGGTATTTTTAGAGCTGTTAGGACTGACAGTGCATCAGTCAGTATCACCAATTTCTTGTGCATGTTATTTTTGTGTTGGATAGCCAGTTTTGCAGCATCTTTGAGGGCTTCAGTTTCTGCTTTATAGTTGTTTGAGAATTTCCCAGTAGCTATTGACTTGGTGATCTCTTCCTGGTTATTCAGCCTCAAGAACACACCTGCTCCTCCATTTCTGGTGGCGTTTGTAGCAGTGCCATCTGTGTATATGTGTGACCAGGAGTCCTGTAGGTAGTTGTCCTTTATGTGTTTTTCTGCTATGTGCTTTCTCTCTGTGTCTATTTGGGTGCTTTTTTCATGATTTCTATTATGTCTTCCTTAAGTTTTGGTATTTTATGTTTCCCATGAGGAGTAATATCAGATGGGCTTATGGGTTTCGGTATTGTTTGGGACAGTACTGGGTCACCAGTTGCCAGTTCTTTGGAGACTGCAGTGAAGTTGCTCCTCTTTAGTCATTCTTTTCCAAAACCAGTTATTCTTTGGTGCATGGGGTGGTTAGGGAGCCTTTTATATTTCTCCGCTTGTTGCATTACTTTAGTTTTCCATCTGTCTTCTAAAGGTTGTAAACCTGTGACTGTTTCTAGGCATAGATTTCATAGCACCAGTGATGATATGGGCAGCCTGGTTTTGTGTTGTGTTAATTTTGTTAATACATTTAATACAATTCTTATAAATTGTGGGAGAGAGATAACAAATTGTGTCTGCAATAAGCATGTTCATGGATGAGCCTCAATGAGTTTTGTGTCTTGTTTGACAGGAATGCATGCAGGAAGTGTTGTGGCTGGGATTGTAGGCAAGAGGACACCACAGTATTGTCTTTTCGGAGACACTGTGAACACAGCAGCAAGGATGCAGACCAACAGTGAGGTATGAAACGTAGATTAACTAATTAGGTAGCTACTGTCACATTGTAATTAATAGATTAGGTTCATTTTAACTTTGAGATTACAGTTAAGGAAGGAACTGGATAGCTTAACTGTTTAGTTGATCCTCTATTACACTCTAATGAACTTAAAAAAATACTGAAATAGGAAGCAAACCATATGTTACTAGTTAATATCTTTCTGTGTGATCATAGTTTGTTTTGTTCTTTCAATAACCAACTGAAATTATCCTTCAATGTATTTGTGAGCTATCATGAAATTCAAGATTTGGCTTCCAATGTCATTGTTGGCGATTTGTATCTTTCAAAAGACAATGGTGGCTGAGACGTGTTAGAAGAAGTGAAAATATTCACATCCAAAATATTTTATTTGGAAACAGTTTGTGAGTAAATTAAAACTGAGATATAGAGATCCCTACCATCCTTAGACTACTTCATAAGAGAGAAAGACTACAAATTCTGACAGAAGATCATAGCACATGTTGAACAAACATAAAAAATAGCACAATGTAAAAAAATTTAATTAAGTCAGTCATAAGATAACAAATGTAAGAGAAAAGTGATTAGACCTTATGAAGAGTTCGTATATCAGCACTTGGGGGTGATAACAACTCACAGCTAAATGAATGCATCAGGACTGACAAGCAATTTGGGAGTGACAACAGACTCACAGCTTATGTATCAGGATTGACAAGCAACAAAGCTGATTCAGACCCTTCTCCACCCCTCCAGTAGTGTCCTGAAAATAGACTAACCAGTTTGGTCAAATGAGTAGGGATCAGAGAGGGAGGGCAAATCAGTACCTCAAAAATACCATGTCAAAGATAAATGTGTTGGGAGTAAATATCACTCACAGCTTATAGCAACACATGTACACATCAACACATGCACAAATCAACACATGCACACCCACTTAAAGATCTTTTAAAGGTGGATGATGAGGAGGAGTAGTCTTTGGGAGAATGTAGAAAAAAAAAAGACCTAATGGCATAAATTAGCTTTGTTGATGCTGATAGCGGGACAAAAGAAGCCATATTCTGCATGAGAACATTAATCGAAAAATACACAGAAGTAAACAAACCAATATATGCCTGCTTCATAGACTACACCAAAGCTTTTGATAGAGTACACCACAAACAACTTATAGAATGCCTAAAAGAGATACATCTAGATGACATGGATATACGACTAATATGCAATCTATACTGGGAGCAAACAGCAATAATAAAATATAACAAAGAGTTCTCTACACCCATTGATATAAAAAGAGGAGTAAGACAAGGATGCATCCTATCACCAAGCTTGTTCAATCTATACACTGAGCAAATCTTTAAAAACATCATAGAGATGCCAGGCCTACAAATTAATGGAAAGATAATCAATAACCTAAGATATGCTGACGATACTGTACTACTAGCAGAAAATCCTAAAGACCTACAAAAATTACTTAATGAAATAAACACGACAAGCAAAAAATATGGACTAGATATGAATATCAAAAAGACTAAAACTATGATCATAAACAAAGAAAATACTCAAAACCCACAAGTGGATATCAAAATTGAAGGAATAGACCTTGAGACAGTTCAGAACTATAACTACCTTGGACATACTATAACCAGTGATGGAAAATGTACAACTGAAATAAACAAAAGAATAGGAATGGCAAAAAGTAATTTTAATGTCATGAAGGACATACTAACATCAAAACAAATAACACCAGAGCTAAAACTAAGAATAGCAAAATGTTACATCTTCTCAATATTCCTATATGGTGCTGAAACATGGACATTAGACAAGAAAACAGAACAGAGAATTGAAGCCTTTGAAATGTGGATATATAGAAGAATAGGTAGAATTGGATGGAAGGAAAAGAAAACAAATGACAAAGTCTTAAAACAACTAAAAATGAAAAGAGAACTTCTGAACACAATTAGAACAAGACAAATGCGATTCTTAGGCCATGTTAAAAGACACAACAGCCTACTGAAAGTGATCCTGGAGGGGAAAATACAAGGTAAAAGAGGCAGACCAAGATTAACATGGACGAGTAACATCAAAAGATGGACAAATCAACCGATGACAACCTGCACCATCAAAGCAAGAGATAGAGCAAAATGGCGCTCCATGGTAGCCAACCTTCGTTGCGGAGACGGCACTCAATGATGATGATGTCTACTGCTGAAACTGCCTTTCAAATATTAGCAGAATCATCTATGAAAAAAGTGGCTCAATATAACAGTGTTTAGCACTTACTACAAACGATCAACAACAACCAGGTTTCATTCATCTATACTGTTAAAAGAAACCTCTGTTTAAGTGTTTCTCTCTCTCTCTCTCTGTCTCTAACTCTTTCCCATACATATACATGGCCAAGTCTTTTCTGCGAAATTTGTTTCATTTGCATGTGTAATGGTAGGACTATGGATATGAAATTTATTATCAATATTGTTATGTATTCCACAAGAATTGATCATGCAAATAACAATACATTTATGCAAGCTATAGCACCACAGGGTCACCTTGCCATGGATCCCCATCTCACTGTGGAATACCAGGAAATGAGAAAGCAGATCAGCTGGCAAAGGAAGGCACAACAGACACACAACCAGATGCACCTGTTACATACCATCAGAAGAAACAGATAATCAAATAAATAAAAAAACCACAAGCCCCAAATCAGGATGCCTTTCATAATATGAATAAATGGGAACAAGTTATCATATGTCTGAGAACAGAGCACAATCAACTCCACAGTCACATGTATACAAAATTAAAAATCGACAGCTCAACTACATGTACATGTGGACAGGGTCCCCAGACTGCTTTACACATACTTCAAGACTTCTAGATGTTTCTGCCACTAACACAACATATATTAATCTTGTCTATATTATATTTATGCATACAAACATTATTAGTTATTAGACTGACACCAAGAGAATGCCAAAATGCTATTAGGCATACTTTTTAATCATTTATATGCATATGTATGTATGACATTTGTATTTTATAGCCAGGAAGGATCCACATGACACAGCCTTGCCATGACTGTTTGAAAGGAACAGGGTTTGTGTCAGTCTACAGAGGCAGGATACATGTTAAAGTAATTACTGTTTTTTTTTATTATCATGTCTGAACAATTTTGCTCATTTTTGTTGTTGCATTATAATTTAGTGGAGCAGCCTTGCATTTCTGCACTACAACAGAGTACATGTATCTCAAACTGCCATTCTAGTTTTTTTTTAAATCACAAAGCATCCAAAAATAATAATTTATAATCAAAAGATGGCGGTCATATTTTGGCCATATGATGAGAAGGGACCACAAGAGAATCTCAAAGCAGGCCATCAAATAGGAACCAGAGGATAAAAGAAAAAAGAGGCAGACAGCTAAACAAACACTAAAAAGAACACTGAAGTGAGAGACAACAGCTCCATTGCCATGATTTAGCGGCTCGTCCAGAACAGGGATGTATGGCGATTAACAATGCAGGTCCTGTGCAAGGTCTGAGATATGATAACAAAGATCTTTGGACATAGGGAGTCTACAATTTCTGCCCCATGTGCTGTCTTTCACTCAAGAGGTTAGATAGATACCTATAGATAGTTTTTAGTACATTTTATATATATATATATGTATATATTATTTTTTAAAGTAGGATTTGAAATATCTTTGATAAAAGTGTGAGAGAAGCTTTCAATCTACCCCTCTATGTCATGACTGTGTGACACTTTTATGATATTTTGCTGTTATAAAGTGATAATGTAAACCACAGAGATCAACGCAAAACTCAGTATTTGGAAGCAATTCTGTATCTCCACAGCCAATCAAAATTTTGTTATTATGTGAACACAGAGATCATTGATCTTATATTTGGTCCCATGAAGAGTGTTTGTAAGTCAAGCTTTCAAACACCTATTCACTGCAAGCAGTGAAACTTATGGAGAAGATACATAAATCACTGTGTAGATTGTAGAACATTGGAAACTAAACATAGATTTTAAACATTTTTACCACTGAAGTAATTAAGCACCTTATGAGTTTGCCCGAAGTGTGGAATAGAATTAAAAACTTTTTGATTCTACTTGACTGGTAATTGACGTGTCTTATCTACTCATCCTCCTGCTCTTCAAAAGGAATCAAAATATGCTTTTTCAAAACTAAAGAAACAACAGAAACAATAAGATAAAATAGAATTAAAAGTGCAAGGCTGACAATAATTAAATATATAAACTATTTTATACATTATTACATGTCATGGACATTTCCTGTTCCCTTTTCATCGACAGGGTAAAGGAGAAATGAAAACCTATTGGTTGGCTGGCAGACAAGGGGAGCAATCTATGAAGGAAATGTGCAAAATATTCAAAGCAGAGCACCTCAGGAGAAAACAGGGGTACATGTCATATAATATCTACACATCTAAATATAGTACCTACACACCCACAAATATAATAACCCGCACATCTAAATATAGTACCTATCTATCTATTGATCTTTTGAGCCGTAGCCGGCCCATAGGGCGTAGACCAAAATACACCTTCTCCTATCTGAATTTTTGTTCTAGAAGTTTTCTTTTAAAGATATTTTATCAAATCTTGCCATCTGTCTCTGTTCTGTGCAAGCAGCTCTATCTCATTGAGGGAGCCGAATCCTGCTGCTCTTGTCTCTCGCATTAATGTTCTTCTCAGTGTCTCCCTGAGTCTTTCTCTTTTTCTCTTACCTGTTGTTTCTCATATGAGGGCTTGCTTTGCTATTCGGTTATTATCTCTTCTCATCATATGTCCAACATATGACCATCATCTTTTTTATTACTGAAGATATTAGTGGTTGATTGGCGATTTCTCTAATTTCTTCATTTGTTTTGAATTCGTTCCACGCTATACCAAGTATTTTCCTTAGACATTTATTTTCGAATGCGTTCAACTTTGTTTCTATATCTCTTGTTGTTTTCCAGCTTTCACACGCATACGTAAGGGTTGATAGCACATTTGATTTGAATAGTCTAAGTTTTGTGTTTGTGCTGATTAGTTTTGATTTCCACAACTTTTCAAGGCTTCTGAAAGACATTGCTGCTTTAGCTATTCTGATTCTAATTTCTTTACTTGTATCCCTTTCTCGATCAATGTGACTTCCAAGATAGATAAAGTGATCGATCTCTTCTACTGGTTTGTTTTCCATGTATATTTTGTCATCTGTTGGAATTAAACTTTTCATGACTTTAGTCTTTTCATGATTGATCTCAAGCCCAATTTTGCTGGCTATTGATGATAGTTCATTTGTGTTTTCCTGCATTGTTTTTATCTGACTGCTGATGAGAACTATGTCATCATTTACCAGTGCAGCATTTCTTCATTATGAAGTCCATAGCAATTCCAAATAACAAGGGTGATAAAATACACCCTTGTTGTTGATTATTTGTCATTTTTTCCGAGTGCTGTAAACATACCTCTTCCCCTGAATTGATTCACTGATAAAATACATCCTTGTTTAACCCCAGTTTCTATTGGGAAACATTCGCTCAGTCCTTCCTCTGTTCGAACTGCACATGTGTAACCATCATACATGTCTTTGATAATATTTATGATTTTTGATGGTAAGCCATATTGCTTCAGAATTTTCCACAAAGAATCTCTATGAATACTATCAAATGCTTTTTTGAAGTCGATGAAGTTAAGTACAAAAGGTTTTTGCTTTTCAATGTGTTCCTCTAATATAAATCGTAGAGTGAAAATGTGGTCAATGCAGCTTCTCCCTTTTCTAAACCCAGCCTGTTCTTCACGCATTACTGTATCTATTGAATCCTTTATTCTATTTAGGATGATTTTGCAGAATAACTTTGAGGCAACAATATAGTACCTACACACCCACAAATATAATACCTGCGCATATAAATATAGTACCTACACACTCACTAATATAATGTCCACACATCTAAATATAGTACCTACACACTCACTAATATAATGTCCACACTTCTAAATATAGTACCAACACACCTACTGATATAATGTCCACAAATCTAAATATAGTACCTACACACCCACAAATATAATATTCATACATCTAAATATAATTACATGTGATGAGAAGAGATAATAACCAAATAGCAAAGCAAGCCTTCATGTGGGAAACAACAGGTAAGAGAAAAAGAGGAAGACCCAGAGAGACACTGAGAAGAACATTGCTGAGAGAGGCAAAAGCAGCAGGAATCGACTCCCTCATTGAGATAGAGCTGCTTGCACAGAACAGAGACAAATGGCGAGATTTGATAAAATATCTTTAAAATAATTGAAAACTGTTAGAACACAAATTCAGATAAGAGAAGAAGTATCTTGGTCTACGCCCTATGTGCTGGCTATGGCTCGAAAGGTCAATAGATAGAAATATAATTCCTACACATCCACAAATATAATACCCACACATAGAAATATAGTACCTACACATCCACAAATATAATATCCACACACCCACTAATATAATGTCCACAAATGTGCTTCTATGCTTATAACATAGATACTAAATGCACACAAACTTAAAAGACAGGTAAAAGATACCACAGTTTCATGTTTATCAAAATTTGTTCTTACATTTTCATGACAGGTATACAGAAAACCCCTACGACCTACATGCACTGCACAACTCATCTTCTTCGTCAAACTTCATTACCATGCCAGATATGAATGATGAGGATGAACGCGAACTCGAAATGACCCTTCAGTCTGTCATTGATGATGGTAGGGTGTATATCCTGGAGAGCACGTTTTGAGATTGTTTGAAAATAATCAAACTTTATTGGGCGTATTAATGATAAAAAAAATATTTAAAAATTCATGTAATAAAGTTTGAACAATCATCATCAAGTACCATGTCTGCTGGCATAGGTGATTATGTATCTTCACAACTTTCAATATCAACAGTTATTTATCATTATGTTGTTGATTTTCTGCCAAGCCATTCTCCCAAGCTTTCTATTATCTTTTCTCTTTGCTTCCCTCTATCTCTTCGTTTCTCAATTTTCCCAATTGTTACAATATATTCCAGCTGTTCCCTTCTCATAACATAGCCAAAAAAATGATGATTGTTTCTTCCTAATATTGGATATTAGCTCTCTTTCTGCTTTGGCTCTTTCAGAACGTTTTCATTGCTCTTCGTAGCTGTCCATGGTATTCTCAATATTTTTCTGTAAACCACATTTCTACAGCCTCCAGTGATTTTCTTGTCTGTTGTCCATGATTCACATCCATATGTTAAGACTGACTCTACATAAAATTTAAGAACTATTTTTCTTATTTTTATTGTCAAAACTGGATTGCATAGTATCATCCTTATATTTTGGGAAAGCTACTTTTACCTGATCCATTCTCACCTCTGTTGTACATCTGCCACCTGAGGTTAACATTGTTCCTAGATATTTAAATTCATTTACCTGTTTTAATATTGTTCCACTTGTCTTTATTGTGCATTGCGGTGAAGTTTTTTTCTTTGTTGCTTCCATTACTTCTGTCTTTTTGCTATTAAGGTTTGAACAATATTATTATATTATTATATAATTCATAAAGAATATTTGCTTTAGATAAAAATTTGGCTTGGTCATTCTTGTCTTCCCTTTGAATATAATCTCACCTTATAACTGCACCTCTTGTCTTAATCTTTCTTGGGGTGTGTTCTTGAATTCTGACACATGTGGATCTTGCTATGTTTTTTTTTGGTTATAGTTTTAATTCCTCCACACTTTTTTCTTTGTTTGTGTGTTGCAATCAAACAGGTCTGTGCAGAAGCACAGTTATCTATATTTCAATTTATTGTTAGATTTTTTTTAATGGCAAACAGCTTCCTACTTTTTATTAATTTTGTTTACGTATTCCAGATACTTTCTTTATTCACCATCTGCGTAGGCTGCTTGTTTTTTCAACAATTATTTGCAAGGAAATCAATATTTTGTGTACAGCTTTTCAGTTGTATTAACTGCAATTTTCATCTTCATCATCAACGAGTGCCTTCTCTGCAACGAAGGTTGGCTACCATGGATCGCCATACTACTGTTTCTTGCTTTGATGGTGCAGGCTGTCATAAATTGACTTGTCCATCCTTTGATGCTACTCGTCCATGTTAGTCTTGGTCTGCCTCTGTCACCTTGTATTTTCCCTTCCAATATTACTTTTAGTATGCTGTTGTGTCTTTTAGTAGTTCTCTTTTTATTTTCAGTTGTTTTAAAACTTCATCATTTGTTTTCTTTACTTTCCATCCACTTCTACCTATTCTTCTATAAATCTACATTTCAAAAGCTTCAATTTTCTGTTCTGTTTTCTTGTCTAACGTCCATGTTTCTGCACCATACAGGAAAATTGAGAAGATATAACATTTTGCTATTCTTAGTTTTAGTCCTGGTGTTATTTGTTTTGATGTTAGTATACTTTTAATGGCATTAAAATCACTTGTTGCCATTCCTATTCTTTTGTTTATTTCAGTTTTACATTTTCCATCATTGGTTATAGTATGTCCAAGGTAGTTGTAGCTCTGAATTATCTCCAGGTTTATTCCTTTAACTTTGATATTTATATGTAGATTTTGAGTATTTTCTTTGCTTATGGTCATAACTTGAAACAGTATAAGTGGGACTGTGTGATCTAGATGTAAAAGGGATTTGAATTTTTTTTTTTATTGGATCTGTGGTTTCTTCATAACTTTATCCTACCCTGGTTTCTGGGAAGAGCGATCCAATATGTATCCCTCTTGGATTTCAGAGAAAAATAGAAGGTCCTGGCTGCATTTGTTTGGGTGGATTTCATCTGACACATCCACCTTAGACAGTTAACAGTAAAAAAAAAGTAGGCCTAAAATGGCTGATGTCCTGGCAAAGATTCAGCAAATCTACCCATGCTGAAGATGGATGTGTCAGATTGAAAGGCACAGGTATCACGCCATAAACTAGCAACATATCCATGCCTACTTAACAGGTGAACATTAAGAAGAAACAATAAAAATAGCTCAACATATTAGCAGATACAAATTTAAGCTAAATATTTGTGCAATTTCATAATAGGTCATATTCTTATCATTTTTTAAAATGGCAGTTATAAGTACAGTAGACGGCGTTAACTGTCTTTCTGGCATCCCCTGCACCTTCTTTCAATTCCGGACGTATAGACTTTGTCCCTTCTTCGGAAATCCTTGAAACAAAGTCGAGAGGGGGTTGTGCGACTGGGTAAAGCACTATCTCCATATTCCGTGCCCAGGCAGAGTAGGCAAAGTGAAATGAGGAAGAAAGCACCAATGTTTAAACTTGGCACATGGAACGTAAGGACCATGTGCCCTGGACTTGCTAAAGCAAACACACAGACAGAAGGACAAATTTAAAAGCGCATTTCTAGGCAAGTACTATATGGTGAACTAATACACGGAAAAAGACAAATCGGCAGACCTAAATTATGATATAGAGATATCTGTAAATCATCTCTGAATGACTTCTCCACATGTGAAAATGACTGGGAACATCTGGCAAGTAATCGCACATCATGGAGAACTTGTATAAGGAATGGTATAACATCATTTGAGACTGTGCTAAGGCAAAACTTAGAAGAGAAAAGACTCATGAAAAAGGATGAAAAACCCTGTGGATCAGCTAGCCTGACTTGTTCATTATGTGACCGCATGTCAAACATTGGTAGAATTAGCCATGAGAGAAGCTGTTCGACAAAAAAAAAAACCTAAAAAAAAATAAACAATAGCCTCCACTAGACCGTCTGACAAGACAAAAAGGGCCATATATATAATTATAAGTGTGTCATAAGTATATTTGTCTTGTACATGTGTTGCAGTAAAATTAACTTTTGATGGTAACTATATGACACTTAGAGCATTCATAAAGTAATGCACATTGGTTTTCTCATGAACCACTCATTCAAAAAAGTATGAAATTTTTACACAGTATATATGGATATGTTATGTAAACATTGGTATCATTCAACATAATCCCCATCCACTTGTACAGCTTTACGCCAGCACGCAACAAGTGCATGTGTTCGTAGCCTGTACCAATCTTTGTCTTGAGTAGCCATTTCTTCGCTGCATGAATCACACCTTCATCTTCAAACCTTATTCCACGGAGGGCATCTTTAAGTGGACTAAAGAGATGGAAATCAGAGGGTGCCAAATCAGGGCTGTATGGTGGAGTACAGTCCAACCCAATCTGGTGATTGCATTCCGTTATGCCAGACTGGTGTGAGGGCACATATTGTCATGAAGGAGAAGTAGGTCTGTTGGATTCTTGTGCAGCCAAACTCTGCAAAAACATTGATTGAGTTTTTTCAATGTCTTAACGTAAGCTCCATAAGGGACATGCCTGGAATAACAATTGGAGGTCATAATATAAATAATCTAAGGTATGCTGATGATACAGTCTTAATTGCAAAGAGTGAAAATGAGTTACAAGAAATGTTGGACATTATAGTGAAAGAAAGCAAAAATAAAGGACTCAGCCTTAATAGCAAAAAAGACAGAGGTAATGGTAACAACAAAGAAAAAGACATCACCTCAGTGCAAAATAAAGACAAGTGGAACAATATTAAAACAGGTAAATGAATTTAAATATTTGGGAACTTTGTTAACCTCAGATGGAAGATGTACAAACGAGGTGAGATGCAGAATGGCTCAGGCAAAAGTTGCTTTCCAAAAAATGAGGAAGATACTATGCAATCCATTTTTGACAATAGAAACAAGAAAAAGAATTCTTAAATGTTATGTAGAGCCAGTCTTAACATATGGATGCGAATCATGGACAATAGGACAACAGACAAGAAAATCACTGGAGTCTGAATAGAAATGTGATTTTACAGAAGAATGTTGAGAGTTCCATGGACAGCTAAGAAGAGTAATGAAGATGTTCTGAGAGAGCTCAAAGCAAAAAGAGAGCTAATTTCCAATATTAGGAAGAAACAATCATCATTTTTTGGCCATGAAATGAGAAGAGAACAACTGGAATATATTGTAACAACTGGAAAAATTGAGGGACGAAGAGATAGCGGGAAGCAAAGAGAAAAAATAACAGACAGCTTAAGAGAATGGCTTGGCAGAAGGTCAATAACAGAAATGATAAATAGCTGCTGAGATCGAAAGTTGTGGAGAGACATGATCACCTACGCCAGTAGGCCCTGTACTTGATGATGATGAACGTAAGCTTGTGAAATGATTGTCTCTCCCCTTGGCATGCACAAGAATCACACCTTCAATGTCCCAAAAGACAGTGACCATGACCTTTCCAGCTGAAGATGTCTTGAATTTTCTTTCTTCATGGTTAGTGCGGATGATGCCACTCCATTGACTGTCTTTTTGTCTCAGGTTAAAAATGATATGCCCAGGTTTCATCACCTGTAACAATCTTAGCCAAAGAGTTCTCTTCATCAACATTGAAACGCTCAGTTAAGAAGAAATTGCTTTTCTTTGCAATCAGTGCTCATTTGTGAGATTTCATGGAACTTATCTTACACAAACCTTAGAGAATCTGAGAGTTTTTATAATTGCATTTGCACTACCAATGCTGACTGACAACTTTAAGGTGAACTGTCGAGTATGATGCACTTATCATCAAGAATAATGCCCTCAGCCCATTCCAACATCTCTGCATTAGTAGCTGTGGCAGGCCGTCCACAGCACGGCTGATCAAGAAACTCTGTATCTCCACTCTCTAATTCTTTTATTCTCTGAATCCAGGCAACTTACTGTGCTCCTGTCAACTGCAAACTTCCATACACATCACATAGGCGCTTGTGAATGTTCACAACAGTTTCTTTCTCTAAATTGAGAGATTCTATCACAATTCGCTTATAACACAAGTTGCTAACATGCTCCATTTCAATGGTTTAGTGCAGTCATATTCAGTGCAATTTGGCGCACACAATCGACACATGCCATATTTAAAGTGTGCAAAATTTCATGCTTCTATTTTCATTATTAGCTGATAAAACAAAAAATGTGGTGCATTACCTCTTGAATGCCCATCATATTTTCACAGTTGGGCTGCAGCTAAACAAATAAATTGCAGTAGTAGCTTCTTTAAGGGTATGATCCCCAAGTTGATCATTGTTTTGAGTATTACTCTTTTTCTACTTTCAGTATGAAGTTGGAGAGATACAAACTAGGACTCAAAGCCAAGCCCATGCAGCATATACTTCTCTCCATTTGAGTGACATACCCAAAACAGCAAAAGCTCATGAAGGGATGCCTGGGTGGTTATATGTTTTCATTAGGTTAACATAGGAACTCCACCTCTTAAATATTCCTCTGGGTTTACTCCAAACTTTTACTATAAAGAACATCGAATATAGAACAAAGAATAAACAAAAATAAAAGCAAATATGTGATGAAAAATGGTGCAGTTTAATTTATGTTAAATATTTATTCTCGTATATTACATAGTTTGACTACATCAGACTGACAGTATCCACCTCATACATTGCAAACTAAGGAGTATGTCAAATCCACAAACATCTTTGCCAATTCACAGTGTTGCAAATTACTGCATAACAGACTAAATTTTATCCAAAGACACTGAAATATTAGTTATAATGAATACAGCCCAATATTAGCTTTTCAAAATATCAAGTTGCCTCCTTGCATGTCAAGTAAAAAGGTGTACATTTCACATAGTTATGGATACATTTTTATCCATATAACTAACAACAGCTGATCAGATGAGTTATATGCCTTCCTCTCCCAACACTACCCCATGACTAGTTATTTTTATTATAAGACTTTACAATGAACTGTGCTATGTATACAATACAATTTACTGTTGTGCATGATGCAATGCCTAAAATGTCATAAATTATATTGCGTATGTGAGTGTATTCTCTTGCAATGGTATAAACCCAATATAAAACTTATATAATGGTGAAGTTTCTAATTACTGCTGTGCTACAGAGTTTGTGCACATGGGTCCAAGTTACCAAGGATTTTATGAAGACTTTCGAGGGGGATATTGGAGCACATAGGGATTATTTATCCAATGTGCAGTGACAATGGTCCAAATAGCAACTATTTCTAATTAATGAGTGAAACTGGCATATTCGAAAGGGATCCTATCATTCAATAAGCGCATATGTAAGTTTGTTATTTAGCAGTCATTCTTATAACAAAAGCAACACTGAGTCAGTCATTAAACTATATATATATATATATATAAACTTTAACAGTGATAATTTCACACAGCAGGGTGTCACTAGGAACAAATCTTTTATATTATATAACTACTCAGAACTTATTCCAATTCATTTTATGTTTACAAATTTATGTCACAATTTACAGTTACTAATACTGTGAAACTTGTTCACAGAAAGTATTATTTGAGTAAAGTTAGCAAAGGTTTCCTCCATGACTTGCTAGTGGTATGGGGAATATCGTGTTAGCGACTATATTTTTCCATGATCAATTGCACATTTTTGGTGATCGATATCATACCAGGCCACCTCTACCTCCTAGAGAAACTCTGGTACCCATTTTTAGAGGCTTGGGACCCGACACCCCCCCCCCCCCCAAACCACTGCTTTGTCTGTCTGGAAAAAATAATCTGCCACTTCTGGAAAATGAACCCAGGATCTTCTGAGTAGCAGGAAGTGGATGCACTCACCACTCAGGACTATTTTGAGTAGCAGGAAGTGGATGCACTCACCACTCAGGACTATTTTGAGTAGTAGGAAGTGGGTGCACTCACCACTCAGGACTATTTTGAGTAGCAGGAAGTGGGTGCACTCACCACTCAGGACTATTCTGAGTAGCAGGAAGTGGATGCACTCAGGACTATAGAGTAGTATTCTATTTTTCTGTATTTGGGATCACATAAGATTCTATTTTTTCGTATGTGGTATCATATATTAAATGTGATTTGTTAAATGGCAGTTTCTGAATTGTCATAAATTACTGTATATGTGTGTGTTGGTTGCAGTAAAAAAAAAAAAATGAGCTATACTTTTCCTACACTTACTTAAAAATGAGTTATACTTTTTCTACACTTACTTAAAAATGAGTCTGAATGAGATTACCAAGTCTTTGTAAAAATGTAGATATGCCTCTTCTAAATCGTTATGTGCAATTATTAATAGCCACAATTCACAGGTGCTTTTACTAATTACTTGACCATGTTTATGTTTCAGCATATGTTTATATAATGAAATGTACTGGTGTCATATAACGCATGATTGTATATAGCCTCACAAATTTTGTAATCATAAACACCATCTGCTATAGCACAAGCTATAGCTAACTGTTTCATTGTGCAAATGACCAATAAATGTTCATGTCATCATACAATATTTGCTGATTCTTGGAATTGTTTATACTTCTTGTGTTGTCTTCTAGTGTAAATAATAATGTAAATTTGCTGTTAGTTTCTAATCACATAATAAAAGGGAAAAAAGTAAAGTCCCTCCATGTATGGGGAATATGGTGTTAGTGACCACATTTTTCAATGACCAATGGCATATTTTATGGGTGATGTGGTCACTATCACACCAGGCCCACTTTCCCTGATTATCTATCTTTCGTTTGCCTGAAGTATTGTCTATATCTGCAATGTCGTTTCCTGTATAAATTTTACTGTCTTTTGTAATTCTTGCAGTGGCCCATATAGTTTTGTCTGTAGTGTTGTATCTATGGGCCAATGGATTTTCCTCAGTCTACTATATTCAGTGCAGTCTTGAAGTATGTGTTCAGCAGTCTGGGGTGCCTGTCCACATGTACAAGTAGTTGATGTGCCGATCTTGAATTTTGTATACATGTGACTATGATTTTCATCAGTTTCCCTGATTAAAAAAAAAAACTGGTACCTATTTTCAGAAGCTGAGTGAACCTCAATCTGAAACAAATTTTTCTTTTTACATTTAGGAATTGAACTGTGAACCTTCTAGTCAGTAATAAGGCACAAACATTGAGCCACCAAACCTTCTAATCACGCAATAAGCTCTTATTGAAGACAATGAACAACAGATGAAATTTGTATACTACAAATCAGTTGTACTAGTTTATGGAGATCATATGAGCCAAAATCTATTATAAAATACCATTATTATTAACTCTTTTAGTACGAAAGCTTTTTATCAATGCAACGGAAGAGATTTCAGAGACAATTTTTTATGGTTTTAGAATAAATCTACATATTAATATTCATACAACATATTATATATGAATTTTTAAATAATTAAACAAGGAATTAGATTTCACTAATGCCAAGATGATTCAAGACATGTAAAAAAGAAATACGGTTTGATGATGTTTCACACTAATGAAATTGAGAGTGGCACATTTTGCGTCGAAATGTACATTGCCGATATCAGCATGGCACACAGTATGGTGAAACGTACGGAAAGAGTTAATATTTTTTTTCCATATATCTACTCTTGTTATATTTGTCATAATTATCTGTACAGATGCCCCTCCCTTTTCATGTCAATGTGTTTTAACTCAGAAGATGACAGAGTAATAGAGATATAGTGATTCACTTTTGAGAAGAAATACAAGAAATATAAACACAGTGATTCACTTTGGAGAAGAAAAACAAAAAATATAAATACAGTAACTCACTGTGGAGTAGAAAAACAGAATGATCAATGCAACAATGATTGGTGTTAGATACATGTGAAAAACTCCAGCAAATTATGTAGACACTGATACAATTTTGAAAATAAATAAACAGAAGCAGTAATATATCCTCCCTCACCACCAATGCAAAAGGCATTGAAGAAAATATTAATGTCAATGATCTTCAAGAATACAGTATAACTGAAGTTTCAGCAATGAGAGAGAAAGAAAGAATGCACAGAAAAAAAGATCTAAATAAAAAGAAAATAGTAAATCAAACAAACTGTGTCATTATGAATGATACTATAAGATAAAATAAAAAAAAAAACAGCAAGGGGTTCCCTTCAAAGGATGAAGAATATGGTGATAGTGTCCATATTTGTCAATGACCAATGGGTGATGTGGACTGTTTGATGCAAAAAGGATTCATTTTGCTGATGAACTAAAAACAAAAATGATTTATATTACAGATAAGCTCAATACAAATATTTGTGTTTATGTTTATATTAATTTAACTGAGATTGCAATTCATATTAGTGATTTACAATATCAAAGTCCTGTTGATCATAAAATATGAGATGATCACTGTCTATTTCAAAACCAGGTGACCAGACATAACTCACACCTTTCATCCTGTAAGGGCTATTTTATTTTGTAAGTGTCTTTTTTTTAAAAGGACTTTTTAGCTTTACAAGTCATTTGTAAAGTAAATTTGTACACTTTTGTACATAGTTTTTTGTATTAAAATAAATCCACACATAAAATTTTACAATAACATTTATGCAGAATTATGAAAAAGTTCTGCTTTTATGTGTGAACTTGCCAATCAACTTGCACCAAACCTATGTTTGAAATGGACTATAAATACTAATGCCACCCAACCACACTACATGGACACATATAACCAATAAAAATATGCTTTTTTTTAACTATCTATCTATCTATTGACCTTTCGAGCCGTAGCCGGTCCATAGGGCGTAGACCAAGATGCTCCTTCTCTTATCTGAATTTTTGTTCTAGCAGTTTTCAATTCTTTTAAAGATGTTTTATCAAATCTCGCCATTTGTCTCTGTTCTGTGCAAGCAGCTTTATCTCATTGAGGGAGCCGATTCCTACTGCTCTTGTCTCTCTCATCAATGTTCTTCTCAGTGTCTCTCTGGGTCTTCCTCTTTTTCTCTTACCTGTTGTTTCCCACATGAGGGCTTGCTTTGCTATTTGGTTATTATCTCTTCTCATCACATGTCCAACATATGACCATCGTCTTTTCTTTATTACTGAAGATATTAGTGGTTGATAAAGAATAGTTTACAATGCGTGGTTTTTCCAAGCAGTCACCCATCTAAGTACTAACCCCACCTTACGTTGCTTGCCTTCGGTGATCGTACGAGAACCGGTATTTTCAACGTGGTATGGCCGTAGACATTTTTTTAACAACAAAGTTTTAAATGGCATATGTAGACAGTTTAATATAGACTTAAAGAGATATAGTCAGAGGTTGAACAGATCATGCCTTACCGATAGGAATACAAAGAAATGTAAAGTTTTTTTTTTTCCTCATTTTTTTTTTTTTTTTTTTTTTGGTGTGGTGTACAGGTTTACTGTTAAAAAACATGGGAGATAATGATGATAGCAAGAACAGCCAAGCATGTTAATTTTGGTTACATATCAGTGTAAGACTAATATTATAACTATAAAATATAATGATAATAATAGATTGATGAACACAATTACTAACAAAAATGACATATCAATTTACAACTATATCAGAACAATGATGAAGTCTGCTGATAAATATTTCACAGACAAATAACGGACACCAATGCACGCTCAGACAGGTCACAGAAAAATATCTCAAACTGCCATTTGAATCTCCATGTTTCACAATATAACATGTTAAAATAACATCATGATAATAGTGAAATAACAACAGTAAAATAATATATACTGATTATGTAGCTGGGAGGTAAGAGATTGAATCTTAACTCTTTCCGTACGGAAGCTTTTTATTGATGCAACGGAAGAGATTTCAGAGACACAATTTTTCATGGTTTTAAGAATCAATCTACATGTTTTTTTTATCTAACATATAACATATTATACATGAATTCTTAGGTAATTAAACAAGGTATTAGATTTCATCAATACCAAGATGATACAAGACATGTAAAAAGAATATGGTTTGATGGAGTTCACACTAATCAAATTAAGCGTGGCACACTATGCAGCGAAACGTGCGCTACCGAAATTGGTATGGCACACAGTGCGGCGAAACGTACGGAAAGAGTTAAGAATGAAGCTTATAAAATATAGGGCAGCTCATAAATATATGATTTTTAAGGCCAAAAAAACAAGTCAGCATTTTAGGTAACAAAAAAATCCTGCCCAACACGATTCAACCAATAAACCTAATTCAATCAAATACTGGCTGAGTGTAGGGTTGTCAGGTTTTTCCCGTAATATATGTTTTTTTTCATTACATATTACAGATTACATTTTTCTTTTTCTTGTAAACCGATTTCTTATATTTTTTCTCATGTCCACAAAACTTTTCTATATTTTAAAACTTGCAGGAAACTGAATATGTGACACCATTTTTGCTCATACAATGTTTTATTATTTTTGATAAGAAGAAATTATATGTGATTAATGTAAAATTATCAATTCATTTTTACCAAATTAGACAGTGTATTTATTATGTTATGTCTTTCTTGATAGATTTCAATAGGATGTGGTAGCGGGTAGCCTCAATTAGTTATTAGTGTGGCGGTAGCAGTAGTAAGCTATGGTACTAGTACATAAATTACATATCATGTGTAGTGCCAATGCCATAAAATACAGTATCATAAGTGGTTTATGATCGTGAAAATCTAGCTTTTTTTCCCTTTAAAAAAAAAAAAAACAGGAAATTTTCCTTTTTTTCTTCCGTTTATTCCTGACAAAAACCTGACAACCCTAGCTCAGTGTCAAGTACAGATAAAGATGACAATGAAAAGATAATGATTACTCTCAACTAAAATGATGTGGCTTTACTGGGTAATATTAAGAAATCTATAGACAACTTAATGGACCAGTATGGAGGTGTTGAAGGAAGTACACAAAAGGTTTGCTATGTAGGGATCAGAGTACATCATAACACTGACAAAATTGGCAGATACCTGATGATACATAAACTTCATATCACCATACTGTGAAATTTCATGTTTTTTTCTATCTGGAAAAACGTCACCAACAGAATTAATGAACAACATTCAATATGAGATGTTGTGATTGTTTATGTTACTTTCCAACTAGTAAGGTTTTCCTCTAATTTATAAAGAATTTTCTATTTTAAAAATAGACTTGCAAACCTCTTATAGCATTGGTAAGATAAATTATAGACTATCAGTGAGACTTTCTGTATTCTTCTTTTAAATATCAATAAAAATACACATAAAATTAAACAAAAATAAAATTGTGAAAATATTTATATTTCTACCTATAGGTGTGTTAGCCAATTAAGTCATATTAAACCTACATTTGAAACAGAATATAAACACCACACCTGCAATGCCAGTACCTGTTATCTTGTTCTTCAGCATACACACCAGTTATGTGGATGCGCTGTGCTGCAGTTTATGGAAAGCTGCAATTTCTGCCCCTTTCAGCCAAATATATCCAACTTCAGCACGAGTCAATTTTTAATTGCTCAACCAATGGCAGGGACCATTTAGGACTACATTCCTTAACTTAACTGCCAAGGATTTATTAAGATGCCCATGGGGATTCCTGTTCTTTTGCCATTATCTGAAAGGGCTAGACATTGGATCTTGATATCCAGACTACCCAGATTACCCAGGTAGGATTTATTGAAATCGGACCAACAGTATTTTAACCTATTGAAAGCCACAAACAAAACATGGATTCGAAAAGATAAATTTCCACTTTGTGCTGCAAGATTCTAACTCGGGATATTCATGTCCAAAGGCAGACATCTTACCTCTAGCCCACCAATTCCTCTTTGCTTATTATTACTGTATAATTATTGCCTTTGCATAAGGATTTCTAACCACTTGTCATTTTGTGATGGCCACAATGAAGTTTTTTGAAAATGCTACAATAATTTAATATTTTTATACAACTCACATTTCTGTTAAATATAAGGCTGTGAATTCAATTAATTTAATTATATACTTTTATTGAAAATGCACTGTTGTGCTATTTTTATTAATTTGTAAACAATTTAGTTTTAATTTGCTGCTATTTATTTGTTATTTAATGCTTTATTTTTGTACAAATAACTAAATCTACTAAGTGCTTGCTGTACGAAATAGCTAGTCTGGCTTATTATTCTGAAGGTAGCTGAATGGAACTTGCTCAACTTTTACAGAATTTCCCCAAAAGATAGCACATGGTTATGATACTATTTAATCACCAAATGAAAGATTGGGAAACCCCTTACAATAAGGCGAAACAATTCCGCGAAAGTGTTGAGCCATTTTCAAGATATAATCATTTCTTAGCACAGCTGTAAAGTTACTTTTTTTAATTCTTTTAATTTTCTGTTACTATGAAAAATAAGAAAATTGAAATCAATTTAGATTGATTGTGAATTTCTTCATAAATGAGTGAAATTCCAAAGTGATCTGAGAAAGCTGTCAGGTTTTTATTCAATTAATGAATAAACTGTGATCATCTCTTTGAAATTGACTGCATTTATAAAACATTTTCTAAATATGTAAAGAGTTTTATATTACTGTAGTGGGAAAGATAATAAGTAAGCAAAATTTACTAGAAAAAGTCAGGAGCTCAAGGATCTAAAAATAATGGACCCAACTTCTTGATATAATTTACAATACACACACACCTGTAGATTAGCAAACACCTTTGCTCCTCATTTAGATCAAGAGACACAATTGAATTTGACAAATTATTATATGTGGAATGAATATGTTTCTGTATTGAGTGAAAATTGTGAGAAAAAAAGCATTTGTTTTGTAGCTTCTGGTTGGATTATCAGACAGAATTGGATTATCAGACAGAACAAGTATTTGGAGCATCTATTTTCTCCTTACAAAGATAGTTGATTACTTTGATTCTTAGCAATGCAGAATGCTTGAGGACTTTCTCAATGATGAAGAAAAAAAACACACACAGATTGGAGAAAGTCTTTAACCCCAGATTATGATGCAGTAGTAAAAATTAGAGTATCAAAAGACAAATTCTTCCAAATTTGATTTTGATAGTTTGTTGTGTTCAACATGGAACCCCCCCCCAATCTGTGTACCTTCCTAATTACTACACCCGGTGATCTCTGAATGTTTAATTTGTTTCTATTAATGTAGAATTTTTTTATTTATTTACCAGGAAATTGCCTTGGTCGTCTGCAACATCAAACAACTCTTGGTGGCTCAGGATACTCAAAGAATAATGCTATGAGGCAGCCAAATATACTAACGAATTTACAGCGAATAGGCAAAATAACACTTCTGGTCCATGTGGCCAATTTTGGGTCATAAGCCAACCTGAGACAGGAAATCCGAGTTCTGTGCGTGTGTATAATTGGTAAACTCAGTTGTGTATCAAAAGTTCAAAGAAAATACTATTTATAGTACTCCTAATGTTACAATTAGGTGATAGTAGTTTGTACTAAGGAATTTAACGAAGAGCATCACATGTAAGTATCGTAATTAAGGGTTAGATACATCTTAACTTATTTGCAAAGTAAAAGTAATACAGACACCATCTGCATGGACTTCGGAGCTACACATTGTGTACTGACTGACAAGTGCGATTAGAGGCCACAGAGATGGGATTTCTCAAAAGAATGTTGAGAGTTCCCTGGACAGCTAAAAAGACCAACGAGGAAATTATCAAAGAGGCCAACACAAAAATGGAGTTCCTAAGAAACATCAGAAAGAAACAATCAACATTTTTTGGGCACATCATGAGAAGAGGAAAGTTGGAATACTTGGTTACAACTGGCAAAATACAGAGAGAGAGAGATCGCGGTTGTCAAAGAGAGAAAATACTGGATAGCTTTGTGTCATGACATGGAAAACATTCAACAAAAGAACTGATAAGATGCACCGTAGATAGAAGTGTGTGGAAATACATGATCGTCTACACCAACTGGTATAGCACATGATGATGATTATAAAAACACTACAAAAATTTGCTAAGTTTTTTTCCTCATTTGTACGGATGTTTTCAGTCTAGTGTACAGGTCTGCTTTTAAAAATGTTGGAAGGTATGACTGGTGGATGTGACACATTTAAAAGAAGAATTTATACCATAAGTAAGAAACAACTTAAAGACTGAAAAAAACAAAGAATCACTCTAATAGAAACATCAGGCGCAAACATTACAGCATAAAGTATTTAAATTATAAATTTAGGATCAACAATTTATTACATGGCAGTTCACGAACAACAATATGTCACGATATAAATGGCTCTGGAGTAAATCAATGTTTCCAGATCCTTGGGGAAATATCTTAATTAAATATCATTGCAATTAACAAAACAAAATGGAACAACTTTAAATATGTGTTGAATATGAACAAATGTCACAAATGAGATGATGGAAGTATAAGAAAGAGATCTGGGAGTAAAATTAGGTACAGAGCTGGGCAACTGAGAGGATAGTTTGTTCAGAAGTTAATATAACTAGCAAGTTACAAGAATTATCAACATCAAATCACCTGTTAGGATGAACTCAGCACATATACTCTACCCTGAGTGTAATATATATTCTTTTAATCAGTAAAACACACATCATTAAAACCAATATTAATTTTAAAATGTACTACATCTGGATTTTTTCCCACACTCTGCAGTAAAAATAAATGGTCTATTTTTAAGAAAACATATCAGAAATATCAACTGACTGCCATCATACACAATATGCAATGATAGTAAATTCTTCAAACACAGCTTTTTGAAAGATCACAATCGTATCCTCAGAAGCAGTAGCACCCCCTCCCTCCTTGTTTAGAAAGTGCTTCATCTCTTTAGCTTCCTGACTATCTTAATGTAAGCAGGTGGAACTGGGGTATGACTCCTAATGTAATAATGAGCATGAGAACTATCAAAACTTCCTAAGTGTTGTCAGACTATTCTATCAACATATCTTGTACATAATATGCAACATAAAGTGATTAACATTTACTGTAAACAGAAAGATCATTAAAAACGTTACATCCTGTTTATTTGTTATCTGAGATTCAAGTCTATAAAAAGAATATGTTACTAAATAACACAAGAACATTATCTTTCTCACGTACAGCAACTGAAATGTGGTTGATTTATTGATTTGACAAGTATTTACATACCACAGACATTTTGAAAACAATCAAGAAGATGTGAAGTAAAACAGAAACTGTCAGCAATAACAAAAAATTAAATATAGAATGAGAAGATATATCTAACAATAAATACCTGAAGCTCTGAAACTTTCAGAACAAGAATTGATAAATATGGAAGAAAGATTATCACCGCCAGTTAGAATGAAAGAAAATAGCTATGTCATGCCACATGGCATATATGGAATAAGGTGTTAGTGTCAATAATTTTTATTGAACATTTGCGCAATATTTTTGGAGTAATGTAGTCAGTATTGCATCCATGCAGTTATTCTCCCAGAAAAAAATCAGGTACTCATTTAAGGCTAGGGGAACCTGGAAGCCTATCAGGATAGAACTCAATCTCTTGCCTTTTTTTAGTCCAGTTCACTAACCAGTTTTTTTTCTTAACATTGATAATTTAGGAAATTAGTTCTTGTAAGAAGAATTATTCCAAATATAAACTAATTTATCATTTTTCTTTGGGGTCAAAATGCAAACCTAATTCACTGTAAACATGTGTAAAATTTCAGGATAAAAATATTAGATTAAAAAATGGTATGGTTACACCTTCATGGAGAGAAAAAAATGGCACAAGACAATATCTGACAACATACCCTTAGACCTTCTGTAAGAACACAACAATACACATACTAAAATGAAGGTTACAACACTGGATAGTGTCTTGTGCAGTTTTTTTTATCTTCATCCAGTTTTAGCCCTGCTCTTTTGATATCTTATTTTCAACTTATCATTATCTTTACAGCAGCATTATTGATTATGTATTTATGCCCAACCCCTCTACTCATAAAATGTTAGTACTGACTTTCGGTCAATATGACGAATAGGCGACAGGAACCGTTGAGGCTCTGTTTAAAAAGTGTTCCTTGTTGCAGTTTCCTCATATTCCAAGTTCGGCTTGTTGCCGGAGCTACTGAGTTTAGTGCTCTCTGCACACCATGAGCTGTGTATTTCATCTGGATGTTTTGATATTCCAATTGTTTACGATGAATGATGATATCGCATGACGAAGTACAGTTTTACTACGTTCACTTTCGGTGCAGTAACGCCTTATGTCTTTTGGCATGTACTATAGCTGCTATGATGGGGACTGCATTTGCCTTTCTTTGTTTAGATCCTTCAATGCGATGAGATTTTAAT
This sequence comes from Megaustenia siamemsis, assembly GCA_032433765.1. NCBI lineage: Eukaryota > Metazoa > Mollusca > Gastropoda > Stylommatophora > Ariophantidae > Megaustenia > Megaustenia siamemsis. The sequence continues at coordinate 55,608,744 of JAVIAB010000024.1, forward strand.
TTGGACTATTCCATTGACATGGGCAGTTGAGCAATTATGGATCTTAATTCATTTGCAGTGATGCCGGGGCCTTCGACTAATTACAACTACAACTAGTACTAACTTCTAGTAAAATTAAAAGCACAAAACAAAAATAATATTGCTTCTATTTTTTAAATAAATAACATAAACAACTAATGTATCAGAGGGAAACACAGTGGCTTGTTACATAAAGAGAAAAATTGTAATCTGAAACAACTAGTAAAACTGATAGAAAGAAAACAAATAGAAATTTTATAAATCAGCAAATGCATTAAAAACATTCAAGCTGATAAAGTGCTGAGGATAGGAAACAAGGGAGAAAATCTTGATTAACTTTGCAAATTGGAGAGAGAAATAGAGAAGAGGAAAAATGAGTGTAATCTTTGTGTTCATTTATGCTGCTAAACCTAAATACATAAACTAAGCATTATATTTTGTATGTGGTGAGGAAATAATGTTACGTTTGATCTCTTCGCATTCATCACAATAACAGAGCACTTACTTCCATACTTCTAAATCAGTAAATTAATATTACTGCAGCCATTCTTGTATTCAACATACTACCTTTACAAAAAAACTCAAGTCATGGAGATCGCTGATTTCAGCATAACATATTGTATGTTCAACAATAATTTCAATATGTACCTTGTAATTTACCTCAAAAAATTAAAACATGACAGTTTTTTTTTTAAAAAGTTAAAGTGAAATTCATTTCTTGACTACAGTCTTTGGTGTAACTTTTGCTTTCAAATCCTTCTTGACCTCTGTGGATGGACTTTTCTTGAGGATTGAGAAATCTTTCTTCACTCCAGGACTTGTACTGGACATGGTCTTTTTGATTGTGACAGAACTGTCTACTTTGTTTGAGAGAATTGGTTTTCCTTTTCTGACATCATTTGTTGATTTACTAGCCCCCACTGACTTCACACTTCCCACAACAGGGCTACTCTCCTTACTGGCAACAGGAGTACTGTCTCTGCTAGCAGTGTTCACACTGTCTTTACTGCCTAAATCTGCTGGTTTTTTAACTGTTTCCTTTTCCGTAATCTCCTTTTTGTCTGGACATGCTAAGACTGTAGAATCACACTCTGTATCTGTGTTATCATCGTCATCATCTTCTTGTTTACCAACTTCTTTTAACTCTTTCTTTATCTCAGTGGGCACTATCCTATCTCTGCTAGTAGTGCATATCTCAAGCATTTCTCTCAAAGCTTTGTTCTCCAACTCAAGTCTGCTCAAACGCTCCTTTTCTGCACACCCTGTGGATTCATCCACCTGAATTGTCAAAAAAAATGCAAAATAGCTATATTATCACACACCAAAAAATATAATTGGAAAATAACTACTGTCAAAATATTCCTCCTAAATATAATTTACACAAATTAACACCAAAATATCAGGATCAGTATTTTAAAACTTTAGCCACAAAAAGTTGTGTCAATAGGTCTCACAGAAAAAATACAAGAAATATCTGCTGCCAGTGACAGAAGTTAAATTGGGTACAACAAAACAAAGCTGGCGCAAGGAAGGGAAGGAGAGAGTGAGTTTGAGAGAGAAAGAAAGAGAAACAGATAAAGAATTTGATCCAGTACTTTAGGTTCATAAAGTGCTTCACAATCATCCTGAGAGGAATGAGGTTATAGCTCACACACACATATACTGTTTTTGTGTGTATATATATACAAAACATACTTTGTCATGGAGTTGTGAAGTGTTTAAGACTTCACAGAATTAAGGTTCACAATTTAAATCTACATTATGAGTATCAAATCTAAAATCATGCTATTTTTAACAATTCGGCCTAAATGTGCATCCATGTGGGTTAAAAAAACCTTTAGCCCAAGATTATGACATCTTTGTAAGATTTACGAATTCAAAATGCAAATTCTTGGGAATTCAACAGTTTGCTGCAGGCAAACATTACCCCCTTCTCTATACTTTCCAAATTATTGCTTCTGGCTTCCCCTGAGAGTAGGATTTGTTCCCTTTGATGTTGTATATTTTTTTAAACATCACGCGCTCTTTGTAAAATTTACACTGTTTTTTTACATATATATTTAGTAAATTTTCAAGTAATTTTTTTCCTTATGATGGAAAATCTCTTTAGCTGTTATTGGGACATCAAACAAACCTTTGTAACACAGGATAAGCAGCGAACAACACTAAAAGGAAGCCAAACATACAGCTGGAATGATGACTGACACATAAATAGACAAAGTAACACGTATGGTAGCTACGGTGCCATGTGGTAAAATTTCAGGCCATAAATGGAACGTAAGCCAGGAAATAATTACCACATCTGTTTCCTGTTTCTCTCCTTGTGTAAACACACAGCTGTGTAGCAAAAGTTTAAAGAAAATACTATTTTTGGAACTTCCAATGTTACACTTAGTGTTCATAATTTTTACAATGATGTCATAAAAATGTGGCTCACATATAGGTAATAATCTAGGGTTAACTTGAAGAAATAATTTTTGCTACAAATCATTGCAATAACTTTCGCAAGGCAACGTGAAAATGACTTTAATCATTTACAAGCACTAGCGCAGCTATCTGGACCCATGATTGCATAGCACTCATTTTCTCCCCATCCCTGCATGCAGCTTTATAAGTCAGCTAGCGTGTTTTTTCAGTTGTTTCGTTGCCTATCTCATGTTTCAAAGGCTTAATTGATCTCTTGCAGACAGCTCATGAGAACTTCATAGTCAAAAATGATAAAAAGAAAAAAAATATTTTTTTACTTATTGCCAAAAAAAATAATCATACTTTTACTACATCTTTGTAACTTGTACAAAGTTTCACTGTGTTTTTTAAAAAAATGAAAAATCTGAAAGTGATGACTAATCAAGGGATACCCAGGGAGGAGGGAAGGGTTTAGGAAGCTACGCGATGGAAAACAAAATTTTCATGGGACAAACTGTCAAATTTTTAAAAAATGTGTTTTGAAGCAGTCATTTTTACGACTTAGTAATAATCCAGGATTAAAAGCAAGGTGACAATTCTTTCCTTTACTATCTTACTTCTCCAACTTTGTAAAAAAAAAAAAAAAGTAATACTTTTGAGCTAGATCAAGAGAAGTGCACTTACTCATTCATTTCACATTCCTAGTACCTGTAAAGACAGAGGCCAGTGCACTAACCCACTGTCCGTTTCTACACTTGAATTGACATAGTTTTTTTTAGGTACAATGAATATATATATATATATATATAAAAGGGAAGAATATAATTGCAAGCAACTGTTTCCCTCATTCATTGTTAAGTGGCAAATAATTCACAAGCAGTGCAGAAATAGAATCAAGATCCAACAAGATTGTCAAATCATCGGACAACTACCACAACTGTTGTTAAACAAGGAAATAGTATGAAGCAAAACAAGCAATCTACAACACAATCTTCATCCCAACATTGTGCTCCCTGGACGCTAGCCTCAATAAAAATATATATAAGAAAATACATATATTTAAATGAATAAGAAAAATAACCACTACCAAGATGAAATATGTTAGATGTTTGACAGGAAAGAACCTGAGAGAGAGTAGATCATAAATAAGGAACTAAAAAAAAAAGGCTAGTAATAATTCCTGCCATAGTATGCATAAAGAGCAAGATAGATAAAAAGGTTTGGCCACGTGATAAGACAAAAAGATCAAACACAATGCAACGCTCTCTCTCTCTTTAAAGTACCCCCGTCACGCCAATTGGCGTATAGGGAATATGGTGTTCTTCTTCTTCTTTTACCTTTTTAGCTCAAGTGGAGCATATGTCTTCAACAAACATTTTCTAAGTCATTCTGTTTTTTGTCACTTTTTTAAGATCATTCCATGTCTTCCACATCATCTTCATCTCTGCTTCTATCTGTTTTCTCCAAGAATTCTTTTGTCTTCCTCTTTGTCTTTTCCCCAGGGGATTCCAAAAAAGGGCCTGTTGTGTAATACTCTCAGTTGGCTTCCGCAGTGTGTGTCCTATCCAGCGCCATCGTCTTCGCTGTATCTCTTTATCCACTGGTATTTGACTGGTACATTTCCATAATTCTATGTTAGTGATTTTGTCCTGCCAATTCCATCCTTTTATTCTGCGTAAGCATCCATTAATGAAATGTATCTTTGTATCTGTATCTTTGTGATTGTCAATTTTGTTGTTCTCCATGTTTCACAGCCATATAATAGGGACCGACGTAACATTTGAGTTGACAATTTTTATTTTTGTATTTAACCTAATTTCTTTGGATTTCCATATGTTTCCCAGTGCAATGAAAGCTCCTCTTGCTTTTGATATCCTTATTTTGGTATCATTTTCTGTTCCTCCCTCTTTATCTATATTACTGCCCAGATATATGTAAGATTGTACGTCTAGTAGAGGTATTTCTCCTAGTTTTATTTGGTTATTGCCAACTGTATTAATTCTCATAATGTTGGTCTTATCTCTATTAATCTTCAGTCCTAGCTGTTGTGATCTCTCATCAAGTATGCTCATTTTATCCTGCATCTGTTGATGGCTGTGTGATAGGAGAGCTATGTCATCAGCAAAGTCTAAATCATCAAGTTGTTTGGTCAGTGACCACTGGATCCCATTTCTGTTGTTTTGAGTTATTTTCATAATCCAATCTATGGTCAGTAGAAAGAAAAATGGAGACAGAAGGCATCCCTGCCTTACTCCTGTTCTTATTTCAAGTGCTTCTGTAAGCTGTTCTTCATGCACCACACTACATTTCGTTCCTTCATACATCGTTTTTATCAGGTTAATAAACTTTATGGGGATTCCGTAATGACTCAGCAACTTCCAAAGCATTCTTCTGTCTAAACTATCAAATTCCTTTTCGTAATCTATTAATCCAATATAAAGTGGGGTTTTTAGTTCTAAACTGTGTTCAACTATTATACGTAGAGTAGTTATTTGATTTGCACATGACCTGTTCTACCTAAAACCTGCTTGTTCATCTCTCAAATGTTTCTCTATGGCCTCTTTTAGTCTCTCAAGAATGATTGTGCTTAATATTTTTTCTGGCACTGATAGTAGCATAATTCCCCTATAATTTGTGCACTCCTGTAAACTTCCTTTCTTTGGTAGTTTGATCATATAACCTTCTTTCCAGTCTTTAGGTATTTCTTCCCTCTCCCAAATTTTATCTGGTAGATTATGTAACATCTTGGTAGAGGTGTTAATATCTGCTTTGATGGCTTCCGAAGGAATTTCATCTGGTCCTGTGGCTTTACCATTTTTAATAGTTTGATGGCTTTCATTATTTCTTCTTTACTTGGTTTTCCACAGTTAACGTGTAACTCTTCTTCTGCTGGTAGTATATCTGGAGGATTATTTGAGCCGGGTCTGTTCAAAAGTTCTTTAAACTGCTCTTTCCATTTATTCCCTTATATTACTAAGCAGATTTCCTTTCTTATCTTTAATAAAGGCATTGATCTGTTTGTATTTTCCACTTAATTTCTTTGTGCTGTTGTACAGTTCTTTCATATTCCCTTTATTTGCTGCTTCTTCTGCCTCTTTAGCTAGTTCATCTATATATTTCCTCTTATCCCTTTTAATGCATATTCTCACTTCTTTGTTCACCTCTGTGTGAGCTTCCTGTGTCTTGGCTTTATTACTTCTTGTTTTGCTTTTATTTATGTCTGCTTTCTTGTTCTTTCTTTCTTTCTTTAATTTTATCCAGGGTTTCTGCTGTCATCCATGCCTTATTCTGGCGTTCTCTTTTCCCCAGTGTTTCATCGCATGTCTCTTTCCATATATATCTTTTACCTGTTTCCAATGATCTTCTATATTTACTGTATTTTCTAGTTGTTGGAGGACTTGGTATTTGTTTGATATTGTGACTGTGAATTTATCTTTAATTCCTTGTTCTTTAAGAAGCCCTACATTGAAATACTTTCTGCCCTTATTCACTGTAGTATGCCTTTTTAGTTTAATTTTAAGTTTGGCTATCAGAAGATGATGATCTGCCCCTCTGTATACTTTTACATCCTGTAAGGATGACTTAAACTTATTATTAATACATATACATATCCAACCCTCCTTTCTCACCTCTTACGAACATGCCTGTTGGGGTACAGTGCGCTATTCTTTACTCCCCTTTCGGGCCCCGGCACCTAATCTCTGCTGGCATGAATAAAAAAAACTAAGGTAAAAGTAAAAAGTAAGTAAAGTACCCCTGTCACACCAAGTGGCGTATAGGGAATATGGTGTTAGTGACCATAAATTTTACAGACCTTCGGCACATGATTTTTGGAGTAATGTGGTTGGTATTACGCCCGTGCCGCTTTACTTTCCCAGAAAAAATCCAGTACCCAATTAAGGCTGGGTGAACCTGGAAGCCGTCGGTTGGGATCGAACCCTACCTTGTCCTTTGTAGTCCAATTCACTAACCACTGAGCTATCGCGGCTCCCCACAATGCAACTGGCCTTTAATAAATCTTATGAAAACATCAGATGGAAGGGTTGATCATGAAAAAGATGGATTAATTGAAGGAATATTAGAAACACTAGGAAACATAACAGCAGCAGAGGCCAACAGAACAACAAAAGACCACAAATTATAGCTTCCCTCAATGTTGAAAGTCAAATGAGGAAGGAAATAAGAAGACGAAGATTCACTGTTAAGAGAAAATTTGGTACACAGTTTACAGTGGGGATGAATATTTACAAATCTTCACCTGATATGTTTTTTTTTTTTCACATAATGATACCAGTTCCTATTGAAACCTCTTTAGTTACATTTTGCAACAATCTAGGGGAAGCTGTGGGCCAATTCTTGCCTAGTACCCATAAAGGGAGTAGACAACCATTAATAAAATATATACTTTGCAATATTCCAAATATCACTTTTACCTCAATGGCTTTCTGCATTACTCCAGCCATTTCATCAATTTTATCCATTAGGTGACACATAGAGTCCTTAAAAAAAAATTACATTATAAGGTACAATTAGAAGATCAACATATTAGGTAACATTTTAGACAAAAAGAAATTATTTAGTAATCCTTAAAGTAATTTTTTTAAATATTAAAAACAACTTTATGATTCATCATCATCAAGTACCATGCCTGCTGGCATAGGTGATCATATCTCTCCACAATTTTCGATGTCGACAGTTATTTATCATTTCTGTTGTTGACCTTCTGCCAAGCCATTCTCTTAAACTGTCTGGTATCTTTCTTCTTTGCTTCCCTCTATCTCTTCATCCCTCAATTCTCCCAGTTGTTACAATAGTCAGGTAATTCTACCTGCTACTGTATGCAGTACAACCTGCGCTGCCTTGCAGGAATGCTCGGGAGAGTAATAGGCTAAGGCAGGGTGCCCTTAAGTAAAACAACCCCACTACCTCATGGGTGAGACTTTTTAATCAAAGGCTAGCAGAGTCAACCGTAAACAAACTGACTGATGGCAACAGAAAACCACCGTAATACTAGACAGCTATTCATCATTTCTGTTTTTGATCTTCTGCCAAGTCATTTTCTTAAGCTGTCTGGTATCTTTTCTCTTTGCTTCCCTATATCTCTTCTTCCCTAAACTTTCCCAGTTGTTACAATATATTCTTGCTGTTACGATGGTGGTTTTCTGTTGCCTTCTGTTGGTTTGTTTACGGTTGACTCTGCTAGCCTTTGACTAAAAAGTCTCACCCACAAGGCAATGGGGTTGTTGCAAGAGGACTAGTGCAGGAGAAAATAAATATAAAATCTTGATAAATGATGAGAATTATAAAATAAATAACAGAAGTGATTTAACCACACCATCAGCCAACTTATTTTATATATATTGATAAACACTTCCAATCATTCCTTGTCTTAGAGCCATATTAAAATTGTTAAAATAAATTTGTCTATAAATATACTGTTACAGATATAGAGGACCCAGTATTGCAGTACCTCAGGGCAGGACTAGTAGTTTCCCAGCATAGCCTGGGACAGACGAACTCCAACCTCTCCAGTAAGAGCCGGGAATGTCAAGAAAGCCATTACAACCCGCCACATCTAATCGAGTCAAAGAGCAGCAGCTCGTATCAACTCGTGGCAATCAGATAATAATAATTTTTTTTTTTAATGTAAAGGATGGTTATAGATCAGACAAGGTGAAGCAATTTATTGTTGCCCTAGAAAATACTATATGGTATGACTGTATTGTCAGTCTATGGCTAGAGAGGAAGAAACAAATCTACTTGTTCCAGAAAATGATGAACCTTTCATTCAACTTATTTACCTCTCACTGTAATAATAAGTGCTGATACTATTTCTAACTTTTTAGAGTACAATTTTATTATCTAGAAGAAAAAAATGCATTTTGAACATCATTTATCACAAACATACCTTATCAATAGCTTCTCTTTCTTGTATGGCCCTTTCAAGCCTATTACTATGTAACAACTTCACTGTGTGTTCTCTGTATTTTTGCATGATGAGCTCAAGGGCAGACTGATGTTCCTCTAATGCTACTTGCAGCTCCCTATTTTCCTGCTGGAGTTCACGAATTTGACGATTTTCTTGAGCTATGCCCAAAACCAGTGTAGAGCGTGGTCGATGCTTGGCAATTTCGTTCAGTTCTGTTATATCATCCTGATACTAAAAGTACAAAATGCCAACTGTAATTTTTTTTTTTTTTTGGGGTGGAGCTAATATAAAACAGACAGTACATATCAAATTATTCTTTTTTCTTGCACATACAATCCAAGCCATACATTGGCAAATTATTTAAAGCTTTAATTAAAAATGCAATTAGTATTTTAATTACTGAAAAAATATACATTATTTAATCTGTGCTATTACTCCGCATGCCTTGAAATCAAATTATGCAAAAAATGTGGTCTTGATCCTGGCTTATTTCTCTCACTAGGAAATAATGCATTTAAAAAATATTATAATAGAAATACATACCTGTTTCATAGCTTCAACCTTATTGTAGAGGGCTTGTGTGGCCGCAATGATATTGTCAGCTAAAACATCATGATCTCTCAAGTGTATCACCAAAGTATGAGCATCCATCAACAACTTGTCCACTGACAAAGCCATGACTCACTACAGGAAAGAACCTAATATAGTAACAGTTAAATAATATCACTGGACCAAAAAAAATTAACTAAACCAGAGATCAAATTTATAATCAAATACTGCAGGTATAGATTCAAGAAACAACACAAAAAACTGTATCTTAAAACTATTGTGAAAATAAAATATTAAAAAAAGAAAACTTTGATCAATAATAAACATAATATTTAACTCATTATTTTCATCTCTAACTTGTATGGTCATTGGGGCAATATTTGCAGCTAACAAAATCAAAGCTTGCCCACTATCTTCACATCTTTTCTTTTTGTCTTTCCCATTTTTTTCACCATTCATAATCAAATTACAATAGTTATTGCAATCAGAGTCAATCTATCTATTGACCCTTTGAGCCATAGCCGGCCCATAGGGCATAGATCCAGATACTCTTTCTTTTATATAAATTTTTATTCTAGCAGTTTTCAATCCTTGTAAAGATATTTTATCAAATCTCGCCATTTGCCTCTGTTCTGTGCAAGCAACTCTATCTCATTGAGGGAGCCGATTCCTGCTGCTCTTGCCTCTCTGATCAATGTTCTTCTCAGTGTCTCTTTGGGTCGGCTTCTTTTCCTCATACCTGTTGTTTTCCACATGAGGGCTTGCTATATTTTTGTAATCAGAGTATATAGCCCTAAAGACTCATTATTTTAGCTGTTAATTTCAGTATTTTGGTCAGTTATGTTCTTATCTCACTTGGACACATTTGGTATAATGGTAAGCAACCTGAGTTGCCTGAACAGCAAAGCAAACTACCCAACCAATGTTGTCATTGAGACAGATAAAACCCCAGGAATTATTGCAAGCAACAAACTGGAAATAAAAAATTATGAAGACTGACCAAAAGAGCTCGTTAAATGCTTAACTCTTAAAAGTCCTTGGTTTTTTTAAATTTATTTTGGGATATTTCAGGTTCCTTTTGTGGACAACCACAGCAGTAATCTTTGGTTTCCACCTAGACTTATTATATTGTGCTGAATAGGGGACTGGATGAGCTTTAGTTTATAATGTTAATGTTTTTAGAATTAGAATGTGTTTGCTTAATAATGTGACCTAGTTTCTTTGTTACTAAAAATAAACACTGACCTAAAAAACACAACATAAATAGTTCCAAGGGGGGGGGGGGGGGGGGGGGGGGGGGAGAGTATGAACATAATTATGAACATTTGTAATTGTAATAGTCATTTACAGAATATATTTTTACATAAATTAGTGAAAACAAATTGGAAAAATATTTTTAAAATAAGTTAGTAGTACACATTTTAAAAAGCATATAAAATTGACAAATTCTAGTCAATTGTTCTCTATGTTATACAGACACATTTTCAACAACACATCTAATGTTAGAAAGGAAGGATACATAATTCATTTGAAAAGAAATTAAATAAATCCAATATATATTCACAAAGGTTATAAAAAATATAATATAGTTGTTATTTAAACAAGGTATATACTTGCTTGCGCATACGCAAACACTTACAAGCTTACATACACAAAAAACAAATCAAAGCATGTACTAACGAATGAAGAAAGAAAGCTGCTGGTTACATGTTAGGAAAATATCTGCATCAGTTATCAGTCATATTCTGACTTGTACTCTGCAGGAAGACAATTTATCTTGCTGCTGAACATAAACTTATTGCATGCCTGATCTGATATATAATTTCACTTCTCATTTCTATTTTTTTTAATTATAAGTAATTACATTAGTGGCCTCATTCTACTAGTTAAACGTTTAGATACTAAGACTATGTATCTAGTAATACAAGGCAAGTCTTACTTAGAGTAGTCTCTCAGTCATTGATAGTCATAGACCAGTTAGTTGAGTTAGACCGTATTATGGTGTGTATAATATAGTATTTATAGGCGTTACCTCCTATTTGTTATTTTGTTTGAAATGATGATGTTGAGTGAGTAACTAAGTTTAGTAAACTTTGTTACTTTTGACAGTTAGTAACAAGTAACACAAGTAACTAAACTAGACTACTAGTAGTAGTAACACCAACAGTAACAAAGTCAACGAGTAACACTAGTTAGTAGTTGCACAGTTGAGTATCAAATCAACAGTACTAACTAACTTAACTAACTAACTAACTACACACACACGTCAGTCAGAACTCACAATCAAATCAAATCATAATAATCAACTCATTCACATTCCATTCGTCTCGATGATTCGTCTGCGTCTTCTTGTAAAACAAATTGAATATATCATGAACTAAAATTAATATCAATCACTGGTCAATCAATTAAATTTTTTAGTGTCTACTATAGATTTATTATTTATAAATAAATATATTAAATTAAATTAGACCCGAGACAACCAAAACAAAATTACCAACCTCTCTACAAATGACGACGTCGTTTCCAGCTGCAAATCAAAATCAATGAGACGAGTCGAGAAACTCAGAGACTGGAGACGGGTGGTTCAAAATATATTCAAATCTTCATATCTAAAAATTATTGATTAGTTAATTAAAAGACAAATAACTAATGATTATCAAAGTTCTGTTGAGCTAAAAGTACCTTCAGGATGAGTTTTTTTTCACCCACAGTTTTAACTCAGTGCCCTTACCGTTACCCCTAGAATTAGTTTAGTCTAATCCTAGACACATCCTATACAAATAAGTCAATACTCTCCCGGAAGTGGCAAATATTCGGAACTTCCCACATAAAGAGGTGGTTACTAGGAAACATTCGCATTTTTAAAAATCTTCAACAAACAATTTGAGCTGTCGGCTGAATTCACAAGTAGTCAGCGACTCATGACTGACTGCTTGTAACAGGATCAGTGGCAACAATTCATAAAGATACCACTCACTCCACCTACAAGCCGTGGTTCTGGTAACTGACTATAGTGGAGATCAAGAGGGAAGGTAACCTGATACTCAAAAATATCTTGCTGAAATCGGATCTGCTGTTTGGCTGAAAAGCACAGATATCATATTACATATCCATAGTTTGCTGTGTAAACTACGACCACGTCAACTTAACGTCCTTTTAAAGAGCTCTCTCTTAAAATCAAAAGAATAAAGCCAGCGCGCAAGGGAGTAGACTACACTGATCGTTCCTGTTGCTCGCTAATTGTGAGTTGATTGTTTCCACACGCACAACGTGCTTCTCTTCCCTTACTCTTTCTCAAACTGATAGTTCGATCTATGAATGAAGGATTAGTCTCCCATTTGTGTTCATCTTCTTTCGATAAGGCCAATCCAATGACATTTAGTTAATACGACTTATCACGACTCAATATTCCCTGTCTTTTGGCCCTTCAGTTATTGAGTTATTTTAGAGTCATCATCATTGCATCCGAACATCTCCATAGGTGATCAGATCCTCTCCTCTGCAATTCCCACAGTGTCAAGCGACTGACGACTCCAGTTCTGTGTTGGTTGACAAGTTCCTTACACACCCACTAAGTTTCTCATTTATGGCGGTACCAATCGTAACTTCCATCTCCTTCATCCGAAGAAGTGACGTGGACTCATGGTTGTCGAGTCCTATGCCCTACCCACATCTCGGAGGGCATTGATGAGGTCCGCCCGATCCATTGGTTGACCGTCTTCAATAATAGCACAGCTAGTCAACCTGTCCGCTCTGTCATTTCCCCGTACTCCCGCATGGCCAGGGACGTAGACAAAGGTGACCCGACATTTTTTTTTTATTTCTGCAACAACTCTACCCATTGCGTGCGTACAGAGCCCGCATTGACACTCCAAATGGAACACTGTACGGAACCACAGCAGAACTTAGAAATACCTGCAGATACTACTACATGGCATTGGGCTGAAGGGCATCAAAGGTCGCTGGATCCATAACAACAACAACAAAGCCGCCTCCACGCTATCATGCTCATATTTTTGCCCTTACAGCCAACCAATCGGTCAGCTCTTTATCATGCGCACCACATGTTCGTGACAGTATATTCATGCAAGCCCCGTGACCGGTGACTTTCGAGTTGGTCTGTCCACTCTCTCTGGGCAACATGCCTCATTCAGTTTCTGGAGTATGCTTTGATTGTCATGATGATCGCACGTTGAATTCACTATTCAACAAGCCACCCGACTGCTGCACCGGTGGCAATTTCGACTTCCAGGTTCAAGCTTCCAGGTTTCAGGCCAACACAAAAAGGGAGCTCTTAAAAAACATCAGAAAGAAGCAATCAACATTTTTCGGGCACATCATGAGAAGAGGAAAGTTGGAATACTTGGTTACAAGTAGCAAAATAAAAGTAAAAAAATATCGCGGACGACAAAGAGAGAAAACACTGGTCATGGCATGGAAAACAGTCAACAACAGAACTGTAGATAGAAGATTGTGGAGGGACATGATCACCTACGCCAACCGGTAAGGCACATGAACATGATGACGATGATGAGGTTCATGCTGCTGGTTGTGGTTTGTATGCAACAGATCTTCTTTCGACTGCTTCTACTAATGTATGCAAACAAAACCCAAGCCCATGACCTCTGATGACGGACCTGTCTGTGAAGACAACATGATCCTGTGACTGTGCATGATTCTGAATGATATCATGAACTAGAATGTTAGTGACGTCATAGGCCCGTTCGTTCGTTCTCGTCAGCTTTGACCTCTGACGAAGTCCCACCCACTCAATTTTGTGGGACTGAATTTTGCGTGTAAAGTCTGTTTTATCCCATTACATCTGTTTTATCCCATTACAGGATGCCCCTCGCCATGCAGGCAGATTTACTCCGACTTCAGAGGTACTAATTTTTAGGGAATTAGTAAAACCCAGGTGTCCTCGCCAGGGTACGAACCCCGGCTGTTGCCGTGGTAAGCCAACCGCCTATCGATTGCGCTAACCGGACACCCTGTCATAGGCCCAATTGCCCGCCCAGTTGGATCACGACCTTAATGGACTTTGGCATCTTGAAAAGTGTCACTCACTTTTCCACCGGTGTCACGTCCCGGACATCACAGACAGCATTTCTTTCAGAAAAAAAAAAATTGCCCGGGGGGAGGGGGGGATTTTATAATCCGGGAGAGGTGGAGAAAACATTTAACGGAAAGGCAATTTAAAGTCATAATGTATCTCTTACTTTATAAAGGCTGAGACCAATAATAGATATACAGTTAAGCGATTCTCGAATGGGGTTCTGAAAAAAAAAGAGGATGTACTGACGCTCTATTCACCTTAAAACAACTAGAGGAAAAGACGAAAGAACACAATCAATGTACATAGCTTCCATCCACCAGGAAAAAGCATTCGATAGAGTAAATAGAGAACAACTGTGGGAGATACTAACAACATACAGAGTAAGCCAATATCTAATCAACATAATTACTAGTATCTACATCAACAGCAGCTGCGGAGTTAGAACACCAGCAGGCTACACAGACCACTTCGAAGTTAGATCAGGTGTAAGACAGAGGTGCGAGGTTTTATTTGCAGACGATCTGGCACTAATACATGGAAAAATAGAAGACCTACAAGAATACCTAAATAGACTTAACAGCACATGCACAAAATACAACATGAAAATCAACATCAACAAAATAGAAGTCATGAATGTCGCAAAAGACAAACAGAACATTCAACAGACAACTAAAACAAGTAGATGAATTTAATTACCTAGGATGTTTAGTGACAAACAACAATCAACAAACAGCAGAAATAGACTCAAGATGCATCAAAGCTCGTCAAATCATTGGGCAGCTATCACCACTATAGTCCAGTTGTAACGGGCTCTTTCTCCCCTTCACTCGTTGTCCTGTACTGGGCGTCCGTTGACCGCTACGAACGCTCGTAAGCCCTTGTTCGGCTCACGGACAGTTGAAATGCTCGCTAAGATCTGAGCCCTTGTTCGGCTCGCCGGACAGTTGAAATGCTCGCTAAGATCTGAGCCCTTGTTCGGCTCACCGGACAGTTGAAATGCTCGCTAAGATCTGAGCCCTTGTTCGGCTCGCCGGACAGTTGAAATGCTCGCTAAGATCTGAGCCTTGTTCGGCTCACCGGACAGTTGAAATGCTCGCTAAGATCTGAGCCCTTGTTCGGCTCACCGGACAGTTGAAATGCTCGATGAGATCTGAGCCCTTGTTCGGCTCGCCGGACAGTTGAAATGCTCGCTAAGATCTGAGCCCTTGTTCGGCTCACTGGACAGTTGAAATGCTCGCTAAGATCTGAGCCCTTGTTCGGCTCGCCGGACAGTTGAAATGCTCGCTAAGATCTGAGCCCTTGTTCGGCTCACCGGACAGTTGAAATGTAAGCAGAAGCTCGCTAAGATCTGAGCCCTTGTTCGGCTCACCGGACAGTTGAAATGCTCGCTAAGATCTGCGTCTTCTCTCTCCTTGAAGCTGGAACACGTCACAGAAAGCTCGCTAAGATCTGCGCCTTCTCTCTCCTTGAAGCTGGAACACGTCACAGAAAGCTCGCTAAGATCTGCGCCTTCTCTCTTCTTGAAGCTGGAACACGTCACAGAAAGCTCTTTGCAATCTGAGCCTTCAACTCGACTTGAAGCTGAGACTATATCGACAGAAAGCTCGTTGTGATCTGAGCCCTCACTCAACTTGAAGCTGATACTATGTCGACAGAAAGTTCATTGAGATCTGAGCCCTCACTCAACTTGAAGCTGATACTATGTCGACAGAAAGCTCATTGAGATCTGAGCCCTCACTCAACTTGAAGCTGATACTATGTCGACAGAAAGTTCATTGAGATCTGAGCCCTCACTCAACTTGAAGCTGATACAATGTCGACAGAAAGCTCATTGAGATCTGAGCCCTCACTGAACTTGAAGCTGATACTATGTCGACAGAAAGTTCATTGAGATCTGAGCCCTCACTCAACTTGAAGCTGATACTATGTCGACAGAAAGCTCATTGAGATCTGAGCCCTCACTCAACTTGAAGCTGATACTATGTCGACAGAAAGCTCATTGAGATCTCAGCCCTCGAGTTGCCTCAACCAGCCACCTTGGATGCCAGCCACTTGCACTGACATGGATGTGCCGAACTGCTTTGGTACGCGGACCCTTCAAGTTACCCCTGCCTGGTATGGCCCGTTGCTGCCCAGACTGTCGCCTCGGTTGACTAGCTGCCCATGGATGTCACTTCTGCCTGTTGATCGTTCTGTTGTACTCCGCGCTGTTATACCCGTTGGTTACTGACACCCAGCGTCCGTTCGTCGCTAGGACTAGACAACACAGCTAGCATTAACAAATCAGGCAACAACACCATTGAAAACTCACACATTTAACGTTTATTGCACACAAGGACTACCTCCCATACAGTTCACAAGTACAATAGCCACACGCATGGTGGTTGACTCTCATCTTTCTCCTATCTCTCTTTCTAACACTACAATATCAGAATGCTGGCACTAGCATTCTACGGTACCCTGGAAGCTTCATTTGGCGAGGTTGCTCACAACCTAACAATTGTCTGCAATTGGCTGTAGCTGTTCACTACATTAATCATGTCTCTCATGATCGACATAATGCCTAACGTACGTGAGAACACTCACAATAACACAAGTCTCTCCACGTGGTTAAAACCACTAGCTTCGTAATAATGTCTCTTCATGAGTTATCCTAAGTCTACACTAGTGAGAACACTCACAATAACTCAAGTCTCTTCAATTGGTTAAAGCTACTAGCTTCTGAATAATGTCTCTTCATGACTTATACTAAGCCGACATTAGTGAGAACACTCTCAATAACAAGTCTCTTCAATGGTTGAACTACTACTTCTAAATAATGCCTCTTCATGACTTATATTAAGCCTACATTAGTGAGACACTCACAATGACACAAGTCTCTTCAATTGGTTAAAGCTACTAGCTTCTTATAATGTCTCTTCATGACTTATCCTAAGCCTACCACAGCCACCTTATCATAATGTCACAGTACACTCCTTATTCTAACACTGCTCCAGGCATTTACGTCTCACTAGCTCGACAGTCACAGTCCAACTAACTACTGTTCTCGAAATTTCAGAACTCAACTTTCTGTTCACGGTATCGGCTGTACAACACAAAATGCACAGTCGCCCGCATTGAACCATCGCTTTACATCGAATGATTCTGCCCACCTATTTTCTTTTTCAGCTCTTCTTTTCCCGCCAATCGCAACTCTTTTTACATCTACCCTCGTTCTCACATTGCTTACAGTCCTCGTGCCTCATGACTTGTTCAGGCTTTCCACCCATCATGTGGACCATGAGTCTTACCTCTATTTTCTTCTCAACCATTCGTCTCCCTTGACCTCTACCGAATTACCCGTCTTTTCATCTCCTTATCACCTCCCTGTTTCACAGCAGGGAAATAACTATAGAGGCAAAACAGGCACTCTACAATACAATCTTCATCCCAACGTTGTGCTACCAATGCCAGTCCTGGACCCTAGATGCAAGAACAATAAGAAAAATAATCTCTACATTCGTGTGTTAGACGAATGATAGGAAACAGCCTGAGAGACAAGATCAGAAATTAAGAACTGAGTTAAAAAGCTAGGAATAACCCCCGCCATAGAATATAAAAAGAAACAACAGATAAAATGGTTCGGCTATGTGACAAGGCAGACTGATCAAAACCCACACAGCGAGCCTTCAATAAACGTTGCGAGAACACCAGGCTCAATGGACGACCACAAAAAAGATGGATTGACGGAATATTAGAAGTAATAGGAAACATAATATTAACAGAGGCGAACATAAGAGCAAATGACGCAAATTATATTTCCCCTCGACGCTGAAAGGCAAATGAGGAAGGAAAGAATAAGACTTACTAGTAGTAGGGGAGAGTGGGGAGAAATGGACCATCATTTTCATTTCTCACCAAAATCGGTATATCTCTATAAATAATAATAATTCTGCGATGTTATTCATATCGCTGAGTGAAATATCCATTTATTTCAAAATATAGTCTTCAAAGAATGGTTAAACATTAACACTTTTTATGAAATATACATTTGAAACAATGATACCATAGTGGGGTGAAATGGACCGCATATGGGGAGAAATGGAACTGATGAAGGGAGAAATGGACCATAGGTAGGAGAAATAGTCCATGAAAATCAATTAATACAATTGTATGTTATCAAAGGATATCTTGAAACGTAGATAGCTTTCTGTTCTTTTGTACCCTTGCAGCAAATAGGTTGTGGTAAAATTGCTTTAATTGACTCATTTTAACAGTCCCTATATCTTCTACAGTAGGCCAAAAAAACTTAGCAAACATTTTCCCACTTTTTCTTAAAAAGCTGATTTCTACATCACCATCTTCATCTTCAAGCTGCATGACTTTCCCAATTAAATATTTTGTTCTCTTTCCTGTCTCAAACTCACACACAACATATAGACCAAGATTTATGTCTGTACTTTCTACACCATCCATTCTGATATTGTTGTTTTCGTCATCGCTATCACGCCCATTATCAGACACGTCAGAATCTGTGTCATCATCATATGGTATATTGTCAGTATCATCATCAGAATCACTGATATTTTTTTCAAGCACAAAAAGTGATTTCTTGGCTTTTGATAGAGTAATATTCTTTGTGTTTTCTGATCTGCATTTCATTTTTATTTCCATCATTGCTGGAGATGATGTCGCCAGCATTGTTTTTCCACATTTTCTTCCTCGATTGCTTTCCTTACGAGGGGCAGCCTTAGGATATCCTTTAAATAATTCAGGAGGAGAAAACGCTGTTACAACTTCTGCCGGGGCATCATCATTTGGAGACACTGGATATGTTGTTAATGAATACAGAGAGTTTGAAGTACCACTGATTGAGGCCCTTTTATCAGTCATGTCTAAATTAGACTTAATTGAAATAGTTACTGGTGCTTCTGTAATCTGAGGCCTGTCTGTGATGTCAGAAGGTAGAAAATCTTCAGCATTGAAAATATCTTGATCCAGTGGCCAAATGCCAGTAGCTTTGAACCCAGACATATGTTTTGTTTGGTAGAGGCCCTAACAAAAGCGGTACCTCCAAGCTCTGCAAGTTGATAGATGGAGAGGGTGTTTCCAACATTCTTTATCATCCATGAATCTGCTAAATGGCTAAATGCTGCTTTCATGGGTCCAAAGACAGTCCGATCCAATGGTTGCATTTTGTTGCTTGTATGTGGTGGAAGAGTGATGACATGAATATTGTTCTGCTTTGCCAACTCCAGAGCGGGAAATGAAATATGACTTTCGTGATTATCCATAATCACAATAATGGGATATGTCTCTGAAGGTCTAACACATTTTATAATATGTTCAACCACTTTCAAAAAATTTTCACTTGTCATCCAGCCTGAAGAGTGGGTAAGTCCTAAAGAGCCTTCAGGCGCTCCATTTAACATAAAGTGTTTAAAACATTTTCTTGGAAACACAAACACTGGTGGCAAGCTGTCTCCAGTAGCAGAAACAATGCAGCACATTGTGACAAGTTCACCTCGCTCTCTTGATGTAATTTGCCCAACCTGTTTGGTACCACGTGGTGCAATGACTCTAGGAACATTTTGTACTGTTGTCACACCTGTTTCATCAAGATTGTAAATCTGAGCCCACTTACATTCAGAGTTGTATAAGAGACTTGTAGTAATTTAAAAAATGTTGCAACATTGTGTCTGTTAAATGCAGTTGCTCGTGCCAATGATGTTGCTTCTGGCTGTCTTATTGACAATTTTGATGTCGCCTCAGAAAGCCATTCTCTACCTGCCATTGAGTTTTCACTCCACGTTTGTGGACATTTCAAACGATTTAATGTTGCCATTTCAAAGGCAAGAGTACGAACATTTTTTGGAGTTAGTCCGTGAAACATTTTGGAACACTTATCAAGATAATTGGCCAGGACTCTCTTCCTGCTCATGATTAAAAAATCTGACTGTGCTGATAATTTGGAGTGAGTCTCATTACCGACAATTTGACTTTTTAATATTGTTTAGCAGTGTTGTACGGGCTATTGCATATTCCCTGGAGGCTTGTCTAACAGGCATGCCATCTGTAACGGCAGTGACTGCAGCTCTCATAATGGACTCTGGTACTTTTCCTTGATCTGTTTTCCTCCTCTGGTAAACACGGGGCATGTTTTGACTGGAAAGAAAACATATAAAAAAGGCTTAGATTGAAAGTTTCATATAGTTTCAATGTATTTCTTCAATTGTTTAAACAAATTGAACAGATTTTGTTTAAACAGATTTTTAAATAATTTGTGATTAATGTATAATGCAATACTGAAACCGTTTCATGTGTGGGGAGAAATGGTCCAATGACGGTCCATTTCTCCCCACAGATATTCAAATAGAAAAAAATCACATAAACTCTAAAATTTCATAATTTTTTGGCATAAAGAACATTATTTACGTAGGAAAATAGTAATTCTGTATATAAAATAACTTACCGTGCAGTCAGAAAAACAGCAACAAAAATTTAGCTTGCAATGTGACTTCAAAGTCCCAACTTTTTCCTTGCTAAAAATATGATCACGAATTGTGAAAATTCACGCGGGCTTAAAGAAACCGGATGTTGTTCCTAGAAATGATCTCATACTGTTAGTGTTTTTTCATTATGGTCCAAATTAATATGGACCATTAGTTTTGAGATAAAGGAGGGGGTCCAATTCTCCCACATGTCCATTTCTCCCCACTCTCCCCTATCTGTCTCTTTGTTAGGTCCTCATTTAAAAATAGACTTAGTTTTGTAATGACACAGCGCTCAAGACTTTTGCATAAGAATTCTTCACTTGGAATCTCTTCTCCTTCCATAGAAATCCCCACGCAGGGATCCAGTGAACTATATCCTAGCTGGTTTCTTAGTGGAGTCATTATTATGTTCATAGCATTAAATGACTTTTCAACTGTGGCTGCTGATATTTGTCATCATCATCATTGAGTGCCGTCTCCGCAACGAAGGTTGGCTACCATGGAGCGCCATTTTGCTCTATCTCTTGCTTTGATGGTGCAGGTTGTCATCGGTTGATTTGTCCATCTTTTGATGTTACTCGTCCATGTTAATCTTGGTCTGCCTCTGCCTCTTTTACCTTGTATTTTCCCCTCCAGGATCACTTTCAGTAGGCTGTTGTGTCTTTTACATGGCCTAAGAATCGCATTTGTCTTGTTCTAATTGTGCTCAGAAGTTCTCTTTTCATTTTTAGTTGTTTTAAGACTTTGTCATTTGTTTTCTTTTCCTTCCATCCAATTCTACCTATTCTTCTATATATCCACATTTCAAAGGCTTCAATTCTCTGTTCTGTTTCTTGTCTAATGTCCATGTTTCAGCACCATATAGGAATATTGAGAAGATGTAACATTTTGCTATTCTTAGTTTTAGCTCTGGTGTTATTGTTTTGATGTTAGTATGTCCTTCATGACATTAAAATTACTTTTTGCCATTCCTATTCTTTTGTTATTTCAGTTGTACATTTTCCATCACTGGTTATAGTATGTCCAAGGTAGTTATAGTTCTGAACTGTCTCAAGGTCTATTCTTCAATTTTGATATCCACTTGTGGGTTTTGAGTATTTTCTTTGTTTATGATCATAGTTTTAGTCTTTTGATATTCATATCTAGTCCATATTTTTTGCTTGTCGTGTTTATTTCATTAAGTAATTGTTGTAGGTCTTTAGGATTTTCTGCTAGTAGTACAGTATCGTCAGCATATCTTAGGTTATTGATTATCTTTCCATTAATTTGTAGGCCTGGCATCTCTATGATGTTTTTAAAGATTTGCTCAGTGTATAGATTGAACAAGCTTGGTGATAGGATGCATCCTTGTCTTACTCCTCTTTTTATATCAATGGGTGTAGAGAACTCTTTGTTATATTTTATTATTGCTGTTTGCTCCCAGTATAGATTGCATATTAGTCGTATATCCATGTCATCTAGATGTATCTCTTTTAGGCATTCTATAAGTTGTTTGTGGTGTACTCTATCAAAAGCTTTGGTGTAGTCTATGAAGCAGGCATATATTGGTTGATATTTGTACCGTCAATAATTTTACACTAGCATTGTTCACTTCGTTATACCCAATTGAAAATTGAAGAATATGTTTTAATGGTGATGCATCGTCGTTCACATTTGAATCCAAATATTTAAGACTTCAGATTTGCTTCATCATCATTATCATCATCATTATCATCATCATGTGCCATACCGGTTGGCGTAGGCGATCATGTCCTTCCACAATCTTCTATCAACAGTGCGTCGTTTCAGTTCTGTTGTTGACTGTTTTCCACGCCATAACACAAAGCTATCCAGTATTTTCTCTCTTTGACGTCCGCGAACTCTCTTTCCTTTTATTTTGCCAGTTGTTACCAAGTATTCCAACTTTCCTCTTCGCATGATGTGCCCGAAAAAATGTTGATTGTTTCTTTCTGATGTTTTTTAAGAGCTCCCTTTTGTGTTGACGTCTTTGATAATTTCCTCGTTGGTCTTTTTAGCTGTCCAGGGAACTTTCAACATTCTTCTGAGAAATCCCATCTCTGTGGCCTCTAATCGTCTTTTCATTTGTTTGTCTATTGTCCGTGATTCGCTTTCATAGGTCAGAACTGGTTCTATATAGCACCGCTGAACTCTCTTTCTCACTTCTATTGACATAGATTTGTTGCATAAGATATTTTTCATTTTCTGAAATGCGATTTTGTTCTGAGCTATTCTGCTTTTTATTTCTGTGGTGCATCTTCAATCTGATGTTATTATTGTGCCCAAGTATTTGAAACGTTGCACTTGTTTCAGATTTGTCCTGTTTATTTTTATGCTGCATGATGGTGATGATTGTTTCTTAGATATGACCATTACTTCTGTTTCTTACTATCAGACTGAGACCTTTTTTGTTGCTTTCTTTTACTATTATGTCTATCGTTTCTTGTAGTTCATTCTCTGTCTCTGCTATTAAGACTGTCATCCGCATATCGCAAATTATTTATGTTGTGACCGTTGACTTCAATTCCTTTTTTGTCTACTATTGATCTCATAATATGTTCTCTGTAAAGTGAAAACAAATCCGGCGACAGAACACAGCTTGTCTGAATCCTTGTTTTATATATTGGAATTGTCCTGTGTGGTTGCTAATTCATATAGCTGCTGTTTGTTGCAGTACATGTTTTTTTGATTCGCAGGTCCTTGGCATCAGTGTTTAATTTCTCCAGCATGTTGATTATTTCCACATGCTATACTTTCTCAAATGCTTTTGTGTAGTCTATAAAGCACATATATAGAAATTTCTTTACCTCTATAGCTCTTTCTATCAATGTCCTTAAGATGTATAATACATTATTTGTGCCCTTTCCTTCCACAAATCCACATTGTTCTCACTTATTTCTGGTTTTATTTTGTTCCTTACTTGTCTCATGATGATTCTTAGTAATATTTTAGTCATATGGCTCATGAGACTAATAGTGCGATAGTCCTCACAATCAGTAGCGCCGGACTTCTTTTTCGGTATGGCTACAAAGATAGATTTTAGTAGATCTTCGGGTATGTGTCCAGTGTTATATATGTCATTGAGTAGTTTTGTTATGACTTGTACTCCTAATGCAATTAACTCTTCGATTGTTATGTTGTCGGGACCTGGAGCTTTGCCTCTTTTCATGTGTTGAATTACCTCCTCCACTTCACTCTGCATTATTGGTGGTCCTGTGTCTTTGTTGGAATTGTTTAGCTCTTGTCTTTCATCATCATAGAGTTGATTGATATATTCTGTCCATCTTTCCATTATCTTCTCCTGTCCCATTATTATATTTCCTTTGATTCCACACATCCTGAAACTTTGACTTCTTTTCTTCCTGTTAATTCATTTAACTGATTGTGCATCAATTTTTATTCTTTCTTTTGTTGTTTTTTTCTCTCCATTTCTTCATATTTCTGCTTTAACCATGCTTCCTTTGCTTCTCTGCATTTGTTCTGGATCTCTTTGTGCAATATTTAGTATGTTCATTCTTCTTTCTTATGTTTTCATCTTTTGTCCATGAGTTCTAATATTTCTTTTATCATCCATTTCTTTTTGTTGATTCTTTTAGTCACTGGTATTACGTCTTTTGATGTTTGTTGAATCGATTGTTTGAGCATTTCCAATTGCTCCTCGATGTCCTGTATTTTCTCAATAACATTATATCTATTGATATATATATATCTATTTCTTAATGATGTGAATGATGTTATAATGACTGAGCCAGGGCATATTTGTAGCCTCTGGAATTCTCAATACAGAAATTTATATTTTCTGAATGCCACAGACAGCTGTTTCTCATTTTGAAGATTGGTGGAGCAGTTTATACATGTATATGGCCACATTAAAATTAAAAAAATTAATGATATTAATGAAAAATGTTTGTTCACATAAAGAAACTGATATTTGGCACTAGTCACGGCAAGT
Source organism: Megaustenia siamemsis (assembly GCA_032433765.1). Taxonomy (NCBI): domain Eukaryota; kingdom Metazoa; phylum Mollusca; class Gastropoda; order Stylommatophora; family Ariophantidae; genus Megaustenia; species Megaustenia siamemsis. The sequence goes on from JAVIAB010000024.1 coordinate 55,633,127, forward strand.
GCCAATGCATAAGCCCTACAATGTATGTAGGAAATAGTCCTTCCTGATTTATCTGACTTCCTTTGTCATTCCCAGAGATACTGCCTGAAAAATTGGGTCCTCCATCAAACCCACAAGCAATCAGGTTGCTAAATGACACATTTCGTTTATTTATTTCACTTTCAATGCAGTTTATGATGGTCTCAGCTGTTGTATTTTGAAGTGGAATTATGCACAAAAATGTCTCTCTAATTTATCTACAGTATTATTTTTCACAAAATTTTAGAAAGTATAAACGTAGACAGCAAAGATCTAAGAATAATAAAGAACATGTACTGGCAACAAACAGCGGCTAAGAGATCACACATTAGTCTTTTGTCACATTTTCCACATTAGTCTTTTGGCTAAACAAAACAATAAGTTTTAAAATTCCCAGAGAGCACCAATATATTATATAATACATGCTAACAATGTATTCTATATAAATTTGTTGTCAACATCAGGAAGAAACAAGAAACTTTTTTTCTGATTTTTTAATGAGACAGGAACACACTGCGACCACGTACAAAATTGAGGAAAGAAAAGCTAAAGCAAACAGAAAAATATGAGACAAGTTTAATACATTTGCTACCAAAGGGTTTAACATGGTGTTGCCATGTCGTTTTTCAGAATTAAAAAAAAATTTGAAAAAGCGGTAAAATAATTAAAATTGATCTACAACGTGCATTTTGTTCAGGCAATTTATTCACAAATTTGGAAAAGCAGGTAATAAAAGAATTACAAGGTTTTAGTGGAAATAATTATGAAAACGTAGATAAATTAAAAGCACCAAATCGCTGCTTTGGGGCATGGCACACTGGTCACGAAAGCAACAATTTGCTGCTTGTGGTAAGGAATGTGTTCAGAGAATTATTTAGTAGGAAGCCAACAACGAAACTGATGAACATCTGAAGAGATAGAAATATAGATAAACGGGATAAAATATGAAGACAGGCATGGTATTTGATGATGATCTCAGGTTCATGTAATTTGTTAAAACTATTTGATATTGCTGTTCCATGATCATTTTGTCCATGTAGCCACTGTTGCCCTGACAACGGTGAGAAAAAAAAAGAATATAGCCACTGTCACCTCCCACACATGTCAAGGAACAAGGTCTTTGTCAGTGCTATGGAGTTCATGCATCTGAGCTAATGCCATCTTTAATGTTTTCACTGGCGAGTGGCAGGCATGCTTCATACTTGGGAACATGCTGAGGAGGGGAGCTGAGCACTAAGGAATTGTCAATTTTATTTTTTAAATTACCCAAAGAAACTGATATCTTAAATACTGACTAAAACGTATGAGCAAAACACAGTTTGTTCTGAGAATTAAAAAGTGAATGAGAAAAGAAAAATATTTATTATTATACATTTTTTTTTAATGTATTCAGTAAATCTTAAAAAAAAATGAAAATAGTATTTCTTACAGTTAAAACAGAACAAACTATATATTCAGTTCAGAACATAATAAATGGAGAGAAAGACATATCAAAGTATAAAGAATTTTCATAATTATAATTAGAGTTTTCAATTAAAATGTGGATGTTACTTTATGGCATGAGATATTAGACAAAATGTTTACAACACTTTAAAATACCAGTATGACAAAGTATCATCTTATCATTGATACCAAAATCCAAGAAAAAATATCTAATTTAATAGCATAACAAAACATAAATAGTAATTATATTACAGTTGCATGAATTGTTGCCTGTAATAAGTCTATGAATATGTTAGAATTCGGGTTGCTTTCAGCAGCTGGTAAACACAGTCAATGAATTGAAAATTTGTTTCAGCAACTCTGGCTTGTGCACTTTCACTTGCAATGATGGACATAAGGTGGTATAGAGAGGACTTAAACTGAGAAAATATAGAAAATGAACATAAATTAGTCACATTGGAAATTAACATTTTGAAAATAGCATTCTTTAAATTCACTGTGTAGAAACTAGACACTGGAAACAGAAAACAAAGCCAAAAACTTTGATCATAAATTATAAATTTAGTGCCATCATTAGGCATTAACTCTATCAGTACATGAGCTTTTATCTATGCAATGGAAGAGTATATAGTTTGTTCTATGCAGAGACACAGTTTTTTATGGACCTTATGGTTTTAAATATCAATGTACAGATTTGATCTTGATCTAACATTTAACATATTGTATATGAATATTTAGATAATTGAACAAGGAATTATATTTCACCAATTAAAAGATATTGATCGGCCGTGCACTGCCGCTGCCCAGAAGGGGAGTTGGGACTGGCTATCACATACTGTAAAAAAATAAGCCACAAAAACTTCATAAACATGATGAAGACTATGGTGCTGGATAGGGCCCATGCTGTGGCAGTCAACTGAGAGTATTACATGACAGGCCTTTTTTTGAAATCCCCAGGGGAAGAGAAAAAGAGGAAGATCAAAATATTGTTGAAGAAGACAGGTGGAAGCAGAGATGAAGGTGATGGGAAAGACATGGAATGATCTTAAAAGAATGGCAAGAAACAGAATGACTTGGAAAGTGTTTGTTGAAGACCTATGCTCCACAGGAAGTTGAAAGGAAGAAGAAGAAGAATAAAAAGATGCTGCAAGACATGTAGACAGAAAAATGGGGGATAAATGATAAAAACAAAAATTAAAATGTAAAATTGAGACCATAAATGCCAATGTACCATCATAAATATCAGGTCAAAGTAATCAAAAATTAATTATTTTGCAAAAAAAAAAAAAAAAATTAGCAATATTCAGGCAGCCTTGAACATTTGGCTGATGTAGCATAAAAATAACTTATCCTTTAAAATAACAATCACAATGTATTGATTTTCTCTTCATTGTAATGGTATTGATTTATTGATTACAAGTATTGAACATGAGAGATTTTATTTTTTTGTTACTAAATCAATCAAATAACTGCTCCTGTTGTTGGTACATGTATAAATGCCTAGATATTATTGTTATTTGAAACATTTAAAGATAGTTAATTTGCAGCTTTTTCAGTCGCCATCATTTGAATTCTAATTGAAATTTATACTAATCAATGTCATTTCAATCAGCTGATTTTTGTTGATAAACACTGCTAATTCATAAGGAAAATCACATAATTTCTTTATAAACATCACATGTAGAAGGAGGAACTCTCCTAAAAGAATGTTTACAGGAAACTAAATTATAGCTAATTAAAAACTTCTTATACAGTTTAAAGGAAATAAATTGAGATATGCGCCAGGTAACATAAAACTGCAGCTAAACATGGTTAAGATTATGGTTAATCGAAGGCCCAGGTATGTATCACTGCAAACAAATTAAAATCCATAATTGCTCATCTGCCTGTGCCAGTGGAATCATCCGAATTAGAACTCATCTCAATGAAGGATCCAAACAAAGAAAGGCTGCTGCATTCCCCATTATAGCAGCTGCAGCACACGGCAAAAGACATAAGGCCGAGCAGCATTGAAAGTGAACGCAGCTGAACTGTCCTTCATCATACAATATCATCATTCATCGCAAGCAATCAGAATATCGAAAGACTATCCGGATGAAACACACAACTCACGGTGTGCACAGAGCACTAAACTCAGTAGCTTCTGCAGCAAGCTGGATTTGAAATATGAGGAAACTGCAACAATGAACACTTTTCAGACACAACCTCAATGTTTCCAGCTGCCTATCCACCATATTGACCTGAGGTCAAACATATTAGTCAGCTAAACATATTTGCCTGAAATCGGCGTGACGTGATCGGCGTCGTTAAATACAGAAAGAGTTAAATGGAATTGAGAAAGAAAACATTTAACAAAAAAGATATTGACATCACAGATTTGTAAAAATGTATTTTGTTTTTTCAAATTTTCCACCCTATGTGGTGGGAATTAAACTCAGGACCTTCTTGCACAGAGACAGAAGTCTTACCTTTAGACAACCCAGCCCAGCCCCCCCCCCCCCCCCACATACACCACCACCACCACCACACACACACATACTATCTAAATAAAAGTAAAAAATAAATTGGAGAGCTGGACAGAACAAATTAAAATGCACAGACGGAATGTTAACAATCATTTCCTGGCAAGCTAAGTCTTGAGTTTGGGTATGAAAATAAAACTTTTTCGTTGTAATGTTAAACATTTACAACATAAAGAAAACCAGCTTTAGTCAATATTATAAATCTTTGCAGCAATGTATTACACAATCTCTATTATTTTATTTATATTTTATTGCAATGGATAATTAAAGCTCAGATCTTGTGGATGTCATAAACAAGTTATTACAATTGTTCATTCAGGACTGAGTTTGTAAACTATTTGATTTAGCTTCCCTACAGAGTCCCAGTGTATGAATCAAGAAAAATTTTACGATTCATTTTTATTAATTAAGTATATTAACTGTGTGCATTACATAAAAAAGTTTTTATATGTGACGTAAAATTTACAGAAATGTTTACCTTTGTTTCATTTTGATTTTCCTCATTAAAGTTCTCTTCATATTCTGATATGTTCAGCTTTGTCACTCTACGTCTAGAAGCCATAATTACTGACCATTCTTCCTGTTTGGTGAAAATGAAATAAATGTAAGCATCATAATCACACTTTAAATAGACATGAGGTAACAAACTATCACAAAAAGAAGTAAATTAATGTGAATATATATTATTTAAAATCAAACTCTAATTGTAATGTAGTACAATTAAATCATACAGCAACTATAAATATACTGGTTACAGTGGCTTGAATTTCTTATTATTGTCATTGAGTCAATCCTGACATTATCTTGTGTGTAGCATAGAAACACATTTATAATGTACTAAATTAAATGAGCCAGTTTCATTCTGTGCAAAATTGTAATTTACAATACAAATAATCACTTTCAAATCATGTCATATTTTTGTTTATAAAATGAAAAAAAGTAAAGGCTCCCTCCATGCTTGGATAGATATATGGAGAACATGGCATTAGTCATCATATTTATACATGACCTGTGGCATACTTGTGGTGATGTTGGCAGAATCATGCCAGAAATGTCTCCTATAAAATGGAAACTACATAAATATTTTTCCGTTCTCAAAGTTAGTTATCATTCAGGACCATTAAAATGTAAACAGTGCTTTGAATTGTAAATTTGATAATGACAGCAATAATAATAGTAGATAATACTAAATAATAATAAAATTAATTAATTAATTAAATTAAATAATAAATAATAATAATAAATAGCAGCACTTTCCTCAAGAAACAAAAGAAATGTAATTATGCAAGCGTACTATACTAAATTTAACAGGCACTACAAAATTAGAGGAGCCACGATAGCTCAGTGGTTAGTGAACTGGACTACAAAGGACAAGAGATAGGGTTCGATCCCAGCCGACGGCTTCTGAGTTCACCCAGCCTTTAATGGGTACTGGATTTTTTTCTGGGAAAGTAAAGCGGCACAGGCATAATACCGACCACATTACCCCAAAAATTATGTGCTGAAGGTCTGTAAAATTTATGGTCACTAACACCATATTCTCTATACGCCACTTGTCGTAACGGGGTACTTTACTTTTTTTTTTTTTAATTACAAATTTAACAGAAATAAAACATTAAAAGCTAACATTAGCTACACAAGGCACAATAGGAAACACAACTCTATCATGCAATCACCTTTCTAACTACATGCTAGACATTAATTATAATTTAATAATTTGAGTCATAGAGGAAACAGCAATTGTATACTGAGTCTAAGACTAAGTGTGGTAAATGCATGTTTATTACCCTCAAAAGTTTGATTTAAAATACAGTTTCCAGTTAAACTTGCAACAACACTCTTACACTCTGATTACATACATCCATCACATGTCCATCCTCCATTGCTTCAGCTCCTTGGAAAATAATTTCATCTCTTCCTCTTTCACCATTCCACTTTGACCAAGCATATGCCATTGAGGATGAAGTTAGAGCAATTTCCTGGTACATACGCTCCTCTACAAGAGGATGCTAAGTTTTGATGAAGTAGATTGCCAGTTAAGAAATGTGATGCATATTTCCAATATAAATTATATATATATATATATATATATATATATATATATATATATATATATATATATATATATATATATATATATATATATATATATATATATATAAAACTCATATGTTATTAATTAGTTCTTAAAAATATGAATACATACTAAGAAATTTTTAAGCAACACCAAAATGATCCTAAATAAATCAATAAAATATTAATAAAATCAAAATAATTATTCCATCAAAAATAGTCTTATTGACTAGCAATATATCTGTGCTGGCATCAATACTAAATTCCATATAAATTAATGAATGCATGAAAATCAGGCTGAAATGAAATGCACCCAGAAATCATCAATAGTTATTCTCCCATGACATCCTTTCATTGTGATCTTCTAAAACAAAAAAAAACAAAAATAAAAATACTCTGTCCAGAGCTAATGAAAGAATGAAGTAATATAGTTGCCCATTGTCTTATTGAAAGGAGAAAACTATTGTTAACAACCAGTAAACCTCTAAGTGAAAGGATAAAAATAACATGATGGGGAAATTCAACCTGATAAAATCTGCTGAGCACTAGAAATAATATATTTAGACTGAAAACTAAATCATTTTACATTCCTGGACCACCTATATTAGCTATAACAATGCCAGAACCACATGCATTAGAACTGACTGTCTAACCTACAATGACTCGCAATGTCAGTCATTGGCAAAGGGTTTCTCTAATTCGGCAAAAGAGTTGGAAATAACATAAAGTCCGGGGCCTCATTATGTGGGATGTAAAGAATAGTGACACTGTGACCTTCCAGCCATGTCGTAAGAGGCGACTAAGGAGGTTGATCGATGGCTTTACAAGCTGTCATTGTAAAAAGCATTGTTATGGAAACAGACCATAGATTTTAGAAGCAGTGATCTCTGCAATATGTGCCATTTTGGCACACAAGGTTTCTGTTTTTGAGATTGTGGTTCTGCCCTATGTGACGTCTTCGGCTCGAAAGGACAGTAGATAGATAGATAGAAAAAAAAGAGCCTGCCAAGACTAGCAGATCTAGCAAGACTGAACTCTAAGATCAGAAGAAGAAAATGGGAAAGGAGTTATTGAGTTATTTAAAGATACTAGAAGCAATCATTTTAAAAAAAATTATATATTTAAAGAGTAAACTGTGCACTGGCCACTCTATCTTCATTCTTCCAACCTCATTCCCCCCAAAAATGTGTTAGAAATAACTTACCTTATTTTGAATACTAACAAACTTAGATGAGTCTTCAGTTGGAAATATATTGATTCCTGCCTTCTTCATTATCTAGAATCACAGAAAAAAATACAATAATATCCATATGGGGAATATAAGTTAAAATAATATGAATGTAAATGCACTTTTAGCAGTTAGATTCAATGAGATGTGAATTTAAGAATGCTTAATTCAAACATGGGGTAATTAAAAGATTATAAAGAGGTTGTCATAGGCTGATTTGTCCATCTTTTGATATTACTCGTCCACATTAGTCTTGGTCTGCCTCTGTCTCTTTTACCTTGTATTTTCTCTTTCAAGATTACTTTTATTAGGCTGCTGTGTCTTTTAACATGCCACAAAAATCTCATTTGTCTTGGTTTGAATTTTGTTTAGTAATTCTCTTTTTCAATTTTAGTTGTTTTAAGAGTTCATCATTTATTTACTTTTCTTTCCATCCAATTCTTTCTATTCTTCTATAAATTCACATTAAAAAGGCTTCAATTTTCTGTTCTGTTTTCTTGTCTAATGCCTATGTTTCTGCACCATACAGGAATGTTGAGAAGATATAACATTTTGCTACTCTTAGTTTTAAACCCTGGTGTTATTTGTTTTGATGTTAGTCAATATTGATGTTAGTATATTTTTCATGGCATTAAAATTACTTTTAGCCATTCCTATTCTTTTGTTTATTTCAGTTTTACATTTTCCATCACTGTTATAGTATGTTCAAGGTAGTTGTAGCTCTGAACTGTCTCCAGGTCTATTCCTTTAAATAATATTAATTAATTTCATGAACAGATAAATAAACTGCTGATTCAGTAGCTAACTCATTAGCCACAACCCAATAAATACATTTTTTTTCTAAATAAAGACAAAAATATTACTATCTTAATACTATACCATTCCAGTGATAAATAATTTTTTGATTGATACACAAACAATATAACTAATGAGGAGATTCAGTTCAGTTGAAAACCACCGTCGTAACTTCTTTGTACAATCATGAATCGCCACAACAATAGAAATAACGACAACAATGTTAAGGGGGATTCCAATGAAAAACCTTCGTTAGGTATGGGACATCATGTGCTATAGGTGATACCCGATCGTCATCAAGCTACTGTAAGCAAAATAAAGAAAACAAACTCTAAAGATAGGTACTTGGAATGTGAGAACACTCCTGCAGAAGGGTAAACTAGAAAACATCATACAAGAAATGAAGAGAATGGGTTTACAATTACTGGGACTTTGCGAAATGAGATACACCGGATCAGGGGAGATGTATTCTGATAAATATAAAATAATCTATTCTGGAGGTACTGAACACCAAAGAGGAGTAGGTATCATCTTTGATGCAGAAAGAGCAAGAACAGTGAAAGGCTTTTACCCAATATCTGACAAAGTCCTTTTAGTGAAATTGAATGGAAAGTCAATAGACATAAATCTTATACAAGTTTATGCACCAACAGCAGACAGTCTAGAGGAAACAATTGATCAATTTTACAATGAGTTAAATTAGGCACCTCATAAATGCAAACCACATGAAAACACCATATTTCTAGGGGATTTTAAGGCAAAAGTAGGAAAGGAAAGAGTTGAGAAAGTAGTTGGTCATTATGGCTTAGGCGAGAGGAATGAAAGAGGTGAGAAACTTATTGACTGGGCAAGAACACACAACATGATGATAGGAAACACCTGTTTTAAGCAACGTTCAAGATGCCTATGGACATGGAAAAGCCCAGGGGACAACGTACATAATCAAATTGATTATATAATGATAAGCAATAGATTTAGAAACAGTCTGGTATGTGTGAAAACTAGACCAGGAGCAGATTGCAATAGTGATCATGTATCAGTTGTGGGAAAGCTTAGAGTAAAATTAAAAACAACAAAATGAGCCTCAGTTAACATCAAGTTAAATTTAGATTTACTCAAATCAGACAAGAAGCTGCAAGACAAATATAAAATCACAATTCAGAACCGGTACAATGCAATAGAGAGGATACAAAGCATTGATGAACAGTGGGAAATGCTAAAAGAATCAATGCAACAAACATCAAAAGAGTTCATACCACCAGTGAGGACAAATTCAAGAAAGAAATAGATGACAGATGACATTTTGCAGCTAATGGATACAAGAAGAAGAAATAAAGAAAATAAAGATGAGTATAAGAGATTAAATAAAGAAATTGTAGTAAAATGCAATGAAGCAAAAGAAGCTTGGCTAAAAGAAAGATGCAAAGAGATTGAAATGCAACAAAAAGGAGATGCTAAAGCTATATACAAACAAATTGAGGAATTAACAAGAAGAAAAACGCAATCAAAAACTGGATGTCTAAGATCAAAGGAAGGAGAACTGTTGATTGATCAAGAAAACATAAGGGAACGATGGACAGAATACATTAAAGATCTTTATAATGTTGAACGAACGGAAGTGAATATTAAGGATAATGGAGAAGGACCAGAAATAATCAGAGAAGAAGTGGAAGACGCCTTGCGCAATATGAAAGCAGGCAAAGCTCCTGGACCAGATAATATGACTAAAGAAGAGATTGAAGCCATGGGTGATTTTGCAATAGAAATAATAACAAAAATATTGAATGATATCTATAACAGTGGATATATACCAGACAACATGCTCAAATGAATATTCATAGCCCTACCAAAGAAATCGGGTGCGATTGAATGCGATGATCATCACACAATAAGCCTTATGAGTCATATGACTAAGATATTACTAAGAATCATCATGCGAAGAGTGCGAAACAAAATCAGTCCAGAAATTAGTGATGAACAGTGTGGCTTTGTTAGAGATAAAGGAACAAGCAAGGCCATTTATATCATAAGATCTTTAGTAGAAAGAGCCATAGAGGTGAAAACAGATCTATACCTATGTTTTATAGATTACACCAAGGCATTTGACAAAGTAAAGCACCAAGAAATAATCAAAATTTTAGAAAGCATAAACGTAGACAGCAAAGATCTAAGAATAATAAAGAACATGTACTGGCAACAAACGGGAGCCGCAATAGCTCAGTGATTAGTGAACTGGACTACAAAGGACAAGGGGTAGGGTTTGATCCCAACCGACAGCTTCCGGGTTCACCCAGTCTTTAATGGGTACAGGATTTTTTCTGGGAAAGTGAAGTGGCACGGGCGTAATACCGACCACATTTCCCTAAAAATCATTTCCCGAAGGTCTGTAAAATTTATGGTCACTAACACCATATTCCCTATATGCCACTTGGCGTGACGGGGCTCTTTACTTTACTTTTTTTTACCAGCCATATTTGGCCTACACTTCTTTTATCTTTAACTGCCATTGGTTTTTTAACATGTGTTGAGTGAGACCTCCTATTTGTTTAATGGATATCTGAGAGGTCCAGACAAGGGATCTCACTACCCAGAGATGGGTAAAGCCAAGAAACCATGACATGGATTCAAAGAGAAAAATTCCCACTTCTGTGGTAGGATTCAAACCTTTCTATCCAGAGACCAACGTCTTACCTTTATATCACCCAGCCAATACCCCCCCCCCCCAACACCTACAATAAAAAGAATCATTTTAAATAACTAACATGCCTTATTCCCTCATACAATATTAAATATGATTTCCAATAATGCACTGGTATTTTGTCATATAAAACTATTTTTTAATGTATTCTTTCTCAGTTTGCGCTTTACAAAATGTGAACATCTACATTGAATATTATAACCAGCATTATCACAGCACTGCAGTTACTTGTGTGTTCACCTATATAATATTACAATATTGTTATGAGAACACTGAAATAAAATGTTACCACAATTAGTTCAGCTGGTGTAACCCATCTGTCTCTGACTGACTGCAACTCTGGCCTCTCTTTCGGTTGGCTAAGGCAACAGAGGGCATCCTGAAAGGTTGAAATATTTACTAATATACCTAAAAGTAGAATAAAATAATTTGGATTCATTGAACACTGGGATTGTTGTTTATTTATGACAAATCTTACAGTCAAAATTAAGTTGAATATTACTTCACATAATTGAGAAAAACTATATTAAATAAGGAAAAAGAGGGCTGTAGGTTGAAAAATGGTAATCTTTTGACGTGTACTCAGAATCCGTTACTGGGTTAGCCACCAATAATCCAAAACAAAACCTCAAACTAAAAGCTTAGAGTAAAAATTAAAAAAAAATAAAACAATAAACCAACCTTGATTTCAATTTGAATGTCAACTATAGCAGCAGTGATTGACAGGACAGCACTGTTTAGTTTATGTGGTCTGATCTCCCAGGACTGGAACGGCATATTGATGTAACTGTCCTGTAGCAAACAAAATGTTCCAAATTGGGCTGTCTTGAAACCAAAAGTTCTTGCCTCTGTAAATTCAAAGTGTCAGCAATAACAATGATTCCTTTATAATGTCTAACACTGAATATGTCCATAAAAGTAATAATCTAGTTTAATACATGCTTCGATCAATGGAAAAACCTGAATATTTGCTTACTTATTTATTGTAAACACTAAAATAATTACATTATCATTGTTCAACATAGTACCCATCTAATTCAATGCATTTAAATCAATGTGCAAGCATACATACCATGGGAAAACATCTTTCAGACAGATGTGTACCTTCAGCATTGTTCTGGGACTTCATTCCACTTAGTGCATTCTTCAGTGGACTGAAGACACGGAATGGTCAGAGGTGAGTATTGAGGTTGTAGATTGCACTTAACCCACAGCACCTCATTAGTCGACACTGTTGCTCAAGCAGTATATAGCCTTACATTGTCATGGAGGAGATATACTCTCAGCATCAACAATTCATGTCATTTCTAGTGAATAGCTGGCTACAGGTTTTTCCTCAGAATGCTTGATTAAGTGTTACTGGTCACAGTGCCTCCTCTGGGCACATAGGTTGGATCAGCCACTTGTGATCCCAGAAGAAAGTCAATACCACTTTACCTGAAGACCATCGCACCCATAACTTCTTCAATTTTGGGACTAAGTATGGTATGAGAACATGTGCTGTTGCTTTTGTTCTGGCTTGTAAAAGTACACCCAGCTCTAATCCACAGTGACAATAAGCTTTAAAATGCTTCACCATTAGCCTTATGTAGTAGCTCCTGGCAAGCATCAACACATCTCTCTTTTATTCCAGGTGTCAAAACTTGTGTACCCATCTTGCACACACTTTTGGACTTGTCATGAATGATGTGATGGGCAGATCCAACTTAATGTTAAATAGTGATACCACTTCCTGAACTGATACATGCTGGTTTTATTGTATCATGTTCTCCCTGACTGCAATGTTGTCTTATGTTGCTGTGGTAAATCCTGGACCCAGGCAAGAGGAAACCTCCGCACTGTTGATGCCGTTTTTGAACTTCTATTCACACGCTTGTGACAATTTCACAACGCTTCGCTGCTCTTTCTTGGTGTGTACAACTATTTTGTTTAACAGTTTCCAAGATTATCTGTGCAATAGCATATCATCTATCAGTAGCTTATGATCACTGCCTCCGCATACAACTCGCACAATGATACCGATCATAAATGTAATTTTTAATACAATTTTTTCAGTTTCCCATTAAGCAGTCCTTGTAATTAAAGAATACATTTGATTTGTCTTCTTGTTAAGAGCACTATATAATTTTAACAAGCTCATATCATCACTTCATATATCTCTACAAGGACATCAGATTAATTAATTTTACTCCTGGATTGTTTTTTTAATAATGTCTTCATTTCATAATGTAAAAAAACCAATGGCATTAATTTTGTAAGAGGTGAGTAATTTAAAGTATGATCAAAGGCAACTAAATCAGAATTATGTGCATTTAACATCCGCAGAGATGGGATTTCTCAGGAGAATGTTGAAAGTTCCCTGGACAGCTAGAAAGACCAATAAGGAAGTGGCCAACACAAAAAGGGATCTCTTAAAAAACATCAGAAAGAAGCAATCAACATTTTTCGGGCACATCATGAGAAGAGGAAAGTTGGAATACTTGGTTACAACTGGCAAAATAAAGGGAAAGAGAGATCGCGGACGACAAAGAGAGAAAATACTGGATAGCTTGGTGTCATGGCATGGAAAACAGTCAACAACAGAACTGATACGATGCACTGTAGATAGAAGATTGTGGAGGGACATGATCACCTACGCCAACTGGCATGGCACATGATGATGAATACTTAACTGTTAAACCTAGACTAGGTCTAATTAGTACTTGTGAGTGATTTAAATTATTGCTTGCACTTTCTATATCAATTGATTTGGAGTTTTTTTTTTCACCTTATCATATTTTTAAATTCTGAAATAATCAATAAAAAGTACATAAATTAAATTTTTCTGGACAAAATGCATCAAATTAACACTATTTTGAAACATGTAGGATAAATCTGTGTAAAATTTCAAGAAAAATGGAGAGCTGCACTTTTAACCATGGTGAGAAGACAAGTTTAAAAATATTTTATTTTGAAAATTATGTACCCATGAACATTACAATTTTTTTTTAGAATATATTTATTCCCTCAAATAATTAAATATCAGCAATTTACTAACATCATTATTTTCTGTATCTATTTTCCTCTCGAGTGATAAATATCATGTACCATATTTATATATATTTTATACCATGAAGTGGTAAAGTGAAAAAAGGCATGATAATTTTTTCCGGAACTGAAAATTAAACCATTCAAATATTTTGAATTCAAACCATTTAAATATTTTAATTTATTTAAGTTTATTTTAAAATTTAAATTAGTTAAAAAAGATTAAGACAAGAAATAGGTCAATACTGTAACTACAATTAGTGATATCCTTTACTGTTATATATATATATATATATATATATATATATATACACACATATATATATATATATATATATATATATATATATATATATATATATATATATATATACATATATATATATATATATATATATATATATAACTCAACAGGTTAAGCTGAAGATTAAATAATCATTAATAAATTATATGCATAAACTAAACAATTACACATCACATTTACAATTTGATAAATTATATACAGTTAATTTATACAAATTACAATTTCAGTAATACTAAATTTATCCATATACAAAACAAATATCCATAATATAAGAGTATAGTAACATGTATGGACAAATTGAAAAATAAAAATTGAAGCAAATCTTTCTTTAATTTTAAAAAAAAAGGTTAAATAGAATTTTATTTCTTAAAACTTGATTTTTTATTATAAAAAGTGTGTGTACAAAACAAAAATAACTTGCCTTCATTGAAGGTTGGATCAGAAAATCCTTTGGTAGTCCAAAATTTTCTTGCATAATCCCATCCAGCAATCTGTGGTTGCTCTAAAAACATAACATTCTCTGGAAGGCTGAAAACAAAAACAATGTTCAAACATATCTTTTGATCAACAGTTTAAAATTGTATTGGACAGATTAATTTAATGATTATTGAGTTATTTGTGGGTCATCATCATTGTACTCTGAACATGCCCATAGGTGCTCAGATCCCCTCCTCAGCAAGTCCCGCAGTGTCCAGTGACTGACGACTCCAGTTCTGTGTTGGTTGATAAGTCTTCTTATATGCCCACTAAGTTTCTCATTTCTGGCTGTGCCCATTTTAACTCCCATCTCTTTCATCCGAAGGAGTGACATGGATTTGTGGTCGTTGAAGTCCTGTGCTCTTCGCATATCTTGGAGGGCATTGATGATGTCTGCCCGATCCATTGGTTGACCGTTCTCAACGACAGCACAGCTAGCCAACCTGTCCATTCTTTCATTTCGCCATACTCCCGCATGTCCAAGGACATAGACAAAAGTGATCGTACATATTTGTGACTTCTGCAATGACTCTAACCATTGCATGCGTACAGAGCCAACCTCCACTTTTTTTATCATGCTCATCGAATCACTCAGTATACAGGCATGGGTGTAGTCATGTGACTCTAACCAGTTTAATGTCCTGGTTACTGCCATCATCTCCATCGTCATGCTACTCGTGGTCATGACGTATGCACCACTGTCATCTTTGACTGCTTTGCCTGTTGAGCGTGTTGTAAATGCTCATGCACTTCTTTGGTGTCGTATTACAGATCCGTCTGTATAGATGACTGCATCTTTCTCATTGGTGTTTAAATTAAAATTTAATTTAAAGGTTATTATAAGTTAACAGCTCGGAATAAAGTATTAGTGGATGATCAGCCTAGTTGGAATCATGATGGAATGCAGCGCAAGATGACATCAAAATAAGAAATCATGCAGACCTAAAACTGCCATAGTATGGAAAAGCATTAGAAACAGAAAGAACATCCTCTAAGCAAACATTCCATACACTGTAAGCATGGTCCATCATGTTCATAATTTTAGAAATTTCAACAAAAAATAACTGGATAGTGGAAGAAAGTGATAAAATCATCAAAAAGGTCAATCCATAAGCAGCAAGGACAAGTAATAACTGCCCTCACCTTATATATATTTTACAGGAATCTACTTATTAGAGAAAGTTCAGAGGCCAAAAAGACCTACAAAGAACATCAGAAAGTGGTAAATCTATTGGAGTTTCCTGGGTGGAACTTAACAAGATACAGCAGAGTAAAAATAATTGAAGAGTTACTTTGACACTTTACACATTCACTGGCAACAAAGTGAAGTAAATAAAAGTGATATAAGGTCAAACTAATTGTACTCTTGAATATAGAAAGCTTCAAAGTAGATAGGACCTTAACAAAATGTACAGACTTGTTAAACAACAAGTATTATTTTAGTCATTATTTTCACTTGACTTTACTTGATGAAATGCTACAATTTCACATATGCAGTTGCAATAAAGCTATTTACTATATTTTTTTACTCATAAAGAGGGTATGCTAATTGGATCACATAGTTTTTGAGCTTTTAATTTTATGTAGGCTTATTTAAGTTTTAAAAATATTCTTATCAAATGA
Source organism: Megaustenia siamemsis (assembly GCA_032433765.1). Lineage (NCBI taxonomy): Eukaryota > Metazoa > Mollusca > Gastropoda > Stylommatophora > Ariophantidae > Megaustenia > Megaustenia siamemsis. The sequence goes on from JAVIAB010000024.1 coordinate 55,649,335, forward strand.
GATATTGCCTTAGAAGATTCCACTGAAAGAGTAGATTAATGTATTAATATAACTCTCTCTCTCTCTCTCTCTCTCTCTCTCTCTCTCTCTCTCTCCCCTCTCCCCTCTTATTTGTTTAAAAATAATACTGAATGTAGGGATATGCAAATGATGATGAAGATAATATTATTTAATTCATGCTTAATTTTTTTTAGCCACTTATTCAAAGTAAATTTAAATAAATTTAAAGCTGTGTAACCAAATTTCTAACTAAATACTAAAACAGCTTGTCTCCCACATACACCATATTAATACTAATAGGTGGTCTGTCATCTTTTTTAACATCTTTGCCAGCTTCTGCAAGAGCTGAATCAGCCACATATTCTTGAATACAAATTTGAGGAGGATCAACCACTGAAAAAAGAAAATGAAAAACATGTTATAAACAAATATAGTTCAATGTCAGTTGATAATTGTCTTTTTTTTGTCAAAGTTGATTTGTTAATGGATGAGAAATTCCAAGTTTTCATCATTTTCATGGGCAGTGCCTTGTGTGACTGACAGTAAACACCTTCCAATACCATCTGCTGTTCTTTAGCACTTCATTGCCTCATACATGCTTTGTTTTTTGCAAATACACTGTCATAACATTCCAGATATTTTCTCTGCATGCCCCAATTTTCTCATTCCCACATATATTTTGTTACCATTACATTTGCCAGGCCTGACTTTACAAATATGTAGACAGTGGACTTTGCTTGCCAACTTTATCTTCTTTAAAGTGACATCCTACTAGTCTCGAGAGACATTGGATATAGTGTTCACATTAGGAATCTGACACAGACAGCTGCTTCTTCCTTTGTATTTGTCTAGAGTAAGCAGCCTGTCTCAGTTTGAGTTTGCCTGCAATGAAGTTTATATTTCGTGCCTAGCATGAGGTCAAGTACAAACAAATATCAGTAGGGCTGAAACTAAGAATGGTAAAATGTTACATCTTCTCAATATTCCGTATAGTGCAGAAACATGGACATTAGACAAGAAAACAGAACAGAAAATTGAAGCCTTTGAAATGTGGATTTATAGAAGAATAGGTAGAATTGGATGGAAAGAAAAGAAAACAAACGATGAAGTTTTTAAAACAACTGAAAATAAAAAGAGAACTACTAAATACAATTAAGACAAGACAAATTAAATTTTTGGAGCATGTTAAAAGACACAACAGCCTACTAAAAGTAATATTGGAAGGGAAAATACAAGGTAAATAAGGCAGAGACAGACCAAGACTAACATGGACGAGTAACATCAAAAGATGGACAAGTCAATCTATGACAGCCTGCACCATCAAAGCAAGAAACAGAGTAGAATGGCGATCCATAGTAGCCAACCTTCGTTGTGGAGAAGGCACTCGGTCGATCGATAAGGTCAAGACAAAGAAATGCATAATAATGCAAAGCTACAGTAAAGCTGAGTGTGAAGGAGAAATGAAAAAATAAAAAAATAGAAAAAAATGGTATTGTTAAAAAAAAAGTAAAAAGTAAAGCACCCCCATCACACCAAGTGGCATATAGGGAATATGGTGTTAGTGACCATAAATTTTACAGACCTTCAGCACATGATTTTTGGGGTAATGTGGTTGGTATTACGCCTGTGCCACTTTACTTTCCCAGAAAAAAATCCAGTACCCATTAAAGGCTTGGTGAACTGGAAGCCATCGGTTGGGATCGAACCCTACCTCTTCTCCTTTGTAGTCCAGTTCACTAACCACTGAGCTGGTATGGTTAAAGCTTTATGTAATTGATGGACGACACAAATTTGAATGATGTTTCAGCTCAATAGGCCTTCAGCAGGACCAAAAGGTTTGTTCTAATTATTGCCAACGTAAGCAAGATTTTTCTGAAAAACTCTTCTCGATAATCATATCTCCTTACAGGAAGTTTTTAAGAATTTGTCCTGTTTCACCTACAGCCAAACAGAATTTTACAGTCAGAAGTAAAAAAAAAAAATTATTGCACTTATGGTCAAACTTATTTTAAAAAAAAACGTATACTTCTAAAATAGGTTAGTATTTCTTACTAAGCACATTGTGTTTGAAAAAAAAAAGAAAAAATTCAAGTAGAACAAGTCAAGTCATCTCAGTTACCATCTTTGTTCTCAGGCCAGAGGTTCTTACAGAAAAAAAAGAATATTGAGATTTAAAAAACAGATTTAGCTTGAAATTATTAGTAAAGAATTTTATTAAATTATATTTTAAAATTTCATTATATCATTTTAACATAATTGCAATGACATACAAAGTTATGTATAAAAAGTAGTATTTATTGTTATGGTTTGTATCCCATTTCTGGTGTGTACCGAGAGTTTTATATGAGGTTTTTCTTTGAGGTTTTTCTATGAGGTTTTTCTATGAGGTTTTTCAATGAGAGTTTTCTATGAGAAAAAACACCTGCCAAGTGCAATCAGCATGAGATGTTCATATGAGAATTTTTATTTTAAATGCAAAAAGTAGGATGGCTTTATCGTAATCTGTATGAGTCTCAACTGGTAATCAACAAAGTCACATAAGCAAAAAAATGTACATCGTTCTTCAAATTGGTGTTAATTAAATCCAGTGAGTGAGCTCTCGTTGTAGATATATCTACAATCTCAGAATAATCTGATGTTTAGACGATTAGGTGACTAATCTACAAATCAACCACTCCCTCCTAACTCTTACATAAGTCAACAGCATAGTGACAGTTTAATCCTTGAATATCTGAGGCGCAGACAATAAATAATAAGAAATTACATCTTTAACCATGAGTGAGCCACACCTGATGTTTGCAATACCGACAGTTCAAAGTCATGAGGTTCCAAAGTCAACCAATCTTTATCACCTATTATCAGTGACTCCTTCATGCCGAATTGCACCATGGCATATTCGTGAATGTATATAATATAAAATGACATTCCAAATACAAGCCATTTTAGACTGCTGCCACCACAAAGAGAACATCAATGTGCTGGGTTAAAGCTAAGACAAGTAAGTATACAACCGGATATAGACCATAGATTTGACCAGAAGTGTTGCATTGAATAAATATGGTTATTTTGTGCCGAATACATTGTAAGCTTTAGAGTTCAATGAAACAGGAGGTCAATGCCTGGGAGTCATGACCCAGATGGGCCCACCTTCCTTAGAGATCAAGAAGCTAAAGGGCTGAAACACTGGCTCGACAGGTCTGCTTCTGATAAGATTGCCTTCTGCTGCGAAACTCTGTATTAAGAGTTTCCTATTACTCATTATGCACAATAGTAATTTTATTTCATGAATATATAACAATTTACTAAAGAAAAGCATATCTGAATAATAAAAGTAATTAATGAAATTGAAAAAACATTACAAATAATTAATATATTTTGATTTTCCAAATTAGAAAACTGATCCTTATTCAGTCGCCAAATAGAATTCCAAAGTTTGAATTAGCACATACAAAATGAATTTGAATGTAGATCAATGTTGACCTACTAATTAAAAAAGGATAAAAAGATGCATAAATGATTTAAAGTTAATATTATATGAAATAAAACTCTTGTGTGTATTTTCTGTCTCAAGATATTCATTTATTAGATGTAGGAGTCTTCCAAATGTGTACAAATTTGTATAAACTTCGCATGATTTAAAAATCCACTAGTCTTGTGTATGTCACCACACACAGCGGTTTATTTTTTATCTCAAAGTTACATTTTAGTTCAAATCTTAAACATTTTGCAGCATTTATGGATGAAGACACCCTGAGCCTAATACATTCCACTCTTTCTTCAAACTTATACTGAATGGAAGTGGTTTCAATTTATGACACCAGACACAAAAAGTAAATTGTTTAAATAAAATAAATGTTTATGTGTAAACGATATCTTAGTAGAATTAAGCTCATAACAAAACGATCAAAGATTGGCAAATCTGAGAGGTTTTTTTTTTTTTTGGGGGGGGGGGGGGGGGGGGGAAATACAATATTCAATTTTTAAGGCGTTAAGACAAAGAAATGCAAATGAATTCATAAAAATGTGAAGCTGCAGTAAAGTTAAATGTGAGAGAGAAAAAAAAACAAAAAAATTTGTAACCAGAAAAGCTTTTTTTTTATTTTAAGATACAGCTTCTTCTAAGCACTTTGAATGTAGGCTATAATAGCAGCACATGTCTATTTTACCTTCCTGAAAAGACACACATCAGCAAATCAACTAAAGTAACAGTGACAAATAACTGTGCACAATAATAAAATTACAGTGTGTAATAGTCCAAGATCCAACACTTTTAGGCTGGGGTGGCATCTGTAGTAAAGTAATTGTGTAAATGCCACCAAGTACATCATAAGCTCTCAGGTCAATTACATCATCATCCTCATCAAAGTCTTCCCATTCTGGTATTTCTGGAAAATATATTTAATTTTTCTGATATTTTAATAATATTATTTATTATGGAGCCACATACAAATTTTAAAATATTGGCACTGCCAGAACTGATAAACAGCTGCAAAATTAGAAATTATTAGAGTTTTATGTCCTTTATTCTGCCACACACATATATATAGAAAGACTGCACTTTACACAACATTTCAATTCTTCTTCAATCAGTGCACATTTTCAGCACACATTTTTTCAGAAATGCTTACCAAGTCTGTGATGTTCCTTGACCTTTTTATAAAGCAGCAGTTGCTTGCAGTCAGAGTTATCTCTCCTCCCACAAAATCAGTTTTGCTAGACTAGTGTGTTTTTCCTATTTGCTTGTGTCTTAAGTATAAATACAGCATTCAATAATACTATCCACAATTATATCAACATATTATACATAATACACCATTGAAAGACTCACCTGGTGTTGGGGGATAAGGAAAGTCTTCCTCTATTGCTTCTATCATCTCCTCCTCCTGTTTCTGCTCTTCTTGCCCTTCAATTAACTTTGGTTGTCCGAGTTCAGCCATTAAATCCTGCAGACATACACAATTTGTGTTAATGCCTGCGACAATTTTTAAACAAGAAAAAAAATTAAAATTAAACTTTAAAAACAATTATATCAAAATTATGTAATAGGTCCTTCTTGACCCTTCCAGCACCACTAGATGTTACATGGGACTCGTAATGTTTTTTGCTATCCAACGCTATTCTGAGCAAGATGTCTGATCTTATCTAATTAGTGTATGCCTGCCAACTTTTCTTTTCTTATAAGTGTTCCTTTCAGTGTCTCTCTGGGTCTTCTTCTTTTTTCAGTATCCTGATGTTTTCCCAAAGAAGATTCTATTTTGAAATCCTCTTTTGTATACACCAATGCATTAAAATGATTGGTCTTATAAAAGAAAGGTAACTATCACATTACTGGAGTATGGCGATAGTGCCAATAAATTTGTGACAATCAACACATTTATGGGTGGTGTGGTCAGCAAACACCAGGTCACTAACTTTCTCACAGAAGATTTTGAGGGCTCATTTTCAAAGGCCGGATTAATCCCTGAGGCATTATAAGTCTAAAAAAGTATTCCCTGATGATCTTCAACCAGAAAGCAGATGAGTACACTAACCACTTCACCACTGTGAATTTTGTTAGTATCAACTTTAAGATCTATTCTTTTTTTTTTTATTTGTCTTTAGAAAAACTGCAAGAAGAAAGGAATAAAAATTGATTATATGTGGCTTATCATTTGAAGAAGTACTATGAGTTTTTAGAAATATGTGTTGTCACTTCAATATAAGTGTACACCTGTTGTCATTTTTTCAGTATAAATTGTAAATACCCCAAGTTATTTCTTTCAGTATAAATTGTAAATACCCCAAGTTATTTCTTTCAGTATAAATTATAAATACCCCAAGTTGTTTCTTTCAGTATAAATTGTAAATACCCCAAGTTATTTCTTTCAGTATAAATTGTAAATACCCCAAGTTATTTCTTTCAGGATAAATTGCTAAAATGCCACTAGTTGTCAATTTTTAATAATAAACCACCAGCAGTAATTTTTCGGTATAAATTGTAAATATTGCCAGTTATATTTTTCAGTATAAATTGTAAATACCACCAAGTTACTTTCTAGTGTAAATTGTAAATGCCACTAGTTGTTTGGAACCTTGGTGGCTGAGCGCTTAGTGCACTCATTTCTTGATCAGATAGGTCTGGGTTCGATTCCCAGAAGTGGCAGATTTTTTTTTCAGAGCCAACTAGACTTCAGGGTTCACCCAGCCTTTAAAAATGGGTACATTAGATTTTTCTAAGAAGTAAAGGTGGCCTGGCATGATACCAACCACCATAACCCAAAAATAGAGTGTAAAAAAAAAAGTAAAGTACGTCACGCCAAGTGGCGTATAGGGAAATATGGTGTTAGTGAACCTGTATTTTACAGACCTTCAGCACATGATTTTTGGGTAATGTGATCGGTATTACGCCCGTGCATTACGCCCATGCTGCTTTACTTTCCCAGAAAAAAATTTGGTACCCATTTAAGCCTGGGTGAACCCGGAAGCCGTTGGTTGGGATTGAACCATACCCCTTGACCTTTGTAGTCCGGTTCATTAACCACTGAGCTACCAAAAATAAGGTGTGGTCATGGGAAAAAAATGGTCACTAACACTATATTTCCCATACACCTAGCTAGGTGTGGAAGGAATCTTTACTTTTTTTTACTTTACTAACTCCTTCATTTAAAAAAAAAACTGTGCTAATGCCACCAGCTGTAGCTTTTCAAAATGAATGTGTAAATATCATTATTTGTCACTTTTAAATAGCTTAATATCCAAGCATAGATGACATTCTACATGTCCCCACACCAGCATATTTACAGTTAAATTTGTGTCCTTATTTGAGAATAATCTATAGTAAAGCAGGTCTTAACCATTTTATTATACTGTATATAAATAATAAACCGAAATATGACTAAGAAAACCACCAAACTCCTTGTGAGACACTAAGTAAGCTAAATAATGTTGATTCACAAATATTACCTCATATAGGATTTTTAAAATTTATTTTAAATTAACAAAAGATATACATATTTTATCTGTTTAAATTATTATGAACATTGGTAATGCAAAAAACAATTTTATCGAACATTTTTTGAGAATGTAGTCAGTATTACACCAGTCCAGCATTGTCATTCTTTTCCAGAAAAATCCAGAACCTGTTTAAGGCTTAACAAACCTAAGAACTATGAACAGAATCAAACGCAACCTCCTGTTCTCAACAGACCAGTTCACTAACCACTGCCTTTTTATGGTTTGCTAAATTTGATAATGCTTATTGGTAAACAAGCTGAACAAATACAAATGTGTTTTGTTTCCATAAAACTTACTATCTCTAACTCTTCATTTTCATCATCTGGCACATCTTCTTTACCCTCATTTTCATTTTGTTCATCTGTTCCTTTATTGTCTTCTTTTTTGTCTTCGATCTCTATCTCCACATGCACAGGCTCTTGAGTAGAAAATTGAAAGCAATAACAAATACAAATTTAAACAAAGAATCAAGGTGACAAAGACATCTGATATGCAAGTTAATGTACTAGTATAGAAATAAAGTTAAAGTCATTAAAAATCAGTACATGACATTAAAACATATCAGAATGTAAAACTGATAGGTAGACAATGTAGATAAGTTTAGTTTTCTTTTCTGTTCAGGCTCCTTCACCTTATAGCAGTGAGAGAAAATGTTAAGTTCTTGACAAAACTTTGTTGTTTGCTACATAATCATAATTATTGTTATTACTGTTTGATTTATCTCTTTGGAACTTGGCTACCATAGCAACTTTGAAGTTTTATTTAAATCAGCATTAGCAGCTGTCAATCCCAGATCATCTGCAATATCTTGTAGTCACCTTCTTCTAGGTCTTCATCTCGCTTATTTACCTGGAACTATGACCTCCTTAATTATCTTTATTATGTCATAGGCCATTATATCATTTTACTTACAATAAATGATAGTTGAGATTTCAGCATAACTTATAACAATAAAAACCTGTACAACCATAACATGGTATAAGAAACAAGTTTAAAAAGAAAAGAAAAGAAAACATCCTCAAAGGAAAATAAAAGTATAAAAATGAATCTCTGGTGAAAATGCAAAAGAATATTACTTTTTCTGCACATGACTCACACAAAAGCCACAATATATTTGTTGACATCCAATCTGTGTCCATGAGTTTTGTTTACTTTTACTGGATAAAGTGTATTCTGTTTATATCCTGAATAAGCCATTATTGAAACATTTATTAACATTAAATAAGCCTCTTAAATAAATTATCATTTTTTTAAATGTTAATATCTATCAGAAGGCCATACAAAAGGGAAATAAAAACACACAGCAGATTATAAAAATATAATCCGTTAATAAAATAAAAACCATAATAGAGCAAACAAAATTTTTTAAAGCCATCATCATCATCATGTGCCATATCGGTTGGTGTAGGCGATCATATACTTCCACAATCTCCTATCCACAGTGCATCATATCAATTCTGTTGTTGACTGTTTTCCATGCCATGACACCAAGCTTTCTAGTATTTTCTCTCTCTGTTTTCTGCGATCTCTCTTTATGTATGTATTTTGCCAGTTGTAACCAAGTATTCCAACTTTCCTCTTCTCATGATGTGCCCCAAAATGTTGATTGTTTCTTTCTGATGTTTCTTAGGAGCTCCCTTTTTGTGTTGGCCTCTTTGAGAATTTCCTCGTTGGTCTTCATAGCTGTCTAGGGAACTTTCAACATTCTTCTGAGAAATCCCATCTTTGTGGCCTCTAATCATCTTTTAATTTGTTTGCTTACTGTCCATGATTCGCTTTCCTAGGTCAGAATTGGCTCTATATAAAAAGCCATGAAAAGTTAAATATAAAAAGAAAAATGGAAGAAAATAAATACATTGGTACAAGTACAGTGAACCAACATCTATGATTAATTAGTTAGCTTCTCTCAAGCCAAAAATGGCACCTACAGCAGAGATTAAAAATAAAAAACTCTCCATAACTACTGATTTGTTATGCATTTCAGTGTTGCCAGACTTTGCACAGGATCTGTAGTGCATCTTTCTAAAAGTCTGTTCTGAGTGTGCCTCTTAAGTTCAGCAAAGGAGATTATACCAAATATTGTTGCTTCTCTTATCAGTGTTCTTTTCCATGCTCCTATAGGTTAGCCTCTTTCTTTTTACCTTTTGTTTCCCATCGAGAGTATCCATAGGTATGCTCTGGTTACCTCTTCTGATTACTTGGCTAGCATATAATCACCTTATTTCATTTATTATTGATGAGATTACTGGTTGCCTGACCTGCAATAGTCTTGAATACAGAGTATTTTTCTGAGAAATTTGTTTTCAAATGTATCTATTTTTATTTTTGTTGTTGTTCTCCAGTTCTCACATGCATAGATGATTCTATCTATCTATTGATCTTTTGAGCCAAAGACAGCACATAGTGGATAAATTCTAGACTCCGGTGTCAAATGGTCTATTGTATCAAATGTCAGACTTTGAACATGACTAACATTGCATCTCACCATATGACTCTGTTCTGGGTGAGTCATTCAATCTTAATGAGGGAGTTGATGCCTGCTGGTGTTGCCTCTTGCCTCAATGTTCTTTTTAGTGCTTCTCTAGGTTGGCCTCTATTTCTTTTACCCTGTGGTTGGCATTTGAGGGTTTGCTTTGTGACTCTCTTATTGTCTCTTCTCATCACATGGCCAACATATGACCACCTTCTTATCTTGATTATAGATGATAATGTTGGATGCTTTGTCATTTCTTTTATTTCTGCACTAGTCTAGAATTCATTCCATGGTATACAAAGTATTTTACTTGAGGCATTTCTTTTCAAATGCATCCAGTTTATTTTCTATTTCTTTTTTTTTTTTTTAGATGATTAGTCATTAACTATTTCAAAAGAACAAGATAGGTTACTCCATTTGAAGTAATTAAACAAAATAGAAAGAAAAATTATGTACTTGTAACCGTGGCAGTTCCATTTAATTCAGAAAATAGTTTATGCTGATAGTACCAATAGCTCAGCAGTTCTAAAATGTGTTCTTTTTTTTTAATTTCAAGAAATATATTTTAGTACTCTAAAATAGATCTTTATGTACATACTATTTCTCATGTCTTTGTTATCATTTCAAAATATATTTTATGCACAGCTTGAAAGTCAGACATGACAGCATCCATTCTTACATTTGTCATAGAAAAGAACTATAAAACTACATTAGTAACTGTCAAATCTCCATTATATTTAAGATTTTGCTATCATATACAATATCAAAACATGCTAAATAATAATCTCGTTTGTATTACCTTCCTCTTTTTTTTTCATGCGAGGAATGCTTGCTTTACTTGTGGAGGAGTAATGGTCATAATTTGTTACCAAGACACGCACAGCATAATCACCAAGCGCAAGTACTCTTGGAATGTCAAAAGTGAGGTGGATCTCAGGAAATTCCACTGATTTAATTCTGCAAACACAAGAAATTAAAACAGTGGAAACTAGGTCATATACGTGTGTGTGTTGTGGCACCCTAAATCATCCTCAACATTATTAAACGTTGACTCAGATCATTGTCAATTTCCAAACTTCTCGACCTAGTAATGTCTATCAGTTTCATTGTTCAGTTTCCTCAGTGCCATAATAATAAATTAGTGGACAAAGTGATACAATGAAGGTGATGGTGTTGGATAGGACACACACTGTGTAATCCAACTGAGAGTATTACATGACAAGACATTTTTTGGAATCCCCAAGGAAAAAGACAAAGAGGAAGCCCAAAATATTCTTGGAGAAGATACATGGAAGCAGAGATGAAGTTGATAGGGAAGACATGGAATGATCTTGAATTGTAAGAAAAAAAAAACAGCTTAGAAAGTGTTTGTTGAAGACATATGTTCCACAGGGAATTGAAAAGATGAAAAAGATAATAAATTATATAGCATATTATCATAGTATCTTTTAATTAAAGCGGTTGTTGTTATTTTTTCTTATAACAAATTATATTTTTTTATGTTCTGGATTATCCCTCTAAAAAACAATTGAGAAAAAATCAACTTAACAATAGACAACTTGGATCAGAAACTGAAACATTTTTTATCATCAGAGAGCCCAACCTGGTGAAGCAAGAACAGTTCGGGAAAAAAAACCAGACAAAATAATCCACCCAGGAGGAGCATCTTAGTCATGGTGAATATTCAACATAAAAGAAGAAGGAAAACTTGACACAAATCTGGATGGAAAGACTTATTTCATCTGGTTAGATTGCTTTTTTAGGTGAGACTACTATGACTGCAAACAACTGCTGCCTTATAAGATAGACAGTAAGGTGCACAAAACACAGTGTAATGCAGTCCACTAATAATGGATGAAGAAGAAAAAAGAATTGAGTACAAAGGCAAAAATACTGGAGTTGGATTAATGTTACGCATTTTTTTAAAAATGGTATATGCACGCATTAAGTCATTTTTAGTTGTTCAATTTGTGAAAAGATTGTAATAAATGACAAAATTTTTTAAAGACAATTACATTGTTGCAAAAAACATGGAGGCAGTGTTTGGTTTAATATTATTTGTATGACTTAAGAGATCTTCAGTTAGATTTTTTTTAATCACAGAAAGTTTTCTAATAATAGCAAGAATTTTTTTTTTTTTTTTTTTTTTTTTTAATTTTTTTTTTGCGTTTGCCAGTTTTTACTTCTAACGAAGTTCCTAGAGACTAGGAACTGAATTTTGCATGTTAATTCATTTTTCCCTGGCAGCTGTGTGCACAGGGGTCCCTCACCGCACAGGCAGATAACTCTGTCTCTGAAGACATATTTTTTCCATCCATGAGTAATTGACGTTTCAAGCCGGGGCTCGCTGCTGAGACCAGGGGTGGTTGCCACAAAGAGAAATCATAAATAAAAATCCCAACTGGTGCAGCCAGGATTTGAACCCATGACCTTTCTGTCTCGAGGCTGGCATCTTGCCTCGAGACCAACCAGTCCTCCACAGCAAAAATGAGCACTGCCTGTCTTTTTCTTCATGCTGTTTTTTAGAAGTAGAATAGAGAAGTTAATATGCCATATTCCTACTTCAATAAAAGTATTCTATTCTATTCATAGAATGTTTTATTGTAGTAGGAGCATCCCCACATCCCAGTATTTTTCCACCCACCCATCCCAGTATTTCTCAATTCCAATTATCATTTATGTGAAAAAAAAAGGATCTTTGTATACACAAATGCAGTCACAAATAATAGAAACAATGTAATGAGAATTACATTTAAAAAATTTATTTTACATTTTTTTATATCAATCAGTTTCCATTAACTTCAGTTTCCATTAACTCTTTCAGTACGGAAGGCTTTTGTCAATGCAACGGAGGAGATTTCAGAGACAAAATTTTTGATGGACCTTATGGTCTTAAAACATCAATCTACATGTTTTATATTTATCTAACACTTAACATATTATATATGAATTTTTAGATAATTGAACAAGGAATCTGATTTCATCAATACCAAGATGATACAAAACATGTAAAAAGAAATATTGGAGATAAACGACCAACACAAAAAAATTGAAACATCAAATTAAAACCACAACTGACTACTTACCATCATGTAGATCTGGTCATAGTAATCCAATATGAATTATTTTGTGAAAAAAAACAAATATCAATATGTCTCTAAGCAGCCATGAAAGTTTGGTTGATGTAGCATAACAATAACTGATATTTTGTCATGCACAATCACAACAAGTGAGAAAAATGAAATTTCAACTTTTTTGGGAAAAAATCACTATGTACACAATATTGACACTTTTGTTTGACTACACACACACAAATCACTATATACACAATATTGACACTTTTTTTTCAATTAGACAAAAAACACTTTCTCCATTTATTGTCCATGAAATGTCTTGAAGCATGCATTTGGATGAAGATGTGGTTGAATTTGACATCCTGAACAGAAAAAATGAGTCCGTGCACGCTTTGTTGGAGTTAAACAATATACGCATTCACGGTCTCTTGCGGCATAATCCACAATGTGACGGCTTCCTCTGGATTTTGCGAGACAGCTTGCCTCTGGCTGCCTTCCTGGAAGTTTCATTTCTTGTTGAATGACAACATGTTGTGTCAATTGACTCATCAACATTTTCTTATACTCTTTTAAAGAGACTCTTTTGTCGCCAGTAGCTCGGCATAAACAAAATAAAATATACGCATTTACCTGCGACACTTCCAACAGCCAGAAGAAAATTTTTTTTCCACCATTTAACAGTTTTGCGTTCAAAGACACAGTAATATGCCACCTTCTGGTCTAGTTTGTTGCACCCATTCATATTTCTATTGTAGAAATAAATCATTTCTGGCTTGTTTACATCTTTTACTGCTTTTGTTTGCACTCTGGCATCAGAGGATACCATCACAACATTTTTTTTTGCCTTCTTATCTCTGAATGCAACACAGAGCTTGGTTTTATCATTATGCATGTACCATTTCATTGCTCTGTGCTCCAGAGATAATGTTTTGGTTTCCTGCGGAAAGCCAACACGACGAACATTGACAGTCCCAGTATAGTACTGCTTCTTCAAAAGAAGGTGATCAATCAATTTTCGTGTGGTGTAATAGCGATCAGCAAAAATTTTATGTCCTGTGCCAACATGCTCCAATAAAGTGTCGAAAACTTGTACAGCATGTCCACCATCTGTATCAGCCTCAGGATTGTAGGAAGTGTTTCTTCCAAAATAGGTTAGAATGTTGACAACATAACCCGTGGCAGCGTCGCATAGACCAAAGGTCTTGATGTGGTACTTGCTTGGCTTCGAGGCATTGAACTGCTTGAACTGCCATCTACCCTTATGGCCTATGACCATCTCATCAATGCTAAGTTCCTGAAAGGGATAGAAGGCTTTTCGGAACTTGCAAAGGAGAAGATTCATGAATGGTTCTATTTTTTCTTTGCCTTCCGCTGCCTCATCACCACAGTGCAACATTGTGTGGTAAATGTCCTGGAATCTATCTCGATTGAAAGCATGGTGGATCCAAGGAATATACAATTCTGCTGATAGTGACCAATAGTCAGCAATAGAGGAAGCTTTGAACAAACCCGTATATATATCAGCACTGCCAAGAACTTGTCAAGTTCAGGTCTTGTGATGTCTTGCCACCTTGCAAACACAGAGCGCTTGCGTGCAGGAGTGTTGGTATCAGTTCTTTTCTTTGCATAAGAATTGATGCTAGATAACAAAGTTTCACAAACTTCATCATCAAACAATGACCCAAAAAAATCCAATGCAGAGGAAGAATCTGTGAGGTGCTCAAGACTAACTCCTGGCTTTCGCAGTGGATGAAAGCGAAAGTTATTTTCAGTGCTGCCAGTTGTAATTTCTGACCACTCAGACTCAGCTGGGATGATAGGTCTAGATGAGCTAGGCCTGCCAGTTGGTCTAGATGAGCTAGGCCTGGCAGTTGTTGGGTTAGATGTGGCTCAGCTGGGATGATAGGTCTAGATGAGCTAGGCCTGGCAGTTGGTCTAGATGAGCTAGGCCTGGCAGTTGTTGGGTTAGATGTGGCTCAGCTGGGATGATAGGTCTAGATGAGCTAGGCCTGCCAGTTGGTCTAGATGAGCTAGGCCTGGCAGTTGTTGGGTTAGATGAGCTAGGCCTGGCAGTTGTTGGGTTAGATGAGCTAGGCCTGGCAGTTGTTGGGTTAGATGAGCTAGGCCTGGCAGTTGGGTTAGATGAGCTAGGCCTGGCAGTTGGGTTAGATGTGGCTTTCTTGGTAGTTTTATCACTTCCTCTGCCCCTACCTCTACCTGCAGCTGCTTTTGGTTTTTTTGGTTCTGAAGGAATGTATTCCTCATAACTGTCAATATTCAAAATGAGACTTTCATTTTCCTCTACTGAAAAATCGATAATATCTGGATCACTGTCATCACCATTGTTATTATCAACACTTACAGTGTCTGAACTATCATCAGAATCATCAAGAAAAATTAATTGACAAGCTTCATCAGCCGTCATCAACTGACTTTTAGCATTACAATCACTGCTACTGGAAGCCATTTCGATCAGCTGATTTTTGTTTACAATTTTTTTTACGATAAACACTAATTCCAAATGAAAAAATCACACGTTAGACTACGTCTTTCCACTTGAACCTCGTGGGGAAGAAGGAAGGAACTCTTCAGTGAAGGAATCTATATAAAATAGTCAATCTAAAATATAGGAATACAGTTTGTTGACGGTTTACACGAAACAAATTATGTTTGGCCCACTATACGGCTGATCGTACGCAATTGAAATGGATTTGGCGCACCATACGGCGGATCGTACGGAAAGAGTTAACTATCTATCTATTATCCTTTATAGATGACGATGGTACACAAGGTAGAAATTCTAGATTCTCAATATCCAACAATCTAATATATACGTGTCAGACTTTGCACAGACATACATTGTATCTCACCACATATCCCTGTTCTGGGAAAGGCTCTTAACTTTGGCAAGAGAGTTGTTGTCTCAATGTTCATTTTAGTATTTCTCTAGATCAACTTCCTTTTCTTTTACCCACTAGTTCCCATTTTATCTGCAGTTTGTATTTTCTTCTGTATCTCAGCTGTAATGGCTTCACAATTATATAAAAAATTTATACAAGGATGAGTATCAGCTTGATTTTAGAGCCGTGCTCTAGTGTGATCTATCGATCGCAGGCTGTGACCAAACTTTATGGAATGAGAGAGTCTCTATGTCACTTGTTACACATCTCATAACCAAAAAAGAAATATTAATTACCAATACATCATTACCTTGGATTTTTCACAATGTTCCCCCAGACACAAAGAGCAATCTCATCATTCATTACAATATTTTTCAGATTTCCAGTGTCACTGTTTGCCAGAGAAGTGTTGTCGCACAGAAGGTTTAGAGTGGCCAAATCCAACTTTGTGCTAATCAAGTTCTTCAGTTTCTCATTTGTCTGTTAAAGAGTTACAAATGCTTTAAATATGTAATAGAATAATAGTTTTTCTATCTCAAGTGATAAATAGATCTTTCATAGGAGGCCATCAAGAGCAAACACAGTGTTTGTTATGATTAAATAGTCCCATCATACAAGGGCAGTTTCATCCAAACATAAAACAGGTGTAGTTGGATGTTGAGATTGGTACTTTTGCTGCATCTTTGTTTTTGCATCTTCTCTGCCTTGTCCATTTTTTTTTTGCCTCTGATCCTCATACCACTCTTTATTAATTTCTGTCTATTCATGGCATATATATATTTCCATGTTTCTAACATCAATGTTAAACTGCTTCATGCCGCACAAGCAGGTATCTTTAATACAGAGTACTGGCGTTTTTTTTTAAATTCTGCTATCCATCATATGGATTACATCTCAGCCATCTCAACTGATTCTGATTTAGCAGGGTATATATATTGTTCGTACTTTCTGCATTAAGAACATAAATGTTGGATACATGATACTGCCATCTAATTTCTAACATAAATAAATACATTCATTTCCTGATATTTCACAAATAATTTTAGCAACTTAGATCATATTAAATAAAAGGTCTAAGATTATTTTATATATACAAGCTGGTAAAGAATTTTAAAAATCATGTTTTAAAGTTGTCAACAACAAAAAAAGATAAGAATTATTAATTGCTAAAATGATTTCATTCAGAATCTAGAATTTTAATAACAGTTTTCATTTAACTTTCAGTGTACATACAGAGATACCACTTTTTAAAACAGCCTTATTAAGCAAAAAAGTGAGGGCAGAAGTACACGATATAATGTCTTAAGTATATTATTGCAAGGAAAGTGCAAGAATTATATGACAAATCTAATGAAGAAAAAATAAAAAATAATTTGAAAACATTAAAAACAAAAACTATACTTGAAATGAAACTTTCAGGTTTATGCATGTTAGTTAACTCTGAAAATGTCATTTGTTGTAAAATATATTATCCATATTTACACAGAATGGTAAAGTCTCAAATGTTTCTACTCACAAATAAAATGTATGTAATAGTTTGAAATTCTGATGTCACATATTAATTTTTATTTACCAATTTTCAACATTGGTGTTTCAGTCATTCTTGATTTATCCACATGGGTGCATTACCAGAACAATTAAGTGCACATTGAAGAGAAGGTCAACTTTATTTTTATAAAATTTTGTTTTGTTTACTATTTCACTTTTTTCATAAAACATCTGCTATTTCTAGAACTAGAATTATATCCTATGTCTTTGTTATGATGGTCAAAATCAACATCATTCAATTATGAAAAGTCCAAAAATTTACTCATTTACTCAATGCTTTAAAATTTATCATGTCCATTGTCATTGGTAATCTACAAATTCTTTTTAAGAGAACATAAGTTCTCACTCTGTTTTTTTTCTAGTGGCATAAATACTTTTTCTTAAATATGACATCTCACATGTTGTAATATTTTTATTCTGAGCCTTATAAAATACCATGTTCGATGGATGGTAGAAATATAATATTTATCAATTATTTCATTGCTGTTATTTTCAATTTTTGTGACAGTTAATTTTGTGCAGCACTTTTTTGCATCTTATTTAAATTTCTTTATTCTTACAATGCTTCCTGGGTACTTTAATTCTGAGACCTGCACATATTGGGCACCACTGGCAGAACAAATATTAATATCATAATTATGTATGTAAAATACAAATATTGTTAGCTTATCACTTCTTCTCTTTATTCTTTTATAATCCAGAACATAACATGAGTAAAGAGAAATAATTAATCATTTTGAGAGCCCGCATATAAGCTGCAGGAAATATAATGACAGCAGGAGAGGCCAACAGAATGAAAATACTGCAAACAATATCTCCCCTCAATGTTGAAATGCAAAACTAGAAGAATATATAAAGAAAGACATTTCTTAAATTCAATTGAAATTTGTTACATCTCTAGTGAAAATGGTGTTTAAAAACTATTACTTAATCTTATGTCTGTACATTACTTGTCATTCTATACATAACTGTGACCACAAACAAGACAATTTTGTTATAGAATTATTTTAAACACTCAAACTTTATATCACCTGCTTATGAAGATTCCTCTCATTATCTGTCAGTTCTTCAAATGGTGTGTCCAACAAATTGAAATTCAGCTCATCAATCAACTGTGGAAACAATTTTATTTTTATTTTTGTTTTAAACATTTTCACTGTCACTTTAAAATAAACAAATATGAAATTCCACTTACTTTTTTCTTACATTTTTCCTTCTTAAAAGAGAAAGTACAGTTCTACTGGACTATTTTTGTCTGGGAACAAAAAATCAGTTTGGCTTGTATATTTTAAAAAATAATTATGTATTTGGCTTTGGTCACTAAATTTAAAGAAAACATATGTACACAAAGTACATACCATTAAGTCCAAATGACTGTCTTTAAGAACACGTTCAGCATCATTATGTGTGCTATCCTCTAGCCGTAGGTTTATATATGTGTTTATTTCTCCTTGGTTCATAGGGTCAGGTGATCCATCACATCTCATATATCTAGCCCACTAAAGAGGTAAAAACTTATGTTAAAAGGAAGAACTCTCACTGATAGTTTAATGATACACAAATACAAGGTTAATAGAAAGGAAGAACTCTCACTGATAGTTTAATGATACACAAATACAAGGTTAATAGAAAGGAAGAACTCTCACTGATAGTTTAATGATACACAAATACAAGGTTAATAGAAAGGAAGAACTCTCACTGAAAGTTTAATGATACACAAATACAAGGTTAATAGAAAGGAAGAACTCTCACTGAAAGTTTAATGATACACAAATACAAGGTTAATAGAAAGGAAGAACTCTCACTGAAAGTTTAATGATACACAAATACAAGGTTAATAGAAAGGAAGAACTCTCACTGATAGTTTAATGATATACAAATACAAGGTTAATAGAAAGGAAGAACTCTCACTGAAAGTTTAATGATACACAAATACAAGGTTAATAGAAAGGAAGAACTCTCACTGAAAGTTTAATGATACACAAATACAAGGTTAATAGAAAAGAAGAACTCTCACTGAAAGTTTAATGATACACAAATACAAGGTTAATAGAAAGGAAGAACTCTCACTGATAGTTTAATGATATACAAATACAAGGTTAATAGAAAGGAAGAACTCTCACTGAAAGTTTAATGATACACAAATACAAGGTTAATAGAAAGGAAGAACTCTCACTGATAGTTTAATGATACACAAATACAAGGTTAATAGAAAGGAAGAACTCTCACTGATAGTTTAATGATATACAAATACAAGGTTAATAGAAAGGAAGAACTCTCACTGATAGTTTAATGATATACAAATACAAGGTTAATAGAAAGGAAGAACTCTCACTGATAGTTTAATGATATACAAATACAAGGTTAATAGAAAGGAAGAACTCTCACTGATAGTTTAATGATACACAAATACAAGGTTAATAGAAAGGAAGAACTCTCACTGAAAGTTTAATGATACACAAATACAAGGTTAATAGAAAGGAAGAACTCTCACTGAAAGTTTAATGATACACAAATACAAGGTTAATAGAAAGGAAGAACTCTCACTGAAAGTTTAATGATACACAAATACAAGGTTAATAGAAAGGAAGAACTCTCACTGATAGTTTAATGATATACAAATACAAGGTTAATAGAAAGGAAGAACTTTCACTGAAAGTTTAATGATACACAAATACAAGGTTAATAGAAAGGAAGAACTCTCACTGAAAGTTTAATGATACACAAATACAAGGTTAATAGAAAGGAAGAACTCTCACTGAAAGTTTAATGATACACAAATACAAGGTTAATAGAAAGGAAGAACTCTCACTGATAGTTTAATGATATACAAATACAAGGTTAATAGAAAGGAAGAACTCTCACTGATAGTTTAATGATATACAAATACAAGGTTAATAGAAAGGAAGAACTCTCACTGAAAGTTTAATGATACACAAATACAAGGTTAATAGAAAGGAAGAACTCTCACTGATAGTTTAATGATACACAAATACAAGGTTAATAGAAAGGAAGAACTCTCACTGAAAGTTTAATGATATACAAATACAAGGTTAATAGAAAGGAAGAACTCTCACTGAAAGTTTAATGATACACAAATACAGGGTTAATAGAAAGGAAGAACTCTCACTGATAGTTTAATGATATACAAATACAAGGTTAATAGAAAGGAAGAACTCTCACTGATAGTTTAATGATACACAAATACAAGGTTAATAGAAAGGAAGAACTCTCACTGATAGTTTAATGATACACAAATACAAGGTTAATAGAAAGGAAGAACTCTCACTGATAGTTTAATGATACACAAGTACAAGGTTAATAGATCCTGAGCAACCTTGCTATAATTTTTTCATTAAAAAATAAACAACCAATCAGCTATAAACTAATTTTCTAGATCCACTAGTTCTGGTTACTCTAGAACCACATTTCTACAGACTCCAGTGATTTTCTTGTCTGTTGTCCTATTGTCCATGATTCACATCCATATATTAAGACTGGCTCTACATAACATTTAAACACTCTTTTTATTGTAATCACTGTATAGTATACTTTTAAGACTATAATAATTTTAATGAAGCGTAATATTATATGGAATAAATTAATGAGAGGAGGGACAATAAAAGTATATTTAACCAACAAGGAACCACCAGCATTAATATCCTTTGTTTTCTGAAAGGAACTTGGCACCTTTAAGGCTCCACAAATGCAAGAAAGAAGGTTAGTTTTACTACTTAATCAACTGATCATCATCTAAACTAACAAATTCTTTTTCATAATCCCAAAATTTAAGTTTAATGACAAAACAAGGATTTATTTAGCTGTTGCATTATGGCCCACAAATACTTTTAACCCTAGATTATGACACTGTAGTAAAAATTACCAAATCAAAAAACATATTCTTCACAATTACTCTTGTAAGAAGATTTAGCTTTACAATTATTCTTAATCTTCTAATGCTTTAATTATTCTTAATATGCTCAATATGTTTGACATAATTTGATAGCTCCTTCAGGCTTTCTCTTGACCTTCACATTCTGTTCTGTTTCATAATTATTGTCAATATATGACTGACGCCAGAGATGTATAATAATACTATAAAATGACCTCCGATGTCAAGATGGCAGATCTAGTCCACATTCTCTTGATCACTGCAGAAAGTGCATTCGATGTCTGATTAATTTTGGTTCTACATCGCACTCCTATGCGTTAAAGTCAAGATAATGATCTACTTATTACATCTGCACTGATAAAACAATGTTGTACGTGGGCGATATTCCATTTTTGACAAATCAAGTGTTGTGAATGCGACCTTCCATCGTCTAGGCTTGTTCTGCATTTTACGTCGCATTGGTGCAGTTCATGACCGTTGTTGGATTTGCTTGACTAGCAAGTTATTTCCATGTTACTTATTAATGTAAATTCTTCGTCAGCCGCAGTTTTATCTCTTTAGGGAATTTGCACCGTGTTCTGTTCATCGTATGCTACTTTCACTAGAGTAATCAGGATTCTAAAGGGTGCGTCATTGCAGTGCGTCCAACATTGTTATGTGTGCTACATCATCATAATGGCTCATCGTAAATCCCTAGACCTGCGTTACGCTAATCTTACGGTCTGTTGTTTGATGTGCGACAGGGATAATCTGACAACTAACTGTGTGTTTATATGTTCGAAATTGGAGTCAACAACGATGGCCTAACATCATCAAGCGCTATACATTTTTAAAGAAATATGACGATCATCACTTTTGAGAGAACGTGAACTTCTGGTATATGGTGGATAGGTGGCAGGAACCATTGTAGGCTATGCATGAAAAGTGTTCCTTGTTGCAGTTTCCTCATATTCCAAGTCCATGGGGGACTGGTTGGTTTCAAGGCAAGATGCTGGCCTTGGGACAGAGAGGTTGTGGGTTCAAATCTCGGCAACACTGGTTGGGATTTTTATTTATGATTTCCCTCTGCTGCAACCACCCCTGGTCTCAGCAGCGAGGCCCGGCTTGAAACGTCAGTTACTCATCGATGGAAAAAACATGAGCACCTCCGAAGTCTGAGTTATCTGCCTGTGCGGCGAGGGACCCCTGTGCACACAGCTGCCAGGGAAAAATTGGTTTAACATGCAAAATTCAGTTCCTAGTCTCTAGGGACTTCGTCAGAGTTGAAAGCTGACGAACGCAACAACAACAACAACAATACTATAAAATGTTTATAGCTATTCCTTCTTGAACAACATCTTAAACAACATCTCAAGTAAACAATCTGCCATACTTCATACCACTAAAGGTTTATACTACCTGGCATGACAGTCCACATGACCACATAATATGAATTCTCCAATTCCTCAAAATTATACTAATATGTACTAATCACACTTCACTAGCTATCTTTTCTAATGGTAAATCTGATTTTAAAGATAATGTTTCACACCTGCTGCTTAGCTTACGTACAAGTCCAGTTCTTACTCTAACCAATATACTAATCTAACTTTGATCTAAAACTGGTCCTTCCCTAAGACCATATCTATCTAAGCTAGCTGAAGACATCTCTGTTCCTCTTGTTAATCAATGCGATATGAACTGTCCAGTAGTCTTTCTGTAGGAGTCTCTCTCCATCTCTCTCTCATCCTTCTAATCTTCTCTTGTTTTCTCTAGAGTAAAGCTTTCATCACACTTTGTTTTTATATTTCAACCATTCATTGATATACACAGTTTGTCATAATATTGTAACTTATATTTTTCTATGCCCACTCATGCTAGTGGTCATTTCCTTGGTCTTGCCACCGTCTGTCCATTGCCTAAATGTCTAATCACATAATTTTGGCCTGTTTTGTTGTGGAACATTTTGCACTGCTACTGTTTGTCAAGAGCTGTTGCACAGAGGAGTAATGGAAATGAAGACCCAAATAATTTAAGAGAAACCTTCTACAATCTCTGCCAGAGATCCAGAAGAACTGTGATTCAGTGAACCCCATTTCACTACAGTATTCTTGGAAATAATGAGGCAGAAAAGTGATAAAGGAGAGTGGCAAACTAATCAAACCAGAGACAAGTATTACCTATGAGGAGTCAAAGAGATTTGTCAGGAACACTTACATGAACAAATGCAATGCAGAACACCAGGGTTACCATAAAAAATATGACCTGCTCAATTAAAAAAAAAAACCAAGTAATAATGTTTATACTTTGAACAGGCCATAACATGATTGAAGTATATATTTTTCAACATGTTAAGAATAGGAACAGATTGAAGTATCATCTTATCACATTATTACTATGCAGAATGTCTATCAAAAGGTTCTTGAAAAAGTCATCTCCAAAAAAGCTAATGGTGCATCTTGAGATCAAAGGACTGTTGCCAAATACACTAGGTGGCTGTAGGCAGAGCAGGGATACTGCTACTAATGTTTCCATCCTTGCTAATGACGTCTATGAATCCTTTCAAAAGAAAGAGGAGTCGGCTCTGGCTGCCCTCGATTTATAGTATGCATACAATCAAGTGGACTATGGCACACTCGTACACCTACTTAGTGAGACAGACTTTGACCCACAGCTCATGTACCGGGTGGCATCGGTGCTGGTGTGAAAAAAGTGGCGCTACGTATCAGTACCTGGACATTTGAACCAAGATATATATTGCAGAGGTTGCCTCAAGCATCGCAGTCATCACCTGCTTTGTTCAATATATACACTGCCAGGGTAACGTAACTAAATAATGTTGGACTGGGTCACACTCTCGCCTTTGCAGATGACATTTTGACGTATGTACATGGTCGTGATAGAGCAGAAATGGCTAGGCAACTACAGGAAAGATCAGATAACCACTTGGTGCAATAACTACAAAGCACTCATTAACCCAAACAAGGTTTATGTAATGTGGAGTTTGCTAAACACAGAATAGTTAAAGACGCCCTCCCAGTCCTAAACTGCAATGGTGCCACCACCATTAGGAGTCCGACTATTAAGTATTTGGGAATAGTATTTGATAGGTCACTTTCATTCAATCAACACATGAGCAATGT
The DNA here is from genome assembly GCA_032433765.1 of Megaustenia siamemsis. Lineage (NCBI taxonomy): Eukaryota > Metazoa > Mollusca > Gastropoda > Stylommatophora > Ariophantidae > Megaustenia > Megaustenia siamemsis. Next base: position 55,673,337 of record JAVIAB010000024.1, read on the forward strand.
CCTTCAAAAGACAAAAAGGTGCATCAGGCATATCAAGATCATGGCCAGGGAAAACCTTCAGCAATTGTTACTATTCTCGCTCATGCAGGCTGTAGTGCTCTCAGTAATGGATTATGGTTTGGGTGTGCTCACTCTCTCGTCAACTCAGATCGCAAGGTTGAAAAGGGTTCAGAATGAGGGCCTACAGGCATTTCTTGGATGCACCAGAGATACATCTATATGTTCAATGAGATACATACTTGAACATTAGTGTGACACAGATCTTTTCAGGTCCAGGCTTATTTGAACGTGGTAAGGAACATAAATCCTGACATTCAGAATTGGGTGCGACCAAAGACTGGCACCTCAGGCATGGAAAATCCTGGATGGCTGAAGTGGAGGAGTCCATAAGGAGAGTATATGATGTGAATACATTAGGGCTGCCAAAGATTGGATAGAATTAACAGCAGAGAAAAAGAGGATAAAGAAAGTAATCATTCAGCTCACCAGGGAGTGTCGCAATTGGGTCTATGGAGCTACCGAGGTCAAAATAAGTAAATCATTCAGAAAAGTATTATCACCTCAGGATCTGATCATCTACACAAATGGATTTGTATCTCATGGGTAGTCTAGTGGTTGGGGTTTTGTGACATACCAACATGGCAGAGAAGTGGCTAGGGAATTTGGCAAGTGTAGCATTACGATGCCCAACATGAGAATGGAGATAGAAGCAGCAATAACATAGTTGGTTAAACAGAATGTGGATCACACAGTTTTGGTAACTTATTCACAAAGTATGCTACAGATTTTCAGACAGTGTCTGTGGCAGGAGTAGATCCAGCTCTTGGATGACTCTAAAGTGAATGTGTTAACTTGAGTGTACTGTCCAGGCCACGCTGATGTACATGGCAATGAAATAGGTGATAAGCTCGTTGACAGCTTTGGCACTGAGTGTGGTCTTAGTCTGGACAAAGAGGACATAGCCAAGTTTGTTCTTCATTCCTTAAAAGAATAAAAGAAGAGGAAAAGAAAGGGTGAGACAAAGATGTATATATTGAGAGACCGAGGAGTCTAAAGGTGGTAAAGAGATCTGGTCAATCCGGAGTGCTTAGTGGGAAAAGCAGGTGTATCTATAATCTACACCTTACAGGAACAATCAATCTGCTTACACTTTGAGAAATGTTGGGGCAGGCAGTGAAACTGATATGAGGATATCCAGATTGCAATGAAACTGAATCCATGAATAGAATAGAACAGAATAGAAGGTATTATCTTTTCAATATGTTAAGGACAGGAACAGATTGGGGTATCTTTTCAACATGTTAAAAATAGAAGCCTCTGATGAATGTGACTATTGCACAGGCAAAAATAAGTGCTGATCATCTACCACAGAGGTGTCAAATACATGAAAAACAGAGAAGATTCCTGTTGCCATCACCAGCACTATACCTGAACAAGTTGCATGGAGAGACACCAGCTTTCAGCTGACTAGTGCTTTCTTTGAACTTATTGAACTTTTTATGATTGGCATCAAAAGCTGTTGGCAGCAGAAAAAGATTTTACAGGAGTAAAGACATCAAGATGCACCAAGATACATAGAGATGTAAAGCTGCTATAAACCTGATGATAATGACAATTTTAAAAAAGAAGAAAAAAATGGTATGGTAACAGCTTTTAGGTAATTAACAAAACAAAAGTAGATGTTTCGGCCAAGTAGGCCTTCAGCTGGAACAACAAACAACAACACAAAAATATAGATAAGGATATATACAAAAATAATCTAACTAGATGGTGATAATATGCTAGATACTCAAGGATAGATACTAAGATATCTAGATACCTAGATACTCTCAGGCGTCATTCGACTCTCCCACATACATCATCTGGCAATGCTTGCATATTATGGCGTAGTTAACATTCCATGACACACAAGTTAACATTTTTAGAATCAGAATTTTCTATTCAATCAGAAGGATTCAATCATAAGATTTTACACCTATTTGTGCTCTCCTTGCAAATGTACTTGCTTTTTTCAACATAAATTCTTAACTTCATTTAATGATTTGTTCTTTTACTCTCATAAGTTTGCTCGTTTTTTTTTTTAAAAGGATCATCTTTGTCATTTACTAGAGTTGTCCATTCAATCTTGTTTATGATAGTCAGAACTGCAATGTTAATCTCTGAATACTTTATATTATATAGTCTATATTTTTCAACATCATAAACTTATGTGCCCTTAGTACTATTTATTTTATTTTGCCTTGCAACCAAATTTCTACTCCAAGACAAATATTACACACATTCTTTATACAACCAGAAATAAGTGTAGAGCTCTGCACATAATTTAGATATAATGAAAAGATAGTAAATAAAATTACGGTCTATTACCTTTGATTGCACTCTTCGAGACTGGTTCAATGATTTTAGTAGAAATTCATTTCTTTCTAAAATCTCAGAGAGTTCTGTCATTTCTATCTTGCGCACTTTACGTTCCTATTAAATGAAACAATCAAACATTAAAAAATATTTTAAGAATGGTAGATTATAAAATGACTATAATCTTATTATAAAATGTATACTTTGCACACAGTACACTGTGGCGGGCTACTATCAGATCTTCAATCACATCTTCAATCAATAATACATCTATATCTTTTTAACATTTTTCTTCTATTCAAATGTCTATTTCAAGAGGTAAGATTTCTAGATTGTTTCAATGCTACAGAACTAAATCTATAATTTTGTGTTACCAATACAAATTCGCCTGCTGTTTTTTTTTTTTAAAATTATGTCTAATGTACACTAAGTTTTCTGTATGTTTCATCTTGTATAAACAGTAGTGTAATATCTTGCAACTACATTTATCTGACATATTTCAAATTTCAAGATCTCATGAATTCATGCACTAATTTTTCCCTCTTCATTTCTGAGCATATATTTATTAACAAAATTCAAATTAATCTTGTAATTTTTGTTTGTTTCATGTTTAAAAACACTGCTTTTTTCAAACCTCATTTTCTTGTTTGGTCTTTATAATTCTTTCTTCAGCCTCACGTATCTTTTGAAGCTTGGCATCAGCAGTGGCACGAATTCTTGCTTGCTCTAAAAAAAAAAAAGGGCTTGGATACAATTTACTTGTGATTAATTTATATGCAAAAAGCATATGAAAGCAATATGATTATAACTTTGAAATAATGAAACTATCAGGATGCACATACTTTGTCATCTGCTGAAGGCAGATAATTTAAAAAAAAAAAAAAAAAAAGTAAAGTACCCCCGTCACGTCAAGTGGCGTATAGGGAATATGGTGTTAGTGACCATAAATTTTACAGACCTTTGGCACATGATTTTTGGGGTAATGTGGTCGGTATTACGCCCATGCCGCTTTACTTTCCCCAGAAAAAAATCCGGTACCCATTTAAGGCTGGGTGAACCCAGAAGCCGTAGGTTGGGATCGAATCCTATCCCTTGTCCTTTGTAGTTCAGTTCACTAACCACTGAGCTATCACAGCTCCCAAGATGTTAATTAAGTAACAATAAATAAAGAGCTGAAATGAAAGTGTGTTTATCTTAGTTAATAAAATTATTATATTCTAATTCTTAACAAAAAAACTAATATAATTTCACTAATTTACCTTCTTCAAGTGCTTTTTTCTCTTGTTCCTCCTTTTTCTTGCGATCTTTCAACTTCTTTTTCTTCTTATCCTAAATAATGTTTAAAAGTGCACATAATTGAAATGTATAAAATTTTTCTTAAAATTAAAAAAATCAGCAATTATATTTCATTTGTCGTTAAAGTTGAATATAGTGCAATTAGTTCTAACATATAGAGAAATTAGTAAAATTGTATTTTAGTCAAATATGTGACGATGATTGTAAAAATTTAAGTTAAAAAAAAATATATACACAGACTTCTAACATATTATTGAACTAGCTAACTTGACAATTCTATTCATATCAAATTTATTAATATCAGCAAAATTATGAAAGCTGTCACAATAAAATTTGGACAAGGTAGATGATTTATAAAATCACATATTATAGTCAACCACTCATACAAAACTTGTTTTGTCATAAAATGACTGTCAACATGCATACAACATTACTGGAGTTGACAAAATAATTACATAACTACAGCATACCACTATTTTCAGCATTTCCTATTATTTTCATACATTAATAATATATTTTTCTCCTCATAAATTATAATAATAAATTGGACCAGTAGACACTTAACAATTAATGTGCTCAAATCAATAAGTGGTATGTAACTGCATGCTGGAATTATTTTCAATAAACCATAGTTGACCATGACAATACTCCATTTCCCTGTGGTGATTCCAGAAACATGCTCAACATCCAGCCCAAATAATTAGGGATGTAAAGCAAAGACAAGTCCAGCACCCAAAATATTTTATGTTGAAGTCAGCTTAGTCATGATAAAAGGTACATATATTAGATCTTTCTGTAAAACACAACACAATGAAAAATGCACCCATTCTATCATGTTTTGAGAGTGAAAGAATCAGAATAGAATCTTTTGGGTGAATGCCAACAAAAAGCAACAAACTATTAATTACCTTAATATGAGTAGAAAATAAGAGCACATATGTACCTAATAAAAACTGAATAAACTTGACAGAGTCTGTTTATTAATGCTGTAGTTAATGCTCTGTACTATAATCCTAAACGGCAATGATCAGAGTAGACAATCATTTGAAGTAAAGACATTAGTACAGAGGTTGTCATGTATAAGCCAATAAAGATATTAACAAAATGATAAGCAAAGCCAGAATAGCTTTTGCCAAGCAAAATAATATTGGAAATCCTACCAGTAAAACAAATATCAAATTAAGAAAATATGACATCAGCATATGTTTTAATGTTTTTGTTTGAATCTGGATGGTGAAAAATAATCAAATAGGAAAACTCACAAATTTTATCACTTCATACAACCTGCTCAGAGAAAAATTCTTAAAATAATTTGGCCAAAAAGTAATCAACAACAAAAGAACTACTCAATAGGTGTAACCAAGAAAAAGTGCTCACAGTAATAACATGGACATACTGATGCTGAATCTGCCATGTCAAAAAAATTGCTAAAAAAAAAAGAAAAACATTGGTATACTAAAGACAGGGAGCCATGATAGCTCAGTGGTTAGTGAACTGGACTACAACGGACAAGAGGTAGGGTTCGATCCAGTTCACCCAGCCTTTAATGGGTACCAGATTTTTTTCTGGGAAAGTAAAGCGGCACAAGCGTAATACCGACCACATTGCCCCAAAAATCATGTGTCAAAGGTCAGTAAAATTCATGGTCACTAACACCCTATTACCTATATGCCACTTGGCGTGAAGGGGGTACTTTACTTTTTTTTATACCAAAGACAAACTGACATAAAAGAATGAAAGCACAATATATGACTCACATTTGGAATACCTTGTGAAGGATGGCAACAGATTGAGAAAGATGGAAAGAGTTTGTTCATGTACAAAACGAAATTGCAAAAAATGTGTAATCCACAGAGTGTTTCGTTTACCAGTGGCTAAAGGCAGTATGAAGAAGATTATGATGAAGACCATATCAGTTTTTTTTAAAATAAACATAATTTTAAAACATAAATTGCTGTACATAAATTTTAAGTTATAACAATTTATCTGTAAAAATGTATATTTAGTAGCTAAGCTTTATCATATGAATTGTAACAACACTTAGATTTATATTCAAAAGACATTTATTACAAAACGATATGCAGCTAACTTGTACAATGCTCTTCAGGAAAAAAAATGCCTTTCTCTTCATATTTTTCTGATGCAAATAAATTGCAACTACTTTATTAAACAATAATACTGATTAGATTTTGAGCAATAACATTAAAAACAAGTGTAATCAAAGATGGAATTGATATAAAAATTCATAATCAAAGTAGAAATTGATATAAAAATTCAAAGTAGTAATTAATTTTTTATTAAAATGATAAGTTATACACATGAGAAAGGATAATAGTTGTATTGTAACTTACATGCAAATTAAACATCAGATTTAGCATTATGGGATAAAAAAAAAGTCTTATTTTAGTATTTCACAGCTACCAAAAATTGATGAAATATATGCATTATATGTTGTAGTAAATGAGGTAAGAAGCAAGGAATTAAAGAATATGGCATAGAGAAGCTGCTTTGAAAAAAGGCAAGAGAATATGATGGAAAATGTAAACATTAACAACAGAAAAGCTCTATTTTTGAATATATGATTATTTTCATGGCTTCTATAAATGATTATATAAAAGAGCATGCAATATATATACATGTATATATAATATTACTTGTTTTAAAGCCATAATGTGATAGATAAATTATATCAAATTAGTAAGGGAAAAACACAAAGAAATGTTTATAATAGATGAATCAAAGATTACATTAACTCTTTCAATACGTTTCACTGCACTTTGTGCCATGCTGATTTTGGCCATGTACATTTCGCCACATAGTGCACCACTCTCAATTTATTAGTGTGAACAGTCATCAAACACCATATTCTTTTTTACATGTTTTGTATCATCTTGGTATTGGTGAAATCTAATACCTTGTTCAATTATCTAAAAATTCATATATAATATGTTATATGTTAGATAAATATAAATATGTAGATTGATTCTTAAAACCATGAAATATTATATCTTTGAAATCTCTTCCATTGTATTGATAAAAAGTTTCCGTATGGAAAGAGTTAATTAAAAAGTATTGAATATTCATATTTTAAATTCTGTTAACATTCATCTTTGAATGACATGCCTTTGTAAACAGCATCTACTACGAAAATAAATAATGTGGTTTTTTTTCATTCCCATTTATTACTGATTTCCAAATACAGATTTATCCTGTTGTCACAATGTTTTAAAAATGATTATTCACAAAAGATGCAGAATATATTCTTCAATGTGCAGTGAGTTGAAAATGTATTTATTTATATACACAGTTTCAGGGTGCCTTAGTGACTAGACGAAAAGAAAGAAGAAAGAACACCATCACACTATGTGCCGTAAAGGGAATATGGTATTAGAACCCCTTTTTTTTTCATCAGCTCATTTCTGCTAATCTGGTCAGCAATACACCTGTGCCATCTTTCTCTTTCCCCCCACCATGTCCATACCAATTTAAAGCTCGGTGAACTTATGTCATTTGGTATCAAACATGGCCGCTTGTCCTCAGTAAACCTGCTCACTATTCACTACTCTACAGCAGCTCAGTGGTGACTAGAAGACTGAATTCTAGAATGAAATCACATAAACTACCGTTCAGATTATTCTCAGTCATGAACAACTTTATTTATCAAAATTAGGCTCATAAGTTCTTAAAATGATAAACTAAAATATCATAATTAAAATTGTACTAAAAAAAAGATTTGTAATAGAACAATTAGTACAAGTTATTATATTTTGAAAATTTCATTTGTATTTTTATTTATATATTTTTTAAATTTGGAAATATCTGAATTTTCAAATTATTTCAATTTAATTATCACATTTCATTATATTTAATATAATATTAAAGCACATAGGCAGGGAGGAATATAGAACAGAGGGAAAAGATTTATATTTTTGAAAAAATAATAATTTAAGTTGTTCTCATACTGGTGAACTGCCAGATCCCTTTGCCTTTTTCTTTGCCTGGTTAATTAAATATATACTCAACATAATTAGTAGATACAAAATGTGTATGTTAATGTTATAGTCTTCATACCTTCCAACTTGTAAGGATTGCTTTCAATTTGTAAATATTTTTCTAAAAATAAAATGGATTTACAAGCCTTACAAGGAAATGTGTAAAGGAAAACAGACCATTCATGCGACTCTCTATGCTATTTTTTTTTTATTATTATAAATCTACACATAAATTGTTACTAAAATAAAATTTGTGCAGAATTGTGAAAATAGCTGAGATTATACATGTAATAGCCAATAATATCATACCGAACCAAAATTTGAGACGGACTATAAATACCAAGGACAACCAACCACATTGTTTGGAAACATGTGCATATTGAATAAAAATGTAGCATTAACTACATTTTTTTTTAATAATGACAATAATGGTCTAATATAACATAGAAGACATAGTTTCAGATTGAATACATCAGGCATTCCAAAAAAAAAAGAGAGAAAAAAATACAACCCAAGACCAAACCAACATTCATGAATCCAGGAGGAAGAAATGGGGAGGAAAGCAGAGAGGGGTGTATTGGACATGAAATGTTTTTTTCTTATTTAAAAGTTGTTTTTTTAATCTTCATTTGGAGTACAGGTCTGCCCTTGAAAAAATATGGAAGGTATGAATTTAATGCACTTGAATTTGATGCATTCATTACTTTCATTTATCAAACTTTTCTGATAAAGTCATGTATATTATTTTTAAAATGATAAATTTTTTTATTTTTTTTTAGAACAATTAGTACAAGTTTTTATATTTGGAAAATTTCATTTGTATTTTTTGGTTAATTAAATATATCTATCTATCTATTGTCCTTTCAAGCCGAAGACGGCACATAGGGCAGAACCACAATCTTAAAAACAGAAACCTTGCATGCCAAAATGTCACATATTGCAGAGATCACTGCTTCCAAAATCTATGGCTCTGTTTCCATAACAATACTTTTTACAATGACAGCTTGTCAAGCCATCGATCAACCTCCTCAGTCGCCTCTTACGACATGCCTGGAAGGTCACAGTGTCACTATTCTTTACTCCCTCATAATGAGGCCCTGGTAACACACTGGAAAATTAAATATATACTCAATATACTTAGTAGATACAAAATGTGTATGTTAAAATTACTAAATGTTAGCCATCTGTTTGCTAAAGAAAGCTATTTTTTTAAATTACTCTCTTAACATACATCATGATCATTGTTTGAGTTCACAGCACTCTGGACAAACCCAATGTTGGTTATGCACTCATCCTTGCAGATTGTCATTCCTATTTGTTTCACATTATATTTCAAATTGTTGCCGTTGAAGAAACCTGTATTTTCATCATTAATAGTGTTAATTTCTAATATGCATTTGCTGAGAGAGCTCAATATTGCCCTTGTGCATGTCTATCACTCAAGATACAGACTTTCTTTAATGGATGCTTATGCAGAATAAAAGGACGGAAATGGCAGGACAAATTCACTAACATAGAATTATGGAAATGTAAAAGTCAAATACCAGTGGATAAAGAGATACAATGAAAACGATGGCGCTGGATAGGACATACACTGCGGAAGCCAACTGAGAGTATTACACAACAGGCCCTTTTTTGGAATCCACAGGGGAAAAGACAAAGAGGAAGACCAAGGAATTCTTGGAGAAGACAGATAGAAGTGGAGATGAAGATGATGGGGAAGATGTGGAATGATCTTAAAAGAATGGCAAGAAACAGAACGATTTGGATTAGTTTGTTGAAGACCTATGCTCCAAAGGGAACTGAAAGGTAGAAGAAGAATGTCTATCACTCCCAACTTCACAAACATCAGAGGTCAGTCTATAAAAGTCATTGATGAGGGCTGGGGGCTGAGGGCTGGGTGATCTAAAATGTAAAACATCAACCTCTGGATAAGAAGTTCTCAGATTTGATTTCCTCCAAAACAGGTGATTTCTTCATGGCTTTACTCTCCCCTGGTCTCTGGGTAATGATTTTCTAATGTCCTTTAAATAACAGCAAAAACAGGAAGTCTCATGTGCATGCTAAATAGCCCTTGCAGTTAGAAATTGAAAAGAGTAGGCTAAAACTGACATTGCATTGGCAAAATTAATAGAAAAAAATCTATACAAAAATGTCAAAACTTTCGACAATAAACAAAATGAGAGTACCTCTGAAGCCAAGAATATCTGCCTATATGGCAAGGAACACCTGAGCATATGGCTGATAGTGTCAAAAAAAAAGAAAAAAGTGACATTCATACAAAATTTAGTCTCTTTGGGCTTCGCTAGAGATATAAAGTTGGTGTGCACAAACAAAAAATAAAAATAACAGTCACAGGTCACTGCAGGTTCCTGGACAGTATATCCATATGAGTTCTTAACATTTGAGGCTTTTGTATATGTTGTCCATTTAATTTTTCACTTTTGAAGCATTAACAGAGAGGCATTGCCCTATACAAGTGTCTTTGAAACCCACTGAAGGCAACAGTAACTGTACATTCATAATCTATCCAAATATTATACATAAAAACATAATAACAACTTTTAAACCTAATTTTATTATCAGATGTTTAAAATTCTATGGAGTAAAAAATATACAATGTATAATATAACAGTAACAACATCTAATAAGCTAGTTTTAATAATATTTGTAAACTACAGAAAATTAGTAAAAAAAAATAATAAATAAGAACAATTAAGTTGTATTCTCTATAAAAAACTAAAAATAACTCTAAGATCTGTAAGTTGTTCAGAAAAGATAAAAACCTCACCGCATCAGCCATGTTGTATAATTGTTTGATTATTTAAAATAAATCTGGTAGATCTGAAATCGATAAAGAAAACAGAATGTAAATAATAAAATAAAAATATTTTTTTCATCAAATTATCTGTGACAACTAAAAAATCAATAACCTTCTATTTTGTTAGCAATTATTCTTTTGAAAAGTTAAAATAAAGAAAGAAAAACAAACACACTCATTATTTTCTCTCTCAAATAAATGACAATGTCCCTAACTGAAACTAAATGGGAAAAGCTACTTCTTCTTCTTTCATTTCTGGAAAAATCTACATCTGGATGAAAATCCAAAATATCTGGACATCATATTTCATCATTTGACATTGGAAACTCAGATAGAAGAAACCTAACAAAGCACAAGACAAAGGATAGCAATCATTAAGAAATTATATAGTACAACTTAGGAAGGCCAAGTGAGGCCAGTCCTAGAGTATGGTATTACAGCATAAGCAATAGAAACCAAAGTAAAATTTTTCAAAGATCATTAGGCTCCAAAATCAAGCAATAAGATTCATAACTGGCAGCATGAAATAAACACCTAGTGTAAAGCAAGAAAAAATTACACACTTGCAAACAATGGAAATAGAGGTTACAAGAAAAAGTCAACCTAGAAAAACACAAAAAAAGAACACTGAGGCATGAGGCAACAACAGCAGGATTAGCTCCCTCGTCACGATAGAGCAACTCGCCCAGAACAGAGATGTGTGGTATGATACAATCTTGGTCTTGTGCAAGGTCTGACACTTGATAAAAAAGATCTTCGGACACAGACATTATAGAATTTCTGCTCTATTTACAATCTTCGGCTCAAAAGGACAGTAGATAGATAGAAACAATGGATGACAGAAGAGACAGAAAGATCAAATAACAAACTGAAAAAGTCAAATTTACTAATCACTTCATGTACCAGAGAGCAAATAGTCTTGGAAAAAGTAGATTAATGCAGAACAGCTTTGTGGAAGCAACAAAAACTATGGAGGAAGTGGACCCATAAAACTTTTTGAGGACAGTTTGACCAACTAACACAACAGATTCCTTTCACGCCTTAAGATGTGTATGGGAAATATTGTGCTATTGACTGCATTTTTTTTATGACAAACATATATTTTTGGGTGATGTGGTTGATATCACATCAGACTACCGTTACTTCTCAATAACCAATGCAACAGAAAATGGAGGAGAAATCATGTGTCTAAACAATGGAACATAGAAAAAGTTATCTGTGGAACAGGAAAGTACTCAAGTAACTTTAAAGTGAGTCAAATGTTCTGAAAACTGTGGCTGAAACTCTTTGGAAGGAGAAAATTAAAGAAGAAAACAATGTTACCCTTCACTGGTTTCTTTAAATCACTTTCAAGCAAGAAACTATGGCATTAGACTCCTAGTTCCTGTTTCATGAGGTTTACCATGAGTGGCATTGTTATAGTAGGAGATTTGAAGATCTGAGATCTTTAAGAAATTGTGTGGAGCTACAATCAAGGTTTGGTAATATAACCAGATTTATCTATTGTACATAGTGAGATTATACTAAGATCCGTAAAAGATATCAAATAAATTACAAAGAGTGAGAAATATATTATGTATGCAACTCATTTTTGTAAATGGAAATTTCACACAAAAAAGTTCTTCTGTGTTATGTAGAGCCAGTTTTGGCATATTATGGGTGTGAATCTAGACAATAGGAAAAGACACACACAAAAATTATTGGAGGACACAGAAATGTGGTTGCACAGAAGAGTGTTGAGAATACCATGGGCAACTAATAAGAGAAATGACTCAAAATGAGGATGTTCTGTGTAAAAGAGATCAAAACAAAATATAAAGCTTATTTATTATATTTCCAATGTCAGGATGAAAGAAAATCATACTTTTTAATGTAATGAGAAGAGAACTTTACAATTGGAATGTATTGTGACAAATAGAAAATATGAGGGAAAAAAAATACAGGGAAACAGAGAAAAAAGATACAAGAAAGTTTAATAAATGGTTTGGTAGGAATGTACAAATATCGATAAAAAGCTTTAGACTGTAGATGGTTGTTGTAGTTGAGTCTGTAGAGATAGGTTACAAAATCGTGGAGAGACATATCGCGAACCATAAGGAATAGTAATGGTGAAAAGATGCCAGCCAGTAACGCAAGTAGTATTTTTAACAGTTTACATTCATTACTGTACAGTTGAGTACACTGTGACTGTTGAGTACTAGTGTACATTAGTCATCGTTAGTTTGGCTTTTTTTTCAATTTTACAATATTATACATTATACCATATTATAGTAGTAAATAGTAGTATTAAAAGGAATTGAAGTCAACGGTCACAACATAAATAACTTGCGATATGCGGATGACACAGTCTTAATAGCAGAGACAGAGAATGAACTACAAGAAATGATAGACGTAATAGTAAAAGAAAGCAACAAGAAAGGTCTCAGTCTGAATAGTAAGAAAACAGAAGAAATGGTTATATCGAAGAAACAATCACCACCATCATGCAGCATAAAAATAAATGAGACAAATCTGAAACAAGTGCAACGTTTCAAATACTTGGGCACAATAATAACATCAGATGGGATATGCACCACAGAAATAAAAAGCAGAATAGCTCAAGCCAAAATAGCATTTCAGAAAATGAAAAATATCTTATGCAACAAATCTATGTCAATAAAAATGAGAAAGGTGAGTTCATCGGTGCTATATAGAACCTATTCTGACCTATGGAAGTGAATCATGGACAATAGACAAACAAATGAAAAGATGATTAGTGGCCACAGAGATTGTTTTTCTCAGAAGAATGTTGAAAGTTCCTTGGACAGCTAAAAAGATCAATGAGGTAGTTCTCAAAGAGGCCAACACAAAAAGGGAGCTCTTAAAAAACATCAGAAAGAAGCAATCAACATTTTTCGGGCACATCATGAGAAGAGGAAAGTTGGAATACTTGGTTACAACTGGCAAAATAAAAGGAAAGAGAGATCGCGGACGACAAAGAGAGAAAATACTGGATAGCTTGGTTTCATGGTATGGAAAACAGTCAACAACAGAACTGATACGATGCACTGTAGATAGAAGATTGTGGAGGGACATGATCACCTATGTCAACTGGTATGGCACATGATGATGATGAAATAGTAGTATTAGTAAATAATTTGATAGTATTTTTATTTTAGATTTTTTTTCTAATTTTTATTTTTACATCTATTAGTCTATCTTATGATTCTAGTTCGTTCACTACTTTCTATATAGTTTGTATGGTTGTATATAAATTGTTTATTATTTGTATGACGGTATAATCTTCTCAATATTCCTGTATGGTGCAGAAACATGGACATTAGACCAGAAAACAGAACAGAAAATTGAGGCCTTTGAAATGTGGATTTACAGAAGAATAGGAAGAATTGGATGGAAAGAAAAGAAAACAAACGAGGAAGTTTTAGGACGACTAAGGGTGAAAAAAGAACTACTAGACACAATTAGAGCAAGACAAATGAAATTTTTTGGTCATGTTAAAAGACACAACAGTCTAATAAAAGTAATATTAGAGGGGAAAATACAAGCCTTTACAAGGTAAAAGAGGCAGAGGCAGACCAAGACTAACATGGACGAGTAACATCAAAAGATGGACAAGTCAGCCTATGACAATCTGCACCATCAAAGCAAGAGACAGAGTAGAATGGCGCTCCATGGTAGCCAACCTTCGATGCGGAGAAGGCACCCGGTGATGATGATGATGACGGTATGACGCCTGTTTAAAATTTAAAACTTAATTAATTTCGCCGGGGAGTCTCTTTCTAACTCATATTTTTAAATGTTCTAGAATAAGACTTGAATGGGAGTTAAGAGACTTTTATTTAATAATAATAATATATTATATAGTTGGATAATTAGTCAGTTAAGTTAAGTTTTAGTTAGTAACTGTTACAATATTTGAATATTTACACATACTTTTATACTATAACTATAATAAAATAAAATTAACTATTGTGTTAGTGTAGTTTGGTTTGGTTTTAGCATCACTCTATTTAGAATGCACAACCGTTAATTGTATCTTAATTCAGTTATACAACTTCAGCCGCCAGAAGAAAAAAAAAGTAACTTAGGTGTAAGAAGCGTTATAGCATCTCTCAATCTTCATGACTTACGCTCCTCAATATTAATAACTAAAAAGATAACACATATGTTTATATATTCCAATATGCCGACGCCGTTGCGAATGGCAACCAATCGGAAATAGGTTTGTGAATAATGTCGTAATTTTAATTTGCAATCATCATCATCAGCATCAAGTACTGGGCATGCTGGCGTAGGTGATTATGTCTCTCCCCAGTTGTTACAATATATTCCAGTTGTTCTCTTCTCATTCATTATCATGTGCCATACCGGTTGACGTAGGTGATCATGTCCCTCCACAATCTTCTATCTACAGTGCATCGTATCAGTTCTGTTGTTGACTGTTTTCCATGCCATAACACCAAGCTATCCAGTATTTTCTCTCTTTGTCGTCCGCGATCACTCTTTCCTTTTATTTTGCCAGTTGTAACCAAGTATTCCAACTTTCCTCTTCTCATGATGTGCACGAAAAATGTTGATTGCTTCTTTCTGATGTTTTTTTAAGAGCTCCCTTTTTGTGTTGTCCTCTTTGAGAACTTCCTCATTGGTCTTTTTAGCTGTCCAGGGAACTTTCAACATTCTTCTGAGAAATCCCATCTCTGTGGCCTCCAATCGTCTTTTCATTTGTTTGTCTCAGGTTAGCGGAGTAGAGTTCTGCCCTACCAAAGGAGGAGTAAGACGTCTCCGTTCCTCCGCTAGTCTTCGGGACACCCCTGGGCAAGGTGGAGCTCCCGTTTAGTCCCCCTATAAGGGTTATGTGAAGCCATTGGAGCAGGTGGTGGATGGTGTTGTGGGAGCAGCCGACAAGTAGTGCCGGTTATGGTCCCCACACCGCGATGGTAGGCAGAGGATCTCATGTAGAGACAATGGCTGCGATCTCCAACTAGTACAGTCACTGCCAAGAAGGAAAGGAATGGCAAACTACCTTCTTAAATTGCCTGGGCTAATCATGACAAATCACAACCTTATATTTACTGCTCTTCTCATTACATGACCAAAAAAATGATGATTGTTTCTTCCTAATATTGGAAATTAGCTTTCTTTTTGCCTTGACCTCTTTCAGAACATTTTCATTACTCTTCTTAACTGCCCATGGTATTCTCAACATTCTTCTGTAAAACCACATTTCTACAGACTCCAGTGATTTTCTTGTCTGTTGTCCTATTGTCCATGATTCACATCCATTTGTTAAGATGTCTCTACATACTATTTAAGAACTCTTTTTCTTGTTTCTATTGTCAAAAATGGATTGCATAGTATCTTCCTCATTTTTTTTTTTTTTGAAAGCTGCTTTTGCCTGAACCATTCTGCATCTCACTTCTTTTGTACATCTTCCGTCTGAGATTAACAAAGTTCCCAAATATTTAAATTCATTTACCTGTTTTAATATTGTTCCACTTGTCTTTATTTTGCAATGAGGTAATGTCTTTTTCTTTGTTGTTACCATTACCTCTGTCTTTTTGCTATTAAGTTTGAGTCCTTTATTTTTTGCTTTCTTTAACTATAATGTCCAACATTTCTTGTAACTCATTTTCACTCTTAGCGATTAATACTGTATCATCAGCATACCTTAGATTATTTATATTATGATCTTCAATTGTTATTCCAGGCATACCCCTTATGAATCTTAAAATAATATCACTATACATATTAAACAAATCTGGTGACAGCACACAACCTTGTCTAACACCCTGTTTTATTTGTTGAAACATTCCCAGTTGTTCTTATGGTCGCTGTTTGTTGCCAGTACATGTTCTTTATTATTCTTAGATCTTTGCTGTCTACGTTTATGCTTTCTAAAATTTTGATGATTTCTTGGTGCTTTACTTTGTCAAATGCTTTGGTATAATCTATGAAACATAGGTATAGATCTGTTTTCACCTCTATGGCTCTTTCTACTAAAGATCTTATGATACGATATAATTTGCAATGTTCAACAGCACATACAGAAAAAAAGCCAATTAATCTGCAATTTCATTGATTAAAAAAAAACGTTTGACAACACACATAGATTGTTCTGATGGAATATCTTAAAACGTTTTCATGGAACACCACCAAAAATTGTCAACATCATAAAAGACATATATCACGAATCATCACAATGCAGACCACTGCGGGCAAACTGCTGGAGAAAATAGTTGCCCGTGTCCTCACCTGTCACCTTGAACAGAAACGCATATTCCCACCCACACTCGGAGGTTATAGATATAACAAAGAGACATGGCTCAATGCGGCAGTCTTTGCCTATGACGTCTTCGAAGGCTTCCACAGACGAGAGGAGACATGTGCTGCTGCTATAAATCTGGAGGATGCATACAACAGGGTACCATTTGAATATCTCATGCATATGCTCCTCAAACTGGCGGTGCACCCCTTCCTCATTAGATGGATCGCCGCGGCACTGTTTCAGAGGAAGGCGATAC
The DNA here is from genome assembly GCA_032433765.1 of Megaustenia siamemsis. Lineage (NCBI taxonomy): Eukaryota > Metazoa > Mollusca > Gastropoda > Stylommatophora > Ariophantidae > Megaustenia > Megaustenia siamemsis. The sequence continues at coordinate 55,690,322 of JAVIAB010000024.1, forward strand.
TCAGATGTGGAAGTTGGTCTTCCGAACCAATATCCATTTGTCCAGGGCTGCCACAAGGCTCACCATTGTCACCAATTCTATTTAACGTGTACACATTAACGATCACGGAACAACAGCTGGTTAGGAGGGCAGCTGCCAACATCGAGCAGAGACTACTTACTCTTCTGTTCCAGGGATTAGTCCTCGCACCAATCGAGTATGCCCTGGCAATTCTTACTGTCAGTACGACTCAAATTGATAAGCTGGAGAAAATACAAAATGAAGCCATGCGCATTATCCTGCGATGTACGAGGGACACTCCCTGTGTAGCAGTGAGGTATCTTCTTGACTTTTCAACCATGGATGACAGAATCAAGATCTGGAGAGCACGAGCATACCTGAAGATTAGTACAGATACAGAGCATCCATTGCACCACGTGCTCAACACAGTGAAAGGTGCCAGGCTAAAAAGAGGCAAATCATGGGTGGGCCGAGCAGAAGATGTCATCAAACAGGTCTGTGGGTTTACCAATATCAGCGTTGGTGAGGAGTGGATACTGGTACCTGCGTCATTCAAGGGGACTTTCTCGTGTATTGTCACACTCGACAGGAAAAGTAGGGAACATAACCCGGTCGTGGTTAATGTCGAGGTCAACGGTCTCATCTGCGATAACACCGATGAAAAAGATGCAGTCATCTATACAGACGGATCTGTAATATGACACCAAAGAAGTGCATGGGCATTTACAGCACGCTCGGCAGACAGAATAATCTACGAAGACAGTGGTGCATACGCCATGACCACGAGTAGCATGCAAATGGAGGCGATGGCAGTGACCAAGGCATTCAAATGGTTAGAGTTACAAGACTACGCCCATGCATGAGTGATTCGATGAGCATGATTAAAAAAGTGGAGGCGGGCTCCGTACGCATGCAATGGGTAGAGTCGTTGCAGAAATCCAAAATACGTAAGGTCACCTTTGCCTATGTCCCTGGACATGCGGGAGTACGAGGAAATGAAAAAGCGGGCAGGTTGGCTAGCTGCGCTGTCGTTGAGTACGGGCAACCAATGGATCGGGCGGACATCATCAATGCCTTCCGAGATGTGGGAAGAGCACAGGACTTCGACAAACACAGATCCACGTCACTTCTTCGGATGACGGAAATGGGAGTTAAGATGGGCACAGCCAGAAATGAGAAACTTAGTGGCCGTGTAAGAAGACTTATCAACCAACATAGAACTGGAGTCGTCAGTCGCTGGACACTGAGGAAATTGCTGAGGAGGGGATCTGAGCACTTATGTACATGTTCGGAGTGCAATGATTATGACCCGCAAATAACTCAATATATCACGGATGATTATACTTGCGCAGTTCGTACAGAGGAGGGAACGAGTAGTTGGTTTCAGGTTGAAACAGGAGTAAAACGGGGTTGTATACTACCACCTTTGTTATTTAGAATTACCACTGATAACACAATGAATAAATATTGCAAAGGTAATAATGGCATTAAATGGTACGACAAGAATTACTTGGAAGATCTAGGTTTTGAGATGATAGTGCTTGTTCCAAAGTGACAATAAAGAATGCAAAATATCAGATATCTCTATCATCCATGGCGGAAAGAATATGGCTTTAAATAAAGTGGGATAAAACAAAAATAGTGAAAAAAATAAACAAATACCCCAGAGGGCAATAAATCTAAATCGCCAGACATTGGAAAAAGTAAACTACTGGTACTACTTTTGGTAGTAACACAGGATTTCGACAACTATGAGTCCACGTCACTCCTTCGGATGAAAGAAGTAAAGGCATGAAGATGCACCAAGATGCGTAGAGATGCGAAGCTGCTGTAAAGTTGATGATAATAGCAATTCTAAAAAAAAAACAGAACAAAAAAGTGGTATGGTGACAGCTTTACGTGGTAATGGACAAAACAAAAGTCTCCGTTTCTGCCAAGTAGGCCTTCAGCTGGAACAACAAACAACAAAACAAAACATGTTTGTAAGGATATGTAAACAAATCTAACTATATGGCGATAAAATGCTAGATACCCAAGAAAGGAAATAAAAAAAAAAAATAGTCACTTCCCTGTGTTCCAGAGCGTGATCAGCTACTGAATGGTCCCGCCCCTCTGTAAGATAGAAGCTTTATTTCATACTTCTGCAATTTCAGTAGTCGATAGCTCAGAATAACAATCTATTCAGTTACTCATAGGCTTTCTCCTATCCAATAGGCATATTGTTTGTTCTTCTTTCACTTCTTCCTTGGACCATATATCTAATATTTTCTACCGGGGCTTAATGACAAGGCATGAGCTGACAGAACATAACTTCGACAATCTATCGTCATTTCTGCAACTGAAACAAACTGTATATCCTGTCCAAAAGATGAGGGATAGAAGAGGTAAAGCGATCCCTATCTCAAAAATCTCGTGACGATATCGGATATGATATGTTGGGTCGAAGGATGTAAAATTGCAGCTTCCTTGTTGTAAACTTAAAAATACGATAGAACAAAATCGATTTGTGGTGAACGAACCAGAAAAAATGGGAAGAAAAATTTTTAAATTAAAAAAAAAAATGAAAACTCATTGTTAATTATTGTTATAGTTGATATCGCAGCACACAGGGCAAATCTATAGGTGCCCTGCAGCTTTCAAGAGTTGTTGAAGTATAGGTACACTCGATTCATTTTTTACGGCCCCCATAGACCTGCGGTCACTTCCTTAATGCTGAAGTGTCTGCGACCTGCAGTAGCAACAGAAGGCTCAGCGGCCAAACAGCTGATCAAGATCGAGCATCGACTCGAGCAATCTCGTTATAATCAATCCCTGGTAACAACCTGCGTCTAACATAAGTTAGGATAGTCGTGTTATTTGAAATGGTGGCTATTGCTGATGAAGGTAGGCCTGCCACAAGCCAGGACAAGTCACAGTTTTCTAGCCATAGCCGATAGTAGCCTTAGCCTGGAACTTGACCAATTCCAATTTCTCAAAAGGAAAAACTGCCAGGAATGTCAAGAAAGTCATGGCTCGTTACCCGTTACACTCGATGAGTCAAAATAGCTTCTCTTCTCGTGTCAACTCGCGAGCAGTCATTACAAGAACAACCTAGTCGGTCATATTTAACTGCCTTTTTACATGTTCTCTGTAGCTCTACTCGCGGTCCCCCATATTATTTGATATTTTGTATTTTTGATATTTGTGGTTATCTCCTTATTCTTATTACATGTAGTTGGGTTTTATACTGTCAGTGCGTATATTACGTTTCTCTGTCCATTTATTATAGAAAGTCAACAAGTGAAAAATGCCCTTCTGCTGCGACGAGTTGGAACATCAATAAATATTGAAAGCAATGTAGCGTCAAATCGCTGAAAGAAATATCGGGACTGTTTTCTTCTAATTAGCAAGAGATTGTGACATGTACCATAACAACAAGTGAAAGAATTAGAATGTTTATTTAAATTAAGAGCTTGCAGTTTTTAAAAGGTTATTCTGAATATAATATAATTATTATAATCTTCTGAATATTAGCTATTGAATAACTTAAATAACTTCGTTCGGCACGGCCATAATCTGTCAAGTTTTGTACCCAGGTCTACTTCTTATCATTATAAGTGAAGTGTTATCATTATGACAATGCGAAATATAATTTCTATTGATAGTTTTATTTTCTAAATACTAAAAAGATAATTTATAAAAAAAAAAAAGCTGTTCATTTGATTACATTACATTTTGTATAAATTACCATTATTTGACACATTTATTATGGCTAATGCACTATTTCATTGAAATGTATTTTCAGCAACTTATTTTTAACTAAATAATTTCAATTGCACTCTGAATTCTGAATATATTACATTTTCAATTGCCATACTTTGGTCAGTTTTATTTTTTATTAGTTTTATCATTCTAAATATTATAAGTTTTACTTTGTAATTCAAAAATATAAATTATAAAAGACACATATTATGACTGAAAAAAAATGTGTATTATATAATAAGATTAAGAACATAAACATTATTGATATAAACTGACACACAAATGAAAACACTGCTTTTTATTTAATTTTCTTGCTAATTTGACAGGAGGTAGCAGATTTGTATACCCCAGTCATGGCAATAAACAAAAATCTTCAAATGATGTTCCTGGTTTTGTATGTTGGCTATATGGTGATTGTCTATGTTAGGCAGTCAGTGTCGTTTGCAGCACCAGTGATAGCAGAATCAGAGAAGCTTGCAGACAGTGACCTAGGCAAGTTTTGTACTTTTAACCCTTAAAGTTAATTTAAAAAATAGACTCCTTGTTCTTCAAATAAATATGACCCATTATTATGTTATGTAAGAATCAGATCAGTGCACTCCAGATACATCTATAAATGCTTCAATATTCTCCACAAAATGTTTGATTTTTGTGATAATTATGTGAAAGCTAAAAATGTATCATAACTTTAGACAGGAAATTTAAATGTATTTGAAAACAATTATCTATGTAGGATCTAAAACATAAGCTGGAAAGAATACATCTGATAAGTGACAAATTTAAACAAGAATATGTGTCAAGCTTTATAAGAAGAAACTGTTTAAAATACATCGGTCGTAAGCTGAAAATGAATGAAGAAAGGTTTACTCATAAGGCACTCATGTTGAGATGATCTGGTAAAGGAAGGCAAGAAAAACTAAGAGAGTTGCAACGTGGAGCAATTACAAGGAAGGTGGGACTAAGAAACAATCAAAACCTACAAGTACTAGCAGCAAATCATCAATCTTGGAGAATTGTGACTTCTGCCCTTTGTGCTGTCTTCAGCCCAAGAAGAAAATAAATTAAGTGAATTAACAGATAAAAAAAACTGTATTTAGTCTCTAAAACATTTTATGGCCTTTGAGCAATTATAATCCTTTAGTTATTATAAGTTAATGATTTTTACCAGTCAATGCTTACTATAGTTGTTTGCTGTTCCAGGTTTCATCATGAGTAGTCAACAACTGGGCTACACTTTGGTCAAGTTTCTTGGGGGTACAGTTGCGGATGTGCTTGACCCTGGTTTAACCTTTGTGGCATGCCTTATTCTCACCGGCTTTACTTGTGCTTCTTTCACTGGTAATTGTTTGTTTGTACTATTTGGTGGCATAACAGTGAATTTGGAGGGCCAATTTAAATGACATTTGTTATCAAGCTTTAACCCTTATGATACCTATCTGTGACTGATATGTTTATGATGCTGTAGTAAAAATTACTACCATTTAAATGTAACATTAGGTGCTCTAAAAAAAGATATTGTCTCCGAAATTTTAACAAACAGCTGTGTGTTTACACTAGGCGAAACGAAGGTGCTCAAATTTCCTGGCTCAGGTTGATTTATGACCTGAGTTTGACCCCATGGACCAGACATGTAACAATGTCTATCAGTATGGTTGCAGTAAGGCCATCTTCATCAGTAGAAACAAATCCAACACTCAGAGGTCACCGAAAGTAGTAATTAGAAAAGTATGGGGGGATGTTTGACCATGGTAAACTGTCCAATTTTGAAGAATTTGTGTTTTGATGCAGTAATTTTTATGATGATAATCTTAGGTTAAATAAATGTAGTATTGTTTTTGTATTTTTTTTGGCCATTTTCTACACATTGATTTACATGTACATTGGACATCTGGTTGCAAAATGGAAATATTATTTTGAAAAGATGGATTTGTCACAACATTTATTTTGTCTGAAACAACTAAAATGTTGTTGTTGATTTGCAGCTGTATCATCTGTGGGTTTACTTGCCTTCTCCTGGTTCCTTTGTGGCATGGCTCAGGGACCTGCATGGTCCGCTTGTGGAGTTTTACTTAAGCAGGTTAGGATGAGATTATTAATTAAAAAACATTAATCTTGCTGCTATGAACTGTATACAGATCAAGCTTTTCAGTAGTTTCAAGTTTCTATATTTTGTTAAAGCTGGTCATAATTTTTTGGACTCAAACTCTTTGTGGTAATGGCACATGCGGCCTCTATTCTTCAGTCCTAAAAAACTCCTAGTACAAATTTGAAATTGGATAAAAGCTGTAATTATTTGTCATATTAAAATTGTTATAACTTGTTGCAGCCATAAATTAAAACATAACCTGTACTATTATATTTAGTTTATAAATATTTCAGCATTTATATATTGTTAATGTTATGGAGGGGCTGAGTGGTCTAGAGGTAAGACGTTGGCCTCTGAATTAGGAGTTCCCAGGTTTGATTCCTGCCAAAGGCTATTGGATTTATAACACATCCACTAAACAGGTGAACAGTAAGAAGAAAATTGTATGTGTATATATATATATATATATATATATAAATAATCATAAAAATTATGATTGTTTCTTCCTAATATTTGAAATTAGCTCTCGTTTATAGATATACGTAGGGAGGTCAAAAAGTAATGCACACCAATTTTTTTCTCGGAAACTATTCGGGCAAAATGTGTGAAATTTTCACAGATTGTAGCTGAACATTCCCTTTACACTACCTATTTTTCAACATAATCTTCGTCCAAGCGTATTGCCTTACGCCAACGCGAAACTAAGTCATGAATGCCTCGTTTGTACCAAGTTTTGTCCTGCTCGCGTAGCCCGCTCGCTCGCTCGCTCGCTTTCGTCAGCTTTGACCTCTGACGAAGTCCCACCCACTCAATTTTGTGGGACTGAATTTTGCGTGTAAAATCTGTTTTATCCCATTACAGGATGCCCCTCGCCATGCAGGCAGATTTACTCCGACTTCAGAGGTACTAATTTTTAGGGAATTAGTAAAACCCAGGTGTCCTCGCCAGGGTACGAACCCCGGCTGTTGCTGTGGTAAGCCAACCGCCTATCGATTGCGCTAACCGGACACCCGCTCGCGTAGCCATTTTTTAACTGCACGGATCACATCCTCATCATTGTCAAAGTGTGTCCCACGCAGGAATTTTTTGAGTGGTCCAAACAGATGGAAATCTGAGGGAGCCAGATCAGGGCTGTTAGGAGGATGGGGCAGTACAGTCCAACCAAATTTGTTGATTGCTTCCCGTGTTACCAGACTTGTGTGAGGGCGTGCATTGTCATGTTGAAGCAACAAATCTGCAGATGGCTTATTAGGCCGAACTCTGTGGAACCGATTTTTGAGTTTTGTCAGTGTATTGATGTAAGCTGTCGAGTTGATTGTCTCACCTCTTGTCATTACATCAACAAGAATCACACCATCAATGTCCCAGAAGACAGTGATCATCACCTTTTCGGCTGATGGAGATGTTTTGAATTTTTTTCTTTTTGGTGACTGCGGATGATGCCATTCCATTGACTGCATTTTTGTTTCAGGCTCATAATAATGTGCCCACGTTTCGTCACCGGTAACAATTTTTGACAAAAACATTTCTCATTCAACACCGAAACGCTCCAACAATTCAGAACAGAATGTTTTCCTTTGAACTCTGTGATCATTTGTTAGGCACCGAGGAACCCATCGAGCGCAAATCTTTGAATATCCGAGAGTTTTAAAAATTGCGATTGCACTTCCCTTGCTGACTGTAAGCTGTAATGCCAATTGCTGACTAGTGATACGCCTATCCTTACGAATAATGGCATCAGCCCGGTTTAACATGTCTGTGCTGGTAGCCAAGGCAACACGTCCAGAACGCGGTAAATCATGCAGCTCCACTCGTACACTTTCTGCAGCTTTAATTCTCTGAACCCAGTGACTAACTGTGCTCCTATCGACTGCAGAACATTTGTGCACTGCACACAGTCGTTTATGAATGTTTGCCACAGTTTCTTTTTCCGCAACCAGAAATTCTATGACAATTCGCTGTTTGTAACGGACATTGTTGACAAGCTCCATTTTAACGGTTCATAAATTGTGTAATATTTATCCGAATGCTGTGCAATTTGGTGCACATAATTGGAACATGTCATATTCCAAGTGTGCAAAATTTCATATTCCTATCTTTATTATTAGCAGAGAAAAAAATTGGTGTGCATTACTTTTTGACCTCCCTTTAGTATATATATATATATATGTTTCCGGTTGTTTCCAAAATGGAGGAATTATTTTTCTCCGGCTTGGTATAGAACCGTTGATCAGAGGTTTAACAAGCCGCTATCGTAAAAACGATGTTGTTAATGAAACGTAGACCTGATACAGAATGTGTAAATTATACTTTTGTACTTAACTTCATCGACTTCAAAAAAGCATTTGATAGTATTCATAGAGATTCTTTGTGGAAAATTCTGAAGCAATATGGCTTACCATCAAAAATCATAAATATTATCAAAGACATGTATGATGGTTACACATGTGCAGTTCGAACAGAGGAAGGACTGAGCGAATGTTTCCCAATAGAAACTGGGGTTAAACAAGGATGTATTTTATCGCCCTTGTTATTTGGAATTGTTATGGACTTCATAATGAAGAAATGCTGCACTGGTAATAAAGGCATCGAATGGATACAAGGAGACCATTTGGAGGACCTGGACTTTGCTGATGACATAGTTCTCATCAGCAATCAGATAAAAACGATGCAGGAAAACACAAATGAACTATCATCAATAGCCAGCAAAATTGGGCTTGAGGTCAATCATGAAAAGACTAAAGTCATGAAAAGTTTAATTCCAACAAGTGACAAAATATACATGGAAAACAAACCAGTAGAAGAGATCGATCACTTCATCTATCTTGGAAGTCACATTGATCGAGAAGGGGATACGAGCAAAGAAATTAGAATCAGACTGGCTAAAGCAGCAATGTCTTTCAGAAGCCTTGAAAAGTTGTGGAAATCAAAACTCATTAGCACAAACACAAAACTTAGGCTATTCAAATCAAATGTACTATCAACCCTTACGTATGCGTGTGAAAGCTGGAAAACAACAAGAGATATAGAAACAAAGTTGAACGCATTCGAAAATAAATGTCTAAGGAAAATACTTGGTATAGAATGGAACGAATTCAAAACAAACGAGGAAATTAGAGAAATCGCCAATCAACCACTAATATCTTCAGTAATAAAGAAAAGACGATGGTCATACGTTGGACATGTGATGAGAAGAGATAATAATCAAATAGCAAAGCAAGCCCTCATATGGGAAACAACAGGTAAAAGAAAAAGAGGAAGACCCAGGGAGACACTGAGAAGAACATTGATGAGAGAGGCAAGAGCAGCAGGAATCGGCTCCCTCAATGAGATAGAACTGCTTGCACAGAACAGAGACAGATGGCGAGATTTGATAAAATATCTTTAAAAGAAAACTGCTAGAACAAAAATTCATATAGGTGAAGGTGTATCTTGGTCTACGCCCTATGGGCCGGTTACGGCTCGAAAGGTCAATAGATAGATAGATAGATATATATATATACATTTTTCAATTTTTCAGCAATTTTAATGGGATACTAGTGCATAGGATGTTTCATTGAAGGAAACCAATGACTGCTAAGCTATTATTGACATTTTGTTTAGGCAACAACAAAATCACTCCACTTTGCTCAGCTCATGGCTGACAAATTAAGGTTATTCAAAGTCTGACCTATGTAGTGCATTTTTGCATGTGTTCTCTATCAGTGGTGAGGAATGAATCAGAATCTATATAGCAGGCATATTTTAAATAGTTCTGCTGAAGAACTATATTCCTCACTATCATTGGAAACTAAAAGTGGACAAATGTACTGTATTCTACTGTGTTGAACTAATTGTTTACACATTACTACAACATACATTGCATCTCTTTCAAAGAGTACCTGTACACCATGACCAAAAAAAATCCTCATAAATTGACAAAAGAGCCTTAACGTAAATTATTTTAATGTGTCTGTTAATACATTAGACATAAAAATATATTTATAGCAAATCCTTTCTTTTTAAAAATAGGTATTCACATTTCCAGCATAACAAACAATCACTTTCCATCACAGCAATGCATATTTGAATAACTTTCTAAATATACAGGAGCCTCCGTGTTAATGAACCGGACTAATAAGGCAAGGTGTCCGGTTTGATTTCAATTGATGGCTTCTAGGTTGACCCAACCTGAAGTGGGTACCATACTTTTCTTGGAAAGAAAGGCAACATTAACATAATACTGACAGTACCCGAAAATGTGCTATTGGTCCAAAAATTTGGGCACCAATAACATATTCCCTTTATGCCATAAGACATGGTTTTTTTTCCTTTCTTTCCTTATTTCTGAATCAACATGGGTGTTGAGCATTATATTCAGTGCATGCACTTTTCAATATACAGTCTGTAGTTTTAAAGTCTATACAAGTTTTTGTGTTACTTTTACACTGCAAATAAGAGGTTTGTGTGTCATTATTCAAAGACTTCCTATTTTTGTTTTATTTACTTTATTTAAAAAGACCTCCAAGAAACTGCATTTTCTGGTTGGCTATTTCAAACACACAAATAAGTAAGAGTTATTTCCTCAATTCTGCACATATTTGATTTTCATAAGCTTTATGTGTAGATATATATTTTTAAATAAAAGATTGTAGAGATTTCCATAAGTGGTATGGTTACAGGATATAATCAGTGTAATAATGTGTTTTTTCTCAATTAAATATATACATATTATAGAATATTGAACTTCCGGTCAATATAGCTGTTAGGCGGCAGGAATCATTGAGGCTATGTCTAAGAAGTGTTCCTTGTTGCAGTTTCCTCATATTCCAAGTCTGGCTTGCTGCCGAAGCTACTGAGTAGTGCTCTATGCACACCATGAGCTGTGGTTTTCATCTGGATCATGTTTCGATATTTCGATTGCTTACCATGAATGATAATATTGTATGATGAAGGACAGTTCAACTACTTTCACTTTCGGTGCTGCTTGGTCTTATGTCTTTTGGCGTGTGCTGTGGCTGCTATGATGGGAACTGCAGCTGCCTTTCTTTGTTTGGATCCTTCAATGAGATGAGATGTTAATTCAGATGATTCCACTTGCACGGATGGTTGAGCAATTATGGATTTTAATTCATTTGCAGTGGTACCGGGGCCTTCAACTAACTATAACATTATAAAACATTAGACACATTTGTTATTAACTTTTGACATTGGCATGTTAAAACATTGACAATATTTTTATATTACTTTAATTTTTAGAACTTTCCTGTTGATACATTTGCTACTTGGTGGAGCCTTCTATCAACTTCCACAAATGTTGCTGGTACTGCAGGACCATTTGTTTCACAAGCTTTTATCAATGGTATCAGTTGGCGGGCCTCCCTTCTGGCAGCTGGTTTGTCTTTTTTCAGTTTGCATGAGCAAATAACATTCAGAATTGCTTTATAATTTAAGGTATTTACAATCAATCAACTGATAAATGAGCATTTTCTATGTAGAATAAATCTGATTGACATAGGCATTCATATTTGCATTTTTGCTTTTTGTTTTGTTCTTTATGTAGAAAATAATGTAATGTCCATATTATTTATTTATTTGTATCACTTAGTAATAAAGAAATTTTTATTATGTTAATTATTCCAACTTTAGTAATGCTGGTTCTCATAATGAATTGTAATGTTCACATTTAAGAAAGAACCATACTACATAGAATGAAAGTTCATAACTTAACCATTAATTTTATGCTTTTATTATAGTAATTTTGGGAAGTTGATTTTTATTTATATATTTAATGGTGGCCAAAATGCTTGCCAGTACCAGGGCTAAGACTGGCCAGCTGACAGCAAGCATCAGGATTTGTGAACAACAGAGCTGATTTAGAAAAACTCTACCCCTCAGTTGTGCCTTTTGAAACAAACTAATGACTAAACTCATATCCCCATCCTGTTTGACTCCCCACGGGAAATATAAAATACCAGAACTTAAGGAAGACATATCTATCTACCTATCTGTTGTCCTTTCGAGCCAAAGACGGTGCATGGGCAGAACCACAATCTTAAAAACAGAAACCTTGCATGCCAAAATGGCACGTATTGTAGAAATCACTGCTTCTAAAATCTATGGCAAGACTTAACCATTAATTTAAAGACATAATATGAATAATAAAAAAAGGCACCCAAAAAGACAGAGAAAGCACATAGCAGAAAAATACATAGACGACAACTACCTACAGGACTCCTAGTCTCACATATATACAGATGGCTCTGCTAGAAACTGGCTGAATGGAAGCTGAATAACCAGGAAGAGATTACCAAATCAATGGCTGCTGGGAAATTCTCAAACAACTATAAAGCAGAAACTGAAGCTCTTAAAGATGCTGAGAAACTGGTTATTCAACACAAAAATAATATGCACAAGAAATTGGTGATACTTATTGATGCACTGTCAGTCCAAACAGCTCTAAAAAAAAAAACCCAGGAACAGCGAGCTAGATGACCTGAGAACAATCCTAGACCAATTGTGCAATAACTTCCAGAGAGTGGTCATCCAGTGGATACCATCACACTGTAATATACAAGGAAACGAATGTGCAGACAAACTAGCTAAGGAGGGAGGGTGATTACCACAAGTGAACCATCTGCTCAGCTACAATGAAGCCAAATACATCATCAAAGGTCAGTATCATGAACAACGGAAACAGGAACACCCAAAGCATAACGAGAGGGACAGATACCTCCAACTATCAAGGAGCGACCAACTCATCATACTTCGCATACACACTGGCCACAACAGAATGAGAAACCACATGTTCATCAAACTCAAAAGGAACTACCAACCAGTGCTACTGTACCCTGGATGGCATGACAACAAAACACGTTTTACAGGATTGCCTCCAGCACACAGGCCTGAGGAGGACAATGTGACCCACACCCACTTCCCTGGAAGAGAATCTCTATGGGGCAACAGAATCACTGAAACAGATAGCTGACTTCATAAAAGAGTTTAGAGTCCTAGTCTGAGTGAGCCATGATTGCAGCAGAGGAAGAAATACAACACATCTTAGTGTTCTTTTAAGGACATACAATGAAGAGGAGCAGTTGTTGGATAAACACAGAAGAACAAGGTATGTTTCATGCATTGATTTTCTTGGCATTTTTATAATAGCAATATTTGACAATTGGAGTGTAGTGATTTAGCATCTTTCCTTTTTAAAACTTTTCTGAGTAATTTAAAGTTATAAACATTTCTGTAGATTATAATTTAAGAAAATTAAGTGATGTGATTTGTTCGTTATAGCCTTTAACTAATTTAAATTATATTTATTTTTAAATATCTTAATTCTTTCAGCATCATCATCAATTGGTCTTGGTGTAATATGCTTTATCTTCTTTCAGTCCTCAAATTTGAGGACTCTTGGTGGAATTAAGTCTAAAAAAGGTTTGTTTAAATTATATTGCTAGTCTGTTATTCCTTTACATTGCATTCTCTTTTCAATATACTACTTTTGTAAACATTATTATTGCATCTTTTTTTGTTAAATTAAGAAATATTTCAGAAACAGAATGCATAAATATTCACTGCCAAAATTATTTTATTCAGTAACATCTTTCATTGAATGGAAATGAAGTAATGTGGAAAATACAGAGCTTCATCAGTAGTAATTGAGCACAAATTACACATTTTGTTTTTAAACTTATCAGGAAAAGATCTGAAAGTGCGAGCACTGCTGGATCCCCTTCTAGTGCTTGTATGTGTTAATTATTTATTGGTGTCTATCATACGTGGAGCGTGCAATGACTGGGGACAAATGTATCTCATTAAAAATAAAGGACAGTCTTTATTGGCAGGTAAGAGTTTTTTTTGTTGTTATTCTGAATGTTGTATTAATCTTTATAAATGTTTATATTTCTTTATTAATAAAATAGACATCAACTATTTTTGTTTTGTACTTGTTGTTTGAACAGTACAATGATTATATGTGAAGATTTTGGGTTAGTTCTCAAGCAGATAGTCTCTAGTTTTTGTAGTTGCAAAAGTTGGTATCTGGCTTAGGCAACAGGGGAAGATATTTGTAGTAAAAAAAGAGCAATGTGTACAAAAGATGTGACAAGATTGTTATGTTACAATACTTTAACCCCGTTATAGTTGCCCGTGTCCTCACCTGTCGCCCTAAACAGAAACGTGTATTCCCATCCACACTCAGAGGTTATAGATATAACAAAGAGACATGGCTCAATGCGGCAGTATTTGCCTATGACATCTTCGAAGGCCTCCACAGACGAGAGGAGACATGTGCTGCTGCTATAGATCTGGAGGATGCATACAACAGGGTACCATTTGAATATCTCATGCATATGCTTCTCAAACTGGCGGTGAACCCCTTCCTCATTAGATGGATCGCCGCGGCACTGTTTCAGAGGAAGGTGATACTCAGATGTGGAAGTTGGTCTTCCGAGCCAACATCCATTTGTCCTGGGCTGCCACAAGGCTCACCATTGTCACCAGTTCTATTTAACGTGTACACAATAACGATCACGGCCCAACAGCTGGATGGGAGGGGAAGAACTATGACTTTTGCTGATGATATTCTGGTATATCGACGGGGAATCGCCTCCACAATGCAAGACGAACTCGATCGCATTTCTTCCTGGTGTGGGGTTTCAGGTGCCTTGGTTAATCCTAATAAAGCATCAGTTTCATGGTTCTCCCTTAACAATCATATCGTTAATACGACCACACCGGTAGTACGAATGGGAGCTGAGGAGGTGACCAGGGACAAGTTGATGACATACCTCGGAGTTAAGTTTGATCGCAGCCTGTGTTTTCGGGACCACGTCGACCATGTGATAACAAAATCCCGCAAAGGATTACCCGCCTTGAAGGTCATGGCAGCTGCCAACATCGAGCAGAGGCTACTTACTCTTCTGTTCCAGGGATTAGTCCTCGCACCAATCATGTATGCCCTGGCAATTCTTACTGTCAGTACGACTCAAATTGATAAGCTGGAGAAAATACAAAATGAGGCCATGCGCATTATCCTGCGATGTACGAGGGACACTCCCTGTGTAGCAGTGAGGTATCTTCTTGACTTTCCAACCATGGATGACAGAATCAAGATCTGGAGAGCACGAGCATACCTGAAGATTAGTACAGATACAGAGCATCCATTGCACCACGTGCTCAACACAGTGAAAGGTGCCAGGCTAAAAAGAGGCAAATCATGGGTGGGCCGAGCAGAAGATGTCATCAAACAGGTCTGTGGGCTTACCAATATCAGCGTTGGTGAGGAGTGGATACCGGTGCCTACGTCATTCAAGGGACTTTCTCATGTATTGTCACACTCGACAGGAAAAGTAGGGAACAGAACCCGGTCGTGGTTAATGCCGAGGTCAACGGTCTCACCTGCGATAACACCAATGAGAAAGATGCAGTCATCTATACAGACGGATCTGTAAGACGACACGAAAGAAGTGCATGGGCATTTACAGCACGCTCGGCAGGCAGAATAGCCAAGGAAGACAGTGGTGCATACGCCATGACCACGAGTAGCATGACAATGGAGGTGATGGCTGTGACCAAGGCATTCAAATGGTTAGAGTTACAAGACTACATCCACGCATGTATACTGAGTGATTCGATGAGCATGATAAGAAAAGTGGAGGCGGGCTTTGTACGCATGCAATGGGTAGAGTCATTGCAGAAATCCAAAATACATAAGGTCACCTTTGTCTATGTCCCTGGACATGCGGGAGTACGGGGAAATGAGAGAGCGGACAGGTTGGCTAGCTGTGCTGTCGTTGAGGACGTGCAACCGATGGATCGGGCGGACATCATCAATGCCTTCCGAGATGTGGGAAGAGCACAGGACTTCGACAAAAACACAGATCAACGTCACTTCTTTGGATGATGGAAATGGGAGTTAAGATGGGCACAGCCAGAAATGAGAAACTTAGTGGCCGTGTAAGAAGACTTATCAACCAACATAGAACTGGAATCGTTAGTCGCTGGACACTGAGGGAATTGCTGAGGAGGGGATCTGAGCACCTATGGACATGTTCGGAGTGCAATGATGATGACCCGCAAATAACTCAATAACTTTAACCCCACTACTAATATTAATATCAAAGTACAATACATTTGTAAGAAGAAAAAATATATTTTATTGCCATTTTAGCATAATCTAATGTCAAGGTAGAAAGTACTTTATGTCATATAATATCATAATTAAAAATATGCAATCTGAAGAGCAGTAGAAAAAGTGTGGACTTGAGATAAAGCATTTTGTATAAGATTTTCACATACTCCACAAGAGTGGAGGAGTCTTGTTGTTGCCTTACATGATGACCACATTACCACAAAAATAATGTGCTGAGGTCTATACAAAACATGGGAACTAACACCATATTCTCTATATGCCACATGGCCTGATGGGTCTCTTTTCATTTTTCTACATGGTACCAGAAAGCATACCAAATTATGACTGCTTTATCAGTAAGTGACCCAGTAAAAGTAAAGTTTCCATCCATGTCTTAAGGCATTTGGTACTATATATGGCCCTTTTCATCTTGTCAGACGGTCTAGTGGAGGTTATTGCGTATTTTTTTGAGGTATTGTTTTTGCCGAATAGCTTCTCTCGTGGCCAATTCTACCAATGTTTGACAAATACATGCGGTCACATAATGAACAGGTCAGGCTCGCTGATCCACAGGGTTTACCATCCTTTTTCATGAGTCTCTTCTCTTCTAAGTCCTGTCTTAGCACAGTCTCAAATGTTGTTATACCGTTCCTTAAACATGCTCTCCATGATGTGCGATCACTTGCCAGATGTTGCTAGTCGTTTTCATAGATGGAGAAGTCTTTCAGAGATGATTTGCAGATATCTCTATATCGTAGTTTAGGTCTGCCGATTTGTCTTTTTCCGTGTTTTAGCTCACCATATAGTATTTGCCTAGGAATGCGTTTTTCTTCCATCCGTTGGACATGCCCCAGCCATATTAGCCTTCGACTTCTGAGCATCGACATGATTGTTAGGGTCTTAGCACATTGCAGGACAGTTAAGTTGGTTATTTTGTCTTGCCATTTGATGTGCATTATTTTGCGGAGACATCGCATGTGGAAGACATTTAGTCTTTTTTCCTGGTTTGAGTATGTTGTCCAGGTTTCGGATCCATATAGTAGTGTGCTAAGCACACATGTTTGATATATTAGGAGTTTAGTCTTTCGAGTTAGTTTCGTGTTGTTCCATGCCCTTTTTGTGAGTTTGCCGAAGGTCGTAGCTGCCTTACCAATTCGACAGTTTATTTCTTCATCAAGAGAGATGGTTTGCGTAACTGTGGATTCAAGATATGTAAATTTCTGTACTGATTCTAGTGGGCAGTCTTTTAGAGTAATAGATAGAGGTTTGAAGTCACCTTGATTTAGTATTACTGTCTTCTGAACATTAATTGACAGTGAAAAAAGGTCATTTGGTACTAGTGGCCATATATTTTCATGACCAATAGTACATTGTATGAGTGATGTGGTCACTACTTTCCTAGAGACATATCTCCGGTACCTATTTTCAGAGGCTTAATGGGCCTGGAGCCATGTCAACCCATAAAAAATGTTTCACATATGGAAGTTGAACCTGTAACTTGTCATTAGCAAGTGCACTAACCACTTACGCAATAAGGCTTCAACTTGTGACAAGGAAAAGAGAAAAAAAAAGTATACCGTGTTATTTTTTGTGTTGGAATATCTGATATCACAAATGATATTATGTCATTGTATATGTTTTGGGAGTAGCTGGTCATATGGATTTCAACCTATTTTTTGCCAATCAGGTGATTGATCTGTTTCCTTGTAAGGTGAAGAGAGTGTTTTACTCTCAGGTTTAAAATAAAGCTTTTAATTCCCATTCCAACAGAATCTTCCCAACAGACCTCAGAGATTTCTTAAATGATGTCATATAGATTAGGATGTGAATAATTTTAATTAAATAACTAATAATACTAATTAATTTGATATATTATAACAGGTGATACTTTTTAAAGTTAGTATATAACTTGTAAAATTATAATATAGAAAATGTAACTCATTAACGTGATATGTCGAAATAGATGGTACATTTTAATGTTCATAATATGTCAGCAGACATGAGTGACATCATGTGCATAAACAAACATGTATATATTTCTGTTACTTTTATTTATGTGTTTTGTTTCACTTGTGAAGAGCAGTAAAGTAATTTTATCATGTCTTTTGTTATATTTGTGAAGTTATACAGTAACTTGTATGTGCTTTTAGGCAGTGGTTTTATCAGTTGCCAAGAAATTGGAGGTATTGTTGGATCAATACTTGCCGGATATGTCTCAGATTACATGGTCTCCAAGGTATTATTTTAACCATGCTCAATTTATCAATGTAATTTATTATGACTTTATTTTATATCCAAGATTACGACTTGATTTTAAAACATGTTATTACTACTACTTTATCAAAATGTGCAACTTTATGGTTAAACCCCCCCCCCCCCCCCCCCAATTTGGAAAAGTAATAATGAGTAATACAATTTTAGCCACAAATCATTGCATTAACCAACATAGGTAGTGTGAAGTAATTTTAATCATTTACAAGTGCTAGAACCGCTATTTCGTTATTTTGACAGGCAATTTCATATTTTACAGTTTCTGGCTTGTTGCACCATTCTGTAGAGAATGCGACTTGAATGTTTGAGAAAATGTTATATTAAATTAAAAATCTAGTTGGTTTTAAATGTTCTTAAATTAATTTAAATTTAAATTATGATAAAAAATATGGAATTACTCATTAAAAATGTTTGTTCATGTTTTGCTTTGTGATCAACAGAAAGAAAGAACAACAAGACCAAGACTGGCTGTTATTATTGCACTGTGTGTTCTTCAAACTTTAGGGCTATATTTATTTATATTTCACACCCACCAAGAGTCTTCTCAGGTAACATTTTCATTAAAGCTATAAAAGATCCTATCACATTAAATATAGGATCCCTGTTTTATCTTTTCTGAAGGGGGATTAACAAATCAAAACTATTTTATTGCAATTTTTGAATTAACTGATTGTTTATTGTAAAATGGGATAAATGTAGTGTTGTCATGACTTCATGACCAGAGGTTGTTAGTTTATTCCATGATCTCCTGGTGAGAGTTACATCGCACTGTTATGTTGGGCATGTTGCCCAGGGCATCTGATTTCAACATTTTTGTGTCTCGCTTTTTCTGATCCCAATCCTTTGACCTGTCCAGTGTGGGTGATCCCTTGGTGGCTTGCTACCTCTAGAACAGTTCTTGGAAATATAGGCACACAGGCTTCTCTACCACTGTGTGGTGAAGACACGTCAGATGAGTAAATTTGTACAGGTGCTCTACTGATAAAGATTTTAATGTGTAAAATCTTATTTAATAGTAGAATATCTATTGAGTTATAATATTGCATGTTGTCAGATCTGATTGGCCTTGGCTGAGGCCGTCAGAGCTGGCTCATGCCAAAATGTAAAAATAAGACCTTGGATATAAAAAGAACAATAATCAGCTCAGCATTTCTGCCTGTGGTGAGCTGCTAAATGTGGCTGAGGAGAAAAGAAGAAATCACAACAACAAAATGAGATAAATTTGAAGAGTTATTGAGTTATTTGCGGGTCATCATCATTGCACTCCGAACATGTCCATAGGTGCTCAGATCCCCTCCTCAGCAATTCCCTCAGTGTCCAGCGACTGACGACTCCAGTTCTATGTTGGTTGATAAGTCTTCTTACACGGCCACCAAGTTTCTCATTTCTGGCTGTGCCCATCTTAACTCCCATTTCCATCATCCGAAGAAGCGACGTTGATCTGTGTTTGTCGAAGTCCCGTGCTCTTCCCACATCTCGGAGTGCATTGATGATGTCCGCCCGATCCATCGGTTGCTCGTCCTCAACGACAGCGCAGCTAGCCAACCTGTCCGCTCTCTCATTTCCCCGCACTCCCGCATGTCCAAGGACATAGACAAAGGTGACCGTACGTATTTTGGATTCCTGCAACGACTCTACCCATTGCATGCGTACAAAGCCCGCCTCCACTTTTTTTATCATGCTCATCGAATCACTCAGTATACATGCGTGGATGTAGTCTTGTGACTCTAACCATTTGAATGCCTTGGTCACTGCCATCACCTCCATTGTCATGCTACTCGTGGTCATGGCGTATGCACCACTGTCTTCCTTGGCTATTCTGCCTGCCGAACGTGCTGTAAATGCCCATGCACTTCTTTCGTGTCGTCTTACAGATCCGTCTGTATAGATGACTGCATCTTTCTCATCGGTGTTATCGCAGATGAGACCGTTGACCTCGACATTAACCACGACCGGGTTATGTTCCCTACTTTTCCTGTCGAGTGTGACAATACACGAGAAAGTCCCCTTGAATGACGCAGGTACCAGTATCCACTCCTCACCAACGCTGAGATTGGTAAGCCCACAGACCTGTTTGATGACATCTTCTGCTCGGCCCACCCATGATTTGCCTCTTTTTAGCCTGGTGCCTTTCTCTGTGTTGAGCACGTGGTGCAATGGATGCTCTGTATCTGTACTAATCTTCAGGTATGCTCGTGCTCTCCAGATCTTGATTCTGTCATCCATGGTTGGAAAGTCAAGAAGATACCTCATTGCCACACAGGGAGTGTCCCTCGTACATCCCAGGATAATGCGCATGGCTTCATTTTGTATTTTCTCCAGCCTATCAATTTGAGTCGTACTAACAGTAAGAAAATAAATTTGAAGAATACTTAACTAATGTGACAATAAGTGACAAAATACAAAAGCAAGAAATCAGAAAGGGAGTTGGAGTAACACAATTTCTGAACATCACCCAGAGACAATAAATTAAAAGGTTTAAACACATGCAGTTACCAGCCTATGGCATTCCATAAGTACTACACTGGGAAAATAGACCAAGTTTATATTTTCCTTGTCAAAGTTTGCTCATATTTCATTGTTTGCCTTTTTCTAAACACTCACGTACATATGTGAATTGTTCAGAATTTACCTGGACTTATTCTTATAGAGTCTCCTGTGTGTTACCCGGGCCTCATTATGACGAAAGTAAAGAATAGTGACACTGTGACCTTCTAGGCATGTCGTAAGAGGCGACTAAGGAGATTGACCGATGGCTTGACAAGCTGTCATTGTAAAAAGTATTGTTATGGAAACAGCCATAGATTTTAGAAGCAGTGATCTCTGCAATATGTGCCATTTTGGCACGCAAGGTTTCTGTTTTTGAGTTTGTGGTTCTGCCCTATGTGCCGTCTTCGGCTCGAAAGGACAATAGATAGATAGATTCTTATAAAGTGTATAACAAATATGTTGATTGTTAAATTTATGTAACAAAATTCAGACTCAGTAATTATTTATTGCAACAAAAAGCAGCACTGCTTTGTCCAAACTATATTGCTTCTTTTTCTTACAGATATTAAACAACTTATTTAGCTTTATGATTGGCTTTGGAATGTATGGAATCATATCGCTACTTGGAGTTGCCTCAATGGAAATTGCTCCAGAAAACTTGTCTGGTACAGCACACTCCATAGCAACTCTAGGTGGAAATAGTAAGTGAAGTTTATTACAATGATTTATAAATGAAGAATAAGTGTCATCAGCTGTGTTTGTTTTATGAAGCATAGCACATTTTTCTTTTATAAAAAGTTTGTCGTTTGCCTGAATTCGCCAGCTTTATATCTCTAGCAAAGTCTCAAGGGACTGAATCTTGCGCAAATATCACTTTTTCCTATTTTTCACAGTGGCAGACATGTGCCCAGGTGTCTCATGCCATACGCCTAGGTGTCTCACACCATACATGCAGATATTCTCTGACTTCAGAAGTACTCTCATTTTCATCGTCAAGAGTTTTAATGTTTTGGATAGATTTTTTTCCCTACTGATTTTTGTTTTTCACCATTATCTGAGAGGTCTATACATCAGGTCTCACTACCCAGAGACCAAGGGAAGGTAACGCCACGAAAAAACCACAAATTCAATTTTTTTTTTTCCACCGCCGATGGTAAAAATATAACCTGGGATCTTCTTGTCCAGAGGCAAGACTAGGTGCATAAAAAAAAAACACAAATATCTAAGGAAAATATTTAGTATATCATGTAATGAATTAAAGGTAGGTGCAGAAATGAGAGAAATGGCAATGTAACCAAAAGTCTCATCTGTAACCAGGAAGAGATGGAAATATGTTGGCCTGGTGATGGGAGAAAGTAGTTAGGGAATCACAAAGCAAGCACTCAAATGGGAAACAATATTTAAAAAAAGGAAGAGAGACTGACCTTAAGAAACATTGAGAAGAACACTGACAAGAACAGCAAAGATAGCAGGCATATACTATTTTAATGAGAGAGAGAAGCTTGTTCATAATTTGGATTTATGATGATATGCACTGCAAGACCTGCTATCTGATGGTACTGAAGAAATGTAAGATGTAGGGAGACTTTTCTCAGAAGTTTTTATGATTCAAGTAGGGAGGATCAGTTTCTAAATGTTTTGTGGACGTTAAGAAAGAAAGGGAGGGGGATGAGTGCTTTTGAAAGTTGTGTGATTGTAGGAAAACATAACATAGAGAGATGGTAGAGGAAAAAAGGAGATGCAAATTTTTAAAACAAATATTAAGATGGCAATGGAGTTTAGACTCAAGAACAATAAGAAAAATAACCACTACCAAAATGAAATGTGTTAGGTGAATGACAATTTAAAAAAAAAGAGAAAATAGTAGTATCATAACAGCTTTATATAGGTGAGAAACAAAACAAAGGTTGAACAATGTTTCTGCCAAGTAGGCCTTCAGCTGCAACAATAAACATAAAAATGTTGTGTTGTTTATTGTTCCAGCTGAAGGCCTACTTGGCCGAAACGTTGTTCAACTTTTGTTTTATTTCTCACTCACGTAAAGCTCTTACCATACCACTTTTTTTAAAAAATTGTCATTATTATCACCAGCTTTACAGCAGCTTTGCATCTTAATGCCTTTACTCAATGAATGACAGGAAGCAGCCTGAGAGATAAGATCAGAAATGAGGAACTGAGAAAAAAAGTTAAGAGTAGTTCCCATCATTGAGTACATACAGAGACAATAGATTAAATGGTTTGGCAACAAAATAAGACAAAAAGATCAACATACAACACAAGTCTTTAATAAATGGTAAGAGAACACCAAACTCAAGGGTCAGCCATGAAAAAGGTGGATTGATGGAGTATTAGAAACACTAGGAAACATAACAGCAGCAGAGGCCAACAGAAGAACAAAAACCACAAATTATATCTTCCCTTGAAGCTGAAAAGCAAATGAGGAGGGAAAGAAGAAGGAGTTTATGTAAATGACATACTGTAATGGTAAGAAACCATTTAATTATAAAGACGTTGAGATGAAAGAATTTTTATTATTATATTTTTCTTGCTTATTTTTACTGTTGTTAACATTACCTTTGCCACACTGAGTTTTTCTTTTATGAAATAAAATATATGCAAATTAATAATGCAAAGGTTATTGTTTTTTTTTATTTTACGTTTAATTTTGTATAAATGTGGCTACAAAGACGATGGTCATATGTTGGACATGTGATGAGAAGAGATAATAACCAAATAGCAAAGCAAGCCCTCATGTGGGAAACAACAGGTACACAGAGAAGAACATTGATGAGAGAGGCAAGAGCAGCAGGAATCGGCTCCCTCAATGAGATAGAGCTGCTTGCACAGAACAGAGACAAATGGCGAGATTTGATAAAATATCTTTAAAAGAATTTAAAACTGCTAGAACAAAAATTCAGATGAAGGAGTATCTTGGTCTACGCCCTATAGGCTGGCTATGGCTCGAAAGGTCAATAGATAGAAATGTGACTACAGTAAATTTTCTTATAGCACTAAGATTGTTGTGAATATTTATAATGCAGTTTTGTATATTGATTATGATTGCAGTTGGTCGTGTGATGGCAGGGTACCCACTAAGTGTGATAGCAACATGGATGTCATGGCATGAAGGTTTCATTGTCGTGCTTCTGGTCAGCATAGTTTCCATTGGTGTGTCCATTGGGTGTTTGTGGCTTCTGCAATCAAGAGAAGCCATCAAGACAAAATCAAAACGCAATGTTTAGAGAAAAGAGCTGGATGCCGATAAACAGGGAAAATAAAGAAGAGAAAAATAATAATTGATATGTTTTTGCAATATAAAAATAGCAACACAAGACATAGTCTGGCATTGAGGTGAAAGGCATCAATGGAAAATATAAACACAAAAAAAACACAAACTAAAACATGTTTTTGTAATATTTTATTATTAAAGTGATTTATCTCATGCTTATTTTCAATCTGTGGTCAAGAAGTAAGTGGATCAAAGGATGATGAATGCCAGGAGGCGATCCCAGGGACAAGAAGGCCACTAGATTGTTCAGCTGGACAAGAGTGGGCAAGTGTGAATCCCACAAGAAAGGAAACGAGGACTGGATGAGATAATATAAGAGTTAAATATAATATAAATCATATTGATGCCCAGTGGAGAAAGTGAACCCCTATGGACTATCAAGCAGTTCTGTGAGGCATACCAACTCTGATTGTTTAAGGAATATGAAATGATTCGACTGAATTGTGATGTCTGCAGCAGCCATACTATTTTTATTTAATATTTTTTTGGTCTTCTTTATTTTCCCTATTGCCAGCTTTACCATAGCTCTCTATATAACATTAATTACTATGGCAATCCCTAAATGCTGCTAAACAGCAGAATATATTTTTATTGGTCTTGGCACTTTATTTTCTTTCTCCAGAACATATTTAACTCTTTATTTCCATATGGGTTCTCCTTTTTGTGGTAATATAGATGAAAAATCTACCATAAAAATCTGCATTTTCTAGCATAGAGATTTAGTTTTCAAATTTGCTTGAGCAGCTACTTGGAGATAGAGTTAATGAGACCATCTAACATGTTGTAAAGCCTTATTATGTCTTCCATATTTAAGCTGAACTTAGTCTTCCTTTATATTTGTTCATATTCAAGGCTTTCATATCTCATGTTACTTTTATATTCTTTGTTGTATGTTATAGAGTTACTTGTCAGAAACCTTTAACACGAGTTTAACTATAAGATCTGCAGCGTGAATTCTTTCTCTCCTCACTTCCTCTTGCACCCATTTGGGTGTTGAGGGAGATACAAAGTTCTGATTCTCACCCCTTTTGGCAGTTTTAATCACTACCAATTGATGTTGTTGTAGCATTTATTTGATGTTGTCTGTCCATCTTACTCTGGGTCTGCCTTTTGCATTTCTCCTCTTTTCATATTTTCTATGGATTAAAATAACCAAATTATTTTATATACTAGTGGGATTTTACATAAATCTAAAATAGTAAATAATAATAAAAACATAAATTGGTTGTCTATACTTTAACAAAATGATAAACGCACTAGATTAAAAAAAAATATATAAAAAGGAAAATATAATATCATATCTTCAGAATAATGACCCCAGTATAATTAAGTTACAAATAATGTGTTGTTTTAACAATTCTAAACATTGCTCTGTGTTAATTGTTCTATAACATGATTTAATTTCTGCTGTCTGGCGTGTTTTGTGTTTTTCCACCTCTTGATATTCTCTTATTCTTCTTCCTTTTTTTTTGCCCTGTGGAGCATAGATCTTTAACACTTTCTAAGCTGTTCTGTTTCTTGCCATTCTTTTAAGATCATTCCATGTCTTCCCATTCATCCTTCATCTCTACTTCCATCTGTCTTCTCCAAGAATATTTTGGCATTCCTCTTCCCCCGGGGATTCCAAAAAAGTGACTGTCATACAACACTCTCAGTTGGCTTCTGCAGTGTGTGTGTCCTATCCATCATCTTTGTTATAACTATCTGTCCACTTGTGTTGGACTAGTGCTTTCCCATAATTCTACATTATTGATATTCTCTTGGTATTTTATATTTATTATTTCAGCTTACATTAAAATTATTTTTCTTTTTTGGATGATTGTGATTATATTAATTATAGATAGAACAAAAGTGCAGAAAACACCCCAAATGATACTGAATTACTATCAGCGTAGTTTTTAAAGAAAATATTGTGGGAAAATAATTGTTGCTGTTGTTGGGAGTATTTTTACCTAATTGCTTTTCATTCAGTAAGTCAAGTAACCATTTACAACTAATTAAGCTATTGCTTCTTTATCTTAGTGACCAGGCATGGATCTGGTATTTTTTTTGTTTAAATAGCCTTCCTGAAATGTATCACTTTTAACAATTTCCCTTATTATTTTCATTTCTTCAACTGAATGTTGTTGTTACATGTGTGCATGGGTAGAGGGATTATAAAGTATAATCATCATGTTGCTGTTTTAACTAAAAATTGTGGAACAAATGTCTTAAGTCAGGAAATCATTGTTTTAATTTATGAATTAGTCCTATGTATCCAATCTTTATTTTTGTTGTGAGAAAATGAGAACCAATCCAAATATTTTCATTTAAAGCATTATCCTAAATATTTCACTAAATATCCAATAGCTCTCTGACACTGTTGAGTCTTGATGTAGACAAACTTTGGTGTCTGTCTGTCAGTGATCCAACATTTCATGGACTGTTTCTTTGTGTATATAATACATCATTCTGCATTTTGAGGAAGTCAGTGAATTTTCTGTTCACTTTGGTTTCATTCCCCACCACAGATATGGTACACATTATATTTTAAGATAGTTGGATTGGAGCTATGTTATTTTGTTTAATTAAGCTTTAACAATGACACATTAGTACTCTTTTCAATTATCAAAAGCCAAAAGTCATTTCATATGTTCAACTTGAAAGTATGTGTTTTATGTCCAGTCTCAGAGAGAACTTGGCACTCAGTCTCGCCACCCAAAGATCTGAGATTACGGAGTTGTCTATCACTCCACACAAGATTTAAATCAGTATTTTATCATCAAGATAAATGTGTCACAATATCACAGCTGCAATGTCCCCTTTAAACAAACCTTCAATTCTGTCATGTTACACACTAGAAAATATGACATTTTTCGCAGACAGCTGCATACACGCCCATAGCATCATTGTCAAAAGCTTACTAAATTCATTACTAGCATCACACAACTAAACATCCAAGTCAGTGCAGCTCACCACTCGCAAAAAAAAAAAAATATGTACACCAGAAAGTCTCATAAAACTTGAAATCCTAAAATGGTAAGTGTAAGTGCAAAAAACAAATTCTGAACAAATTTTTTAAGGTCCCAGAATTGTATGGTCCTAGGCTTATTTAGCTTATAGATAAATCTGGCTCTGATTCCAGTCAGTGCTAACTTCTGCTAAGTGCTTTGATTTAATTTTCTTGTGAAAGTTATTCAACACCATTTTGTTCAATGGTTCATCTTAATGAACACAGTATTCCATTGATTTTTTTTACTTAAAACTTGATACAATTATAATTTGAACAAAACATGTTTGAACAAAAAAAAATGTCAATTTAAAATTGCTTGTTAGAAACAAACAACCATTTAATGCAATAACTTGAATCTCATTTCAGTGTTTCAGAAAATAAATCTATGGTGCAATTGTGCTTTGAGGCTATGTTGATAAAATATTGGTAAAGTCCTAGTTCAGGAACATAAATTAAAGTGATTTCCCTTAGTTGGCATCACAACAATACTACATAGTTCTCAAGTACTAAGAATTATTTCTGTGTATATTCATCATTCATCACAAATGCAATTTCTTTTATTTTTGGGTTAGGGTCAGGGTTATACAAGAGTAAAGTTTTATGTTTCCTAACTCTAATCCTACTTCTAACCCAAACCCTGACACAAAAATAAAATAAAATTGTGTTGTTTCTCTTTTCTCTACAATTAGTGGTCTTCTAATGACAGATCAGAGAACCACTGAATAAAGTGCAATGTCACTCAAGGATGAACTGAAATAATTTATGTCACTAAACTAGGACTTTACCTAAATGTTTATTTAATTCAAGGTTCACCTCTTAGCGTTTTTTCAAGTTTTTTTTTAAACTGACAACTTTTTCTGCCTCTAAAAATTGGTACCAGAGGTTTTAATCTAGGAATATATGGTGGCCATATGTGGTATGACCATTTAACCTAGTAAGGTGTGTATCTATCTATCTATCTATCTACTGTCCTTTCAAGCTGAAGACAGCACATAGGGCAGAGCCAATCTCAAAAACAGAAACTTTGCGTGCCAAAGCACATATTGCAAAGATCACTGCTTCTAAAATCTATGGCTCTGTTTCCATAACAATACTTTTTACAATGACAGCTTGTCAAGCCATCGATCAACCTCCTTAGTCGCCTCTTACGACATGCTTAGAAGGTCACAGTGTCACTATTCTTTACTCATAATGAGGCCCCGGTAACACACAGGACATAAGGTGTGTATATAGAGATAAAAATAATATGAACATAAAAATCCTATTTCCTATATGCTTAACGCTGACAGGTACCTGTTATTATTGTATTTCAGATGTGCAGTTTTTTTTAGTATTCAACACAGGAAACATAACTGTTGTCTGATAGCACCCTATTTACTGACACCATATGTTTTATGTCTTCGAACTAATGTAAAAATATAAATAGTTATGTCAATTACTACTAAGTTTTGTTTTGTTTGTGAAAAATTGAGTAGCAGACAATAATGTGTTTGGTGAAGGGAACTTGATTGATATCTAAAAGTGTGCCAGAAGAAATGTGATAAATGATATTATAAATTGTTTGATGTAAGTAACAACAATATGTAATTGTATGATGAAAGCAAGAAACAAGAAAAAGGGCTCTTAAATGGGATGTAGAGCCAGTCTTAACATATAGATGTGAATCATGAACAATACGACAACAGACAAGAAAATCATTGGGGACTGTAGAAATGTGGTTTTACAGAAGAATGTTGAGAATACCATAGACAGATAAGAAGAGTAATGAAAATGTCCAGAAAAAGGCCAAAGCAAAAAGAGAGCTAATTTCCAATATCAGGAGGAAACAATCATTATTTTTTGGCCATGTAATGAGAAGAAAACAGCTGGGATATATTGTGATAACTGGAAAAATTGAGGGATCAAGAGATAGAGGGAAGCAAAGAGAAAAGATACAAGACAGCTTAAGAGAATGGCTTGGTAGAAGGTCAACAACAGAAATGATAAATAGCTGTGGAGAGAGTCACTTATGCCAGCAGGTATGGTACTTGATGATGATGATATTAGTAAAATGCTACTGCTTACTTAGGTGATCTGTGATACAGTAATACAAGGGAAGAGAAATGATAAGTAAAGACTATAAAGATATAATTATTTTGACTGGAAGAAACAATTTAACTATATTTCTTTTTACTACAGAATATATTTTTTCACCGTGTTTGCAAGACATCTTGATATTTACAAATCTGGAATCTTAGTTGTATTGTCTTGATATGGTGTTTATATTTTTTTAAAGATTTTAGTTTCCATGCATACCTCTTTTAAATGTTTGTTGTACCATTTGTTTATTTATTTTTTTAAAAATTTGTTGATTTGTTTTAAAAATGTAATTGTGTTATGGTAAAATCATTAACTGTTTTACTATGTTGTTTTTATCATAAATTTCTTTATCATAATAGTCTCTAAACTCTCTTCTGCACCTGACTTGATGAATATTATTTTTCCCTACAAATTAAACAATTTTTAAAAAGAACTAATAATAAAAGGAAATAATTACAGGCCATATATTACTGTAAGTCTTTACTTCTTTCATGCTGCTTTCACCCAAAGGCCACTCCTCTTCAGAGTTTGTCCTTAAAAAGTACATTAAATGGGCATAGGTGTGTTGTGTTGTGATTTACAGCAAACTGTATTATCTACACCTTTCAGCCAAAAACATCCAACTTCAGCATGGCATTTTTGGGTACTCGATTGCCTTCCCTTTTGATCCTTACTTGTTTGGCCAGACTTATAGTCTGGTACCAGATTCTCTGACAGGTAGTGGAGTAGAATCTTGATTTTCTGTTACTACTAGTCCTGATGCAAGCAGTCAGCTTTAAATCACTGACAACTTTCTTCCCAAATGCTGCTGAACATCTTAATCCTGAACACATTTCATACCATGAGCAGAAAATGCAGCTCCAGTAGCCGATGTGAGAAACCCAGGAGTCACGTTTTAAACTTTTAATTTATTTATGTTGTCACAATTATTCCCACTAAAACCTTGTCATTTTCTTATTTAACATCTTTTCCAACTTCCAAAGAGAATTGTTCGAACAAACTGTTTTTTTAATCAATTTTTATTCCTTTTTTTTCGCCGTTATTTCAAATTTAACAAAATTCTAAAAATGGCGTATACACAACGTAGTAAAACTCATTATAGCGAATGTATTAATGATAAGTAATAATTAATTAGATAGTTTTCTCTGATCCAGTTGCAAGTATCTGAGGTACTTTCATGAACTGATCTCCGTTTATTTCATATAATTACTCATTTATAGAATTGTTTATTTGTTTTAATGATTTTGTACACTTGTATTTTTTTATGTAATTTCACATTGATCTCTGAAGCAATATATATATATATAAAACAAATTTGTATGCAACCAGTTATAGATTTCATAAAGTTTGGAGACCTCTTCTCTTTCAGATCTTGTTTAAAAATTTTTTTTTTACTATAAATATTAATAATAATAGTTATTTTAAAATTTATATTTAGGAAATTGCATGATTCTGTGAATCTTACAGAATGAATAAACAGATAGTAAAATTACTTACAGCAACAGACTTGGTTCCTAAATTAATGTTAGTAGCTGACATGGTCAGTTTATAAACCTGACTTGGAAATATAGCCAGAAAGCAACGTTTGTTAATTTATTTATTACCGCTGCTTAATATTTTTTTTTTTCGTTCGCCAACTTTTACCTCTGACGAAGTCCCTAGAGACTAGGAACTGAATTTTGCATGTTAATCCATTTTTCCCTGGCAGCCGTGTGCACAGGGGTCCCTTGCTGCACAGGCAGATAACTTTGACTTCGGAGGTACTCATATTTTTTCCGTCGATGAGTAATTAACGTTTCAAGCCGGGCCTCACTGCTGAGACCAGGGGTGGTTGCCGCAGAGAGAAATCATAAATAAAAATCCCAACCGGCTGCTTAAAATGAAAATAGCTGCAGATAAATCCACATATTTCATACTTAAGAAAAAATAAGACTGGAAATCTTGTTACAGTAAGAAAGTGTGAGGAGAAAAGAAGTGAAAGAAGACCTGGATAACATCCCTATTGTTGTTTATTCATATCAACACAGTTAGATATGCTATTGAGTGGTATGTTGAACAATGAACATATATATGCTTAAAGTGAAAGTTAAGAAAAGAAAAACATACAAACAGATAGAATTAAATGATTTAGTGTTTATAAACTTTTATCATATCTTTATTTTATTTTTTTTTCCATTGAAAAAATCTTATTGAAATTAGAATCACTTGACAGCTATTTATATTATTCATGATCTCTCTGTCTGTATTTCTATCTGACTGCCTGCCTGTTTATAATATTATATATAATATATTTATTTATCTATTGCCGTGGGTATCCTATTTTTGTGGTCTGCTAGAGGGTTTATATGCAGCTGGGAAGAAATATCATCCAAGAATATTGCCATATATTGTCAATATTAGACATTATATTTCACTCCCAGTTAGAGAAAAACATTTACAGGGAATTGAACCAGATTTTACCCAAATGGTCAATAACAAGTTTTGATCCACCAGAATTACCTGCATGAGTGCTAGAGTGTTTGTATCTGGCATGTCTCTTTTAAAGGTGCTATATTATATATGTGTCTTATGAGGTTCAATCTGGATCAATGATGGCTTCTAGGTTCACCCAGCCTCAAATAGGTACCATATTTTTTCTGAAATAGTAAGATAGTAAAAAAAAGTAACGTACCCCCGTCACGCCAAGTGGCGTATAGGGAAATATGGTGTTAGTGACCCTATATTTTACAGACCTTCAGCACATGATTTTTGGGGTAATGTGGTCAGTATTACGTCCGTGCTGCTTTACTTTCCCAGAAAAAAATCCGGTACCCATTTAAGGCTGGGTGAACCCGGAAGCCGTCGGTTGGGATTGAACCCTACCCCTTGTCCGTGGTAGTCCAGTTCACTAACCACTGGCTGAAATAGTAAGATAGACTGCCATAAAATAATTCAGAATATGCTCATGACTAAGAAAAATATATACGGGCACTAACACACATTCTACCTAAAGACTGGAGAGAAGGTTATATGATCAAACTACCAAAGAAAGGAAGTTTACAGGAGTGCACAAATTATAGGGGAATTATGCTACTATCAGTGCCAGGAAAAATATTAGGCAGAATCATTCTGGAGAGACTAAAAGAGGCTATAGAGAAACACTTGAGAGATGAACAAGCAGGTTTTAGGAAGAACAGATCATGTGCTGATCAAATAACTACCCTTCGTATAATAGTTGAACAAAGTTTAGAACTAAAATCCCCACTTTATATTGGATTCATAGATTACAAAAAGACATTTGATAGTTTAGACAGAAGAATGCTTTGGAAGTTGCTGAGTCATTACGGAATCCCCATAAAGTTTATTAACCTGATAAAAACAATGTATGAAGGAACAAAATGTAGTGTGGTGCATGAAGGACAGCTTACAGAAGCATTTGAAATAAGAACAGGAGTAAGGCAAGGATGCCTCCTGTCTCCATTTCTCTTTCTACTGGCCATAGATTGGATTATGAAAATAACTCAAAACAACAGAAATGGTATCCAGTGGTCACTGACCAAACAACTTGATGATTTAGACTTTGCTGATGACATAGCTCTCCTATCACACAGCCATCAACAGATGCAGGATTAAATGAGTATATTAGATGAGAGATCACAACAGCTAGGACTAAAGATTAATAGAAATAAGACCAACATTATGAGAATTAATGCAGTTGGCAATAACCAAATAAAACTAGGAGAAATACCTCTACTAGACGTACAATCTTACATATATCTGGGCAGTAATATAGATAAAGAGGGAGGAACAGAAAATGATACCAAAATAAGGATACCAAAAGCAAGAGGAGCTTTCATTGCACTGGGAAACATTTGAAAATCCAAAGAAATTAGGCTAAATACAATATGTGAAATAAAAATCCTGAGTCCCACACGTCGTGGCGACTGCTTTGACCAAGCGGCCTTTATTCCTCTGGTTCTATCGTCGCCTCCCGACATACACCAGCAATGGTACTATGTGTCGTAAAGATAGTTTTTTTTTTTTTTAATGTCGTTAAGGTGTTTATTTTTATCTATTCTCCTTTCAAACTGAAGACTTTCAAGCTGAATATGGGGCAGAAATTCTAGACTCTATATGTCTGACAATCTTTACCATCAAGTGTCAAACCTTGCACAGGGCCCACATTGTACTTTCCCACATTGTCCTGTTCTGGGTGAGCCACTCTATCTCTGCAAGGGAGCTGGTGCCAGGTGTTGTTGCCTATTTCCTCAGTGTTCTTTCAAGCATTTGTCTAGGTCAGCCTCTTTATTTTTTTTTTAACCCAGTTTCTCATTTGAGGATTTGCTTTGAGATTCTCTTGTCGTCTCTTCTCATCACATGATCAACATATGACCACCTTCTTCTCTTGATTTTAGTTGTTATTTTTGGATGCTTTGTCATTTTTCTTATATTTGCACTAGTCTTGAATTCATTCCATTGAATAGAAAGTATTTTTCTGAGGCTTTTTTATGGTGTTTTAAATTGCTAAATATGTCACCTTTCTTTGTTTAATTAAATAAACTAGCAAATTTTCATCTAAATCCCCCTCCAATACTTTTCTTGGTTCTTTTGTCTATCCAAGATAACTGGATAGATCGTTTCAGCACATGAATTATTAGCATTCAAGTTTCACAGCTGTAAAATACAGTTGAAAAAATATAATACATGAGTAGCATCAGTTTGATAAGATGGTGTTTTATTATAGAAGTTTTATATTCTTTACTAACTGTGAACCAATCAATTGCTTACCTTCTCTCATTGACTAAGACAGTCCAATGTTGGTGATGAGTGACCCTAGATCGTATCCAAACTAGTTCACTTTTTTTGCAATTAATATCTTTGAAGTTTTGTTGGTCTTTAATTTGTTAGTATAGTAAATAAATGCCCCCTCCATGTCATACGGGAAATATGGTGGTGTTAGCGCCCATATTTTTAAAAATAACAAATGACACATTTCTGAGTGATAGTGTCAGGACGTCCTTACTTCCCAGAAAAATCGTTGGTACCCATTTTTAAAGGCTGGATGAATCCTCAAGCTGAAGCTTTGTCTCTTGTCTTCCCTCACTCCTCAAAAAAATATTCACACCAGACCCTTCTAATCATTATCGAGCGCATTAACTACTGAACCACCGAGACTTTCCTTTTATTTTTATGTTGACTATTTAATTAGGACTATTATATATATAAATAATTAATTAATTAATGTAAATTACATATTGTACTATATTATTATATTTTAAAAATATTTGTCTTCTTTGGAAAAAAAAGTATGGTGGCCAAAGAGGGACGGACGGAGGTTTATAATATTCTATAAGATTATTGCCGGTAGCCTTGCGGCTACTCAAGGACCAAAGAAATGCAACCACACTCTGCCAACGTACCCGATTCTGTGTTATCGTCTCCAACAGAATCCACTTCCATCCTGTAGCCGTTACTTCTGTCTGGACTGTTCTCCTCCAGGTCTGCTTGAGCTGTCCAACTTTCCTTGTGGATTCCAGCTCATTGACAGTCTTAAGATGAAGGACATACTAACATCAAAACAAATAACACCAGAGCTAAAACTAAGAATAGCAAAATGTTACATCTTCTCAATATTCCTATATGGTGCTGAAACATGGACATTAGACAAGAAAACAGAACAGAGAATTGAAGCCTTTGAAATGTGGATATATAGAAGAATAGGTAGAATTGGATGGAATGAAAAGAAAACAAACGACGAAGTCTTAAAACAACTAAAAATGAAAAGAGAACTTCTGAACACAATTAGAACAAGACAAATGCGATTCTTAGGCCATGTTTCATGTTAAAAGACACAACAGCCTACTGAAAGTGATCCTGGAGGGGAAAATACAAGGTAAAAGAGGCAGGGGCAGACCAAGATTAACATGGACGAGTAACATCAAAAGATGGACAAATCAACCGATGACAACCTGCACCATCAAAGCAAGAGATAGAGCAAAATGGCGCTCCATGGTAGCCAACCTTTGTTGCGGAGACGGCACTCAATGATGATGACAGTCTTAAGATTATAGTATATAGCTTTTGATTGGCCGATATTAATAACATATATTTATTTTCAATTTAAAAAGAAACAAGAATTATAACAGTGTCACTTTAAGTAGGACAAAACTGACGTTTTGTGACGTTTTTATTTAAACGACGGGCGGTATGTAATTTAAAAAAGGGGGGGGGGGAATACGGTCTTTTCCTGTTCAAAAGCAGTAATAACCTATAGGAACAATTGAAAAAAAAATAAAAAATGGTATGTTAGAAGCTTTACGTGATTAATACTAATAACCTATAGGGCCTGCTCGCCGCAAAACGCTGCTCTAGTAATCCGACACTACAAGCCCAAGAACCGCGTTTTAAGGCGTTTCATTTATCCCCAATTATTTTCACTAAAACTTTGTAATTTTATTATATTATGTAACATATTTTCCGACTTCTTGAGCAAATTGTCTGAACAATTTTTCGATCAATTAAAATTTATTTTCTCGCAATTAGTTTACAAGAATTACATAAATACGGCATGGCAACTGAGTCAGTTAAACCCATTGGCAGCAAATACAATGTCTATAGTAATTTTGCATCCAAAAGCATCCAAAAGCATCCAAAACCCCTTTTGCATAGCCTTCTCTACTACACATATTTGGGTTCTTTGGTCTACTTACTATGCCATACTTTTTATAGTTCTTCTCCTCTAGTCCCTTATGAGACACTTCGGTTTTCTCCTCTATAAAAATTTTTTTTTCTGTGCTTCTTACCCCTCATTTATTTTTACTGTACCCCACTCTCAGACATCTCACTCTTAGCGTCTTTTTACACCTGTCAGACTACTATTCGATTCTTTCTCCTTTGTGTTTGCACACTGACCCCTGTGTTTACTCATCTGGTTCTGTTTACATTTACGCACTTTTTCGCACGATTTTCGACGTTCACGACAGCCGCACTTGGTTACGATTTTATTTTGGATTTGACAGGATAGTTTTACTTTTTGTTGTTGTTTTCTTTAACACATTTCGATTGTTTTTGTTTTTGTTGTTTCGTTATTAATTTGTGTGTGTGTGTTTTTATTGTTTGTTCCTGATGAAGGCCTATTGAGCCGAAACGTTGTTTAGTCTGTGTCGTCCACTTGTCACGTAAAGCTTCTTACATACCTTTTTTTATTTTTTAATTTTTCCTCATATTCAGCTTTACTGCAGCTTCGCATTTTTATGCCTTAACCCTCTATAGTAATTGCCACGATCGTTTTTTTCTTCTTAACACTGAGATAAGGGTTGTGCTTTAATAATAAAATAATATATGTTGACAACCTCATGGCAACTTGCTGCGCCGATTGTATACCCTTATTAATATAATATATAGGTATGTCTAGCATGCTGAATGAATGAGTTGACATTTTCAATTTATAATCGTGTGTTCCTCATGTTTACCCCCAATAAATATAGGAAGAAAGAATGCTGTTCCGTCTTACTTCATTCTGTATGTTGAACTAAATGTTGACATTATTTACCTAACAGTTTTTTAAAAAAATCTAAATTAGATTTAAAAAAAAATATTTTTAAAAAAGCAACATTGTGTCTGGTGTGAGGACTGCAGCCTGCCACACACGTTGTTTCCCTTACCGGAAATGAAACATAACGATAACCTAGTTACGTGTAAACAACTCTCTGATTAATTTATACTGGCTTTTATAAGAGAAAACGCGGTAGCTTATTTAACAACAGTGCAGTGATGAGAATGATATGGTGGTTGGTTGCGTTCACCCGATGACTAAAGTATTCTAGAGTATCGTAGTAGATTAGAATGTTCCTCTTCATCATCCGCCCTTACAAGGAGTAAGGACGTAGTGGACGTGACTGCGTTGTCCCGTTGTGTTGTGGTTTGCAGTATTATATGCATATAATAACAGTAACACTAATAACAGTTATATTTGCGTCTTTCGGCCCAACACATCCGACTTCAGCACGACATTTTTGAGTACCGAGTTGTCTTCCTTCTTCGATCCCTGCACGCTTGGCCAGACTAGACAGGTTAGTCTGTTACTGGAGGCACCACAGAGAGGTGGAGCAGGGTCTGGATGGTTTTGGTTCACCGATCCTGGCCCAAGCCATCAGCTGTGGGTCGCTGACAACTTTCAGCTCTGGTGCTGGTAGGCACGCCTTCGCCTCCGAATGATATTTATTATTATAGCCCAACTATTTAGTTATGTATGGGGTAACTATTCTTCATGGAGACTAACTTAAGAGCATGCACATCTTACACATAATGGAATGATAATACTAATTATTATTATTGTTATACTATTATTTCACATTTCCAGACGATTACACTATAATTAATTAATAAGTATAATATAATAATGTATGTATTGTAAATTACATGTCAGCCGCAACCACGAAGAGGACATAAATTTGCCAGATTGCCTTCATCATTATCGAGTGCCGTCTCCGCAACGAAGGTTGGCTACCATGGAGTGCCATTCTGCAAATTTATGCTTTGATGGTGCAGGTTGTCATAGGCTGATTTGTCCATCTTTTGATGTTACTCGTCCATGTTAGTCTTGGTCTGCCTCTGCCTCTTTTACCTTGTATTTTCCCCTCCAGGATTACTTTTAGTAGGCTGTTGTGTCTTTTAACATGGCCCAAAAATTGCATTTGCCTTGTTTGAATTGTGTTTAGTAGTTCTCTTTTCATTTTTAGTTGTTTTAAGACTTCGTCATTTGTTTTCTTTTCCTTCCATCCAATTCTACCTATTCTTCTATATATCCACATTTCAAAGACTTCAATTCTCTGTTCTGTTTTGTTGTCTAATGTCCCTGTTTCTGCACCATATAGGAATATTGAGAAGATGTAACAGATTGCTATTCTTAGTTTTAGCCCTGGTGTTATTTGTTTTGATGTTAGTATGTTCTTCATGGCATTAAAATTACTTTTTGCCATTCCTATTCTTTTGTTTATTTCAGTTGTACATTTTCCATCACTGGTTATAGTATGTCCAAGGTAGTTGTAGTTCTGAACTGTCTCCAGGTCTATTCCTTCTATTTTGATATTCACTTGTGGGTTTTGAGTATCTTCTTTATTTATGATCATAGTTTTAGTCTTTTTGATATTCATATCTAGTCCATATTTTTTGCTTGTCATGTTTATTTCATTAAGTAATTGTTGTAGATCTTTAGGATTTTCTGCTAGCAGTACTGTATCGTCAGCATATCTTAGATTATTGATTATCCTTCCATTAATTTGTAGGCCTGGCATCTCTATGATGTTTTTAAAAATTTGCTCAGTATATAGATTGAACAAGCTTGGTGTTAGGATGCATCCCTGTCTTACTCCTCTTTTTATATCAATGGGTTAGAGTTCTCTTTGTTATATTTTATTATTACTGTTTGCTCCCAGTATAGATTACATATTAGTCGTATGTCCATGTCATCTAGATCTCTTTTAGGCATTCTATAAGTTGTTTGTGGTGTACTCTATCAAAAGCTTTGGTGTAATCTATGAAGCAGACATATATTGGTTTGTTTACTTCTGTGTACTTTTCGATTAATGTTCTCATGCAGAATATGGCTTCTTTTGTCCCGCTATTTTTCCTAAATCCAAATTGCTGCTCATCTAATCCAGTATTCATTTTATTCAGAATCCTTCCTTGTATAACTTTTAGCAAGATTTTTGTAACATGGCTCATTAGGCTTATTGTTCTAAAGTCACTGCATTCAACTGCACCATTCTTTTTAGGCAATGCAATGAAAGTTAATGTTTTTAGTTCATTTGGTATGTATCCTGTGTGGTATATGTCGTTGCATATGTCTGTAATCACTTCAATGCCAACATTTTCTAGTGCCTGTATCATCTCTATCTGTATGCAACCTTAAGCAACTTAATCTTATGCAATCTTAAGCAACTTCCAGTATATGGTGGATAGGCGGCGGGAACATGAAAAATGTTCCTTGTTGTAGTTTCCTCATATTCCAAGTCCGGCTCATTGCAGGAGCTACTGAGTTAAGTGAGCTGTGTGTCTCATCCATTTTGATCATGTTTCGATATTCCAATTGTTTACGATGAATGATGATATCGTATGACAGGGAACACTTGGCTGTGTTCACTTTCTGCGCAGTTTCGCCTTATGTCTTTTGTCTTTTGGCATGTGCTGAGACTGCAATGATGGGGACTACAGTTACTTTTCTTTGTTTGGGAGATGAGATATTAATTCAGATGATTATGCTGGCACGGGCGGTTGAGCAATTATGGATTTTAATTCCTTTGCAGTGATACTGGGACCTTCCATAATGAAATAACCAAATCTGTATGCTGTCAGGTCCTGCTGCTTTTCCCTTTTTCATTGTTTTTATAGCTTTTTCCACCTCAGATTTTAAGATTTTGTAGCCTGATGTACATTTTATAACTGGTTTCTTGTCCCTTTGATCATGAAATAGTTCTGTTATATATTCCTGCCATCTATCTATAATATCTTTATTGTCTGTTAGCATTTTTCCTTTTTTGTCTGCAATGCATCCACCTTCTGTGGCTTTTTTATTTGTATTAGTCATTCTCTTTATTTCTGTGTGCATTCCTAAGTCTTGTTTGCTTTCCATAGTTTCTATTTCTATACATTTTTGGCTGAGCCAGTCTTCTTTTGCACATTTTGTGTATTTCATTATCTATTTTATTGTATTGGGCAGTGTTCTTCGCTTGTCTCCTTTCTTCCATTTTTTCTAAGATTGTGTTAGTTATCCATTTTTGTTTTTTGTTATTTTCTCTTTTGGGTAAGGTGTCGCAGATTTCTTGTATGCTTTTCTTTATGCATTGCCATTTGGTTGCTACTTTTTCATCAGGATTTTCTCTTCTGTATTGCTCAATTCCTTCTTCTAGCAGCTTCTGGTATGTGTTCTTTACTTGTATTGTATAGGTATCTTTAATATCTTTTTGATTTAAAGTTGTTATATCTAGTGGATTTGTTGATGAATTAGACTTTTGCTTGTTTCTCTTTAGTTTGATTTTCATTTTAATCATTACAGGATTGTGATCTTAATTAATATCTGCTCCTGGGTAGGTTTTGGCTTTCTTTACGCTGTTACGGAACCTTTCCTTTATCATTATATAATCTATTTGATGTCTCTTCTTATCTCCAGGGCTTTTCCATGTGTATAGTTTCCTTTTCTCTTGCTCAAAGTAGGTATTACATATTATGAGCCTGTTTTCTTCACAGAATTGTATTAATCTTTCTCCTCTGTCATTTCTTTTTCCTAAACCATGATTTCCTATAATGATCTTATATCTACCTTTTCCTACTTTAGCGTGCATGTCACCCATTACAATCAAGATGTCTGAAGATTTCACTTGCTTCATAACTTTATTTAGGTCTTCATAGTATGCCTCTATTTGTTCATCTGTGTAGTCTTGAGTAGGTGCATATGTCTGTATTATTGCTATGTCGAATGGTTTTGCTTTCAACTTGACTAGTATAATCCTATCACTGTATGTCCAGTGGGTACTTATATATTTTTGTAGCTCTCTTTTTATCAGTATTCCTACCCCCCTTTGATGTTCTGTTGTGTTTCCTGAGTATATAAATGTATATTTTTCGTCCTCTATGTACCCACATTCTTTCCATCTTGTCTCTGATATGCCTAAGATATCTATATTTATTCGTTCTGCTTCTTGAATCAGATTTTCGAATTTCCCTTCTTGATATAGTGCCAGATTGCCTTAGATTCTGTTAAATAAGACAAAAGTGCGACCGGGTATGGACAGTGTGAGTGTATTCGATCAGATGAGTTGCGAAGAATAAGTTTCTTTAGTTTCAAAATGTGATGCCAATTACAGTGCGAGACTTCACTCCTTCAGGTTTAATCATATTCAATGCAGCAAGAGGCCTGCGCCTGGGAGTTATGATCCAGTCGAACCCACCTCCCCTAGAGTGTAATTGTCAAGAAGCTAAATTTGTCGACCCTGTCCTGATAATCAGATTACCTCTTGCTGCATCGCTCTGTATAAAAAAGGAAATGTCCTATCTACAACTACATGATTGTCATTTGTGAATTGTGATTATAATTTGTCATTTAACTGTTATGTTATTTTATTTTTCATTCATTAATTTATTATTATTATCATTGATTATCATTACAGGTAATTATTATATTAATAAATATAGATATTCCCGTGTGTTACCGGGGCTTCATTATGAGGGAAGTAAAGAATAGTGACACTGTGACCTTTCAGGCATGTCGTAAGAGGTGACTAAGGAGGTTGATTGATGGCTTGACAAGCTGTCATTGTAAAAAGTGTTGTTATGGAAACAGAGCCATAGTTTTTAGAAGCAGTGATCTCCACAATATGTGCCATTTTGGCATGCAAAGTTTCTGTTTTTGAGATTCTGGTTCTGCCCTATGTACCGTCTTTGGCTCGAAAGGACAATAGATAGATAGATAGAAATATAGATAGTTATAATGTATAATAAATAATAGTTCAGAACCGTTCTTCTAAAGGTAAATCGTTACACACATTTACTAGTTTAGATTTTAAAACTCTCTCTCTCTAACCTAACTAAACTATGTGACGTAAATAACTGTACCAGTGTGAGTACAACACAGGCTGCACACTTTTACTTTTTGAAATTTTCTACACTAACTCAACAACTGGCTGCTGTGCTTTCCCAGAAAAATCTGGTACCTTCTAAGGCTTTTAACCCTCATTTGGGATCAAACCCTACCTCCTGTCCTGAATAGTCCCAATTCATTAATCACTGTGCTCACTTATCTGCCTTATGTGAATAGTGCTGATGTATTAAACATATTTACAAAATACATGTATCATCATTAAGCACCATACCTGCTGATGTGAACATGTATAACCACAACTTTACTTCTCTTCAGATGTTTATAAGTTGTTGTTGCCTTCCTACCATACCATTCTCTTAAACTTTCTTGTATCTTTTGTCTTTGTCTCCCGGTGTCTCTTTTTTTCCTCAGTTTTTCAAATTGTCAAATTATATTTCAGAATTTCCCTTCTCATTATGTGGCAGCCAAAAAATGGTGATTGTTTCCCTTTGATATTGAGAAAATCAACTTTCTTTTTACTTTGGCCTTTCTAGAAGGCCTACATTACTCTTTTTAGCTGTCCATGGTATTCTCAACATTCTTTTGTAAAACCACATTTCTCTAGCCTCCAATTACTTTCTTGTCTGATGTCTTATTAACAAGGATTCACATCCATACACCAAGACTGGTTCCACATAACAAAAACTCCTTTTCTTATTTCCAAAAATTGGTTGCATGATATCTTTCTCATCTTTGAAATGCTGTCTTTGTCTGAGCTATTCTGCACCTCACCCCTATTGTGCATCAAACATCTTTCACAGGTATCTAAATTCACTGAACTGTCTTTATAGTGTTCCATTTATTTTAACTATGTGGTTAGGAGATATCTTTTTCTTTGTTGCAACTATTACTTTTATCTTCTTGCTGTTAAGGCTAATATCTTTATTTTACTTACCTATAATGTCAATCATTTTCTACACTCATTTTCACCTTTCTTAATGACTGAGACAGTGTCAACAGCATACCTCAGGTTGTTTACATTAAGACCACAGACTGATATCCTCGGGATGTATGTTATTGGTCTTACTCTTATCTCACTGTAAATATTAAATAAATATGATAATAGTGCGCACCGGCGGCTAATAATTTGTTTTATTCGTTGAAACATTCAGAGCTGATTTTCTGTTTGTGGCAGCTTTTTGTTGTTAGTACATGTTCTTTATTTTTCTTAGATTTTTGGTATCAACATTTATACTCTCTAAAAGTTTTATTAGTTCTTAATGCTTTGTTTTATCTAATGCTCTGTGTAATCTATAAAATATTAAGTATGGATCTTCTTCTTCTTCTTTCCTTCCTCATCTGCCTTTCAGCGTCGAGGGGAGAAATAATTTGCGGCCTTTTGCTCTTCTGTTCACCTCTGCTGCTATTATGTTTTCTAGTGCTTCTAATATTCCATCGATTCATCTTTTTCGTGGTCAACCTTTGGGTCTGGTGTTCTCACAACGTTTGCTGAAGGCTCGTTGTGTTGTGTTTTGAAAAAAATCCATTCTATTGATAACTAATTTCTGGTTTGATTTTGTTTAAAATATAGTATGTGTGTGTGTGGGTTAAGTTATTAGTTAAACCATTAAAAATACATAAAACTATAATCGCTATATTTTATTAACAGTTACATCCAGTCAAATCTAGAATTAATTATTTGGACATGACTCACCTTTTTGTGATACCATTTTCCTGGGTGAACTCCTATTACTTTTCCCTACTACACTTCTGTTTATTGTTGATGTATAATTTATGTTGGGAACCACAATAGAACAGTGCTTAGTGAACTTGTCAAATGAGTGCATGTGATCAGAATCAGCCCTGATTAGGTTCGCCAAGTCATGTACGGGCATGGGTGTTTTTTTTTCTGGGAAAGAAAGATAACCAAAAAATGTGAAGATAATAAAAAAAAATACCAACACTAACACCATATATTTTATATACTGTGGGGGTGTGACATGGTTTAATATCGTTAAAAATGTTTATATTTTAATTTACTTTGTTTAGCTCTGTCAAGAAGGTTGCATCTGGCTTTTAATTTTGTTTAAAAATAATAATTTCCTAGTGTCTGATGCCATTTCTGCTGCATATCTTTCCTTACGGATTGCAGCTCAGTGCAAAAGCAATAAGATTTAATTTATGATTAAAACATAGGAAACAGAAATCAAATTTTGTAAACAATTTTGATTCCAAAGGGTGCAGTCTAAACAAGAAAACAAACCAAATCTTTAATTAGCAATAAAAAAAAGTTGTTCTCTTTCTTCACAAAAACAAATGCGATTATCAGGATCAGTTTAAAATATAAACATAAACAAAATTTGAATTATTTTACAGTGAGAACACTCAAGGATTTGAAAGCAACAAAGGCATATTTTGGTTTCACATTTAAAAATGAAGATTATTTATTACTGATGCAGCAGGACATTACAATGGTAAGCTGTCATTCTTGAATTTTATTATTTATGCTCTCATACATTTTTTTTAGAATTTAAACTGTTTTACATTCTTTATATTGCTGTTCTGGGGGAT
Organism: Megaustenia siamemsis; assembly: GCA_032433765.1. Lineage (NCBI taxonomy): Eukaryota > Metazoa > Mollusca > Gastropoda > Stylommatophora > Ariophantidae > Megaustenia > Megaustenia siamemsis. Next base: position 55,734,511 of record JAVIAB010000024.1, read on the forward strand.
TTGGTGGTAAAATGTCTGCCTCTTGACAAGAAAGTCCTGGGTTAAAACCCTAACATCGGCAGTGGAAAGTTTTCTCTTTGAATCCATGGTTTTTCATGACGTAACCCTCTCGTGGTCTCTGGGGAGTGAGATCTGATGTCTAGTCTTCTTGGGTAATGATGACAAAATATTATGTAGAGCCAGTCTTAACAAATGGATGTGAATCATGGGCAATAGGACAACAGACAAGAAAATCACTGGAGGCTGTAGAAATGTGGTTTTACAGAAAAATGTTGAGAATACTATGGACAGCTAAGCAGAGTAATGAAAATGTTCTGAAAGAGGCCAAAGAAAAAAGAGAGCTAATTTCCAAAATTAGGAAGAAACAATCATCATTTTTTGGCCATGCAATAAGAAGGGAACAGCTGGAATATATTATATCAACTGCAAAAATTGAGGGACGAAAAGACAGAAGGAAGCAGAAAGAAAAGATATCAGACAGCTTAAGAGAATGGTTTGGCAGAAGGTCAACAACAGAAATGATAAATAACTGTTGAGATCAAAAGTTGTGGAGAGACATGATCACCTACACCAGTTGGCCTGGTACATGATGATAATCGATGTGGAAGATGTATGTATTTGGCCAAAAGGTGCAGATATTGCTGCTCTCCATTAGTTAACTCCCATGCCCACAATATGGGTGAACTATCTATCTTTACTCCTTTTAAACTGAAGACGGCACATAGGGCAGAAATTCTAGACTCTTGTGTCTGATGATCTTTCAACTGCCAGACCTTGCACAGGATCTGCATTGTGTTTCACCACACAGCTCTGTTCTTGGCAAGTTGCTCAATCTCAATGAGTTAGCTGATGTTTGCTGTTGTTGCCTCTCACTTTAATGATCTTTTTAGTGTTTCTCTAGGTAGACCTCCTTTTCTTTTACTCTCTGGTTTCCATTTGAGGACCTGCCATGAGATTATTTTGTTGTCCTGTAGTCCCTTCTCATCACATGGCCAACATATGACCATCTTCTTCTCTTGATTATAATTGATATTTTTTTAATGCTTTGTTATTTCTCTTATTTCTGCACTGGTCTTGAACTCGTTCTTAGTATACAAAGTATTTTCCAGAGGCATTTGTTTTCAAATCCCGTTTATTTTCTATTTTTTTAGTTGTTTTGCCGCACATGCATGCATAAGTAAGGGTGGATAATACATTTGATTTGAAAATCCGGAGCTTTATTGAGTTATTGAGTTATTTGCGGGTCATCATCATTGCACTCCGAACATGTCCATAGGTGCTCAGATCCCCTCCTCAGCAATTCCCTCAGTGTCCAGCGACTGACGACTCTAGTTCTATGTTGGTTGATAAGTCTTCTTACACGGCCACCAAGTTTCTCATTTCTGGCTGTGCCCATCTTAACTCCCATTTCCATCATCTGAAGAAGTGACGTTGATCTGTGTTTGTCGAAGTCCTGTGCTCTTCCCACATCTCGGAGGGCATTGATGATGTCCGCCCGATCCATCGGTTGCCCGTCCTCAACGACAGCGCAGCTAGCCAACCTGTCCGCTCTCTCATTTCCCCGTACTCCCGCATGTCCAGGGACATAGACAAAGGTGACCTTATGTATTTTGGAATTCTGCAACGACTCTACCCATTGCATGCGTACAAAGCCCGCCTCCACTTTTTTTATCATGCTCATCGAATCACTCAGTATACATGCGTGGGTGTAGTCTTGTGACTCTAACCATTTGAATGCCTTGGTCACTGCCATCACCTCCATTGTCATGCTACTCGTGGTCATGGCGTATGCACCACTGTCTTCCATGGCTATTCTGCCTGCCGAGCGTGCTGTAAATGCCCATGCACTTCTTTCATGTCGTCTTACAGATCCGTCTGTATAGATGACTGCATCTTTCTCATCGGTGTTATCGCAGATGAGACTGTTGACCTCAGCATTAACCACGACCGGGTTCTGATCCCTACTTTTCCTGTCAAGTGTGACAATACACGAGAAAGTCCCCTTGAATGACGTAGGCACTGGTATCCACTCCTCACCAACGCTGATATTGATAAGCCCACAGACCTGTTTGATGACATCTTCTGCTCGGCCCACCCATGATTTGCCTCTTTTTAGCCTGGTACCTTTCTCTGTGTTGAGCACGTGGTGCAATGGATGCTCTGTATCAGTACTAATCTTCAGGTATGCTCGTGCTCTCCAGATCTTGATTCTGTCATCCATGGTTGGAAAGTCAAGAAGATACCTCATTGCTACACAGGGAGTGTCCCTCGTACATCCCAGGATAATGCGCATGGCTTCATTTTGTATTTTCTCCAGCCTATCAATTTGAGTCGTACTGACAGTAAGAATGACCAGGGCATACACGATTGTTGCGAGGTCCGGAGCTTTATTTTTGTGCTTAGTAATTTTAATTTCCATATTTTATCAAGGTTTCTGAAAGTCATTGTAGCCTTTGCTATTGCTGATTCTAATTTCTTTCTTTGGTTACGGGTGAAAGTTAATAGTAACATTTCTGTTCAAATTTTCATGAAATTGTTAATGTTCCTTTTAATGTTTTAAATATTTTAATTGTTTATGCACACAATCATTCTTACATTTTTATCTCCCCGGCCGTGCTTTCATCTGTTCTGCTCTTAGTAAATGCCACTTTATCAGAACTTCAGTTTTTAAAGTTCATGTACTTATTAAATCTGCAATTTTTGCTAGAAAGAGGAATTATGTTTTTGTTCAATATTTTGATTTTTTTATTATTTTTGTTATTCACTTTGTAGGATAGTTATGGTCGTTTTGAGCCCCTATTTAAAATGAGCCATCTGGCTACCATTGACACAACAGCCATGCCACTACCAGTTAAATTCAGACAAATTTTTAAAGATCCAAATGTGTCTGAGAATGAGACGAATATACAAGATGAAGAAAGTGAATTGGAATCCCTTCCATTTGAAACAGACTCCAAGTTACCAACTGAACTAAATGGAAATTGTTTCTTTAAGGTAATTTTATACTAATTTTGTATATTAAAAATAATTGTTCTTTAAATTAGATTTTAATATTGTTGTTTTACAGTGCTTGGAAACTGTATGTAGCAATCTTTCTCAAACTTAGCATTCTACAGACTCTTAATATGCTGAAAAGTGCTGCTTTAAAATCTTATGTAAATCACAAAACTAGGAGGACACACAAATATGTAAAAACTTGATATTTTCCTTGCTATACTGTTTTTAAAAGTGTACATATCTTAGTTACATATCTCAGACTCTTGTGTACATATCTTAGACTCTCTGTCCCACATATACACAGATGGCTCTGCTACAAATGCCACCAGAAATGGAGGGGGAGGTGTGTTCTTGACGATGAATAATCAGGACGAGATCACCAAGTCAATAGCTACTGGAAAATTCTCAAACAACTTTAAAGCAGAAACTGAGGCCATCAGAGATGCTGCAACACTGGCTACTCAACACAAAAATAACATGCACAATAACTTGGTGATTCTGACTGATGCACTGTCAGTATTATCAGCTCTAAAAAGCCCCAAGAACAATGAACTAGATGACTTGAGAACAACTCTGGACCAACAATGCAATAACTTCCAGAGAGTTAGTCATTCAGTGGATACCATCACACTGTAATATACACGGGAACGAACGCACAGACAAATTAGCTAAAGAGAGAGGGAGATTACCACAAGAGAACCCTCCGCTCAGTTATGATAAAACCAAATCCATCCTCAAAGGTCAGTTCCATGAAAAATGGAAACGAAAACACCTAAAGCATAACGAGAGAGACAGATACCACCAACTATCAAGGAGGGATCAAGTCATCATACTTCGCCTATGCACTGGCCACAATAGAATGAGAAATCACATGTTCACCAAATTCAAAATAGGTACAACCAGCCTATGCCACTGTACACTGGACAATATGACTACAAAACATGTTCTACAGGATTGCCCCCAGTTCACAGACCTGAGAAGAGCAATGTGGTCCACGCCCACCTCCCTGGAAGAAAAACTATATGGGGCAATCGATTCGCTTAAACAGACAGCTGACTTCATGAGAGAGTCTGGAATCCTACTCTGATTGAGTCTTGATCGCAGAGAAAAGTGTACAAACATATGGACATAAGGGGAAACAGATACAAGTTTTGAAAAACTGAAATTTAATTTAACAACAAAACTGTGTTACTTGAATATGAGATTGTGATAGTTGAAAATCTAATTTGTCTTGTTTGAATTGTATTTTGTAGTTCTCTTTTAATTTTTAATTCTACTTCATCATTCGTTTTCTTTTCTTTCCATATAATTCTTCCTATTCTTTTATAAATCCACATTTTAAAGGCTTCAATTTTCTGTTCTGTTTTCTTGTCTAATGTCCATGTTTCTGCACCATACTAGATTGTTGAGAAGATGTAACATTCTGCTATTCTCAGTTTTAGCCCTGGTGTTATTTGTTTTGATGTTAGTATATTTTTCATGGCATTAAAATTCAGTTTTGCCATTCTTATTCTTTTGTTTATTTCAATTTTACATTTTCCATCACTGGTTATAGTATGTTCAAGGTAGTTTTAGCTCCGAACTGTCTCCAGGTCTATTCTGATAACAAATGAGTAAATTTTGATATCTACTTGTAGGTTTTGAAAATTATCTTTGTTTATGATGATAGTTTCAGTCTTTTTAATATTGATATCTAATCCATATGTTTTGCTTGTCATGTTTATTTCATTAAGTAATTGTTGTAGATCTTTAGGATTTTGTGCTCGTAATACTGTGTCATCAGCATATCTTAGTTTATTGATTATCTGTCCATTAATGTTTGGGCCTAGCATCTGTGGTATTTTAAAATATTTTCTCAGTTTATAGATTGAACATACTAGGTGATTGGATACATCCCTGTCTTACTTCTCTTTACTATTACTAGTTTAAATACCACATTCTTATCATATATATATATATATATATATATATATATATATATATTGTTGAGAATACGATGGACAGTTAAGAATAGTAATGAAAATGTTCTGAGAGAGGTCAAAGCAAAAAGAGCTAATTTCCAATATTAGGAAGAAACAATCATAATTTTCTGGCCATGTAATGAGAAGAGAACAACTGGAATATATTGTAACAACTGGGAAAATTGAGGGACGAAGAGATAGAGGGAAGCAAAGAGGAAAAATACCAGACAACTTAAGAGAATAGCTTGGCAGAAGGTCAACAACAGAAATGATAAATAACTGTCGAGATCGAAAGTTGTGGAGAGACATGATCACCTATACCAGCAGGCTCGGTACTTGATGATGATGATAATATATATAAAAAGGTTTAAATAAATTGTGAAGCACTGATGAATAGGTTTAATCTCAAAGTTTATATCAGTATTTGTTGAGCGTGTGTGTTAATTTTTATGTTGTCCATATATGTGAATATGCTGGCCTGTACATGACAGGTACATGATTATTTATGGACATATGTTATGAGGCATGCTGCTGTCACATTGGTTGTTTGTGAAATATTGTAATGTAAGCAATGTCAGTTAGCTTTGAGAGTTTTCTTTTCCATCCTCACAAGTTTATCAAATAATAAAAATGTTCTTTGTAATAAGCACACAAACAAGTTGTTCCATTCATTTACAATTATAATCTTTATATATCTTCATTAATATCTTAGAATATTGTTTCTAGAAAATTATAGTCACAAATAACTTATATATGAGATTCACAAAGATCTTGCAAACAAAATTAATTCAAATGATTGCCCATCTCATTTTATAATCACATACTGTAACACCAAGAGCTTACAATTCTATTAGCTTACCTATTATATTGACATAGTTAATTTACATAAGACTTGGCCAAGATGGTGCCCATGTTTTCTTCCACAACTGTTGTTCAAATTATTTTGGTTTTCACAAAGAAATTGCATTATTAGTGTTTTGTTAGATGCCTGTTGTATGTTCAGACTGGTGGACATTATTTTTCTTGTTGATAAAGCAGCTTGTTGATTTTCTTATTGATAAAGCAGCTATGTGTATTCTTCTCCTTAATGGCATGTCCTAATTAGAAATTGAAAAAAAATTGAAATTGTTGTTGCATTTTTATGCTTTTGCAGCAATCACTAATTTTCAACAGAAGCAATCTTATTCAACTCACTGCCCTGAAAGTTACACAGGAGGGTTAAAAGCTACAGGAGTAAATCTCTACACAAAAATCTAGAGTGAATGATCCTAAGGCAGTTGGTCGTGAGTGCATCTCATCCATCTTCAGGCATCCCCTCCGCCTCCCAACTCAGTTTTAGCTTCAAATGTAAGACAACCACCTTCCTTTACTTTAGAGTGCTTTAAAGTGGAGTCGAGAGGAGGTTAGCATGAAATAGGCACCTTGGTATCTCAATACCTTCTGTCAATGCAAATTAAACAAAAAGAAATGTTAGCTTGACGAAAAAACACCCTCTTTAAAATTGGCATATGGGACATTAGGACCATGTGCTCTTGATTCAACAATTTAGGTCTAAAGTACAACTGCATACAACTCTCTCTGTGGTCAGACATGTGGACCTAATATTAGCAGATTCAGCCATGAGAGAAAATGTAAAAAGAATTTTACCTGACAAGATCAGCAGACATTTACTGGTTGCTTTCTACAGATTGTCTTCCAAGATGACAAAGGCCATATATCTATTTGTTTTTAATTTGCCACTTGTGAGAAAAATGTTAATTAATGTTCAATTTGTTTAATGCCCCAAAAATTGTTACCACCTTCTTTGATTGGCTACATGGAGTGATGGAACATTTGAATCCTGTTGTCCCAAAGTTTAGCTTAGTAATGATAAAAATAAAAATTAAAGATTACACTAAAGGGGGAGTAACTTTATTACTTGAAGGATATAAGAGATTAGTTGTCAGCCCACAGTTCAAGGATATCTCTTGAAAATCGTGTCTGGGTGGTCTAGTGACAACAGACAAAAGCCATGCTTCTTTGATTCAGACTGACAGACCCTTTCAAGTCGTCGGACAGACATGTTAACAGTTGAAAGAAATTCCAACAAAAGTTAGGACAACATCCAAACAGTAGTTTCCAGCTGGAATGAGTTAAAGTTAGAATAGTTAGTTACCAGATAATTAATTAGTAGCAGAAGATCCCTTGAGAACTACAGTTAAGATTGATAAATCAGGTATTCTTGGTCTGTACTGGACATTGCTGAACTGAGATGTTCAATAAAATGGGTTAGGGAAAACTGAATAGCACTTCTAAATAGAATTATTCCTGGATCGGGTTTGTATGTGATTATCACTATCATAATGCTAGTGTTTTGTTGAATGCTTGCAACGTTTAATAAATTTGTGGAGAACTGGAGTGTTTAAGCCACCCTCTGGAGACCTTTATGTATGTCATTAAGTGAGTTTGTCCCATCATATTGTATTGTACAGTTCTTCACAACATAAGATGTATGTTGTGGAAAGCTACAACATGATGAAATCATCCAGACTATGTTGTTCTTAAAGTTTACAAGACCAGCTAAGGTTACCTGGGTAACCTGTTCAACCAACATGCAGGTTAATATCATGGCCACTGATGTATAATCACACCACTTCACAGAGTTAGAAGTAAACAACGCAATATGATTAAGATGTCTCATTATTATTTGCAGAACACCATTACAGTGAAAATACATATAAATCAGTAAAGGTATTTATGTTCTTAAATGAATTAACTATGCATGAAGACTTTTGGGACAGCTAGTATATTTCATGGCATTGCTGATTTTTATTTCTCTATATTTTTATGAAATGTAATTTTTTTTTTAAATCCTCATTCTCCTTTTGTTACTGTTATTTGTTGTATAATTTAATTGTTTATTCCAGGATCCATTGAAGCTTCCAAACCATTTTCTGGCAGGAAACAATGTAAGAAAAAAATGTAATGTAAGGATCATGTTTATGTGTTTATTCAACAGCAAACACAATTATAATACATAAAACAAACTCTTATAAATTAAAGTATTATTATCAGTGAAAGTGCAGTATGATTTTAAGGTGGATGTCGATTTAGGCCTCACAGCACTGAAGGGTGTTATCAATAATGCAACTACTACACTTTCTCATCAATATTATCATCTTCTTTATGTACCTTCCCATCTAACTTATGTGACATTGTCTTTTCACAACTTCAATGCTTATTTCTACTTTTAAAAGTAAGATTCCTATATCTTTTCTATTTGCTGTTTTCAATGTTTTTGTTTATGATTAACCTTGCAGGCCTCTTCAAGTGCTAAATTAGGCAGGAGCATGAGATCAAGCAATGGTCATGGGGAAAATGGTGATCATAAGGTGAGTATTGAGAGTATTTATTGTTTGCTGATTTCACTTCTTTTCTTAGTGTCATGGACATGGTTAGTCGAAGGCCTCGGTATCACTGCAAATTAATTAAAATCCATAAATGCTCAACTGCCCATGCCAGTGGAATCATCTGAATTAAAACTCATCTCAATGAAGGATCCAAACAAAGAAAGTCAGCTGCAGTCCCCATTATAGCAGCTACAGCACACGCCAAAAGACATAAGGCCAAGCGGCACCAAAAGTGAATGCTGCTGAATTGTCCTTCGTCATACGATATCATCATTCATTATAAGCAATTGGAATATCAAAACACAATCCAGATGAAAAACACAGCTCATGGTGTGCACAAAGCAGTAAACTCAGTAGTTCTGACAGCAAGGCAGACTTGGAACATGAGGAAACTGCAACAAGGAACACTTTTCAGACTGACCCTCAATGGTTCCTGCCGCCTATCCACCATATAGACCGGAAGTCAATACCAAGTCTTAGCGTTCACCTGGTAAATTCACATGGATAAATTGTGCACTAATTTATGGCAGAGCCGTGATATCTGTGCTTTTAGGCCTAACAAATCCATCTTCATCATGGGTAGGTTTGCTTAACAATTTTTGCTCAGGAACATCCATTTTTGGCCTACTATTTTCTATTTTTAACTGCCAAGGGTTTTTTAACTCTTTCTGTACGTTTTGCCACACTGTGCGCCATGCTAACTTCAGTAGTGTACGTTTCGCCGCATAGTGCGCCACGCTAAATTTGATTAGTGTGAATGCCATCAAACCATATTCTTTTTACATGTCTTGTATCATCTTGGTATTGGTGAAATCTAATACCTTGTAAAATTATCTAAAAATTCATATATAATATGTTATATAAATATAGATATGTACACTGGTTCTTAAAACCAAGAAAAATTTTGTCTCTGAAATCTCTTTTGTTGCATCAATTAAAAAGCTCCCATATGGAAAGAGTTAACATGCTGCTGCACATGAGACTTCCAGTTCTTTCACAGTTTTCCAAGAGGGCCAGACATCAGATTCTCACTGTCCAGAGACCAGGGGAGGGTAAAGCCACAAGGAAACCATGGATTCGAAGTGAAAATTCCAACCGCTGTGGTAGAATTTGAACCCAGGGCCTTCTTGTACAGAGGCCAACATCTTACCTTTAGACTACCCGGTCCCCCCTTCCTCTGATTTGATTTTAAAGTTCAAAACCAAAATAGTCAGTTATTTTATTTTCTTTGCTATAAAAGCTCTCCAGTTAAGTCATCAACACTTATGAAAAGAAAAGATTAACTAGGACTACAGCTTGTATTGTTTATATAACATGCCAATGTAATTATTTTTTTCTTTTCATTCACTTGCCAGACAATTATTCTTCTTTGCATTAAATTCGGCATAGTTACATTCTGGTTTACAATAAGCTGTGGTATATGATACTACTTTAGGATCACATTTTTTATTGTCTTTTTTCTTTGATCCCCCATCACTCAGCCAGGCTGATTAACTTGTCTCCAAAAGAAGGTGGGTAGCATCTTGATTAGTGTTGGTTCACTGATCAGCTATCAGTTACTGACTGCTTTCAGCCCATGTGCTTCTAGCATCTTGGCTCCAACTTTACTCACTTCTACATCACAGTTTTAATAATTCATTTGTCTAGAGGTGGAAATGGGGTTGGTCGATCCAGACTTCTTAGTGGGAAAAGCCGATGTATCTACAAATAACACCTTACAGGAACAATCAGTCTGCATATACTTTAAGAAATGCTGGGACAGGCTGTTGAGTAGATATACGGGGATGTCCCAGCTGCAATGAAACAGATCCAATGAAGAGAATAATAATTCTTTAACTTGCTTATACATTACATGATATATATATATATGTGTGTGTGGAATACCGGTCAATATGGCGGATAGGCAGCAGGAACTTTTAAAGGCTGTGTCTGAAAAGTGTTCCTTATATTCCAAGTCTGACTTGCTGCCGGAGCTACTGAGTTTAGTGCTCTGTGCACACCTTGAGCTGTGCACTTCATCCGTTTTGATCATGTTTCGATATTCAAATTGCTTACGATGAATGATGATATCGTATGACAGGGAACAAATGCCTGTGTTCACTTTCTATGCGGTTTCGTCTTATGTCTTTTGGCATGTGCTGAGATTGCTCTGATGGGGACTACAGCTACCTTTCTTTTGTTTGGGAGATGAGATATTAATTCGGATGATTCCACTGGGACGGGCGGTTGAGCAATTATAGATTTTAATTCGTTTGCAGTGATACCGGGGCCTTCCATAACCATATATATATATATATATATATATATATATATATATATATATATATATATATATATATATGCATATATTGCAGTTATTTATTATTTAATCATTTGTTGTATATATTTTTTTTTAAATAGAGAATCTATAAGCTGATGGCTGAGGGAAACAGGATATTGGACCTTCAAAAGGAGCAGCAAGTTCTTTACAACAAACAGACAACAGCAGAACAGACAGCAACTGTGCTAGTCAATGATCTGCTGAGAAGTGGATTTCATATTACTCCACCTGAGTCAACTCCTCGTCCTGTGGATGACTCCTGGACTCCGCCAATATCCACAACAGTTTCTTTATCTGATGGGAACAATATTGAACATGCTGTGGGAAGCCAATTAATTGTAGCTATACACAGAGAGTTAAAAAGACTACAGTCTAATAATGCAGAAATCAGTTGAAAATTATCTTAATAGGTGAGATAAAAATATGATTATATTTGAGAAAAAATATGTATTATGTTTATGATATTTTATATTTTTAGTACAGCTTTGACATAAAGCTAAAGATGTTAGTGATTGCATCAAAGCCATGCATACAAAAAGAGACAAGGCAATATAGAAAAGGCAAGTAAGGAATTTAATTACAGGTGGCCTCATACTTCAAATGCAGAATGACCGTAACTACAAATGTTCCAGATTTCAGACAATAAATTCAAAAAAATTTTGTTCCAGAAATCTAATAGTCCATTTAGATTCAACTGTATGCATGCAGGTAAAATGCAAAAATGCCAAAAAAAATTAATACATTTTTTTGTAAGCCCAAGTCATCTTTTGGGTTACCCTCATATACTTTTGGCATGGGCGTAATACCGACCACATTACCCCAAAAAATCATGTGCTAAAGGTCTGTAAAATTTATGGTCACTAACACCATATTCCCTATACGCCACGTGGCGTAACGGGGCTTGTTACTTACTTTACTCATATACTTTCAGCGCTTTTTTTGTGCTTTATTTTGTGTGAGTTTGGTTATACATAACCAGTCTATTAACTATAGCATTAAAAAAGATCATGGAAGCAACAAAGCGAGAGAGGAAGGTTGTAGTATTGACAATTGAAATGAAAAATGAACTTATCGTAAAGTATGAAAGTGGCACAAGTGTGGCAGATCTAGAAAAAAGGGAAAGTGAACCAGAACTCTCAACTAGTAGCAGTAAAAAGCAGAAGGGAGAGAGAGAAAGAGAGAGAGGACATTATGAGTACAATTATTAAGTATTCTTATGGAAGGAATCAACATTACAGAAGAATGTTGAGAATACCATGGACAGCTAAGAAGAGTAATGAAAACGTTCTGAAGGAGGTCAAAGTAAAAAGAGAGCTAATATCCAATATTGGGAAGAAACAATCATCATTTTTTGGCCATGTAATGAGAAGAGACCAACTGGAATATATTATAACAACTGGGAAAATTGAGGGACGAAGAGATATAGGGAAGCAAAGAGAAAAGATATCAGACAGCTTAAGAGAATGGCTTGGCAGAAGGTCAACAGCAGAAATGATAAATAACTGTCGTGATCGAAAGTCGTGGAGAGACATGATCACCTATGCCAGCAGGCCCAGTACTTGATGATGATGATGATGGCAGGAAACTCACCTTCCTAAAGGTAAACTTAGTTTTAGTAAATGCAATTTTTATTTTAATATGTAGTATTTGTATATTTTATTTATTGTTTTAATATGTAGTATTTGTATATTTTATTTATTGTTTTAATATGTAGTATTTGTATATTTTATTTATTGTTTTAATTAATTCTTTTTTTCTTTTTTTTTTGGGGGGTGGGCATTTAATTGTGTTATCTTTCTTAAATTATGTGTAATTGCTGCTTAAGTTTATCAAAATGTTTATGATTTGGATTAAATCACTTTCCATTATTTCTAATGGGAAAAATTGATATAGATGGAACAATTCAGAGTTTGAATGGCCTCCTGGGGCAAATTAAATTTGAAGTACGAGGCAGCACTATATATATATGGGTTTAGAGGTAGAAAATTGTAACACCACGTTGATCCAAGGCCAGGTAATCATTAGCAGAGCTGGTGAAACAGCCACAAAAATTAAAAAGGCAGTCATCCATATAAATTCCCAGTTGTGTCTCTATTGTGCTGCAAGGAGAGATCATTATAATCCATTCATAAATTCATTATTATATTTGCTTTTGATTTGCATGAAAACTACTTGTTATTTCGAAGTTAATTTTTTTTTGCATATGATAATATATATAAAATGTAAATCTACAACCTTGAAAAGACTACAAGAGAAACAAGAGAAAGGGATGATGTCAAACATAAAAGCAGTGTGCACCAACACAGTACAGAAGGTCACCATTACTCAGGGGATCTGAGTATTTATGGAATTAAGTTGACAGATGTATAGTGAGAATGATTTGTAAACCAACATTGTGTGACCTATATGTCTGGCCACCATTTAGACTTGTACTTATTCAACCTTTTTGAAATTTGTTTGTTTAAATTGTTTTTGTGCCTAGTGGAAGACCTTTTAGAGTCAAACATTGATTTGTTTAGATCTTTCTAATCTACAAAGTAGAAGCATTATATTCTTTCTATATTATAAGATGTACATCTGTACCTAGCTGCTGGTAATGAGTTTGTTAAGCAAAATTAGTTTCATCCAGAGAATCTCAAAACAAGCCATCAAATGGGAAACTGGGGGCAAGAGAAAAAGAGGTCAACCTAGAGAAACACTGAGGCAAGAACAGGCCTCTTGATAAGGATGATAGGTGGGGCTTGCCCAGAGCAGGGAGATATGGAGAGACACAATGTGGGTCCTTTACAAACTGTGACACTTAATAGCAAAGACCCTCTGATGTGGAAGAATATCAGGTTTTGGATAAACAAATCTGTGTAAATTGGTAAATAGTAATAATGATAAATGCATTATCTGAACTTTTCTGTGTGTTTGGAAGAGAGATACTGAGTGACAGACAAATACAAAGAAAATAATTTACATGCCAACACAATTATATGAATGTCAATCTTACTTGAAATAAAGGACAAAGAAGTAACAAATATAAACATTTTTATTCTTAGTTTTTTTTGTTCAGTTCACAATAAACATGGAATTGAATTATTTATTACCATAAAACATGACACACATGACCTAACTCTTGTTCTAATCTTCAGAACTACTTTTTAAAATAAAAATAAATACAAAAAAGTCCCACTTTTAATTCATAAAAAAAATATTCAAGAAATTTTTTTAAAAATCACATCATTTATAAATCACTAGAAGCATAGCTGTGAGTATTATAGATTAGATTTTAGCTAACAGATTAAACTTCACAAATGAAGACAGCTGTAAAAACTCTCCAGTATTAACACATTCTATTGCAAAAACTGGTTCTAGAAACTGGTTCTAGTTACTGCCTCACTGAACCTTAGAGCTAGTTATTGCAGCTTTTAATTTATTGATATTTTCACAGTTATTTCTACTAAATCTTTGTAATTCTCTTATTTAACCACTTGTCTGACTTCCTGAATAAATTGTTCAAACAAACCACAGATCAGTTTTTATTAGTTTCTTGCTATTAAATTTATTTTACTTTGCAAAAACTGTACCCTTTTGTAAGGAATGCATTAAAATAATCATTAATAGGTGGAACAGACAGTTAGCTACTGTTGTGCAGGATTCTAGATCAGCAGTCCTCAAACTGTCTGTCATTGGGGACCCCATTAAATATGTTTTGCATTCGTGGACCCCAAGATTCAACTTCAACTCAAGATTTTAATTCCAAAATCGCATCAAACATTTTAATTGTGCTTTCATTCATTCTCTCTTTCCATTTAGCTACAAAGTATCATACAATTCTTCAAGCCTTCGCAGACCCTCTGTGATGGTACAGTGGATCACAGTTTGAGAAACGCTGTTCTATATAATAAAAGGTAGTAACTAAAGAAAAAGTTGTTAATTACAGATACCATCACATGTAACTGTAAACAAAATATAAACACACTTGAGGACTTAAGTACTACTAGTAGAACTGCATTTAAAATAAACAAAGACATTACTATGATACAACACATTCAAATATTACAAGTGAAAAACACTAATAAGTTAATAATTTAATACATATATAACAACATAAAGTAGAGAGTCTAATCTCAAGAATCATAAGTAATGGACGGATTACATCATAAAAGCTGGAAAAAAAAAGGGCATCAGACTCACAGAATTACAGAAAGTAATAACAAGAGGTAGTACTTGCATCCTCACCTTCAAATGCTGTGACTTAATGCAGTTAATGTGATGAAAACACTTCACAACTTTATGTCTAATGACTAATTTACATTCAAAGCTGACCTTAGGCCCCTCAAAAACAGATGACAATTATTGTGTCATTGCTTATATTTACTGCAAGCTTGCTCATTACATACAGTTTTCAACTTTTTTGCATTTAATCAAATTTCTGTATAAGCAAATGAACTGTAATTTTTATTAAACTTTGATTTTAAAAACCACATTCTTATACAAATTATGTTATATTCTGCTGCATGATAAATAACATCACCATAACAATATTACTTAATTTATTATGTAGTGTTTCAAATATAACATAGGATGATACAATAACTAATTATGATTCCAGCTGGATCATTAAGTTCTGCTTTTAAACCTGACATAGCCACTGTGACTGATAGCAAAAAAAGAAGCACTTTTAACACAAGTGCTAAGCAAAGTATGGGGTAAATTTGCTTATACGCAATTAATAAAAATGAAGTAAAATATATAATCTTGAAAGTAAAATTGACTTAAATAAGAAGTAAAGGCAAGTGTTGTTCCTACATCTAAAATTAGCTGCAAAGGATATATATAAATATGTTTTGTGGGTAACTTGATGGGGTTAAATTCTACAAGATTCTTAACTCCTTAGCTGCTGAGAGCACAGAATAGAATAATTGAACATTACATCCATTATGGAGACATCACTTGAAGGAAGTTGTCACTGTTACTCTAGTAATAGGCTGTGGGCCTTGATTTGAAGTGATTTTAAGCTCTGATTAAGAAAGTTATTTAATAAAATTTGAGATGAAGAAAAAACTCCTACAAATTGGAAGAAAGGGATCATTATAAAATTACCTGAAAAGGGCAATCTTAAAGATTGCAGTAACTGGAGAGGAATGACACTTTTATCAGTTGCCTCCAAGGTTTTCTGTAGAATCATGCTTAAAAGATGCTGTAGATAATATTATGCATGAAGAACAAGCATGGTTCAGAAAGAGGAGAATCTGTCTTGATCAAATATTCACACTAAGGATTATACTAGAAAAACATACAGAAAACAAGAACCATTAATCTGCAATTTCATTGATTTTAAAAAAGCAATTGACAGCATACATAGATTGTCCTTGTGGAATATCTTGAAACATTCCAGAATACCACCAAAAATTACCAACATTATAAAAGACATATGACGGCTATACTTGCGCAGTTCCAACAGAGGAGTAAACAAGTAATTGGAAAATAAAAGTCAAACAGGTATGTATACTTGCATATTTGTAATTACCATTGATTACATAATGAGTAAATGTTGCAAATGCAATAATGGCATTAAATGGTATGACAAGAATTACTTGGAAGATCTAGGTTTTGCAGATGATATATTGCATTGCTCCATAGTGACAATATCAACAAGATGAAAAATATCAGATACCATATCATCCATGGCTAAAAAAATAGGAATTGAAATCAACAGGGATAAAACAAAAATAATACTCCAGAAGGTAATATATATCTCAATCACCAGGCATTGGAAAGAGTAGGTCATATCTTGGTAGTAAAATAGACCTTCTTCATCAAGAAGGTGAAACAAAGAAAGAGTTCAGGAGCAGGATAGAAAAAGTAGCAGCAAGTTTTAAAAACCTGGACAAAACATGGAAATCAATAGTTCTAAGCAAGAAAACCAAACTTAAAATGTTCAACTCAAACATATTATCAACTCTCACCTCTGTATGTGAAAGCTGGAAAACAACAAAGGAGATTGAGAGAAAACTAAATGCCTTTGAAGACAAATGTTTAAGAAGAATTCTCTGTGCACAATGGAATGAATTCAAGACTAATATAGAGAATGGCCATGCAACCAACAATCTCATCTACAATTAGGAAGAGAAGATGGACATATATCGAACATGTGCTCAGAAGAGATAACAAGAAAATTCCAAAACTGATTCTTCTATGAGAAACATCAGGATACAGAAAAAGGTAGACACTGAAAAGAACACTGATAAAAGAAGCAAAGTTGGCAGGCATAGACTCATTAGATAAGATTGAACATCATGCCCAGAATAGAGATGGGTGGCGAAAAACACTACAAGCCCTGCATGATGTCTAACGGTGCTGGAAGAATCAAGATCAAGAAATTGATTGGCTAACATGAACATAAAACAGTGGTTCCAAAAGTGTGCGCTGCCAAACTTAAGGATATTGTCATGTACCTACTCAGTGGTTATAAAACATACAATGACAACATCCACACAGGCTTAATATTTTTTAGTGCACAAAAAAGTTTCTATAAGATAGTGCTAATTCTGTCATAATTTATCATCTTATATATCCTATCAGGGAATCAGTTTACCCAGCTCATACGATCATAACTATCAAGAGGGTGCAGCCAGTATATAATCAGCAGGGAAAGGGTGCCTTAGGTGTCAAAAGTTTAGGAACCATTGGCATAAAAGATGCATCTTAAAATTTATTAGTACCAATTGGACATTTTAGCCTGCCAATCAAGTTTTTGTTTTTTAAGTATGTGTAAGTGGAATTTTGTGTAGTCAAGCATTGCTGCAAATACGATGAAACCTAAGTTTAACGTATGATGTATTAATATTCAGGATGAGCCTCTCAACCTCAGTAAAGGAGCTGATGCCTGCTGTTGTTGCCTCATAGTTAAGCCTTCTTAATTTTTCTCTAGGTTGACCTATTTTTTCATTTCCTCTTAATTTTTTATTTCAGGACTTTAAAACAGAACAATTTTCAAGGGAACAATAATAATAAACTCATTTAGATGTAGGTATAAAATTCATAACAATTATCAGATCTCAGTATTTAAAAACACAAAAATAAAATAAAACAGCATGCAGTGCAGTAAGACTAAATGACAGAAAAGTGATAATTTAAAAAATTGTACAGAAGTTTACGTAATACTGACACTGTAAGAGATATATAGAAACAAAAAAAAAAGGGGTTCTTATGAATACATGAGTGTGCATTGACTTTTTAATTTTTCTTCAGAAATAAAGATCAGCAGAATGGAAATTATCTGACTAAAGTAAGAGCATGACTAAAAAAATTGACAATTTTGTTCATAATGAACTATCAGATGAGGATTATTTCATATTTAATATAACCAAAAATAATAGCACACCCCTAAACCTATAAAAAATCATGTAAAATGCTGGTAAGTTTAATAAACTGTCTGCAATAAACAATTCAAACACTCTTTAGAAAAAGAAATTTAGAAAGACAAAAAGAACAGTGTCATAATATCTCATTTGGAAAAAAATAATGGAAAGAATCATTTATCAATATCAAGACAATCATTTGCTGTGTCACAAACATAGTTTTTTTATTTTGTAAATTAAGCTTCATAAGCTTTACAGTATAAGAATAATATAAGATATCCTTTATAAAGCTTGGTCATGTTTTTTCTCAAAAATAAAGATTAGATTAATTTTTTTAAAAACAAAAATAGATTTTTATTGTTAAAATATTGGTACTAACATATAACTTCTATCTATCTATTGGCCTTAAGAGCCGTAACCGACCCATAGGGTGTAGACCAAGATGCTCCTTCATCTGAATTTTTGTTCTAGCAGTTTTCAATTCTTTTAAAGATATTTTATCAAATCTCGCCATTTGTCTCTGTTCTGTGCAAGCAGCTCTATCTCATTGAGGGAGCCGATTCCTGCTGCTCTTGCCTCTCTCATCAATGTTCTTCTCAGCGTCTCTCTGGATCTTCCTCTTTTTCTCTTACCTGTTGTTTCCCACATGAGGGCTTGCTTTGCTATTTGGTTATTATCTCTTCTCATCACATGTCCAACATATGACCATCGTCTTTTCTTTATTACTGAAGATATTAGTGGTTGATTGGCGATTTCTCTAATTTCCTCGTTTGTTTTGAATTCGTTCCACGCTATACCAAGTATTTTCCTTAGACATTTATTTTCGAATGCGTTCAACTTTGTTTCTATATCTCTTGTTGTTTTCCAGCTTTCACACGCATATGTAAGGGTTGATAGAACAATTGATTTGAATAGTCTAATTTTTTTGTGTTTGTGCTGATGAGTTTTGATTTCCACAACTTTTCAAGGCTTCTGAAAGACATTGTTGCTTTAGCTATTCTGATAACTTCTACCACCTAACATATGTACCGTGTGATATTATTATGGGTAAATTGAAAGTTAATTATATTCTACATTCAGCAAAATCTACTAAGAACATACATTAATAAAGAGGAATTAAATTCTAAAGAATGTTTTATTCACTGTCAAAGATACATGTATATCTCACAGCAAAAAAATGAAAATAAAAACTAATGAATCTCAAAATAATTCTTAACATTTGAATATGAATATTATGACATACACTGTTATCACAGGAAGGGATATGTATGGCCTACATTCAAATATAAATAATGTTACATAAACAGAAAATAAGTCACATACATGCTCCTCAACTACATTTTTTTGTCAGGATAGCTAGTTAGTGCCTATCTTTAATGATGTTTTAATTGGTTCCATCTTTGATAAAGAACTTTATGGTAACTGATTCTGTTCTCAAGCACCTTGGAAGGAAACAAACCACAATTGCTTGGCTATACAGTCTTTTAACCATAGATTACGATCTATCTATTGACCTTTCGAGCCGTAACCGGCCCATAGGGCGTAGACCAAGATACACCTTCTCCTATATGAATTTTTTGTTCTAGCAGTTTTCTTTTAAAGATATTTTATCAAATCTCGCCATCTGTCTCTGTTCTGTGCAAGCAGTTCTATCTCATTGAGGGAGCCGATTCCTGCTGCTCTTGCCTCTCTCATCAATGTTCTTCTCAGTAGATTACGATACTGCAGTAAAAATTGCTGCATCAAAACACAAATCCCTCAACATTTGACATTTTGTCATCCTCAAACATTACCCCCCTCTGTGTAACTTCTTAATTACCACTTCTGATGACCCCTGAGTGCTTAATTTGGTTCCATTGCTGTTGCATTTTTTTTTCTTCTCTTTTTGAGACTGTGAGATACATGATTTAATGCAAAAAAAGAATCACCAATTTCCAAGAAATTTATTTATTTTTTTTTTGCTGTAACCAGGGAAATTTCCTTGGGCATTGGCAGACATCAAACAACCCTTTGTGACTCAGGAAACATAGAGAATAACGCTATGAAGTAGCCGAACATACTGACAGATTTACAGTGACCGTGTCAACACATTGTACCACGTCCAGTCCATGAGGTAAAACTGGTCATAAAACAACGTGAGCCAGGATTTTTATTCTCCGTGTTTTGCCTAGTGTGAGCACACGGCTGTGTGTTGAAAGTTAAGAGAAAATACTACTTTTTGAGCACCTAATGTTGCACTGAAGTGGTAGTAATTTTTACTACGGTATTGTAACTGGGAGAGTTACAGATAGATATTGTAATCTAGAGTTAAAAAAAGCTTAATTTTGTGTTGATTATTATTCACTTTCATCATCTTTTCATATTGACTTGCAGGAACATGGCGTCCATATTCACCAAGCCTTTCAAATGTGTCAACACTAAAATCGTTTTTTTTGTGTGTGGAGTTTTGACATGTTTTTGTGTTTCGCTCAATTTATTCGAGCTGAAAGTTACTGTAGGCTAAATATCAGTAAACATTATATGCTTACATTGGTTTAGCAGATCTGTAGTATAATTTTATGAGAAATCTTTATTTTGACAATCTTTGATTGGAAATTTTTCAAATACTAAAGTTGTAATTTTGAAAGTCTTGTGCACTGTAATAATTTCATTATATATAATCATTATGTTTTATGAGAGGAAAGTGCCTAGAGTGATAATAGACACAGGAATGAGACTAAGGAAAATAGAATCTGCATAGAAGCCATCTTGAACTGCATAGCCTACAGATACAAATAAAATGACTTGCCAATCTGGAGAAAATACTTATAATTCTATGCCTTACAAGGGATATATAAGAAGAAATTAAAGAAACTGAGTGTGAGAGATACCAAGATTAAAATGGAGATGACAGTATCAAGGAAATTACAAACTCATCAAATGACAGCAGTGATTGAAGCTGCAAGAAAAGTGAGAGCTAAAAACTTTGTATTTCTCTTGACACTTACAAGGAAGTAAAACTTAAAAAAGAAATACTGAGAATAGTAGAACTATTATAAACATTTACAGTTGTAGATAGTAGGAATATTTTCTCAGTTTTGAAAATTTCTTTCACTGCACAATCATATTTTTATGTTGCATATTTAATACAACGTAATATTTACTAATGCAGCCAAAAGTGATAAATACACATTTATTATTATGCATTGTGGTATCCAGTAAGTTATGCTTGAATCATATTTAACCTGAGATTAAGACAAACGATTTTAAATCACGTTACTACTATTGTTTCGTCAAAATATGCAACTTTGTGGCTAAAAAACCCTTATAATGTGAAATAATTAAACAATTTTTGCTAAAGATCATTTCATTAACCTTTGTAGTGCTAGGGCTCATCTGGACTCATAATTGCACAGCGCTATATTCTTCCCATCCCTCTGTGTAACGTTATTGGTCCTGTGCTTGTATCTTCTAGTCATTTGGTGTGTATCCTGTGTCTTCAAAGGCTCACTTGAGATCTTGCTGACAGCCTATGGGAATTTAATAGTCCAGGATTGGGTGGAATTTTTTTTTTGGGTGCTGTTACTGTCAATTTTTACTAAGTTTATTAAAACTTGAACCACAATTTAACAATGTATTTCAAGAAATAAAAAAAAATATGAACATGAGTGCTAATCAGGAGTTACCAGCAGAAACAATTAAGAAGGCACATGTCAGGAAATAAATTATGCAGGCAGAAAACTATCCAATTTAACCTAAAAATGTGTCTTGAAACTGTCATTTTTACAATGAAGTAGTAATCAAGGATTAAACATTATATTAGAATAAATTAATGTATTTCTAGGAAATTTTAGAGACTGAAATAATAAACAACTCCACTTAGAGAACATATTACTCTTTCTATATTTATTATTATTTTGTTAAAAACAAACTGGAAATTTTTATTTTAGATGATTTGTAGTTAATTGAAACACACACTTTATGATCAATCACACAGTTTAACCTCACAATGGTCCCTCACAGAAACTAATGATATCTACTAAAAACCATAATTATCATACAAACTAAACATAGGAACCAACACAAACATCCCATTTGTAGATTTTTTGGGGCAGCGTTCATGAATGGATAAAAGAAATCAAAAGGCAGCCGTGCAGCAAATGTTGGGTAAACTCCTTCCACTGCCACTGGTGGTTGAGAAACATCAATAAATGTCACAGAACTGCTGATCTCAATTTTCTGGGTGAGTGTGGAAAACCCAGGCTGGCAGAAAGGACCAGAGCACTGCATTCATAAAAAAATATTGGAGATTGAAACATGTTGTAAAACTATGTCAACTTTGACAAAAATACTGGAGATTAATATATATGTTGTAAAACTATGTCAACTTTGACAAAAATAGAAATCACATTTTAAGGGACCATTAACACATTCTGTACCATGTGCAGGTCCAGCAGCTGACGTAAGAAATCCAGAAGCAATGTTTTGCAGTTATTAATTTATCAACATTTCCACAATTATTTTGGCTAACCTTTGTGATTCTCTTATTTTGTTGCAGTGTTTCTTATTGTTGTTGTTGTTGGTTGCGAATTGGACAGGCTTCTGATGTTTCGTTATCTTGTTGTTTCATAAATTCTATCTATAGTGACACACACAACTCAAATTATAGTTTTCGAACAAGATAAACAAAGACTTTTTATTGATGATTTCTAACTGTTTTACAATAGTTTGACAATGTCCCTGATTCACTCAACATGTTTCATATATTCTCTTCTAAAAACTGTGTTACCGGACATAGCCGACAGGCGATAATTATTTGTCAGTAACTTTGTGATCGTATAGTGTTCTTTGTAATATATACATAATTTTATCTGGTGATTCTGAGGAACTTGCTAGTATCCTGACTTGATCTCTAGTACACAGTTGGCCTTCTTTCAACTATGATACTTCAGAGTCCAAAACGCATCACAAAAATCCTCTAACGAACTATATCATTTGTCTAAGTCCTAACTCTAGCTTCTGCCTTGAAGCAGGTATCTGTTTGTTCTAAGTTCTTCTGTAGCTTAAGTTGAGTCTAAGTTCCTGAGTGTCTCTCCCTGTTTTCTTCTCTCTGTGTGTGTTTTTCCTCTGTCTGCCTCTCTCTGTGTGTGTTTTCTCTCTATGTTTTTCTCTCTCTGTGCGTGTTCTCTCTATGTGTCCATCTGAGTCTTCTCCGGGTCTTTTTGTTCCCCCTTTAGCCACTTCCCCTGGCTAGAAGGATTATGGGAATCTAGTCTATCTAAGGCTTATCCCTCATCCATCTGTAGTCATTATTTCTGTAGCTCCGCCTTTTAATTATGTTTATGGTCTTATAGCTATAGGCGTCTAGTCAACAACCGTCAATCTTCCTAAGCCTCTCCCCTCACAATTAAGCTTACGGTGATTCTTTGATCTCCTAGTCAGAGAAACTCAAAGCGTTTCCCACCGCTGGTCATAAAGAGGTCTTGGCGTTGGTGACTTCTTTGATGACGCCTTATGCGACTTAACTTTGAATGTTTCTATTGTTTATCCATGAGAGCTACTTTATATCAGCAGGTGTCAGACATTTGTTTGTACGGGGTCTATCGCTCCTTCGTTGCGTTACGTAACTTCTTTTGGTCCGTGGCGACATTTGTTTGAATTCCCCTGCTCAGTTTAGACACCTGCCGTCTCTTGTGGACGGTTTCATTGTTTGTTACGTTTTCGGCACCTAGCTTTGTTGACCCGACTTATGCTTGTTAATTTCTTAAGTCTCCTTTTCATTCTATGTCGACCTCGGCTTATCCTTCCTCTCATTTTCGTTCTTGCATTCCTTTATTCTTTCTCTGACGTTCGTTCTATTCTCTCTCTTCTCCTCATTGCCCTTCATGGTTCAGTCACACTATAACAATATAACCACTTTTCTGACTTGAACTTCTTCTTCTTTCCTTCCTCATCTGCCTTTCAGCATCAAGGGGAGATAAAATTTGTGGTCTTTTGCTCTTCTGATCGCCTCTGCTGCTGTTATATTTCCTAGTGCTTCTAATATTCCATCGACCCATCTTTTTCGTGGTCGACCCTTGGGTCTGGTGTTCTCACAACATTTGTTGAAGGCTCGTGTGTTGTGTTTTGTTCTTTCTGCCTTGTCACGTGGCCACACCATTTTATCTGTTGTTTCCTTAAATATTCTATGGCGGGGGCTATTCCTAGCTTTTTCTCAGTTCTTCATTTCTGATCTTATCTCTCAGACTGTTTCCTGTCATTCATCTAACACATTTAATCTCTGTAGAGGTTATTTTTCTTATTGTTCTTGCAAGAAGGGTCCAGGTCTGGCATTGGTAGCACAACATTGGGATGAAGATTGTATTGTATAATGCTCGTTTTGCCTCCAGAGTTATTTTCTTGTTGGACAATAGTGGTGATAACTGTCCAATGATTTGACAAGCTTTGTTGCATCTTGATTCTATCTCTGCTGTTTGAGAATTATCGTGTGACGATAGACTTCCTAGGTATTTGAATTCCTCTACTTGTTTAAGTTGTCTGCCTTCTATAGTTAAGTATGACTGACTAGTTAAGACTGACTTGAACGAATTGTCTAAAACTGTGTTTTAGATCAATTTTCATTCATTTATTGCTGTTCAAATTAAAAAACAAAATTCACAAAAACTGCATGGCCACAGTATGTTACCCCTTACTAGTGTGAATGTGTTAATAAACAAATAAGTACATCACTTTAACCTGATGCAAAATGTTCTGAATTCCAGTAGCAATTAAATAGATTAATGATGCTGTCAATGCTGCTCGATAGAAGAACAAATAAATTTATCACAAAACAAAAAATCAATTATCACAGGAAAAGAAACAAGGAATGACAAACATGAAAAAAACACCAATTAACAAAATATAAAAACTACATAAAAGCAGAAAAATATGAAAATCAACATTCTCAAAATTACATTGTTAATAAAACATCATGATATTGATTTAAGTAAATATTTGGAATATTCACACTTTTATGAATGTCTCAATCACACGAGAATTTGGTAAAATGAAGATATAAAAATCTGTAAATGAAATTGGCCAAAACACAGAAGTATCAACAGTTTTACAAAAATAAAATTAGTAACCAAACAACTTAAACTTGCTTGTCAATATACAACTCACCTTATACTTTATGTTCTGAGTGTTATCATACACATATACCACTCCAATGATTTTGGCCTGCGGATTTTGAAGGGAACCTACATTTGCATAAAGGATCTGTATATTGGCACCAAGGGACAGTACACACTGTGATCCTGACTGGAGAGTGATCTATAATTAAGTATTAAAGTGAGCTTAAGTCACATCTTGTACACGCTAAGTCAAAAATGTGTTTATTATTGCTTTGTAGTATGTCCTCTGCATGTTGCTCATTGTGATGTTTGCTGTTTTATTAATTCATCATCTTCTAGGCCTGCATTTTTCTTATTGTTTCTGAGTGTTAAGGCTAAAGTGATTATTAGATGGAAAAATTGAGTGGAGGACTAAATGGAAGCCTGATGCATGTCAAAATATTTTATATTTCATTTGATATATCGGACACTGAATTTACATTCTATTTTTGTTATCAATTTTATTTATATTTTTAAAAATACATATGATTTGTGAACTTCTGAATCAATCTAAAAAAAAAAAAATATTATTTCATCAATATCATTCCACATTATTTGTACACTTACAGGAGATCTTAACAACTTTAACTTTTAATTAGGGCCAGACACAATTTTGTTATGTAACATTTGGCCAGCAACTTCAAATTCTTTCTTGACATTTGATAAGAATGAAATTATCAGTTATATATGCAAGGTTGCACTTTTAAAACATGATAAAAGTTAAAATGGGTATATCCCAGATAATGAAACATCACTGTTAAATAATTGTAATGAAACATCACTGAATTGTATAATTTATTGCTCACTTAAGTGAAACATACGACACCTGTTTTGTTAGATCTGACATATAAGTATTATTTGTTTTTTTTTATTGGTTAACACAGTATCTTTATGCTCCAACAACTTAGATGCTTCTTAGTGATGTGCTGTACTGAATGATCCCAGTACAAAGACTTTCCAATCTTCTTTCCTACCACATTTGCCTTTCAGCTTTGAGGAGAGATATAATTTGCAATCCTTTGCTCTTCTGTTAACTCTGCTGCAGTTATGTTTTCTAGTGCTTCTAATATTCCATCAATTCATCGTTTTCATGGTCAACCATTGAGTGTGGTGTTCTTCGCAACATTTATAAAAGGTTTGATGTGTTGTGTTTTGATCTTTCTGTCTTATCACATGGCCAAACAATTTATTCCAATGCTGCAAATATTTAGATTTTTAACAAAGACATTAGTCTTTAAATTGTTACTTCTGTCTACTATCTGGTCACTTGCCGTTCAGGAGTTTGTTATGATTTGATGCTTTGTCTCTTTAAGAATGTGATTTTAATGTCTAGGAAATTATCATGCTACTTAACTCTGAGCAAAACTGCAAAGCCAGCTTGTGTAGAAGTGATTCAGTTTTCTGGGATGTCTGCCATTTGCTGCCCATGCCTCACTCATGTATTACAGTTATACAGTGTTATGACACAAATGACTTCTAGCTTTGTGACAAGGTTGATCTCCTTTCAACTCTATACATTGCCACATAGTCAAGTGTAACACTGACTTTGAAGAAACTGTAATTATGCTGCTGATTGTTGGTATTTATTGCTTTGTAGAAGGCACTACATTGATTAGGGAAGTTATCAACTGCCAGTTGAACCTTGTAGTTCAGTTTTTCTTGGTGTTGATGGTAAAGTCTGATAATCACAAGCAGCAGGAAAATCTGCTCATTCTAGTCTATATATCTTGAACAGACTGGGCATAATAAATAGATACAATTGTCTTAAATTGTACCTTGAAGTGCACTGTGATGTTTAGTGTACATATGTTCCTTGTTTGTCAGTCTTTTACTCATTACAACATGAACTATGCATTAATAATATTAATTTGCTAGACATATTTTTCTTTAGTTTTAGACTAGTTTGTTTTAAAATATTTATAATTATCAAAAGGCTAAATAAATGGACATATAAGCAGACAATAGTTTTATGACTTAGATGTAAGTAACAAGGTGAATACATCTATGGCTGGTTCTATTCTATTCCATCCATAGAATCAGTTTCATTGCAGTCGAGGTATCCCTATACCTGCTCTACTGTCTGTCCCAGCATTTTTGTAAGGTATTGATTATAAATACAATCTGCTTTTCCCACTAAACACTCCAGATCGACCAGATCCCTTTTCCATCTTTAAACTCACCAGTCTCTCAATAAATACTTCAGTGTCCCACCCATCCTCCTCCTCTTCTGGTTCAATATAGTCTAAGCATTATAGTAACTACACTTTAATTTTCGTGGCAACAAAAAAGACCTTTAAAAGTAAACAGATGTGGTTAATTTCACTTTTCAAACATGGAAACAAATACTCATGCCTGATATAAGTTGAAAAATCAAAATACAAACCGGAAGTGGTCTCTTGAATATAATTTTAACCCAATCTCCTGTACGGCGAGTATCTGAGTTACCAAATGTAGCAACATAACGATTGTTTTCAGGATATGTGCTAGATCCAGAACCTAATGCAGGTACTCCATAGCCTTCAATAGCCATAAAGATAACTTGTTGCCAAAGCTGACAAGATGTGTCAGTAGATGAATTCATCCTTGATATAAAATAGAAAATAATGGAAGGTGTTAAATAAATGCAGATTATAAAGTGTTTTATTATAAAATCACTAAAGATGTAGTTTTTCAGATGACTATAAAGTATATCATGAAAAGCTAGGAAATGACAATCAATGTTTCAATCAACACATGAGCATTGTCATTCAGAAGGCAAGGAGGGGCGTCAGCTCGATCAAGATCATGATGGCCAAAGCACACCTCCAGCAATCATTACTGTTCTTGCTTATGCAACCTGTGATGCTCTCAATACTGGATTATGGTTTGGGTATGCTCACTCTCTCATCGAATCAGATCACAATGTTGGAAAGGGTTCATAATGAGGGCTTAAGGGCAGTTCTCAGATGCACCAGAGATACCACCTGTCCATTCAATGAGGTACTTACCTGACTTAATGAGCTTTAAGTGCAACATAGATAGGCTCAGGTCCAGGGTTATTTGAACATGGTAAACAATATATACCATCTCTTGCATTCAGAATTTGGTGCGACCAAGGGCAGGTGCCTTAGGCGCGGAAGATTTTGGATGGCCGAGGTGGAAGAATCCATAAGGAGAGTAAGGAACCTGAATGACATTAGATTGGATAGAAGTAACAGTGGAAAAAAGAGCCTACCAAAGTAATCATTCAGTTCGCCAAGGAGCGTCGCAACTGGGATTTTGGAGGTACCAAGGTCATTATATGGGAATCCATAGACAATGTGTCGTTATCTTAGGACCCTGTCATTTACACAGATGGTTCTGTGTCCTGCAGACAGTGCTGTGGTTGGAGTTTTGTGACATACCAACACGGCAGGGAGGTGGCTTGGGATCTAGTACACGTAGCATTACGGTGTTCAGCATGAGAATGGAGATAGAAGCAGCAACGGTGGCGATAATATGGCTAAATGTACAGAACATTGTTCACGTAGTCTTGATGACTGACTCACAAAGTTTGCTACAGAAGACTGACAGACAGTGTCTGTGGCAGGAGTGGATGCAGCTCTTGGATGACACTACAGTGAGTGCATTAACCTGGGCATACTGTTCAGGGCATGCTGGTGTATGCATCAATGAAATAGCCTATAAGCTCACTAGCAGTTCTGACAATGAGTGTGGCCTTCCTCTGAACAAAGAGGACATTGTTCTTCACTCTTTAAGTGAAGAGGATAAGGATGGGTGGGTGGGTAGAACAAGTATATATATAAATAGTGACATGACAGATGTGACACATCATGATTTGATTCTTAAGAAAAGCATGACATTAATTAAAATGTTAAAAATATTGATTTCATAGTGATTGAAAAAATCTTGAGTTGGCTTATTGTTACTCACAGAAAATTAGCCTGTAACAGTCATAATTAATCAGTCAAATCCCTTAAGGCATCTTTGGCCACGGACAGGGCCATTCCATTCATTCTTATTCTTAGATACTTTCCTTCCAGTCAAAGTCAGGATCTTAGAGAGTTTTGGTTTCTTTTCTCCACATTTTCTGGGCCTTCCTTGTCTCCTCTTTTCATGTGAGTTTCATGACAAATTGCCAAACTAATTTGAACTGTCTTTAAGAATTCAACTGATTAGGACTATATACTAATATTCTTGAACAAGAGTTTCTTGGCCACCTACTTATATAATTTAGCCATGATAGCTCAGTGGTTAGTGAACTGGACTACAAAGAACAAGAGGTCAGGTTACTGATCGACGGCTTCCTGGTTCACCCAGCCCTAAATGGGTACCGGATTTTTTTCTGGGAAAGTAAAGCGGCATGGGAGTAATACCAACCACATTACCCCAAAAACGATGCGCCGAAGGTCTATAAAATGTATGGCCGAGCACTAACACCATATTTCCTATACGCTACTTGGCGTGACGGGGTTCTTTACTTTTTCTTACTTACATAATCTGCACTGAGTTCTAGTCAAACACAGATATTATATTACTTTCTTTATTTCAAACGCATGGGTTTTATCATC
Organism: Megaustenia siamemsis; assembly: GCA_032433765.1. Taxonomy (NCBI): domain Eukaryota; kingdom Metazoa; phylum Mollusca; class Gastropoda; order Stylommatophora; family Ariophantidae; genus Megaustenia; species Megaustenia siamemsis. Next base: position 55,764,210 of record JAVIAB010000024.1, read on the forward strand.
TCATTTCTTGCTTTACTGCTCAACAAGTCCATGCTTATTTTACCTTTGATCATCTGACATGAAGTTAGTAATGGATAATCTTGCTGATGAGTCTTCCCTAGACCGTACCGGACATCTTTATCATTAGTGTTGAATAATTATGTATTCAAGAACTAACAGAACTGATACAACAACTAGATAAAACATCTAGTACATATGGTATACAAATCAATGCTGAAAAGTCAAGACTGATGACCAATAACTCTAGAGGCATTGTTGCAAAAATAAAAATAAATGGACAAGAACTAGAAATAGTCAACAAATTTAAATACTTAGGATCAAATATCAGTAATAAAGGTTAAAAAAAACCCTTAAATATCAGCTAGAATGGTGCAAACTACAGCAGCCCTTGTAAAGTTAAAACCTCTTTGGAAATATAAGAACACCAACTCTCAGCTCTAAAATCAGGCAGTTTTCTATAGGAAAGTAGAACTGTCTGCCCACCCAGAAATGTGTGTCCAATGAAAATTATGGAGACTATCACCAAATTAGAAATACCACAAGACATCATGGACACTTTTTAAACTTTTTGTTTTAATTAAAAAAATTAATAAAGTTATCTAAATCTCAACCTATGTTGGACATATGATGAGAAGAGATAATAACTGAATAGCAAAGCAAGCCATCATGTGGGGAAACAACAGGTAAGAGGAAGACCCAGAGAGACACTGAGAAGAACATTGATGAGAGAGGCAAGAGCTGCAGGAATCGGCTCCCTCAATGAGATAGTGCTGCTTGCACAGAACAGAGACAAATGGCAAGATTTCATAAAAGATCTTTACAAGGATTGAAAACTGCTAGAATAACAATTTAGATAAGAGAAGGAGTATCTGGGTCTATGCCCTATGGGCCAGATAAGGCTTGAAAGGTCAATAGATAGAAATCACAACCTGATCAGATGAACTATCTTAAATATTCTAACTTAAAATTACAATTCAAGAATTACACAGCATGGTTGAGTCTTTAATATAAGTCTTACTCTATAAAGCATCCAGTCCGCATATCCTGACCAAAAATAACTGGTTCTCTTAGTTGCCCTGCATTTGTCAAGCAGTCTCCACTGACAGATGGTCGCACCAAAGCAAGCTGTTGACCTCTCTCCTGGGTCAGTAATATTTTCTCTCTGGGGATCTCTAGTTAAAGGCCAATTTTTCAACACATTTCACATTACATTTTTCTTTCATACCACTTTGAAAATACCTCATTTCTTTATTAATCTTATATTACGATTCTAATGTTAATAATTGTTACTTTAAAATACATTTTTTTTTAATTTGACAGTTTGCCATGGGAAAACAATACCTCTCCTTGCTAATTATCACTTTCAAGTGACCCCTGAGTGTTTTATTTCTTTCCTTTGATATTATTTTTTTTTTTTTCATTCACATTGTAAAATGTACTACTGTATCACAAACACGCACCAGCTACTTTTAAAAATAGCAGAGACTTTTCAAGAAATTATTTTTCTCCATTTTCTTTTCTCATGATGGGGGATATCTTCTCAGTCACCGGTGCATGACATCAAAGAAACCTTGTAACACAGGAGAGTTAGTGAACAACATGAAGAGAGCCTCACACATACGGGCTTAAATTATGGCTTATGGCAGCCGTGTGAATAGATAAACATAAGACTGCCTGGTAACCACAGCAAGATCAGGTCAATTTAAGGTCATAAATTGAATGTTAGCCAGGAATTTATTACAGCATTCGATTCCTGTGTCCCTGCGATAGTAAGCACACTGCTATGTAGCAAAGGTTCAAAGAAAGTTTGATTTTCAAAACTCAAAATATTACACTTAAGTGGTAGTATTTTTTTCTATGAAATATAACAATGTGAGTCACATGTAGGAATCGTAATCTAGAGATGAAATGCTTACATTCTTTACTCACTTTCCACTAAACTTAATTTTTTTTAATGATATATTTTTAATGGGTTGTAGAAGTTAGATAATCCTTTGGTCAGTCAGCAGAATCAGACCCAAAGCTTACCATGATCTCCATCACTTCATCTCTTCTGTGACATTTTCTTAGAACAGTCTGTGTCACAGAAAACTGACAGGGCAACACTGACACGACTGTTACCATAAATTTTGGAAATCGCAAGCCAGAAAATGTGCAGTAACTACAGCAAGGTTATGAGTGCTAAGTTAATCAACATCTCACTTCACATTCCAGCTGGGCTATCTAGAAGTAGCCTGCACTAAAACAGACTAGCAAACAAGGAGAGAATCATCATGGTCCTTGCTGTAGTGGTGGTCTGTAGAAGTATCATACTACCGCTGGAAAGGACAAACTCCAACTTCTCCGAGTCTGAAAAATCAAGAAAGCCATTGCAGCCTGGCACAACACCAATTTGGGTTAATAGTCCAGGGCTTACATTGACCCCAATAGCAATAAATTAACACCAGTAAATCTCCTACATAGTGAAACTTCAATAATTATGTTTCTCAACCTTTACAACTTAGAATTTGTGCACTTTTTAGTCAAATTTGACTCTTTATTTATCCATTGCCCTGGAACTAGTAAAGTCAGTCTAGCCTGACTGCATGTCCCAGGTTACCACTTGGCAGAAAGTGACAAATATAAGCTGACTTTTGAACTAACTCCAGAAAATGACAAATATAAGTTGACTTTTGAACTAATTTCAGAAAATGACAAATATAAGCTGACTTTTGAACTAACTCCAGAAAATGACAAATATAAGCTGACTTTTGAACTAATTCCAGAAAATGACAAATATAAGCTGACTTTTGAACTAACTCCAGAAAATGACAAATATGAGCTGACTACTGAACTAACTCCAGAAAATGACAAATATGAGCTGACTACTGAACTAACTCCAGAAAATGACAAATATAAGCTGACTTTTGAACTAACTCCAGAAAATGACAAATATGAGCTGACTACTGAACTAACTCCAGAAAATGACAAATATGAGCTGACTAATGAACTAACTCCAGAAAATGCACAGGAAACAGCAAGATGTAGTTATGAACTTTCTTCCAAGAAGGAAGAAATGAGGACAAATCTCATATAGATTTAATGGTTTTGTAGTTTTTATGAATAAGTATATGCATGAACCACTGTCTGTGCATCATTGTATAGATCTAAAAACATAATCATCATTATCAGGAATAGATTAATAAAATTTACACTATTTTAATGGGCAGAAATGGATTCAGCACTAGTACAAATTGCAATTAAAACAGCCTTCTAGAACAAATTGTGTACCAATAGCGGGGTTCTATAGTACTACTCTTTTTTTTTCTGTACAACTGAAATTTATTATATCTCTGAACATTAAAAAAAGGTAGATACAATTCAAGTATATTCAATTTTTCTTCATACAGGCTGTGATATTTTTCTCTTCCTGTCGATAATTTTTATACAGCAATAAACAATGTAGAAACAAATAAATATATGACTTCAGCTCATGCATCAATTTAGAGCTGAATTTGTTTAATTGAGATATTCAGCTCACGTCATAACAGTAATAATTAAGCATATAGTATTCCATCTAGGCAATTAATATTATATATAAATGACAGGTAATATTTTATGTAAACCTATATGTAGGAGGCAGTGATGTTCACTATATGAAGTACTAATGAAAAAAAAAAAGCAAAAGTCCACAATAACACTTGTCTCCAATACTTCATGTGACCATTTAAGATACAGTTGTAATTACATTCAAAAGTTTATTATCTCAGCTCTCTTGTTACACTTCACAAACTCATCTGGTTAAATATCTGGCTTGCATCTAAAAGTATCTAACTATAAAATAAATACTTGATATAGCCATCTATGAATTTATAAATGCTATATCATTACTTATCTCTTTTATAGTGTCTAAGGCAACTGTTGATAGTATGACACTTTCAAATTCTGTAAGAAAATACATGCAGCTTCTGTGGCTATCACAAAATTATGAGCATAATAATCTAACTTCCATGTACGTCCTCTTCAGAAATATATTACGCACAAAATTAGATCTGCCCTCTTGAAAACTAATCTTGTATAAAACTTTTGAGCTCAACAGTTTTCTCTGTAAAATAACTTACTACAAATCCCAGAAGAAATTCTCAATTTAAGATTTTTTTTTTTTTCATTCACCAGTTTTGACCTCTGACGAAGTTCCTAGAGACTAGGAACTGAATTTTGCGTGTTAATCCATTTTTCCCTGGCGGCCATGTGCACAGGGGTCCCTCGCCACACAGGCAGATAACTTCATCTTCGGAGGTACTCATATTTTTTCCGTCGATGAGTAATTGACATTTCAAGCCAGGCCTTGCTGCTGAGACCAGGGGTGGTTGCCACAAAGAGAAATCATAAATAAAAATCAGCAGCTGGGATTTGAACCCACAACCTCTCTGTCTCGAGGCCGGCGTCTTGCCTTGAGACCAACCAGTCCCCAATTGAAGATAGAACATATCAAGTTCAAGATCTAGAATAACCTCCAGTAAACAACAGCAGGTCCTTCTCCCATCAGCTCTGTACACACATCTAGCTTGAGAGATTCTCCCAGTCATCTCACATCTCTCCAGAAAAGATTCTTATGCGGATCCTTCTAAGCTTATTACAGTCTTTGTAAATAGCGAGTCCCGCCAAGCCTGGTTTATTGATACTTTGGCTTTCCACCATTGGTCAGTTCCCGTAAATTATGATATCCCTTTGGCTGAATATGTGCCACTGTTTTCATACAGCTTGGCTCTCCTCTAATCAAGAGCCAAGGTGTATTATGTCAATACCACATGGGCACAATAGAACAATTATGTCAATGAACCGATATTGGGCATGTGTTAAGTTTAACCTAATGCATATTTCCATTATGGCATATGAATTGGCACTACTACATGTAAATATGTATATGTAAATAATAGACACATAAGTAAATATATAATAATATAAAATATATATATATAAGATTTTTAAAATTATTACAAAAAGGAAAATATAATTTGCTATGAATAAACTAGAATTAAACAAAAAGGATACTCTGTCGTTGAAATGTTTAAAACACCAGCTATGATTGGTTTACCAAATTGATAACCTGGATTTCCACTTCGCAGCACACTCTCACTTGTAGATGAAGTGAGCTGAAACAAATTGCAGACTATTGCATTTTCAAATATGAAAATAAGAAAACTTAGTTGACTCTTTCCCATCTACAATCATTTCCAGTCACTTTGATACCTGGGTACATTGCCAAAGTCATTGTTTAAATATGTTCTGTCGGCACCCAACACATTAAAAATTGTATTGCTAATAATGTGAAAGATTAACTTCCCTTTGGTGTTTGTTGCAAGCAGATCAAAGTTATCTTTAACTTAAAAAATTTGAGGAGTTTTTGTGACAAAGTTAAAGTTGTCAAAATTTGTTCGCTTGTGCTTGTTTACTTGAATATTAAATATATCGGGGTTTTTTTTTTCATCAACTTTTGGTAAATGAATAATTGTCATGTTGGTGGAAAAATGAATTTTCATACATTGATGCGCATTTTAGATGAATTTTTGTCAATGGATGACACATACCAACTATTAAATTATTCTATTTTTCATAGTTACAACAAAAATATGTATAAATTAATTAATTTGAGTGCTGGGATAATGACATTATTGTTCCCAAGGAAGATTGTTATATTTGATTGGATAATAAAGAGAAGAACCATGATACTAAAAATCAAATTAATTTTGGTGAGCTCATGAACTTGCTTGATCATGTTCATTCTACTTTTTCTTTTCAAATTTGCATCAAAACTGACAGTAAGGTTAGAACACTTGAGCCTTTTTACTTGTGGTTCATCCAAAACTGTTTATTGCGCCTTTAAACTGCTAAATCTGTGTGTGATGGAGAGTTTTTTTTATTATTAAATTGCCATGTTAATAATAATGCAGGTTTGTAATCTGTGGTTCTTAATGCCATAGTGTCATTAAGAACACTATGGTGGCAATAAGGTAGTCATGAAAGGTTCATTTTCCTGGACACTATTTTTAAGATTATTTTGTAAAGGATGCACATTTTTAAAAAAACTTTCCTACCTCTTGGTATTTCTTTATTAATGTTTTCATTTAGGGTACATTTTTTGTTTAATAAAAAATTATTTGTGGATACTTTTGATAGTTGAAAAGCTTTGTGTCCTTGACATCTTTAACATATGCACTCTCTTTGTTAGCTTTATTTATATTTGATCTTCTAAGATTAAATGTTCATGAACAATTAAGAAATAAATTTGTGCATACACAAAGCATAAGAATAGAAAAGTGGTTGCTAATCAGCTTCATGGCATAGAGACCATAGATTCTTTCCTGATGGACATGCTTCAATCAACCAAGTTGTTACAATGAGTATTTGGCTCAGAAATTTAGGTAAGGTAACATTTCACATACAAATACAGCAGATTACTACTCTGAGATCAGATCACTCATCCTTTCAAAAACATGATATGCCATTTTACCGCCATTACAATTTTTATCAACAATCCTAGATTACGATATATATCTGAGACACGTTTTTACGATACGTTCATAAAACTTGACAAAGTTCTTCATAATTTGGAAAAATAATATTTTCATAGAATCTTTGCTAGAGATCTTTGTATTTATCTATGTAGAGCTGCTGGAATCGGATGAGGCAATAGTTTGCCTGCTTAGGGGCAATTTATAGCATGGAATTCAAACACATAGTCTTCTTCTTCTACCTTTCAGCTCCCTGTGGAGCATAGGTCTTCAACAAACACTTTCCAAGCCATTCTGTTTCTTGCCATTCTTTTAAGATCGTTCCATGTCTTCCCCATCATCTTCATCCCTGCTTCTATCTGTCTTCTCCAAGAATTCTTTGGTTTTCCTCTTTGTCTTTTTCCCTGGAGATTCCAAAAAAGGGCCTGTTGTGTAATACTCTCAGTTGGCTTCCGCAGTGTGTCCTATCCATCGCCTTTGCTGTATCTCTTTATCCACTGGTATTTGACTGGTACATTTCAATAATTCTATGTTTGTGATTTTGTCCTGCCATTTCCTGCCATGTTTACAAAGGTTGGTTTGATGTTTCGCTGACAGCCAAAGAGAATTTCAGCCAGAAAAAAAAAAATTATTGCATTTATGGTCTAATTTACAAAAAAAGAAGTCCCACACTATTACAATATGTTATTATTTTTTATTAATTGTGCATGGTGTTTGAAAAAAAAAAATCTACCAGCAATAATTTGTCAAGGGTTACCGGCTGGAATAATTAGGAAGGCCTAAGGAGAGAAAAATGTGTACAGCAGTAAACTGTTGAATTTCAAGAATTTTTATTTTGAGAGTTATTTTTATGAAGGTATTATAATCTAGGGTTCAGACAAGAAATATCAAATATTTAATAATATAAAAATTATCAATACTGGAATGTGATGTCTGTGTTCATCCAGTGCTGGGAGCTGGTAATTGTTTTTTTTAAATTTAATTTTTTTTTTAGAAAGAAAGAAGGTCTGGCATAGTGCTGATCGCATTACTCAAATAAATGACGATGATCATGAAAACATGACATGAGCACTAACATCATATACACTATATGTTACATTAAAGGTATCATAGGTTCTCTCTGCTTCAGTGTTCGAACCTTGTGTTCATGGGAACTTGACTCCTTGTCTTGTTTCATGATGTAGAGGTAATGACTTCATCATGACTCATGATGAGCTACTTGTATGGTCAATACTCGTACATACGTGTGTCCTGATTTTTCCCCATAACCTGCACTGTGGCTAACATACTTCATCTTCAGCAGGTTGGATCTTGGTATTAATGAGGAGTTTTCCTTCCCATACAAGAGGCCTGGTTTGATCCTGATCAATGGCTTCCAAGTTCATAACAGCCTTAAATGGGTACCCAATTTTTTTTTCTGGGGAAAGTAAAGCGGCAACCGACCACATTACCCCAAAAATCATGTGCTGAAGGTCTGCAAAAATTATGGTCACTAACACCATTTTCCATATAGGCTACTTGGCATGACAGAGTACTTTACTTTTACTTTTCCTTCTCAAAGGGTGGATGCCGTCCAGGCCTATCCTATCCATGGTTTCTGTCTGGGTGTTCTTCCATAACATTTCCTTCATGTTCAATTCTAGAGAAGCATTTGACTGGACAGGAACAACAAGCATGAATGTATTACAAGCACTAACCATTGAGAATGTGGCAGAAAATTTATGTGTTACACTTGGAGAGTCCAGATCTTTAAAAACAAATCTGACATAGGCAGTGTCAATGCCTAGAGTACCATTAGTTACAAATCTATAGTGAACCTGGGAAAAGAATTAAAATGATTTGTTAACATAAAAGTACAGTTTAAGTGAGTAATATGAACATTCAATTTTATTAACTGAATGTGAACTTTCAATTTTATTAACTGAGTGTGAACATTCAATTTTATTAACTGAGTAATATAAAAAAAAGTATAACCTTTATAGTTAATGAATAAAAAAAAGTACACATTTATAAATGTAGTGACAGGAAAGTACAATATTAGCACTTTTGTTAATTAAATTAAAAAAATTACATTTTGAAATTTACAACAACAAAAAAACATGAATATAATAGAAGCAAAATAAAAACCATAACTAAAAGGAAGGCTGTGAATATGTATAACATCTTAGTGTGCTACTAAATATCAAGTTGATGACTAATTTCAGGGCCTTATATAAATCATATACCTCTGCAACAGCATTTGCACAGATTTTGGTGGCGTTGTTGTATGTTGAATTTATGGGTAAATGAAAGCTGCAGTCACCAGTCACCCCATTCTTAATGCACTGAAGAGGACTCTTTGGCTCAAGCATAATTCCAGCAGTAAAACTATTGTTATACAGACTTCCGATATCTGTGAGATTTACTGAACCTAAACCAGAAAGTAAAATATAACTTGAAATGTAAAATAAGTTGATAACAAAAATGGTAAGCAACAGCTTGTAGGGAAAATGGTGTTAATGATCACATGTTCCCATTATCACTGGCATATTTATGGATGATGCTGTCATTCTCATGCCAGAGAAAATCTTCTGTGATAGTTTTCAGAGATCTATAAATTGTATTCTTATTGTATGTAAATTATAAATTGTTATCTTTATTCAAATGTGGAAATATTAACATGTTTCACAGGGTATCATCAACTGCCATGCCTGCTGATATTGTTCATTATGACTCTCCTCAAGTCTCTATTTCTACAGAAGTCTGTCATTTTCGTAAGCCATCTAACATTTTTTTCTCTGTTTCTCTATATTACTTCTTCCTTGATTTTTCTCAAGTTGTCATAGTTTGTTCTATTTGTTCCCTTCTCATAACATGACCAAAAAAAGGTTCTTTCCCCAATTCTGCTTTATTTTTGCCTTGGTGTATACCTAACGTGTCTATTAACATATTTCTGAGTGTATCTATCTACCACTATAGTAAGGTGCTTCTAAATCATTAAAAAACAATCTATTATCATGATTCTAAGTAACATCAGATACTTTACTCTGTATTCCTCAGTGCATGTCAGGCACTTTATTGATATATTTCATTCATCAATATATTGATTTATTTTGGAATAATCACCTGTGCACCAAGATTAGGGCTGCATGGTAATTGACCATTTTAAAATTAATTTGCCACCACACTTTGGCAGGAGCTGTGACATGAGTGGAGCGAATATGGGGAATTTCCAACTGCAGTGATACTGATTCCATTAACAAAACAAAACATTGATATATTTGTAATTAAACCTTACATTTTATAAACATTTTGTTAAATGTATACTTAACTAATCATCATGAATTTAAATACCCTCAAGTACAAAATTCCATTCTATATAACATACATTTCAATACAGAAAAGACAATATGCTGCCTTGCAGGAAGATTGGGGACAATCAAAGGCTAAGGAAAGCAAACCTGAATAAAATGCTGGCAGAAATCGGATGCACTGGGCCACTGGCGCAGAACACAGTGAAATGTTTTAACAAGTAATCAATCAGACTGGATCTAACAGACTCTAATTATGCCAGAGAGTAGTCATTCAATGGATACCATCACACTGTAATATACACGGGAACGAATGTGCAGACAAATTAGCTAAAGAGGGAGGGAGATTACCATAAGAGAACCATCCGCTCAGTTATGATGAAGCCAAATCCATCCTCAAGGGTCAGTTCCATGAAAAATGGAAACGAGAACACCCAAAGCATAACGAGAGTGACGGATACCACCAACTATCAAGGAGGGATCAAGCCATCATACTTCACCTATGCACTGGCCACAATAGAATGAGAAATCACATGTTCACCAAATTCAAAATAGGTACAACCAGCCTATGCCACTGTACACTGGACAATATGACTACAAAACATGTTCTACAGGATTGCCCCCAGTACACAGACCTGAGAAGAGCAATGTGGTTCACGCCGACCTCCCTGGAAGAGAAACTATATGGGGCAGTCGATTCACTTAAACAGGCAGCTGCCTTCATAAGAGAGTCTGGAATCCTACTCTGATTTAGTCTTGATTGCAGGGAGAGAGAGACATTTCAATGAAGGAATGAATACACAGATTTTTTTTTGTATGTATTCACACACCAACTGAGACTTGTTTAAAAAAAAAAAAAAAAAGGCGGAGCCAATCCATTGAAGACTGAAAACAATTCATTAGTTTGTCTTAGTACAGTGCTAGTAGAGTTTAGTCACTTTACAGCACTGTTATACCAATGACATAGCATGCATGGTGTTGCTAATCATGGAATGTCATTACCATATTCAGAAATAGCAAATGTCACATCAATTTCAAATTATTTAAATTATTATAAAATGTTGATCCTACCAAGAATTGGATGCTGAGCAGTAGAACTTGAGTTGTAAGTTGCATTCAGTAGAAATGTATCCTGCAGATGGGAAGAATGGGATTGAGGGTATAGACAAACACCATAAATGAGTCTGTATGAAATATATTGCATAAAATATGCTTTATGAAATTTACACTACAATAAATATAAGCAATTATTAAACAAAAACATAAAATTTAAAGTTTTCTAAACTTTATAACAAATAACATGGTCATTGTAAAATCCTAGTGCAATTTTAAATTGTTATAAAACTTTGATGCTAAATATGACTGAATTAATCTATGAAAAGGATAAGTAAAAGTGCTTTTACCACTTTTAAAATATACTTAAAGCTGCTTCTTAATTTTTGAATGTGTCAAAAAAGCAGTTTAGTTTTTCTTCAACGTCATAAACCCTGAAATTAAAGAAGTAATTCTGAATTTGTTTTTCTATGATAGTTATAATTAATTACTTGAATGATGACGATAAAATAAACCCAGCAGATTTTTTAACTTTCTTAACATATGAATTCCATTATATTAATTAAAAGTCACATAAATTTTTAATTAAACAAGGACTTTAAAAATAGTGACCTTGCACATTATGATCTACATAATTATTCTACCAATGTAGAGTTTATGTTATTTTTCATTAGAATGTAAAGGGATCATTGCAGCTAAAAACAATAAGGAATTGTGAAAAAAATACTGCAATACATTGTAAGCAAATTAAAGAGTTAGATTTATTGCATCTTTTTCTTCACTTCCTCTTGTAGCCGTTCGGGTGTTGAGAGAGAAACAAAGTTCTGGTTCTCGCCCTTCTCAGACATCTGAACTCTGATGACTAGCTTCCTTTTAAGTTTAGCCAGAAGTGGCCATGTTTGGTACTGACAGTACAATGTGGTATACTCTGGATAAGATGTTTCTTACAATGATGGATATTGTTTTAAACTGAAAGACGAATATGATCAAAATTACTCCATCCATACGGAGCAATCAGTTTTTTCCATGATCTGATCTCAGGATAGGTATAACTGAGTGTCCAGTCTTTTCATAGACAGATAAAATAACGTATGCCCCATGTTCATGTCCAGTAGGTAAAATAATCCGTATCTCAATAATTGAAAATAGGAAAGACCAGGCTGTATGCTACTGTTTGGACTAAATTTCAAAAGAGAAGCAATATTTCATAGTAAACCCCTACACCCAACAATGTTTGCCAGATGTACTTTTGTGGTTGGGAAAGAAACCTGACTGGCAGTAAATCCACAGATTCCCAGAAATATAAGGTGTACTTATTTCACTGCTGTCATGCACTCTTCAGACCAACTGAGGCACACAGGGCAATGTGGCAGTGATAAAGAGAATATTAGTTGAATGACAAAAAAAACTATAACATTGGAGTCAACTACAGCCAATATATCAATAAACCAAACTTGGCAACACTCACTATATAAGAAGACTGATAAGACCAAGGGGTCTTATCTAAGTATAAGAGATGTTTATTATTGGATGTTGGACCTAGATCCTGTCTTAAATTCATTGATCTATCAATCACTACTGTCCTTAAACACTTAATGTGATGACAATGATGCAGTCTTGATTAGGTTCAAAAGTTTATTTACATAGCTCTCTTGTTACACTTCACAAACTGTCAAACTGGAAAACAGTTAAAACAAATAAAATAACTTTTCTGATGTAGGCCTAATAAATGTATTATTTACAAGTTAAAAAAAAAATTGGTCAAAGTTAAATTGTCAAAATTCTCTTTCACTCACAGAAATCAGGAACAGGAAATTATACTGTGATATTAATTAACAAATCTCTAATTTGACAATAAATATGAGAATTAATCACTTAATGTGTAAGACACATAAATATTATTATATAAGCACTAATCCCTGGTGAGAAAAATATTTAAATCTAAATGAAATATAAAAATCACAAAATTGAGTAAATGTGAAATTGTCAAACTTTCACTTTTACTGATAGAAATTATTACATACTTTCTATATGGTATGGGTTACTGGCATTTTGTATAGATTTTAAGGTTTTTTTTCATATGCCGTACTTTCAATTTATAAGGGAAAAAAGACCACTTTTGTGAAACTCCATATTTTCTTCTCAAAATCAATCTACACATAATATTTCTCTAAAGTAAAATTTACACAGAATTGCAAAAAATGATACTGCTTATATACGTGAATTGGCCAATGAAATCATACCAAAATATGTTTGAACTGACAAGCAGCTTCCAAGCATAATATTGGACTACTCTATACTGCACATATTTGCTGGCAATGTGATGACCTTTGGCCATTTACAGTAGGACTGCAGCCAAAATTAGTTTTTACTTTAACTTTTGGACAGCAAATATGGTCTAACATAACTAGAAGACTCAGTCTAAGGTTTAATGGAACAAGTAGGCACCCCCCCCCCCCGCCCCACCCACCAAGTCATTAATGGACCAGACAAATCCCACCTGAATGCTAGCTCTTTAAACCATCTACCTTAGTTTTATGCAGACGTGACATCAAATATGGAATCTTCTTCTTCTTCTACCTTTTTAGCTCCTATTCCAATTTTTTAAATACGGAATACCCTCACGCAAAGTCTGACAAAAATGTTTGTCTAGCCCACAGGAAAAATTGCACCGGAACTATATATTTTATATTACGATGCATTTAATTTCATAAAATTTAATCTTTCATTTTAACATTTTAAATCTAGATTTTTTTTTATTCAGCAGTAAATTTTAACAATTTCTGTGAGTAAAAGTGAAAGTCATAATTTTTTTGACCGCTTCAATTTTGTTAAACTTGTATCTGGAGAAGATCTATGTTTTGTATGTATGTATTCAGATGCAGCCCAAATGACATCATCGAAGAAGGAAAACACGACAGGGCAAGAATGGTGGCATTAAACTGTCGAAGTGTGAGAGGCTAGGCCTAAAGTATGTGCGCGTTACTTATTGGAATTGTGGGTCCATAAATCAACGACGGCGCATACTTGATAAGCTATTGTGCGGCGCCGATATAATGGTTTTGCAAGAAACTTTTCTTGGTGACAGTACAGTAAGTACTCCTGGCTTTCATTGTTTTTACAATAGACGACACCTTGGGCAGCCATCCTTTTGCGCAACAATATGGTGGCAGCTGAGGTTGATATGTCTGCGTGGAACAATGCAGAATTGCAGGTACATGCGGTTAGGGTGCAGACCCCAGTTCATTTCTTGATTGTTAATGTGTATGCATGTAATGGGAAGGTGAACACACAACAATGGCAGAATCTCTTCGAGATCGATGAAGAGAACGTCCTTTTCTGCAGAGACTTTAATGCTAGAGGAAACCAGTGGGGCAACGTCATAACCAACAAGCAGGGAGAAGACCTAGAGAATGCACTGAACACCAACCAACATAGAGTCGTCAGTCGCTGGACACTGAGGGAATTGCTGAGGAGGGGATCTGAGCACCTATGGACATGTTCGGAGTGCAATGATGATGACCCGCAAATAACTCAATCTATGTTTTGTGCTCAGAGCGCCAGTGTTCATAAGTGATATTCTTCTTCTTCTTCTACCTTTAGGCTCCCTGTGGTGCATAGGTCTTCAACAAACACTTTCCAAGCTGTACTATTTCTTGCCATTCTTTTAAGATCATTCCATGTCTTCCCCATCATCTTCATCTCTGCTTCCATCTGTCTTCTCCAAGAATTCCTTGGTCTTTCTCTTTGTCTTTTCCCCTGGGGATTCCAAAAAAAGGGCCTGTTGTGTAATACTCTCAGTTAGCTTTGCAGTGTGTGTCCTTCCCAGCGCCTTTGTCTTCGCTGTATCTCTTTATCCACTGGTATTTGACTGGTACATTTCCATAATTCTATGTTAGTGATTTTGTCGTGCCATTTCCATCCTTTTATTCTGCGCAATCATCCAGTAATGAAAGTCTGTATCTTCATGATTATCATTTTTGTTGTTCTCCATGTTTCACAGCCATATAATAAGACTGACTTAACATTGGAGTTGAAAATTGACTTAACATTGGAGATGAAAATTTTAATGTTAGTATTTAACCTAATTTCTTTGGACTTCCATATGTTTCCCAGTGCAACAAATGCTCCTCTTGCTTTTGATATCCCTATTTTGGTATCATTTTCTGTTCCTCCCTCTATATTACTGCCCAGATATATATATAAATGAGAGGCATGTCAGATAAGCGTGCACCAACAATTAGATGCCACATACACTATCTACAGACACATTTATTTTCCTTTCTCACAAAATGAGTAGACTACTGTTCTTCTTCTTCTGTGATCATGGTTCGTTCAAACTAGGATTTCAGACTCTCTTATGAAGGCAGCTGTCTATTTAAGTGATTCAGGTGTACCACAAAGTTTCTCTTCCAAGGAGGTGGGTTTGGACCACATTGATCTCTTCAGGTGTGTGTATTGGGGTCAATCCTGTAGGATGTGTTTTGTTGTCACATCATCTAGAGTACAGAAGCATATATGGACTCCTGTTCAAATTTCATTGTAATATCTTCTTTAATGTTAGAATTATTGAGGAAATGCCAGATTCACTAGCCAGTGAGACACCCTGTATTAATATTTATCTAGATTATGCCAGATGCACAAAATACTATTCCAGATGGACAAAATACTACTCCAGATGCACAAGAAACTACATCAGATACACAAAATACTACTCCAGATGCACAAGATACTACCTCAGACGCACAAGATACTACCTCAGATGCACAAAATACTACTCCAGATGCACAAGAAACTACCTCAGATACACAAAATACTACTCCAGATGCACAAGATACTACCTCAGATACACAAAATACTACTCCAGATGCACAAGATACTACGTCAGATGCACAATATACTACTCCAGATGCACAAGATACTACCTCAGATGCACAAGGTACTACCTCAGATGCACAAGATACTACCCCAGATACACAATATACTACTCCAGATGCACAAGATACTACCTCAGATGCACAAGGTACTACCTCAGATGCACAAGATACTACCTCAGATACACAATATACTACTCCAGATGCACAAGATACTACCTCAGATGCACAAAATACTACTCCAGATGCACAAGATACTAGTCTTGACTCTGAGAGGTTATGAGTTCAAATCTCAGCTGCACCAGATGGGATTTTTATTTGTGATTTCTCTCTGTAAAACCATGGGCAACCACCCCTTGTCTCAGCAGCAAGGCCCAGCTTGAAATTTCAATTACTCATAGACGGAAAAATTATGAGTACCTCTGAAGACTGAGTTATATCCCTGTGCAGCGAGGGACTCCTGTGTACATGCCAGGGAAAAATGGATTAACACGCAAAATTTAGTTCCTAGTCTCATAGAACTTTGTCAAAAAATAAAATTCCAGAGTTAAATCAATCCTATTATATTGCCGTAAAACATGAAAAACAATAAAACTCACAGTCATGAATGTACATTCATTAATGGATGTTTGCATAAAATAAAATTACGGAAACAGCATGTCAAAAGCACTAATGCAGAATTATAGGAAAGTGCAAGGCAAACACCAGTGGAAAAAAGAGACATGATACAGGCGATGGCACTGGATAACGGGCACATTGGACTTCTGTTTCCAAGATGGTGGAACAAGTTCACGTTCTCTCAATCGCTGCAGAAGTTGCATTTGGGGTCTGATTAATTTCGGCTCTCCATTGCAATTTTCTGCGTTATATGTTCGGAATTGGAGTCAAAAACGATGTTCTAACATCATCAAGCACTATACATTTAAAAAAAATATGACGATCATCATTTTCAGGAGGACGTGAACTTCCGGTCAATATGATGGATAGGAGGCAGGAACCATTGAAGGCTATGTATGAAAGTGTTCCTTGTTGCAGTTTCCTCATATTCCAAGTCCGGCTTGTTGCAGGAGCTACTGAGTTAGGTGCTCTGTACACACTGTGAGCTGTGTTTCATCCGTTTTGATCATGTTTCGATATTCCAGTTGTTTACGATGAATGATGATATCGTATGGCAGGGAACTGTTGGCTGTGTTCACTTTCTGTGCGGTTTCGCCTTATGTCTTTTGGTGTGTGCTGAGACTGCTATGATGGGGACTACAGCTACCTTTCTTTGTTTGGGAGATGAATTAGTAATTCGGATGATTCCACTGACACAGGCGGTTGAGCAATTATAGATTTTAATTCATTTGCAGTGATACCGGGGCCTTCCATAACCAAAGAAACAAAGAACCAAAGGGGTGCATATTGCCAGAGCCAGCTTTATTATACAATAGGCCTTTTATTTTCAAAAAAAATTCCTAGGGGAACAGACAAGGAGAAGGGCAAAAATATACCTGGAGAAGACAGGTGGAAACAAGAAAAATATGGGAAAAACCTGGAATGATCTTAACCCTAGATTATGAGACCTACCCGTGAGTAATCTTTTTATGTGGCGTTTGTAAAAGTTATGATCACTAATTGTTACATTTGGAGTTAGGAAAATAGCATTTTCGTTTTAACTTTTGCTACACAGCTGTGTGTTTACACAAGGAAAGACACGTGAATCGTATGCAGTAATAATTTCTTGGCTTACGTTGAATTTATTTCCTGAAACCCTGGAGGTGTTACTTTGTCTATTCACATGTCGGCCGTCAGTTCAACCTATATATTTGGTTTCATCTTAGCGTCATTCACTGCTTATCATGTGTTACAAAGGTTTGTTTGACGCCTTGCTAACAGCTGAAGAAATTTTCCCTGTCATAAGGAAATTTTTTTGTAATTTCTTGAAAATTGGCCAAATTTATTTAAAAAAAACACACAAAAAAAGCGCCCCATTTTTACAACAGTTTTGTGCTTTTAAGAAACAAACATTGGTGCTTGATCCAACATCAAAGGAAACAAATCCATCACTCAGGGCTCACCAGAAGTAATAATTAGGAATGTATAGATTTTGGGATGATTAGATGTTTGCCCACTGCACACTGTCGAAATCCAAAAAATTGTATATTGAGGTCGTTTTTACATAGATCCTGTAATCCAGGGTTAAGTAAACAGCATCAAATAAGATGGCTAAGAAAGTGTTTATTAAAGACCTGTGTGCCACAGGGAGTTGAAAGGAAGAAGAAGAAAATACAGAGTATTGGATTGGACCTAAAGCGCATATACTGCTGGATCAATAACAAGAAGATTGTTTTTTAATTTATTTTAATGAACAACATACATGTAAATTCTAGCTTTCTGCTTGTACAAACACAAAAAAATGGTATAACATTCAAATGCATTAATGATTTAATAACATTATATGTTATAGCTTACTTTTATGATGCGAAAACCTTGATAAAATGTAGAGGCCTGAAGAGATGGATCTGAACATGTTTCATTATTAAGATCAGAGAATATTCTGGCACATGTACTTGACTTGTCCATCATATAGGCTGTAAATATACATTACAAATATTAGGCTCACAAGTTTCAAAAAAGAAACTGTTTATTCCAATGGCCAATTTTCCAAATTATCGTGAACTTAAGTGTTACTTTAGTTTAGTTGACAGGTCATTCTCATTGCATATAGGACAAGTCCATAAGTGCTCAAATCTTCTCTGAAGTATATCAATAAACATGTAGCAAACAATTACACCAGTGTCATGTTGGTTGACAAGTTTTCTTTGGATTCCTGCACAGCGCTCTCGTCTGGCAACTCCCACCTTGACATGATATTTGTAAAATATGTTCATGGCTGCAGATTCAAGGCTGTTTTTTTGCCATTTTTATTGTCCAGCGTCCTTGAGGGCATTCAGAATTTCACGCGATCCATTATCCTTCAGCACTCAACACCAATCAAACCGGCAAGTCTGTCAGCACATTCATTACTTTTGACACCAATGATGTGCTCTGGCATGAAAATGAAGCAGACACATTTAAGAATAAACCTTCCCAGAGATTCTAACCATTGTCATTGAGCACACCCAGTTGCAATTTTTCTGAGAATACTCATCACTGAGTCACTGAGGAAACACACATGTGTATAAGGCTGCATCTCAAGCCAAGCCAATGCTTTTGTAACTGCCATAATTTCCATGGTCAAACTACTTGTAGTCAATGCGCAAAGCACCGCTGTCTTCTTTCACAGTTCTACCACCAACATGAGCAGTGAGAGCCCACAAGCTTCATTCATACAGAATACCAGACCCATCTGTGTAAATAATAGTGTCCTTATTGGAAGAGTTTTTGAAAATCAAGGCCTGCACTTTTGCCTCAACAATCAATGAGTTTTGTTGTCTGCATTCTCTATCTAGTGTGATGAAGACAAGAAATGATGTACTGCACTCTGACGGCACTCACACCTATTCTTCCCTGGGTTCTACGTCCTCAATTGAACACACCAGCTGAACAATATGCATAGTCCGACCCATCCACTATTTTTCTCTTTTTTAACCTGCTGCCTTTTGTACCAATAAATTCACATAGTGGATGATGTGGGTCTCCACTGATTTAAAGGTAGGCACATGCTCAGCAAAGCTTCATTCTGTCTGCCATGGTGGGAAATCAAGGAGGTAAAATATCGTCCTAAAATCAGTATCTTTTGTGCACCAAGGATATGCATTGCTCATTTTGAATCCTTCTAATCATTCCATTGGCGTACTGTTAAGAGTCAGGATCACCAGAGCATACTCAATCACAGACAGTACCAGCCCATGGTACAAGAGAACATGATGACACTGCTCAATTTGTGCTGATGCCATGACCCTCATTGCAGCCACGGCCCTTCTGGCTTTCAAAACACTTGATCTACATGCTTGCTAAAAGCGAAGCTCCAATCAAACCACACTCCCAGGTATCACATCGCAAGAATTCTCCCCACAACCTCTGAACACATACCCATATTTGGTGTTTGACTTGTAGACTAATTATAATTTACTACATGGAGAGAGGTGGTACAGAAAGTTTACCTCAACTTTTTTCTTTGCTGTTCATTAATTCCTTTAACAGAGAGATCAATATTCAATCAGCAATTTAGATAAAGCCATGAAGCTTTGGTGGCTGAGTGTGCTTGCTGCTGATCAAAAGGATATGGTTCAAATCCACAATGTGACAAATTTGTTTTTGACCAACATGGCTTTGGGGCTCACCCAGCTTCTCAAAATTAATATCAAAGACTTTTCTGGGAAGTAAAGGTGGCCTGACATGATACAGAATATATCATCCAAAAAACAAGTTGTTAGTATGGACAAAAATAGTATACACACCATATTCTCAATATGCATATCAAAGCATAGAGGGAACCTTTTTCTTTTTACTTTTTCCTTCAGATAATCACCCAAAAATTATTTATGATTTCACAATTTAATCTAAAAACTTCACAAATTTCTAATTTAGCCATTTATGAGGACCTAGAAATCATAACAGTCTGGACTAACTATACATTTTCCAAGCACAGAAATTTTTTCTATCTAATGACCGTTCGAGCCGTAGCCGGCCCATAGGGCATAGACTAAGATACTCCTTCTCTTATCTAAATTTTTATTCTAGCAGTTTTCAATTCTTTTAAAGATATTTTATCAAATCTCGCCATTTGTCTCTGTTCTGTGCAAGCAGCTCTATCTCATTGAGGAAGCCGATTCCTGCTGCTCTTGCCTCTCTCATCAATGTTCTTCTCAGTGTCTCTCTGGGTCTTCCTCTTTTCCTCTTACCTGTTGTTTCCCACACGAGGGCTTGCTTTGCTATTCGGTTATTATCTCTTCTCATCACATGTCCAACATATGACCATCGTAGACATTTTTTTATAATTTGAAAATATAACATGGTTACCAGCAAACAGCACACCACGGCAGGCATCATCAATTAAGAGAAGAAAGAAAAGAAAAAAAAGATAATAGCCACATATCATACAGTGAATATGGTATTAGTGTCCACATTTTTATTTAGACTTCGGCACATTATTTTTTGAGTAATGTGGTCAATATTACACCCATACCACTTTTCTTTCCAAGAAAAATCTGGTACTGATTTAAGGCTGAATGAACCTGGAAGCAGTCGATCAGAATTGAACCCAAACTCTTGTCCTTAGTAGTCCAGTTCACTAACCACTGAGCTAATATGGCTCCCTAAGAGGAGGAGAAAGATCCCTCAAAAGATGTATTAACAGAATATAAGACTTCACACATTTTACAAGAAGCAAACCACAGAGCTATGTCAAGAATATTCCACTTTTAATGAACATAAAACTGAAAAGAACAGAACAGTTCATAATTTCCACACATAATACCAAGAAAAGTACTTAAATTACAATATGAAGAGAGAAAGCAGTAAAAATGGTTCACCTTCAATACAAGACATAAAAACTACTAAATAAAATATCTTTGAATCACGTCATAAAAATAATAGTTAATGTGAAATTACAGTATATTGTATACACACAGGATACCCTAAAAAAAAAAACCACTGACAAAATGCAAAACAAAATAAAATACTTACCCATTGGATTACTATCTGTGCATACAGGAGAAGATGACAAAGCTGAAGGTAAAGCTAGAAAACTGGTGGAACTATCAATGAATACCACATAAATTGGATCACCACTCTGTGGACAATAATAAGAGACATTAACACAATATCAACAGCTCAAAAGAATAATGGCTACACAGACAACTAACATGATACATAATGAAATGATGCTAAAAATATATGCTGGTAAAATGTTGGTTATTGATTAGTAAAACTGGCATCAATGAATGCCAGGCATACACACTCTCATCACACATGCTCTCTCTCTGCCTATAGGTAAAATGCATAGGAATTTACTCACAAAATGTTGTCTGGAAAAAAAGTAGGATCAATGGCAGGAAATGTTAAGCAATACAGAAAAAAATAAAATCTTGAATAAAGAATATGTCTCCATGAAAAAAATAATAGGACATGATGATAAGCTGAAATTCTTCATAGAAGGATAATTATGAGAAAACAGTTGTCTAAATTGCGTTTCTCAAACTACGGTCTCTGATGTCATCACAGGAGGTCCGTGAAGGCTTGAAGAAAAGTATGATATTTTGTAGATAAATGGAAAGAGAATGAATGACTAAAAGCACAAAAGAAAATAAATCCTGGGGGACCACTACTACAAAACATATTTAATAGGGATCCACGGTAAAGGAAAGTTTGAGAATCTCTGGTCTAAAACACAAGTTATAACACATGATATTGAAGATTAATGCTCTTTGTTTCTGAGATGTCTTTGAAGAATACTCATTATAACAAGAGACAAAATCAGGAATGAAATAATTAGAAGAAAAACAGGTTTGGCTCAAATTTTCTGGTCTGAGAGTTCTTGCTGATAGCACAATATAACATTCATAAAGTGTGGTTTGAAAAAAATATAAACTTCATACCTTGTAAAATGGACTGTACATTCCAGTGACTGAGCTGGTGACAGGAGGTGAAGACTGAAATGAAAACTTCCTATATTTGGCTGTATATTTTAAAATCTCTGTCTCAGTATTTACCAGGGATGGATTTGTGTAGTAATTCCGCTGTTCATCTGTTAATTCAATTTGAAGCTTCATAAATGAATTGAATGCACACACAATGTATACTGTTCTGCTGTACAAAATATCCAGCAATCTAATGATCTAGTGGCTAAATAAAAGTGAAACTGATTACAAAGGATAAAATTTAAAAAAAAACGAAGTCTGTGTCTGTCCATCCACATACATGGAAGTAGCTTCACTGCAGTTGGGGCCTCATATCTGCTGCACTATCAGTCCCAGCATATATCAAAGCATGTTCTGACTGATTATACATATCAGGTGCTCATAGTAAACACATTTTCATCTCCTGCTAAGCCCACAAGAACGATCAGATCCCTTTTTCATGCCTTATCTCATCATTCTCTCAATGTACACATCATTTTCCCAGCCAACTTCTAACTGAACAGCACAGAAGATACACACAAACTCTTAAAGATCTCTGAATGTTCTATCCACTTGTTACAGTCACTCAGCCTGTACCCTACAAGACATGAACAGAGAGTCTGGCACAATAACTTCTTTCATAGAAGGGACCCCAATCAAACTATCTGGAACAGGAGTAATTGTTTCAACCTTCATACCATGATGGATGTAGCTACTATTTAAGTTCTGCAATGCTCAGTTGTGATTTGACATCATGTTATAGCAAAAAATCCCCATTAAAATTTCAGGCCTTTTATCACAGACCCATCAGTATATACAACTATAATATTTGTCCATGATAAACATAACCGGCTAGCCAATTTTAAAACCTGGACTTCAATAGCATAATTATCAGCATACCTTTCCAAGAGTAATAATGCTGATAGTTTATCACTATATCTTAGCTGTGTGGTCATACTTCTCTTTTGGTTATGATATCAACTAAAGACACCAATAACACAGCAACCTGTCAAGCATGCTGTAGAAGTTGAATCAATAAGTGTAGTGGAGAAGGCATAACTTTGGCTACCCTATTCTGCAGAACAGACAAGGCAAACAAAAACTTTCAACAAATATATTTGATAGGTTTGCTGACCTATGCTCTGGAGGAGATTTATTATGATGCTAATCATTCTATTGCAAGGCTTATACTGATTTTTAAAATACCATTTTTTCCCAAAAATACATAAATGCAAATTAAACTTTATATGATGATTTAGTCTCTTCACAACTTAATACATTGCTATCATCACTTACTGAGTCTCAATAATCAATAAAAACTAAATATACCATTATCATAATAAATGCAAAAAAGTCCTCCTGAATCTCCTCCTGATCTTGTAGGTCCATTTTCAAGAAAGAAAACATCTTTATCAAAGCAGAGCTTGTCATCCAGTCTGGAGAAAGCAAAGAAACAACATTTTTTTCAATAAACAACTTTTGAGTTATGACTTTTTTTTACTATTGAAAGACTACAACATTTACTTAATGGTCAAATTGGCAAAAATGAATCCTACAAAAAAGATAATGTATATCTTTGCTACATAAACTGCCTATGATAACAAGAAAATAGAAAGACCATTGATACACAACATGACATATAGAAAAGTGGTTAGTGTCTATATTTTCTTTTAAGCCATCCACACAATTTTTGGGTAATATAGCCCACATTACAGCAGCATCACATCCCATCTTTCCTAGCAAAATCTGGCATCTGTTTAAGGCTGGGTAGATCTAGAACCATAGATCAGGATCAAATCTGTCCTGTTTATTCCTGTTCACTAACCACTGCTGTACTGTGGCTCCCAGTCCAAAACAAATTAATTTCAGCTCGCAATATATTTTTTTAAAACTATCTTTACGCATTATCCCATTTCCTGAGTCTCCAGAGTGCACTTATAGAACCAGATAATAAAGGCTGCTCGTTCAGTGCAGTTGTCCAGGGTTGTCTGGTCAGAGTTTTTATTTCACCTCCAAATGAAAAGACTTTTGATTATTCTGTGATTCGAATTTGCGTTCTCCTGGTCTGGAGCACAATAAGTTATCAATTCAGCCACCCGCTCTTCCAGATGAACTCAAATATATAATTAAGTAAAATTAAAGAGTATCTGACCCACCATGATATAGTTGTAAGGTGTTGGTGACAATATTTTGTCATGACCATTGACAGATTTATAGATGATGTAGTCAGGAACAGCTCAGATGACTTTTTGCTTTTCCTGAGAATATCACAGATCCACACTTTCAGCGAATGGGTGACGTCTGAAGCCATGATGGAGAGTAAAATGAAGCGTCCCACTATGTCATTAAATTTACAACTAAATTAATGATTAATTTCATGCTGTAAATTATTTATTATCACGTATGCTTTCTTAGTTTAAAAAAAAAAAAAAAAGTAAAGTACCTCCGTCACGCCAAGTGGCGTATAGGGAATATGGTGTTAGTGACCATAAATTTTACAGACCTTCGGCACATGATTTTTGGGGTAATGTGGTCGGTATTATGCCTGTGCCGCTTTACTTTCCCAGAAAAAAATCAGGTACCCATTAAAGATGCTTCGTCCACATGATGAAAAGAAATACGATATTCAGAAAGCAAGCCATCAAATAAGAAACAGCAGGAAAAAAAAAAAGGTTACTGCAACAGATACTAAGATGAATAGTGGTAAGAGGAACAAGGACAATAGGTATCTACTTCATGAGATTAAGAAGATCACAAAAGAATAGAAATTTATAGCAAATTCACTGTGAGCGCTTTGCGACATTTAACAGATGTTAGATGCTTCCAGTCGTAATGCTTTATCACCAGCTGTACAACTGAATAAGGCATGCATGGAGGTCAATCTTTAAACAGAATCTGCCAACATGACTTGGAAGATGCTATGACATGAGGTGGAGTGGATACGTGGGATGCCCTTAGTGTAATGAAATTAATTTCATGGATAGGATATTCCTATAGCTATAACACTTGAAGTTGGTTGCTTACACATAAGAATATTCTTGACATGGTACAAAGACAGCCTTATCTTGAGCTGTACAATCTGGATCACAGCAACAACCAACATCACATGCATTTCCAGTCAAATCACAGGGACACTTACTCACATCTGAAAAATAATAAAAATCAGAAAGAAATAATAAAACCTATGCTCTCTCTCTCTCTTTCTGCGATCAGGGCTCAATCAGAGTAGGATTCCAGACACTCACATGAAGTCAGCTGTCAGGTTAAGTGTGTTGATCGCCCCCACAAACAGAACATCACAATTAGAGTCTGCCAGATCCACTCTGATTGAACACCCGTTAAAAACCTATGCTGTAAACAGTCACGTCTATCCAGACAAATATTTTTACATTACTTCTATCAATAATCAAGGATGTTTGTCATCATCATCATCATGTACCATAGGCGATCATGTCCTTCCACAATCTTCTATCTACAGTGTATATTGTCAGTGCTGTTGTTGACTGTTTTCCATGCCATGACACCAAGCTATCTATTGGCATAATTATACTAGGCAATATAAGAAAGTAGTTTGCCATTCCTTTCCCTCTTGACAGTGACTGTACTAGTTGCAGATCGCAGCCAGTATAGTCTCTATACATGAGATCTTCTGTCTGATGTTTGAAGATATTTGTACTAAACATATTCTGTCCAACATCCACTACTTGTATTTTATTATTTCTTGTTCTCTTCATATTTTGTCCAACTTCAGCTCCTTGTTGTATTTTATTTCTTGTTCTCTTCATATTTTGTCCAACTTCAGCTCCTTATTGTATTTTATTATTTCTTTATCTCTTTTATCTTTATATCATTTTAGGGGGTCTGGTTGGTCTAGAGGCAAAGAGGTTGTGGGTTCAAATCCCGGCTTGGGATTTTTATTTATTATTTCTCTCTGTGGCAACCACCCATGGTCTCAGCAGCGAGGCCCGGCTTGAAACGTCAATTACTCATCGACGGAAAAAATATGAGTACCTCCAAAGTCGGAGTTATCTGCCTGTGTGGTGAGGGACTCCTGTGCACACGGCTGCCAGGGAAAAATGGATTAACATGCAAAATTCAGTTCCTAGTCTCTAGGAACTTCACCAGAGGCGAACGAAAAAAAAAATATATATCATTTTACATTTGTGTAATACAATTATTTATTATCTCGAGTGCTTCTAGCCAAAATGCTTGAAACTAGCATCATCCTGTTTTCAACCACCTGTCAACATCTAAAAGACCATATCTTTCTTACTACTATTCACCCTATGACTACTAAAGAATAACTAAAATCACCTTCATCATCTGCCCTAAGAAAGGATGTTAAGTGGGTGTAGATGCGTTGTCTTGACTTGCAGCTAGGCTGTTGATATTTCCATGTATGCTACAGTGTGATGGTCCACTGAATGACTACTCTCTGGAAGTTATTGCATAGTTGGTCCAGGGTAGTTCTCAAGTCATCTAGTTCATTGTTCTTGGGGGCTTTTTAGAGCTGATAATACTGACAGTCTAATCTAAGGTATGCTGATGATACAGTATTAATCGCTAAGATTGAAAATGAGTTACAAGGAATGTTGGACATTATAGTGAAAGAAAGCAAAAATAAAGAACTCAGCCTTAATAGCAAAAAGACAGAGGTAATGGTAACAACAAAGAAAAAGACATCACCTCAGTGCAAAATAAAGACAAGTGGAACAATATTAAAACAGGTAAATGAATTTAAATATTTGGGAACTTTGTTAACCTCAGACGGAAGATGTACAAAAGAGGTGAGATGCAGAATAGCTCAGGCAAAAGCAGCTTTCCAAAAAATGAGGAAGATACTATGCAATCCATTTTTGACAATAGAAATAAGAAAAAGAGTTCTTAAATGTTGCGTAGAGCCAGTCTTAACATATGGATGCGAATCAAAGACAATAGGACAAAAGACAAGAAAATCACTGGAGAAATGTGGTTTTACAGAAGAATGTTGAGAATACCATGGACAGCTAAGAAGAGTAATGAAGATGTTCTGAGAGAGGTCAAAGCAAAAAGAGAGCTAATTTCCAATATTAGGAAAAAACAATCATCATTTTTTGGCCATGTAATGAGAAGAGAACAACTTGAATATATTGTAACAACTGGAAAAATTGAGGGACGAAGAGATAGAGGGAAGCAAAGAAAAAAATAACAGACAGCTTAAGAGAATGGCTTGGCAGAAGGTCATCAACAGAAATGATAAATAGCTGCAGAGATCGAAAGTTGTGGAGAGACATGATCACCTACGCCAGTAGGCCCGGTACTTGATGATGATGATGAATAATGACAGTGCATCATTCAGAATCACCAATTTATTGTGCATGTTATTTTTGTGTTGAGTAGCCAGTGTTGCAGCATCTCTGATGGCCTCAGCTTCTGCTTTAAAGTAGTTTGAGAATTTTCCAGTAGCTATTGACTTGGTGATCTCGTCCTGATTATTCAGCATCAAGAACACACCTCCCCCTCCATTTCCGGTGGCATTTATAGCAGAGCCATCTGTGTATATGTGGGACCAATAGTCCTGTGGGTAGGTATCGTGTATGTGTTTTTCTGCTACGTATTTTCTTTCTGTGTCTGATTGGGTGCCTTTTTTCATGATTCCTGTTATATATTCATGAAGTTCTGGTATTTTATGTTTTCCATGAGGAGACATATCAGATGGGCCCAAGGGTTTCGATATAGTTTGGGAAAGTACTGGGTCTCCAATAGTTAGTTCATTAGCAATTGCAGCGAAGTTGCTCCTCTTTAGTCGTACAATTCCGGAACCAGATATTCTTTGGTGCATGGGGTGGCTAAGGAGCCTTCTATATTTCTCTACTTGTTGCAATACTTTAGTGGCCCGTCTGTCATCTAAGGGTTGTAAATCTGTTACTGTTTCTAGAGTCTTGATAGGTGTAGATTTCATAGCACCAGTGATGATACGGGCAGCTTGGTCCTGTGTTCTGTTAATTTTGCTAAGGTGTGATTTGGAAGCCAATAGCCCAGGCTGTGACTCCATACTCTAGAACTGGTCTGACTCTTCCTACGTATAGTCTTTTCAAAATATTGCTGTCTGCCCCCTAGTCCGTTCCTGCCAATTTCTTCATAACATTTGTTCATTTTCTGGCTTTTATCCTTGCTCTGTCTGTATCTGATTTTTCCAAGTCATTCTGCGATTCATGGTGACACCAAGATATGTTGGTTTGTGGTCAATAGGGAGTGTATGGTCTTTTATCTTCAAGTTTGCAGAGAGTGTTTTTCTTGATAGGCTGAAAATTGTATATGTAGTTTTTCTTTAGTTGATTGGTAAGAACCAGGTGTTCGTCCACTTTAGTCCACCTAGGGCATCTTGCATCCTGGGTCCAGCTACCGACATACTTTCCTCACGAGCCCATAATGCCAGAACATCTGCGTATATTGCTGAGTGTATTCTGGGTGGAATGTCCTTTACGATGCCATTCTATAACCGGTGACTGCGAGAATTTCCATTTGTTTTTTTAGACAATATTTTCTGCATAGTCAGTTAATTTTCTTCATTTTGCCACTAATTAAAGAATGGTCAGGTAAAATGGAAAGAATATTTAGAATCAGCATCCATTTTTTCATTAGTGTGGTAAATTTCAAGGTAATATCGTTGCTCCATTTTTTTTTTTGCTGCCAGCAATTAAAATATTAAATGACATCATCATTTGTTATTATTTGCCATTAATTAACTTACGTTGTAGCAGTCTTGTCCTCAAATATCAGGGGGTGTGGCCTGAATTTGACTCTAATAATCCTATTAGCAATTATCATTATGTGAAGCAAGGGTAAAGGTCTAGTTCATTGTCCCAA
Organism: Megaustenia siamemsis; assembly: GCA_032433765.1. NCBI lineage: Eukaryota > Metazoa > Mollusca > Gastropoda > Stylommatophora > Ariophantidae > Megaustenia > Megaustenia siamemsis. Next base: position 55,793,315 of record JAVIAB010000024.1, read on the forward strand.
TCTATTTCTGCTCAGAGTAACGTCCTCATGCACTTTATTTGATCACTCTCAAATCTGTCACCAGAAGACCTCTGGGTTAGGTTTAGGGTTTGGAATAGTCTATAACTAACCCTAAACCTTGTTGAAAAAAAAATTATTTAATTAAATGCACAAACACTTTAAACAGTTGATAACTCAAGCATGTTCGGTCAGTAAGGTGAGATCACTCTCGATTAGCAGAAATAATTTGGGACACTGAACTAGATCTTTACCAAAGTAAGTTTTTACATTTCATTACAACTGATTTGGCACAATCAAAACCAAAAAAAAAATTCCTGCATACATTTGTAAATATTTGAGGTACAGTTTGAGTTATGTTACAGATGAAAGCGGTATTTTTGGACTACTTTCGTCAAGGACTATCTTATCTAGCTATTATGTTTAATATTGGGGTGGGAGGGGGGATTACATTTATGTAAAAGTACCTGCCTTACTCAAACAAATATATAAGTTATGTTATAACTAACTACCTGTCCTACCTACCTGTTTTGGCAGGAATGGGTGTTGCAGGTATAGTAGGAGCTATTGTAGTTGTCGCTAATGTAGTTGTTATTGTAGTTGCGACAGTTGTTACATTAGCGGTTGTATTAGCAGCAGTTGTTGTATTAAGAGTTGTTGTATTAGCAGTTGTTGTAGCAGCAGTTGTTGTGGTAGTTTGAGACCACTGGAACAAGCTACTCAAGACATAAAATGCCAGACCTAGTTTAAACATGTTCGCAACCCTAGCCGCCATGATGTAAACTTTCCAGCTGCTATGCACAAGTCACCGTATATAACAGTGTTATTCGGTTAATTAAGGTAAAAAAGGAAAGCGTTACATTTAATTAAAGCGTGCCAGAGGGGTTAAGAATATGTAATAGTGAGCATGTCTATGTTTGAACTTTACTCATATAAGATATTCTTGCTCTTTTTTCCCCGTCCCAACGTCTGTTGCAATTCAATCAAGTCCTTCCCCTCATTGAAATTTTGCAGACATCTCCGTTCTGGGTTTTCTCGTATCCATGCCCCGCCTCCCAAACAAACAAAACAAGACAGCCAACTTGTTCGTTGCGATATATCCAAAATATTTTTATTAACCTAGTTTTATATGGTATTAAATTATTATAAAACTGATATGCTAGTTATATTATTTGGTTATGTATTAAAGTGTAATTTTCACATTGGATGAGGTTTTTTTGTTAACTTTTCAGTGCATTTCAGATAACAATAATATATATATATATATATGCACTCTATATGTCTTTCAGAATCCTTGAAAAGTTGTGTAAATCAAAACTCATCAGCACAAACACAAAACTTAGACTATTCCAATCAAATGTACTATCAGCCCTTACGTACATGTGTGAAAGCTGGAAAACAACAAGAAACACAGAAACAAAGTTGAACGCATTCGAAAATAAATGTCTAAGGAAAATACTTGGTATAGCGTGGAACAAATTCAAAACAAAAGAGGAAATTAGGGAAATCGCCAATCAACCACTAATATCTTCAGTAATAAAGAAAAGACGATGGTCATATGTTGGACATGTGATGAGAAGAGGTAATAACCGAATAGCAAAGCAAGCCCTCAGGTGGGAAACAACAGGTGAGAGGAAAAGAGGAAGACCCAGAGAGACACTGAGAAGAACATTGATGAAAGAGGCAAGAGCAGCAGGAATCGGCTCCTTCAATGAGATAGAGCTGCTTGCACAGAACAGAGACAAATTGCGAGATTTGATAATATATCTTTAAAAGAATTGAAAACTGCTAGAACAAAAATTCAGATAAGAGAAGGAGCATCTTGGTCTACGCCCTATGGGCCGGCTACGGCTCGAAAGGTCAATAGATAGATAGATAAATAAATAGAATGTAATTACAATTTTATTTAGCTGAGTGGCAATGTTACCTAGCGTTCGGCTTCTAGTGGCAAGGCGCAGTGCCAAGGAGTACGGGTTCCTGCTTCTGACCATATATTGTTCTTTCCTCTTTTTTTTTCAGTTGTTGTTTATTTGTCATCTATTTCTGAGTGCTGTAAAACATACCTCCTATGATTCGTTGGTTATAATTAACTTTCCCGCAAAGCAGCAGTTTTTTTTTTAAATAATTAAAGTGTGTCTCTGCTAGCAGTCTGACAGCATGTGTAAAGTTGTTCATCTTTTAAACCAATGATTCATAGCGGGGAATTTTCTCTTGAGCGAATCATAGGAGAAAGAGATGATTTACAGTCTCTTTTTTCTTGAGCCCGGGAAGGGTGTGGGGTTGTGCTACCGAGAAATATGAAAAAAGGGGGTGCAGATGCATTTTAAAAATAATTAGTTACATAAAGGATTTGTCACCACAATTATTGTTTACCCGTTTTAATACTGTGGTTAAATTGTAATGTCCCACTGGATTGTTTAGTTTAGTCGACGAGCATTATTCTCACTGCAAATCACAAACGGATAGGCAGAGATCATTGGCACAGACCTATACATCAACTCCACTAGCGCAGGATATTTAACATTTACTGTCCTAATGACAAATTGTTGAAGCTGGAGTCAATGGAAATAACACCATCACAGTGGCTGGTGGGAGCCGCATTAGCTCAGTGGTTAGTGAACTGGACAACTACGGACAATGGGTAGGATTCGATCCCAACCGACGGCTTCCGGGTTCACCCAGCCTTAAATGGGTACTGGATTTTTTTCTGGGAAAGTAAAGCAGCACGGGCGTAATACCGACCACATTACCCCAAAAAATCATGTGCTGAAGGTCTGTAAATTATAGGGTCACTAACACCATATTTCCCTATACGCCACTTGGCGTGACGGGGGTACTTTACTTTTTTTTTTTTACTACAGTGTCTGGTAGTAGAAGACTTTAACAGCCACTCTGAAAGATGGGGATATAAGGAATCCAATACTTGAGGTGAAGAAGAATAAAAAATAGACAACAACCTATTCCTCATAAACTTTAGAGAGGACTTCTCTTCCCCCCCCCCCCCCACCTTCTACTCAAGAAGATGGAAAACAACATCAACTCCCGACCTAGCATTTGCAACAAGAGACATTGTTATTATTGTTATTGGTTATAGAAGGCCTCGGTATCACTGCAAACGAATTAAAATCCATAATTGCTCAACCGCCCGTGCCAGTGGAATCATCCGAATTACTAACACATCTCCCAAACAAAGAAAGGTAACTGTAGTCCCCATCGTAGCAGTCTCAGCACACGCCAAAAGACATAAGGCGAAACCGCGCAGAAAGTGAACACAGCCAACTGTTCCCTATCATACGATATCATCATTCATCGTAAACAAGCGGGATATCGAAGCAGGATCAAAACGAATGAGACACACAGCTCACGGTGTGCACAGAGCACTTAACTCAGTAGCTCCTGCAACAAGCCGGACTTGGAATATGAGGAAACTGCAAGAAGGAACACTTTTCAGACATAGCCTTCAATGGTTCCTGCCACCATATACCATGGGAGTTCACGTCCTCCCGAAAATGATGATCGTCATAGCACTTGATGATGTTAGGCCGTCATTTATGACTCCAATTCCAAACATATAGACACACAGTGGTGGTAAGTTATCATTTCCAATCCAACAGAAGCCACATGACCTGTAGTTAGTAAAACCACAGAGAGAATATGATTTTGTGACCTTCACTGATTCACTCTTAGATGTGAATGTGTAGTTTACACAAGAGGAGAAGTTTTCAACTACAGTGATCCCATTTAAGGCAATTCTGGGATAGCAAGGCAAGTCTCCTTTATAGCAGCAGAACTTGATGTTCTCCGCTCCCTTCTTGTAGCTGCCGCCACACGATTATGATGTCTCATTAACTTGGACATCATTCAAGAACAGTGCCATATTAACACTCCATAGATATGGCTCTGCTGATGAAATGCTTGGTGCAACAGTTGTATCAATCATACTGGAGGCCCCTGGTCTGTGGTCATTAATATCACAGACGGCACATGATGTTGTTATATTCAGTATTTCTTTCTGGGGTGTAAATATGTGGCACACACATGGAGAGTGGTTTGTGGTCACAGTAATCCCATTAAAGGCAATTCTAGGGTAGCATGGCATAGCTGTTTCAGAACAGCACAATCCTATGATGTTTTCTGTGTTCGCTATAAAGCTGCTGCTGCTTCACAATCCTGACCAATTATAGGTGTGGACATTATTCACTTGCAATGACAAAACTGCTTTGTTTACATCATAAACCTCTGGAAGCGAATCACTTATGGGACTAATAGTACAATTTATTCTTCCATAGGGGATATCTTCATTGAGTCCCCAAAAAAAAGGTATTTGGTTAAAAAGCACATATGCTTTTGAGTTAAACACACAATGAGCCCACTTCATAGATTCAAAATGATCCTTGCCATCCGTTTGCACAAGTTAGGTCCTTAGCTACCAACGTCTGAAACGAAGCCATCGAATTAACGACTTTATCTACAGCGAAGGTAAACGAACTGTGAACAAACATTTATGTTCAAACCCTTGAAAACATTTTCAAAAATCTGTCAACTCGCTGCAATAACATATATCGTGTTGTTCAATGTAAACATTGCTTAGTCCATAGCTCGAATATAAATAAGCTGTTATTTTGGTGCCAACACACCAACAAGAGACATATCCAATAGAATAGCCAGAATAGTACTGAACCAACTTGGCGACAGTGACCATAGATCAGTCAAACTTTCAGTGGATTTTGCTCACAAACAGGAGTTGCAAATACCACTTCCCCGCTGGAACTACAAGAGAGCAGACTTTACAACTCTTAGAAGACAGACGGAAAACTAAAGTAATGCAACAAGCAGAGAAATATAAAAGGTTCATTAGCCACCCCATGCACCAAAGAATAACTGGTTTCGGAAAAGTAAGACTAAAGAGGATCAACTTCGCTACAATCTCCAAAGAACTGGCAACTAGTGACCCAGTACTGTCCCAAACACTACCGAAACCCTTATGCCCATCTGATATGACTCCTCATGGGAAACACAAAATACCGGAACTTAAGGAGGACATAATAGGAATCATGAAAAAAGGCACACAAAAGACAAAGAGAGAAAACACATGGCAGAAAAACACACAAACAGCAACTACCCACAGGATTCCTGGTCACACATATACACAGATGGCTCCGCTACAAATGCCACCAGAAACGGAGGAGGAGGTGTGTTCTTGAGGCTGAAAAACCAGAATGAGATCACCAAGTCAATAGCTACTGGGAAATTCTCAAACAACTATAAAGCAGAAATTGAAGCCCTCAAAGATACTGCAATACTGGATATCCAACACAAAAATAACATGCACAAGAAATTGGTGATACTGACTGATAGCTCAGTCCTAACAGCTCTAAAAACCCCCAGGAACAGTGAGCACGATGACTTGAGAACAACCCTAGACCAACTATGCAATAACTTCCAGAGAGTGGTCATCCAGTGGATACCATCACACTGTAATATACACGGAAACGAACACGCAGACAAGTTAGCTAAAGAGGGAGAGAGATTACCACAAGAGAACCATCTGGTCAGCTACGATGAAGCCAAATCCATCATCAAAGGCCAATACCATGAAAAATGGAAACGAGAACACCCAAAGTATAACGAGAGAGGTACGGATACCTCCAACTATCAAGGAGGGATCAAGTCATCATACTTCACCTACCCACTGGCCACAACAGAATGAGAAATCACATGTTCAACAAACTTAAAATAGGTACTACCAGCCAATGCCACTGTACACTGGACAACATGACAACAAAACATTTTCTACAGGATTGCCCCCAGTACACAGACCTGAGAAGGACAACGTGGTCCACACCCACCTCCCTGGAAGATAAACTATACGGGGCAACCGAATCACTTATTTAAACGGACAGCTGACTTCATAAGAAAGTCCGGAATCCTACTCTGAATGAGCCATGATAGCAGAAGAAGAACATGTCCATAAACATGTGCTTATATCTTTTCTCGGGGACTGCTTGATCTCGAGGCCGGTCTTCGAGACAGAGAGGTTGTGAGTTCAAATTCCGGCTGCACCAGCTGGGATTTTAATTTGTGATTTCTATCTGCGGCGACCACCCTTGGTCTCAGCAGCGAGGCCCAACTTGAAACGCCAATTACTCATCGATGGGAACAAGAATTTGAGTACCTCTGAAGACGGAGTTATCTGCTTGTGCAGTTAGGGACCCCTGTGTACACGACACAACAAAGTGTTGCGTTGAATAAGTGTAGTTATTTATGCCGAATATATTGTAAGCTTTAGAGTTCATTGCAGCAGGAGGTCGACGTCTGGGAGTCATGACCCAGGCGGACCCACCACCCTTAGAGTGTGAAGAAGCTAAAAGGCCGAAACACTTGCTCAACGGATGCATCCTTCTGATGATCAGATTATCTCCTGCTGCGAAGCTCAGTATTATGTGGCCCTTTTCGTCTTGTCACGCCGTTTAGTGGATGCGATTGTGTATTTATTTATTTATTTTTTGAGGATTTATTTTTGTCGAAAAGCTTCTCTCGTGGCTGATTCTACCAAAGTTTGACAAACACGTCCACAGAATCAATTTTCTCTTCCATGTTTTGCAATAGCATAGCCTCAAATGATGTTATGTCATTTTTTTTAAAATATAGGCTCTCCGTGATGTGCGATCACTTGCCAGATGTTCCCAGTCATTTTCACAGATTGAAAAATCATTCAGAGATGATTTATAAATATCTCTATATCGTAGTTTAGGTCTTCCGATTTATCTTTTTCTGTGTATTATCTTACCGTATAGTAAAAGCTCCGTAAAGAGTTTCATATCACTGAGTGCTAAGAGCACGTTTTGTCAAGTGTTATTTCTACGCAAAAGTTTAAGTCTGCTACCTGCACTGCTGACCGTGCTCTTGAATGTAACTAACTTCTGTGAAAAAAAAAGCCACCGAAGAAGCTGGCAGTCAGCTTATTTAGAAAACTACCATAGCAACATTTTCTCACGATCCAGTGCCCATACCAACTGCTAATTTATCTGGACACACTTCGAGAGAAGCCAGCTATAAGCCGGTGCATAATTTTATTCATTCTTGGATAGGCAAATGCAAGTAGCTTGTTAAAGATAAAGATCGAGGTGGTGCTTTTTGTCGTGTTTGTTCTAGGTACTATTTGAATGACACAATCCATACTTCAGAAAACCAAAGATGACTTTATTAATGCGCTTTTGACTAATTATAAGAAAGTAACAGGAACTACTGGGAAATAAAAAAAAAATGATTCCACTGAATATCATAAAAATGCAATCGATAGTGAAAATCGCCGTATTTTGCATGAAAAGAGACATATTCACAATATCCTACATGGGCACTGTAAAGCTGTTAATGAAGAAAATAGGTATGGTATAAGTATTCTGATGAGGAGTTTATATTTCCTAATAAAAGAGACTGCCCTAATGAGATTGAGATGCTTGCACAGAACAGAGACAAATGGCGAGATTTGATAAAAGATCTTTGCAAAGACTGAGACTGCTAGAAATAAAATTTCGAAGCAGGGAAAGAGTATCTAAGCAAATGTCATATGGGCCGGTTACGGCTCAACAGGTTGATAGATATACAGAATTAAATAGCAGGTAGCTCACACAAGCAAATATGAACAGATTGCGAGATTGTATGTGGAGATTTTAACAGCCACTCACAGAGCTGGGGCTATGAACATATGGACAAGAGAGGTGAAGAGCTTGAAAATTGGCAGGATGACAATGGGCTTATACTATTAAACCAGGCAACAGATCCACCAACATTCTACTCCAGATCATGGCATACCACATCTACACCAGACCTTGCTTTCCATTCACCAGACCTGGATTGGAATATCACACGAATTGTTGGGAAACAACTTGGAGGCAGCGACCACCGACCAGTCTTTTTAGTGGTGCAAAATGAGGCCATCAGGGAGAGCAGCACTCTCTCCAGATGGAATTACAAAAAGGCAGACTGGAAAATGTATCAACACTACACCAGTTTACTGACTAAAGATATAAATACAGATAGAGACATCAACAAAATAGTTGATGAATTCAGTAGACTAATAATACAAGCTGCCAGTGAAACAATACCTAGAGGGGCACGGAAACACTACAAACCATACTGGAGTAGTGAACTAGAGGAACTGCACAATGACATGGAAACATCTCGAAAGCAAGCAGAAAATAACCCTTGCCAAGAACACCACAACAACTACCAGCATGCTAAAGCCAAATTTCAACGGGCTAAACTACAAGCCAGACGGAGAAGCTGGAAAGAGAAAACAGAGTCCTTGAATCTTGAACGAGACACAAGAAAAGTGTGGAAGCTTGTAAAACAGCTGAATGATGAGGGTACAGAAAGGAACACCAAAATTACACTGAAGAAGGATGGAAACATTCTAACAGGTAAACATGCAGCAAATTACTTTGCAGACTCCTTTGCAAATGACAATAATATTGAAATTAGCCTAGAAAAACGACAAGAGATCCGTTTAAAACAACAAAATGCAAGACAAGAAGAGACCACACATGAAGTCATGGAAACACCCATTACACAAAGAGAGCTAGAGCTGGCAATATCAAAATTAAAAATGAAAAAGTCACCAGGCAATGATGGAGTGTCCAATGAAATGATTAAGAACTTGGGAACTGCAGCTAAAGCAAAACTACTGCAGATCTACAATATTTGCTGGATCACAGGTAGAGTGCCACAGGCATGGAGAGAAGCAATTATGATACCATTACTAAAGCCAGGAAAAGATGGTTCAATGACATCCAGCTATAGACCAATCAGCCTTACAAGCTGTTTGTGTAAAACAATGGAACGTATAATCAATCTCAGACTGCAGTGGTACCTGGAAAGTGAAAATCTCCTTGTCCCACAACAAGCAGGCTTTAGACAGTGTTACTCTACCGAAGATCAAGCAACCTATCTTTCCCAGGAAATTGAAGATGCGTTTCAAGAAAAGAAACTGGTACTAGCAGCATGGATAGACCTAAAGAAAGCATTTGATAAGGTATGGAAGGAAGGGCTTTTGAAGAAACTGAGAAATTATGGAGTAAATGGCAGGATGTACAAATGGGTCAAAGCATACCTGCATAACAGGAGAGCCAGAGTGCAACTGGATGGTCTTAAGAGTAAGAAGGTCTTATTGCGCCAGGGCGTTCCACAAGGAGGGGTACTATCTCCAACACTTTTTCTGGTCTACATCAATGACCTAGTTACTGAACTACCACATGGCATCAAAGTGGCAATGTATGCAGATGACTTGGTAATGTGGTGCACAGAGGAGTATGCAACAGTGGCCTCCAAATTGCTACAAAGAGCTATGAATGCACTGAATTCATGGACAAATAGATGGAGTATCAGCATCAATACAGACAAATGCAGTACTACACTTTTCACACTCTCCCCAAAACAAAAAGCAGGAGCCATCTACATAAACAATGAGCCTGTGAAAGAAGACATACAAGCTACATATCTCGGAGTTACATTTGATAACAAACTATCTTGGAAACAGCAGATAAATAAAGCAACCCAAAAAGCAAGGAGAAAATTGGCTATTCTAAGAAAGTTGTGTGGAACCACATGGGGTGCGAGTGGGAAAATACTCAGTAAAGTTTACCAACAGAGTATACGCCCACATTTAGAATATGGATCATCCGCATGGTGCTCAGCATCAAACACCACATTGCAAGAACTGGATAAAGTACAAAACTAGGCACTTAGGGTCATCACAGGAGCAATGAAATCAACACCAATATTGGAGATGGAGAAATTGTGGAGGATACCAGCACTGAGAGAACGGAGAGACACAAAGGTGCTGATACAGGCAGAAAAATTTGTATGCATGCCGAGACATCCAATGAAGGACAGATTCCAAAATCTTGCATTGGGACGACTTAAGAGAAGCAGCTTTATCCACCAAGCCAAGCGTATTAGTAGACAAACACCAGACATGCCAAGAGTTGTTAAACCCCTTCTGCCCATACCAGAACAGACTCCCTGGACAGATGAATCAGGATTATCAGTTCAAATACGGACAGAAGTGAAAGGAATAGTTGACAAAGAGGAACAAAATAGTCTACAGCGAAAAACAATAGCTCTCAGTTTCCTGGATGAAGAATATCCACAAGACCTATGGATTCGTGTGTACACAGATGGATCAGCACAGAATGCAGTAAAGAATGGGGGAGCAGGTGCATATATAGAGTACCCAAATAACACTAGGGATATGGATAAAATAGCAACAGGGAAATATTGTCACAATTATGATGCAGAAATACAAGCAATAAAGTTGGCAATAGAAAAACTGCTGAACAGTAATCTTAGCCCACAGCCTGTAGTGTTTTTGACAGATGCAAGATCAGTACTCCAGGCACTACAATCCAGAAAATTACCACATCTGCAGACCTTATTGACTGAACTCTGCAAGCACCACAGGGTTGCCCTGCAGTGGATCCCGTCTCACTGTGGAATACCAGGAAATGAGAAAGCAGATCAGTTGGCAAAGGAAGGTTCAACAGGCACACAACTAGATACACCAGTTACATACCATCATAAGAAACAGATAATCAAATCAATCAGAGGACCACAAGCCCCAAATCAGGATGCCTTTCATAATATGAATAGATATGAACAAGTTATCATTATACGCCTAAGAACAGGACACAATCGACTCCATAGTCACATGTATACAAAATTCAAGATCGGCACATCAACTACTTGTACATGTGGACAGGCGCCCCAGACTGCTGAACACATACTTCAAGACTGCACTGAATATAGTAGACTGAGGAAAATCCATTGGCCCATAGATACAACACTACAGACAAAACTATATGGGCCACTGCAAGAATTACAAAAGACAGTAAAATTTATACAGGAAACGACATTGCAGATATAGACAATACTTCAGGCGAACGAAAGATAGATAGATAGATAGATTGCGAGAAATGTATGGTACCTTGTGTTGAAATGACTGGCTTCAGAAACAGAGTGAACGAGCTACATATATTGCAGTAAAGATACTGCTCGTGAAATGTTACATGGGAGAGCTACTTGATAATTGGTTTGCTTAGGTAGGTAAAAAGGGTAGACTATTTGTTTTAATGGCTGATGAATCCCAAACATTGTCAACAAATCTGAGCTGCTATATGTGTGAGATTTGTGACATTCTGTGGAAAGATCAGAGATAGATTTTTGTGCTTAATTCCACTTCAAAATACAGCAGCTGAAACCATCACAAATGCATTGAAATTGAAATAAATAAACGAGATGTGTCATTTGATAATCTTAATGATTGTGGATTTGATGGAGGGTCTAATTTTTCAGGCAGTATCTCCGGGGTCCACAAAAGGATGTCAGATAAATCAGGAATAACTATTCTCTACATATATTGTAGGGCTCATGTTTTGTTACTTGTTGTAACAAGTGCAGGAGATCAGTTCCCCTACGTGAAAATGTATTTTTTAAATGTAGCCAGAGACATATATAAACGGTTCCATCAGTCTACAAAACGAGAAATAGTTCTTAGGTACTGACATTAAACAAATGTTAGCAGATCATATGCTGAAAATTCCAGAGGCAACAGATGTGCGCTGGCTCAGTCATTATTATACCATTCACATCATTAAGAAATGTTATGGGTTAATCATGATGACTTGTGAACATTTCCATCAAGATTGGGCAGACCTAGCTTCCTTGGTTGGAGGATTACTTCTTGAAATGGGAAAAAAAAAACTACTTTCATGTTAACACTTTGCCTGTTGGTGAAGATACTGGGAGCTGTTTTTTTTTTTATCTAAGTAAATGCTTGCAGAAGAAGGAATGTCAGTTGGCAATTTTACCAAAGCTAATTTCAAGCACATCTTTACACTCAAAATAAAAATCTGCAGATGTACAGAAAGCAGAAAAACACGAACATTGTTATTATACTGAAAAATATATTAATTGAAAGATAAGGTGTCACTCATCCAAACATTAAAAACCTAATGACAAAACTTGTTTGCAGCCACATTTGCTAAATTCACAGATACTGTAATATCTGAGATGGACAAAAGGTTTAGTTAAGCAAGTCTTGGAGTTAATTTCAACATGTTCATTTTGTGGATCATTTCATCGAATTCAAAAGATAAAAGAGTCAGATGTTAACTCTCTGTGTCAGTGTTTGCACGACATAGATCAAGATCATTTGTAAGCATAAGTGAAGTCTTTTAAATATTTGATCTCAGATGTGAACGACAATGTATCATCATTCAAATATATTCTTCAATGAATTCAATTTGTTTTGACGAACTGAGAAATACTAGTATACAAATATTGACTGTACCAATATCAAAAGACACCGCCGAAAGATCCTTTAGTGCTGTTAACAGAATAATGACTCCACTAAGAAACCTGACTGGAAATAGTTCACTGGATCCCTGCATGAGGATTTCTATTGAAGGAGAAGAGACTCGAAGTGAAGAATTCTTATGCAAAAGTCCGGAGCGCTATGCCATTACAAAAATAAACAAAGGAGAGTACGTCTGCTTTAAATGAGGACCTAAACAATAGATATATACTGCAAGTAAGTGAGAGATATTATTGAAGACTTTAATTGAGGACCTAAACAATAGATATATACTGCAAGTAAGTGAGAGATATTATTGAAGACTTTAAATGAGGACCTAAACAATAGATATATACTGCAAGTAAGTGAGAGATATTATTGAAGACTTTAAATGAGGACCTAAACAATAGATATATACTGCAAGTAAGTGAGAGATATTATTGAAGACTTTAAATGAGGACCTAAACAATAGATATATACTGCAAGTAAGTGAGAAATATTGAAGACTTTAATTATCTTTCCTTTCAATGTTATCTCCATCTCCACCTCCACACCGGTTCGAAAAGCACATTCAATCCCAAGAGAAATGAAAGTTGACCAAACATTAAAGGAAAGGAAAGTTGATTAAACACAAGAAAATGGAAAAATTGATAAAATAAAGAGAAGGGAAAGTTTATCAAGCTCAAGAGAAATGGAAAATTGATCAAGCCAAAAGAAAGGTCAGTTGATCAACTCCAAGAGAGAGGAAAGTTGATCAAACCCAAGAAAAAGGAGAGTCCATAAACTCAAGAGAAAGGAATGCTGATTAACCTAAAAGAAAGGAAAGATGATGAAACACAAGAGAACGGGTAGTTAAATTTAAGAGGAAGGAAAGTTGATCAACCAAAGAGAGGGGAACATTTATCAAACCAGAGAGAGAGAGAGAGAGAGAGAGAGAGAGAGAGAGAGAGAGAGAGAGAGCTGATCAAAACCAGAACAAAGGAAAATTGATTAACCTTGTAGGAAGTATTTTTTCGTCTGGTAAAACAGCTTTCCAAAGATAAATCAGTCTTTACAGGCATCCGCTGCTTTACATTCAGATCAAAGAAAACTAAACGTTAAGCAACTAGTTCTGGAAAAAAAATCGTGCCGGAACGGGTGCAGTGCATGATAAGGTGCTAAGCCCAGTGTATCGATAGCCAGTATTAAACGAATGAAGCAAGAAACAGAAGAAAGAATAGAAGATAACCAGAAGACAGCCAACAAAGTAGTTTGCCGCTCAATCTTTTGTCCATATCAACACACACTTCACAGTTAACGCACATGTTTTTTTTGTAAATCAACAAAGCAGACAAGTTATATTTCGTTTTTTTTTTTTTTAAACTAATATTTTATTTCATTTTACAATTTTTTTTCTGTAGTTCTTTTTTATTTCACTGTTTCTTGAAAGCTTTTTTTTTTTAATGTTTTGTCTTGTATTCTTCTAAACGTCTTTGAGTGTTTTATTATTTATCTTTGTAATTATTATTATTTTGCTGCCGGAACACAGACATTATGAAGAACCAGTCACAGCGGAGTTCAGGAAATATTTCATTTGAATTTCTGTTAGGGGTATCAGCGTCCTCTCTTGTGTATAATTAAGCTTCAAGTTGTTCTTGTTCTAGTTAAACGGCAGCGCGATGTCATTTTGCAATCAGATGTAGAAACTTTGGACGTCTGTAGCAGTATTAACTTTAATATCGTAACTTGTAGAATGGAATTAAAAGCAGAAGTTGTTAAACGAATCAGTGTCTCCTTTGCCTTTTGGCAGCACTGCCGGTGCCCCTTTTTTGTTGTTCACCATGTCTGAATGCCGCTACTTCGCGGGCTACGATTGAAGACATTTTGTCAGCGGGTAAGTCATAGGGATGCTTAATAGAGTCCCGCAAGCGTGTTTTTGAGTACAACATATATACAGGCGTGTTGGTGAATCTTTCTAACTCTTTTTTGCAAAGGTCCGTCTCTTCCATACAGTCCACGTGAGCATAACTGGCAAAAGCTCGGTAATGTTTTTTAATGTTCATCGCGGCTGTGTTAATATTCTCAATAGCAGTAGCATCTTTACAACCATCCACCCCACTATGAAATAAAACCATAAGGACGGTTTTCTGTTTGACGTAGTTTTTAAAATTGCACATATTCAACGAGTACACATATCTGTTGAAAGGGTCTTTATCATCACATGGTATTTCACGAACTTTAACATCATCACAGAATGTAACGCTTCTAGTCTTTTTAGGAGCACAAGCTGATTGTTCTTCACATGAGTCGGGACAAGATGCTATTTAGCTTAGTAAAGTTGTTATTGAGATGCTGTCTGGCTTAGACGATACGGGTCTCGTTTACCAAGAAACTTGTCACTTGTATTGTTCTTATATTATTGTGTGACTTTAGTCAACGTTTCTGGAGTCTGGTCAAAACGATGTTGTGGTTGAACGAAGCGAAGGACGTTATAATGATAACTACATACACGTTTGTTATGTTCTATACGTTTAAACACATATACGTTTGTTATGTTCTATAAGTTTAAAGACCCAAACAAATAAATCGGGTATAGTTACTCAAGTTACTGCTTTGGTTTGAGGTTGTAGGTTTTTTTTTTGCAGTTTCCGGCAGCTTCGGAATTAAATGTTTTAAAGGAGAAACGGACGCTGATCCCAGTAAAGCCACAAGGGCTAATTAGCATAAAAAAGAAAAGACGTCATTAAAGATTAAAGAAACACATTTAAGTGTCGTGTAGTGCTGGTATGTATGTACGTTTTATGGCGGTGTGCACTCAAGGTACGCAAGGGGTGCATCATCATCATCATGTGCTATACCGGTTGGCGTAGGAGATCATGTCCTTCCACAATCAACAGCGTATCGTATCAATTCTGTTGTTGACTGTTTTCCAAGCCATGACACCAAGCTATCTATAGTCCGTTCAGATTCGTTTGCCGAGATGTTATGATTTATAATTCAAAAAGTTCTTGATGATTTCACATGATTTTTGGCATACGGTGTTAAAATGTCCATGTCACGAGAACATATGTGTTACTCGATGTCTAGCTATAACGGTTTTCTTAAAGCGGCGAATTCCTTTGATCTTTGCCCATTTAACTATTATTTTGACCCTAATCAAAATGTTTTACAGTAATCTAGTGCAACGATGACCCATAGGCGTGTCCATAAAATTTTACTTGGTGGCAAGTATACAAATTTTAAATTATATATAGAACTTTTGTTCGTAGAGTCAATTTGATATAGTTCCATGCTCTTGGTGTGAGTTTCCCAAATGTTGTCGCTGCCTTTCAAATACGTACATTTAGTTCCTCATCTAAGGAAAGTGTGGCTGTAATAGTGGATCCAAGATAGCTGAACTTCTGTACTGACTCAAGCAGGCTTCCATTCAAAGTAATGGTTGTTGGTTTGCTTATAACATATTTTTGATTGCTTGGGTGGTCTTGAACAATAAACTGTTTAACAAATCAACTAGGAAATTTTGCAAATCAAACTATTTATCTGTAGACTTAATCAGAGTAATGATCATTCAGAATCAGACGAGTCAAATAGGTCGATTACTGCTTTCGGCTGAACAAACAACAAACCATCCTTTTTCCAATATTCCTCTTCTTGTCGTAACACATGATCCTCACATTTTACCCAGTAGTCTTTATTTATATTTGATAGAGCCTGATTTGTAAGTGTCTCAACATCGCATAATTTGAAAGTTTTATTTGTATATGCTACGTGTCCTTTAACTTTTGCCCAAACTAGTTCTATAGGATTTAAGTGTGCATGATATGGAGGTAGTCTCAAACATCTATGGCCATGTTCTTGAATTAACTTGTCTATTTTAAATATCTTTGTACGTTGTGTCTGTTTTACAAGGCTAAGCAATTCGGGTTTCAAGTAGCTGTCGTTAACTTGTATGTGTTCTTTTATGAGCCACGTTTTGATTGCATCTTTTGTACTTGATGATGTTGGGGTTCTATCTTCTACGTTAACTACGTTATGGTATGAAGCATTGTCCATTATCAGACAAGAAGGTCGATCTAATATTGGAAGGATACTTTTCTCGATCCAGTCTTTAAATATGTGCCCATTCATTTCGGAGTGGTAGTCTCTATTGTCTATGGATTTTGAAATGAAAACGAGATGAGCATTCTGCAACTACCCATTATGTCTGCTACCTGCATGTGCAACTATCAAACGTTGCCCTTTACTGCTTGGTACTGATCTTTTAATACTTCCATCTGCTAACTGCCATTCCTTTTCATTTGTATGATGAGCGTTGATCCAAGTTTCATCTAAATAAACAATATCATAATCATTTTCGCGCATTTCCTTCACTTCACGTAAATACTTGCTTCTAAGAGCTACTAGATGTGGCTTCTCACAAATAATGTTTTTTCCACCAGCATACTTTCTAAAGGTGAAGCCTGCACTTCTTAATATTTTCCATAATGAAGTTTTTGATATTTCAATGTCGTTGTTAGTTTTCAGCCAAAGCTTCAACTTTCTAAGTGTCACTTCTTCGTTTATATCAAACATTCGACAGATTTCTCTTTTTACTAGGTCCTTATCAAAACTGTCTAACGTTTCTTTCCTTCCTTGCTTTCTTGCATTTGTTGGCAATAAATATCCGCTTCCTTTAACTATTCGATCAAATGAACGTTTACACAAACCTAAAATATGCATTGTTCTCTTCTCAGGGTTTGATAAAGAACAATAAAGATGTCCCTTTTTACGCTCTCTGCAGAAGTATTGATAAATCTTTATAGCAATGTTATGCTCAGTAAAATATTTTGCCTTTATATTCATTCTCACATAGACTTGCAGAAGATAATATGGATAGTGTCGCCTCCTTTCTGTAAATATTGAGATTTGCCTCTGAATTATGACTCGAACTCGAGTCTACGGCCGTGATTTTGACGTCACATAATTTCCGGTTTCGGCTAAAATGTCATTTTGTGCTAAACGGGAAATTTCATATGTAACATTTCTTTATAAAAATTTATAGTGGAAACATAACTATTTTAGGACGGTGTGCATTCAGCCGTGAAGGTCATGCCTATATGTTAAAGAATCAGCTGTGAGATGTAAGCATCTACATAATCCCGCCGGTGTTTATAATATCGATTAACTTTTTTTAAATATAGGTTAAATAAGGCATCTTTGAAACTGGATCACATTTCTTTGATAAAAAAATATTTGTATAGCGACATTAGTATTCTAAACCTAACTTCAAAAGATCAATGCAAATGAACAATAAGTTTTTGAAAAAAATAAATTAATGTCTAGGCAAACGAATCTGAACGGACTATAGTATCTACTACTTATATATCTGCGTTTGTGTGTATGTTGTTTGTTTGTTTCTGCTGAAGGCCTATTGAGTCAAAACGTCGTTCAAACTTGTGTAGTCCATCAGTATATGAAATAATTAGCACAAAAGTACCCATAAAACTGAAATACTAATTTGATATTACAACTAACAGCTGGGACAGAACGGTCTTGTAGAGTATAAATTAAATAATTCTCGTTTTCCCGTTCATGATCATTATTAACAGAGCGCCTAAGTCTGGCCCACACTGTCTATCTTTGGACTGCCAGTGATTCTAACTTACTTCAGATTATTTGACTTTTAGTTGTCAGGTAACGGATGGTGGTTGTTTTCTGTTTGACATTTGTTCCAATTGTGTTGTTTATTTATAAAAGCTAGAACTACTATAGGTCGTTTCAAAATATTTTGAAGGTGTTTAAAATTCCATATCTCTGCAACCAATTGATTGATAATGCTGAAATTTTGCATATGGTCTTGTGATTTTTTGGTCCCAAGAAGTACATTCATTTCCTCACCAACAAACGTATAGTTTTAAATATTCTTTATTTGAAATATACAAATTTAAGGCATTTTGGTCAAACCATATATTTGGAGGAATTACCGCTTCATATGAGTGAGCACCCACGGACTTGTCATCTTGAACGTAATGCGCGCCAATTTCCCTGTTTTAAGCACTAAAAAGCACATAAAACGCGTCATAGTTATAATTTTATATCCGGTGCATCCCATTTCCTGTCGTTTTGTTGTGATTTATGTGCAACGGCGTATCCTAATTATTGGGTAATTTCGTTAAATTTGTGATCTGTTAGTCAATGGGTATAAAAGTAAAGTTCCTTACATTGCAATCAGTGGCAATAAAGGTGTATAAATATTTTTGCATAGAAGCTAAGCGTGGAAAACTGTATCGAAGCATCTCAAAGCCAGAAAAGAGAACTATTCACGCATTGGGTTTAAGCAAACGCTTTTTCAAACAAGTGCTTAAAGCTAACGGAGTGTCCAGTTCAATCAAGACTAGGACGCTAGGAAGAAAGAAAGTAGTAGATAGTTTTGACAAGGAAGTGATTAGAAGAGCAATTTGTAAAATGTTCGATTCCAAAGAAACTGTGACTTTAAGAAAACTGAAAATTCGACTGAGAGCAGAAAATGACATTGTTGTGTCGAAAACAACATTATGGAGAACTGTTAGAAGCATCGGTTTTACGTTTAGAAAGTACGATAGTGGTAGAAATGTCATCTGCGAGAAGCCGCACTTAGTTTCTATGAGGAGTAAATATTTACGTGAAGTACGGGAAATGCGTAACCAAGGTTATGATATTGTATTTCTAGATGAATCTTGGATAAATTCTCACCACACAAGTGCAAAGGAATGGCAGTTATCAGATGGAAGTATTAAAAGATGTGTACCCACTGGAAAAGGACAGCGTATTATAATGGCACATGCAGGCAGCCGAAAAGAAGGGTTGGTGAAAAATGCAGAACTTATATTCACCTCTAATTATACTGACAACAGGGACTATCACACCGAGATGAATGGCCATATATTTAGAGAGTGGATTGAAAATACTCTTCTTCCAATTCTAGACAGACCATCCTGTCTGGTAATGGACAACGCGTCGTACCACAACGCTGTGGCAGAAGAAGACAAAATTCCTACATCTACCAGTACAAAAGATGTTATAAAGATTTGGCTAAGAAAGGAAGGAATTCCATTTAACGAGGGATTTTTGAAACCTGAATTACTGTCACTTGTTAAGAAATCGCAAAAGACCAAAGTATTCCAAATAGACAAAATCATTCAACAGCATGGTCATACGTGCTTGAGACTGCCCCCTTATCATCCACAATTAAACCCCATTGAACTCGTTTGGGCAAAAATTAAAGGGCAGGTGGCAGCTGAGAATACAAGTTTTAAACTATGCGATATAAAAGGACTGACATATGCTGCTCTATCACAGATTGACAAAGATTTTTGGTGCAAATGTGAAGATCATGTCTTAAAAGAAGAAAATGACTATTGGAAAAAAGATGGACTATCGTTCGTTCAGCCCAGATTAGTAATCAATATGTTAGACTCCTCTGATTCAGAATAAATGAATTAATAATGGACGTTTTTATATGTCCGCATGATCAATCTTTAGCTAAAGTTGATAACGTTTTGAAAATGTAAAGATTCTTGATATGTGTACTGCAGGCATGCAAAGAAACTAAATCACTTTCATATGTCTTGTTTACGTAAAATAATGAAAGTCACATGGAAAGACATAAAACGAACAATGTAGCTCTTTACAGTGAAGAGGATCCCGTGCTTACATCGGACTCTTTAGTCACATGCGTACCCATAAACAATAACTTTGCTTGATATGTCATGCTCGTTATCGCTCGCAACGGATAATTAATTTTTTAAAATGTATTCTTTGTTGTATATTGTTTAAATAGTTTTCATTAATGGAACTGTTTATACGCTGATTTGTTTTAGACCGTCTGTAAAGGCTATAACATTGACATTCTCATAGTATTTTAAAGAAAGTAAACAATAGAAAGTAAACAGTTGATAAACGCCTCCAACTTTCAAGTTGTGTAGAGACGCCTATGTCGAGAAGCTGATTTCCATTAATGTACGGTAAATTATTTTCTCCAGGAGCAAAAAGATCCGTAAATTCACTGAGATCAAAGGAAAGTGCTGCTTCATGATGAAGCATACTTCCTACATCATTAAATTTTGTGAAATCGGTGGGACCTTGGAAAAACAAGGCCAGATGCAAAAAATCAAGTTTGTAAGTGCAGGGAAAGAGGAGATATTTCATGTTAATCGTGAACATTTAGATTTGAAACGACCAATAGATCGGTATTTTTGTGTGTGAATTTTTATTGAGAATTTATTGTATTTAAATTATAAATAAATAAAAATAAATTGTATTGAAAATTATTACTTTTTTTTTATTCCATTGGCTGTTCAACTGTTCAGGGAGCCGCGATAGCTCAGTGGTTAGTGAACTGGACTACCACGGACAAGGGATGGGCTAGACAGTCATTTTGACAGTCGATCCCAACCGACAGCTTCCGGGTTCACCCAGCCTTAAATGGGTACCGGATTTTTTTTCTGGGAAAGTAAAGCAGCACGGGCGTAATACTGACCACATTACCCCAAAAATCATGTGCTGAAGGTCTGTAAAATATAGGGTCACTAACACCATATTTCCCTATACGCCACTTGGGCGTGACGGGGGTACTTTACTTTTTATTGTTCAACTGTTCACGATGGGAGTTTGCTGGGGAACACAATCAGGATTAAACTCGTCAGCGATGCAAAACAATAACATAATCGATGCTATTACCGCCCTTAGTTGAACGGGGAACGACCTAATGTTGCGACTGGTGTGTGGAGTGTTTCAACCGACGGCCTATCGAGTGTGCATACAGGCGTATTCATATGTATATCCAACAGTTACCTTTCCGTTGCATGAATTTGCTCCTGACATACGTATAATTGTCGGTCATATGCTGCATTGAATTACATGGGATACTAAGAAAAGCAATAACTCTTCCACCAGAAAGCAGGGTCCGATTTAGACATGGTGATGCCCTAATCGACTAAATTAAATGAAACATTGAGGCTCCAGTAAAAAAGAAAAAAATTATCACTGTGAGGTCTCTATCATACGTTGCACAATATAAACAAATTTGAGGCCCTTTCGAAGTCCGATACCCTAAGCTGTAGTTATTTAACTTAGGCTTAAATCCTACCTGGACAATAACCAGGTTGTTCTTGTGGTAAAATTCTGAGAGTTTTCACGTCTGTCATTTTTATGTCCTATGCTAAATGGCCCCGTAATTTTATTTGCTTCTTCTGCTATGCTAACTTTGGCATTGAAATCAAACACGATTATTAAAATGTCTCTTTTATCTAGTTTTTCTACAGTATCCTGCGGTGAGTTGTAAAATTCGTGGATTTGTTCATTTGCTGCTGTTGTGGGTCCACTTGTAAGGCTGATGTTTTTTTTTTCTTATTAGTCCGATTGTTAGCCCCCTGTCAATGACTGAGTAACCAATGAGAGTTGCTTATGCTTTTTGTCAGGATTAAACCTTCACCTCGTTGTCCGATCTTTTCCTTTCCTGAATATATAAATGTATTGCACGATTGAGCCTCAAAATGACTGTTTAGCCCATCTGTGCTCATAAATAAAAGCCAGAATTATCTACGTTGTATCTGTTCATTAAATGTTTTCTCTGATAAAGGCATTGTTTTCTTCAGGACATGTTACCTTCATGCGAGCATAGAGACCAAAATTTATAGAGTGCCTTCCTTGTCTGCTGCCACCTCCTTCGTGAACCGAGTCCATCGCTCTTTCTCAGCTTCAAATGTCAGTTGTCGGAAATTACTGGTGGCATTTTTCATGTCTCGCACAAGATCCGTCATTCGACGAGAGTTGCAAAAGTTCACTTTTCAGCAAGATTGCCATAGCCTCAGCGTGCGTCTTATCTCGAAACAGACCAACTCTAACTCATGTGTCCACAGCGGGGGTCTAAATGCCAGGACTCGTATTTCCCTAGGTCCCCATGATCATTGACGTAGTTGCCTCAACACAGATTATTCCGACCGATTATAGCTGAAATGATGCCTTATCCTTCTGGGTTTCCTCGGTGATCCCTTATGGATGCCAACACAGGGCATTTGATTGTTGCCCCTGTAGTTTAGTAGTCTATCCTAGTGGATGTTAAGTTCAGCATGGGTCTAAACCATGGCAAAGTCAATGTTTGAGTCCGAATCCGTTGTCCTGTTTGCGAGTTGCGGCATCAGCTCACAGTTCACCAGGGCTAGGTCTGTATCTGCATGGACATAATCTAAGGCTCTACAGTGGGCGTTGTCAGTGCGGTATTCCCAGTGCACATCCCAGCCATTAAAATAGCCACACAACAACCGTCACCTGGCAGTTCCTCTAAATCGAGCAAAAAACTCCAGCCGGCTGGAATAATTAGGAAGGCCTAAGGAGAGAAAAATGTGTACAGCAGCAAACTGTTGAATTTCAAGAATTTTTATTTTGAGAGTTATTTTTATGAAGGTATTATAATCTAGGGTTCAGACAAGAAATATCAAATATTTTATAATATAAAAATTATCAATACTGGAATGTGATGTCTGTGTTCATCCAGTGCTGGGAACTGGTAATTGTTTTTTTTTTATTTTTTTTTTTTTTTTTAGAAAGAAAGAAGGTCTGGCATAGTGCTGATCGCATTGAGTTATTGAGTTATTTGAATTTGCGGGTCATCATCATTGCACTCCGAACATGTCCATAGGTGCTCAGATCCCCTCCTCAGCAATTCCCTCAGTGTCCAGCGACTGACGACTCCAGTTCTATGTTGGTTGATAAGTCTTCTTACACGGCCACCAAGTTTCTCATTTCTGGCCGTGCCCATCTTAACTCCCATTTCCATCATCCGAAGAAGTGACGTTGATCTGTGTTTGTCGAAGTCCTGTGCTCTTCCAACATCTCGAAGGGCATTGATGATGTACGCCCGATCCATCGGTTGCCGTCCTCAACGACAGCGCAGCTAGCCAACCTGTCCGCTCTCTCATTTCCCCGTACTCCCGCATGTCCAGGGACATAGACAAAGGTGGCCTTACGTATTTTGGATTTCTGCAATGACTCTACCCATTGCATGCGTACATAGCCCGCCTCCACTTTTTTTATCAAGCTCATCGAATCACTCAGTATACATGCGTGGATGTAGTCTTGTGACTCTAACCATTTGAATGCCTTGGTCACTGCCATCACCTCCATTGTCATGCTACTCGTGGTCATGGCGTATGCACCACTGTCTTCCTTGGCTATTCTGCCTGCTGAGCGTGCTGTAAATGCCCATGCACTTCTTTCGTGTCGTCTTACAGATCCGTCTGTATAGATGACTGCATCTTTCTCATCGGTATTATCGCAGATGAGACAGTTGACCTCAGCATTAACCACGACCGGGTTCTGTTCCCTACTTTTCCTGTCGAGTGTGACAATACATGGGAGACGCACCAAGATGGCGCCCTGTTAACTGGCCTTTTCATAAGCCTCACAGATAAGTGCTGTTTTCCAGTGAAATTTCCTGTTTATTTGTTTGTTTTTATTTATTTTTTAAGAGATCATGTGATTGTACGCGCTTTCTATTTGATGTAATTCACTTTGCTTCTTTTGATTCATTGCATTTTGTTATAATTTCCTTATCTCATCATTTACCTTGCTGCACTATTGAACGCGTCAAAATGGCGGTTTGTTTACGCCAGTCTGTCGTCAAGGACGCGTAAGTCATTTAATTTGTAGAAAGCTCTCAGTGTTTCCACGTGCTGCTGAGCAAGTTACTGGAGTTGGCCAGTTTATAACGTGGAACGGGTTCTAGGCCGTGCGACTGAGCAAGTGCACGTGAGTCTAGGCCATCCAAAGCGGATCGCATTACTCAAATAAATGAGGATGATCATGAAAACATGACATGAGCACTAGCATCATATACACTATATGTTACATTAAAGGTATCATAGGTTCTCTCTGCTTCAGTGTTCGAGCCTTGTGTTCATGGGAACTTGACTCCTTGTCTTGTTTCATGATGTAGAGGTAATGACTTCATCATGACTCATGATGAGCTACTTGTATGGTCAATACTCGTACATACGTGTGTCCTGATTTTTCCCCATAACCTGCACTGTGGCTAACATACTTCATCTTCAGCAGGTTGGATCTTGGTATTAATGAGGAGTTTTCCTTCCCATACAAGAGGCCTGGTTTGATCCTGATCAACGGCTTCCAAGTTCATAACAGCCTTAAATGGGTACCCAATTTTTTTTTCTGGGGAAAGTAAAGCGGCAACCGACCACATTACCCCAAAAATCATGTGCTGAAGGTCTGCAAAAATTATGGTCACTAACACCATTTTCCATATAGGCTACTTGGCATGACAGAGTACTTTACTTTTACTTTTCCTTCTCAAAGGGTGGATGCCGTCCAGGCCTATCCTATCCATGGTTTCTGTCTGGGTGTTCTTCCATAACATTTCCTTCATGTTCAATTCTAGAGAAGCATTTGACTGGACAGGAACAACAAGCATGAATGTATTACAAGCACTAACCATTGAGAATGTGGCAGAAAATTTATGTGTTACACTTGGAGAGTCCAGATCTTTAAAAACAAATCTGACATAGGCAGTGTCAATGCCTAGAGTACCATTAGTTACAAATCTATAGTGAACCTGGGAAAAGAATTAAAATGATTTGTTAACATAAAAGTACAGTTTAAGTGAGTAATATGAACATTCAATTTTATTAACTGAATGTGAACTTTCAATTTTATTAACTGAGTGTGAACATTCAATTTTATTAACTGAGTAATATAAAAAAAAGTATAACCTTTATAGTTAATGAATAAAAAAAAGTACACATTTATAAATGTAGTGACAGGAAAGTACAATATTAGCACTTTTGTTAATCAAATGAAAAAAATTACATTTTAAAATTTACAACAACAAAAAAACATGAATATAATAGAAGCAAAATAAAAACCATAACTAAAAGAAAGGCTGTGAATATGTATAACATCTTAGTGTGCTACTAAATATAAAGTTGATGACTAATTTCAGGGCCTTATATAAATCATATACCTCTGCAACAGCATTTGCACAGATTTTGGTGGCGTTGTTGTATGTTGAATTTATGGGTAAATCAAAGCTGCAGTTACCAGTCACACCATTCTTAATGCACTGAAGAGGACTGTTTGGCTCAAGCATAATTCCAGCAGTAAAACTATTGTTATACAGACTTCCGATATCTGTGAGATTTACTGAACCTAAACCAGAAAGTAAAATATAACTTGAAATGTAAAATAAGTTGATAACAAAAATGGTAAGCAACAGCTTGTAGGGAAAATGGTGTTAATGATCACATGTTCCCATTATCACTGGCATATTTATGGATGATGCTGTCATTATCATGCCAGAGAAAATCTTCTGTGATAGTTTTCAGAGATCTATAAATTGTATTCTTATTGTATGTAAATTATAAATTGTTATCTTTATTCAAATGTGGAAATATTAACATGTTTCACAGGGTATCATCAACTGCCATGCCTGCTGATATTGTTCATTATGACTCTCCTCAAGTCTCTATTTCTACAGAAGTCTGTCATTTTCGTAAGCCATCTAACATTTTTTTCTCTGTTTCTCTATATTACTTCTTCCTTGATTTTTCTCAGGTTGTCATAGTTTGTTCCATTTGTTCCCTTCTCATAACATGACCAAAAAAAAGGTTCTTTCCCCAATTCTGCTTTATTTTTGCCTTGGTGTATACCTAACGTGTCTATTAACATATTTCTGAGTGTATCTATCTACCACTATAGTAAGGTGCTTCTAAATCATTAAAAAACAATCTATTATCATGATTCTAAGTAACATCAGATACTTTACTCTGTATTCCTCAGTGCATGTCAGGCACTTTATTGATATATTTCAATCATCAATATATTGATTTATTTTGGAATAATCACCTGTGCACCAAGATTAGGGCTGCATGGTAATCGACCATTTAAAATTAATTTGCCACCACACTTTGGCAGGAGCTGTGACATGAGTGGAGCGAATATGGGGAATTTCCAACTGCAGTGATACTGATTCCATGAACAAAACATGTATTTAGCAAATTTGCAAGATGAATTGAAACAACAGATACGACACTGTCAGCAGCATTATATAAACGACAATTGTTTTTATAGCATCAAAGTGGGTGAAAGTTCTGAATGTAGGTTAGATCACCAGAATTTTTGTTAGAGGAAGAACCTCATTTGTGTCATATTAAGGATCTAATTTGCGTCAACGTGAATTAGAAGCCTTGAAAAGTTGTGGAAATCAAAACTCATCAGCATAAACACAAAACTTAGACTATTCAAATCAAATGTACTATCTACCCTTACGTATGCATGTGAGAGCTGGAAAACAACAAGAGACATAGAAACAAAGTTGAACGCATTCGAAAATAAATGTCTAAGGAAAATATTTGGTGTAGTGTGGAATGAATTCAAAACAAATGAAGAAATTAGAGAAATCGCCAATCAACCACTAATATCTTCAGTAATAAAGAAAAGACGATGGTCATATGTTGGACATGTGATGAGGAGAGATAATAACCGAATAGCAAAGCCAGCCCTCATGTGGGAAACAACAGGTAAGAGAAAAAGAGGAAGACCCAGAGAGACACTGAGAAGAACATTGATGAGAGAGGCAAGAGCAGCAGGAATTGGCTCCCTCAATGAGAGTTGCTTGCACAGAACAGAGACAAATGGCGAGATTTGATAAAATATCTTTAGTAGGATTGAAAACTGCTAGAATAAAAATTTAGATAAGAGAAAGAGTATCTGGGTCTATACCCTATGGGCCGGCTACGGCTTGAAAGGTCAATATATAGATATCTAAAATTAGGTCATTTCAGCTAAAAGTGTGCCCTGAACTGGATCAGTACAATATTCAGCCACAAGTTATCATGTTTTATCATTAATAACAACTCCTTTGCTGAGGTTGAGAGCTCACCCAGAACAAAGATATATGGTGAGACACATGCAGGTCCTGTGCAAAGTCTAACACTATATTGCAAAATCATCTGACATGAAGAAGCTAGAATTTCTGCCCTACGTGTTGTCTATAGCTTGAAAGGACAATATATCAATGAATATACAATCTAGACCCAACATTCTGTAATAACCATTAGCTTTTCTCATCTCTCCACATATCTCTCAGTCTCCCCCCTGGCCTTATCATAGTTTTCTTATACAGTAAGTTTTGCCAAGTTTGGCTTTTGATATATTTGCTATTCTCCATTGGCTAGTCCCTGTATTTATGGTATCAGATTTGCTGAGCATGTGCTTTTTCTGAATAGTTTATCTCTCATCTAATCCTCAGTTAAGATGCATAATATCAATATCATGTGGGTGCATTGGTCATGTGACACCTGGTTATGATAGAACAATTGCATCAATTGGTCAACGAAATTCATGTGCCAATGTTGCTTATGATGTTTTGAACATTTCTCCCATGAATTTATATAGGACAACTCACTAGCTACTAAAGCCAGAATTCATTAAATAGTTTTACCACTAAACATTCTCTCCTCCAGAATATACCATACATTTCCAACTATCCTGAGTGAATTCACAGGTACTGTACACGAATACTCACAAATAACAACCGTATAGTGTAGACTACCTCAGCTAAATGATAGAGATTCACAGAGAGGCGTGTCAGATAAACGTGTCACAACAATTAGATGTCACACACACTATCTACAGACACATTTATTTTTATTTCTCACACAACAAATAAACTACTGTTCTTCTGTGATCAAGGTTCGTTCAGACCAGGATTCCAAAATCTTATGAAGACTGCTGTCTATTTTAGGGATTCAGGTGCACTATAGTGTTTTTCTTCCAGGGTGGTGGGCATGGGCCACATTTACCTTAGGTCAGTGTGCTGGGGTCAATCCTGTAGGATGTTTTATTGTCACATCCTCTAGAGTACAGAAGCATATATGGACTCCTGTTCAAATTTCATTGCAACATCTTCATTAGTGTTAGAATTATTGAAGAAATGTCAAGTTCACTAGCGAGTGAGACATCGAGTATTAATATATGAATCTAAATTATGCCAGATACACAAAATACTGCTCCAGATGCACAAAATACTGCTCCAGATGCACAAAATACTGCTCCAGATGCACAAAATACTACTTCAGATGCATAAAATACTCCAGATATACAAAATACTACTTCAGATGCACAAAATACTGCTTCAGATGCACAAAATACTGCTTCAGATGCACAAAATGCTGCCCAAGTTGCACAAAATACTACTCCAGTTGTCCAAAATACTACTTCAGATGCACCAAATGCTACTCCAGTTGCACAAAATACTACTCCAGTTGCACAAAATACTACTTCAGATGCACAAAATACTATTTCCAATGCACAAAATACTATTTCCGACGCACAAAATACTGCTTCAGATGCACAAAATACTGCTTCAGATGCACAAAATACGACTCCAGTTGCACAAAAAACTACTTCAGAAGCACAAAATACTACTTCAGATGCACAAAATACTGCTTCAGATGCACAAAATACGACTCCAGTTGCACAAAAAACTACTTCAGTTGCACAAAATACTGCTCCAGTTGCACAAAATACTACTTCAGATATACAAAATACTACTCCAGTTGCACAAAATGCTGCTTCAGATGCACAAAATACTACTTCAGGTGCACAAAATACTACTTCAGATGCACAAAATACTGCTCCAGTTGCCCAAAATACTACTTCAGATATACAAAATACTGCTCCAGATGCATAAAATACTACTTCAGGTGCACAAAATACTGCTCCAGTTGCACAAAATATAGGGTGTCTCTTTGATGACTGTGCATTTTTTGTTTTTGAAATAATTACGCACCTAAATTTTATCTATGTATGACGTAATAGTTCAAGCACCATTTACGTGTTCATTTAAACATCATTGCTACATGATAGATCTGGCTTACAATGGTGTTAACGATTGAAGAAAGAGTATTTATAGTGGAGCATGTGTTCCGTAACGGCGGCAAGTATTCGAATGGGGTTGTTGAACAATTTGTGAATAGATTTCCTGATACACCAGTGCCTCATCGAAATACTGTGAGTAATTTAATAATCAAATTTCAAAACACCGGTAGTGTACATGATGTTAGCCGTCCTGGTAGACCATCTGTTCTTGAAGTAACATCTCTCAACATCCAGGACAGCATTCTAATGAGTCCTGGCAAATCAATAAGAAAGCTGGCTCAACAAGTACACAAATCAAGCAGTACTGTTCATAGAGTTCTGAAAAAAAAATTAAAGTTACATCCGTACAAATTTTCCGTCGTTCCTCAATTAAAAGAATTAGATCACCATTCCAGAATTAATTATTGTATGTGGTTTGAGAATTTTCTAGCCCAAGAAGGTGAGGAAATCCTTGATTTCACTTTCTTCACAGATGAAGAATGGTTCCATTTGCCTGGGTACGTGAATAGGCAGAATGATCGTCTTTGGAGTGATGAAAATCCACATGCATTGCACCCAGTGCCTCTCCACGATCAGAAAGTCGGAGTGTGGTGCGCTATAAGTCGTATGCGGATAATAGGACCTATATTTTTTAATGAAACAATAAATGCAGAACGTTACCGTACTTTAATTCTGGAACCGTTCATAGCACACCTTACAGAACGGGAAATTATGGAATCCTGGTTTCAGCAGGATGGGGCAACAGCACACACAGCCACAACAACACTCAATTATTTAGAAAGCATATTTGCAAATCGCATTATTTCACGTGGAATCTGGCCTGCTCGTTCACCAGATCTACTAACACCCCCAGATTATTATCTGTGGGGGGCATTGAAGGGGAAAGTTTCTGAAAATAATCCGCAGACAATTAATGACCTAAAGACTGAAATAGTAGACAAGATTAAACAAATATCACCAGACATTATTCTAAAGGTTTTCGCAAATATGGATAGACGAATCACGACATGTCTTGAGGCCCGTGGTGGACATTTTCAACATATGCTTTAGGCACAACTTTATTGTGTTAATACCAACATTACCCATTATAAGCTTGCCGATAGCAGTCAAGTATATTTGAATAATACCATTCATTTTACAATTTGTGTGACGCATTAGTTAACCGCATTTCTGGTGACGTTTTTCTTCCGAGAGTAGAAATTCACTGCACTGTGACTTTAGAAACACCCTGTACTACTCCAGTTGCACAAAATACTGCTCCAGTTGCACAAAATACTACTCCAGTTGCACAAAATACTACTCCAGTTGCACAAAATACTACTCCAGATGCACAAAATACTACTCCAGATGCACAAAATACTACTCCAGTTGCACAAAATACTACTTCAGATGCACAAAATACTACTTCAGATGCACAAAATACTATTTCCAATGCACAAAATACTATTTCAATGCACAAAATACTGCTTCAGATGCACAAAATACTGCTTCAAATGCACAAAATACTATTCCAGTTGCACAAAATACTACTTCAGATGCACAAAATACTACTTAAGATGCACAAAATACTGCTTCAGATGCACAAAATACAACTGAAGATGCACAAAAAGCTACTACACAGAAACCACTGTCATTTGCAGAAATGTTGTACAATGATGATGTACATCAATTTGTACAGATCTTGTGCAGTAAAAAGCGTTGCATAAAATGTAGAGAAATCAAAAGAAATTTTTTTTTATCAAAATAACAATTTTCAATTCAAGAGTGGGGGACTGGTTGGTCTTGAGACAAAATGCTGGTATCGAGACAGAGAGGTTGTGAGTTCAAATCTCAGTTGCACCATTTGGGTTTTTTATTTGTGAGCAACCACCCCTGGTCTCAGAAGTGAGACCTGGCTTGAAACATCAATTATTCATCGACGGAAAAAATATGAGTACCTCCAAAGAAGACAGAGTGATCTGCCTATGCGGCAAGGGACAAAGTGCACACGGCTGCCAGGGAAAAATGGAATAAGATGCAAAATTCATTTCCTAGTCTCTAGGGACTTCGCCAGAAGCGAAAGCTGGTGAATGCCAAAAAAAAATAAATAAAAAGAAAGAAATAAAGAAAGAAAGAAAGAAAGAAAGAAAGAAAGAAAGAAAGAAAGAAAGAAAGAAAGAAAGAAAGAAAGAAAGAAAATTCCAGAGTAAAACCAATCCTATTATATTACCGTGAAATATGGAAAACAATAAAACTTACCACCATGAATGTATAGACTTTCATTAATTGATTCTTACACAAAATAAAATTACGGAAACAGCATTACAAAAGCACCTACACAGAATTATAGGAAAGTGCCAGGCAAACACCAGTGGAAAAAAGCGATGTGACACAGGTGATGACCCTGAATAATTGGTGCTATGGGAGTATTCCCATAGTCAGCTTTATTACACAGTAGGTCTTTTTTTTTTAAAGAATTTCTAGTGGAACAGACAAGGAGAAGGACAAAAATATACTTGGAGAAGATTGGTGAAAGGAGGGAAATATGGAAAAAACACAAAATGATCTTAATCCTAGATTATGGGACCTATCCGTGAGTCATATTTTTATGAGACGTTCGTAAAAATTAAGATTACTAATTGTTATATTTGAAGTTAGGAAAATAGCATTTCCTTTGAGTTCTTGCTACACAGCTGATGTTTACACAAGGAGAGACACATGAATTGTATGCGGTAATCATTTTCTAGTTTATGTTCAATTTATGGCTTGAAACCCTGGAGGTGTTACTTTGTCTGTTCACACATCGGCCGTCAGTCCATCCCATATATTCGGGGCTTCCTCTTAGCGTTGTGCACTGCCTATCCCAAGTTACAAAGGATTGTTTGATGTCTCGCTGACAGCCAAAGAGATTTATCCCTGTCATAAGATTTTTAAAAAAAACAGAGTTTCTTTAAAATTGGCCAAATTTATTTTTTTTTAAAAAAAAACAGCCCCATTTTTATGACAGTGTTGGTACTTTTATAAAACACACGCTGGTGTTTAATCCAACATCAAAGGAAACAAATCCAACACTCAGGGCTGATTGGAAGTAATAATTAGGAAGGTCTATGGAGAAGGAAAATGTTTGTCCACTGCAAAATGTCAAATTCCAAAAAAATTTATTTTGAGGTCGTCAATTTTACAAAGGTCCCGTAATTCAGGATTAGGTAAACAGCACCAAACAAATAAAATGGTTTAGAAAGTGTTTGTTGAAGACCTGTGCTTCACAGGGAGTTGAAAGGAAGAGGAAGAAGACACAGCATTTTGGATTAGACCTAAAGTGCACATACTGCTGGATCAATAACAAGAAGATTGTTTTTTAATTTATTTTAATGAACATGTGAATTCTAGCTTTCTCCGTACAAGCACAAAAAAAGGACAAATAATGGTATAACATTCAAATGCATTACTGATTTAATAATGTAATATTTTATAGCTTACTTTTATGATGCGAAAATCTTCATAAAATGGAGAGGCTTGAAGATATAAACTGGAACATGTTGTATTAAGATCAGAGAATATTCTGGCACATGTACTTGACTTGTCAGTCATATAAGCTGTAAATATGAATATACATTACAGATATTAGGCACAAAAGTTTCAAAAAAAGAAACTGTTTCTTCTAATGCCCAATTTTCTAAATTACCACAGACTAGTATTAGTTTAGTTTATTTGATAGGTCATCCTAATTGCACATAGGACAAGTCCATAAGTACTCAGATCTCCTCTGAAGTATACCCATCCACATGTAGCAACCAATGACAACAGTCATTGATGAGTCTTCTTTGGATTCCTTCATAGTGCTCTCGTCCAGAAACTCCCACCTTAACATGATATTCATGAAGTCTGTTCATGGCTGCAAATTCAAGGCCATTTTTTTTTTAATCCAGTATCCCTGAGGACAAACAGAATGTCATAGGGGTTGATTGCCCTTCCACTCTCAACATCAATCAAAGTGGCAAGTCGGTTAGCATGTTCATTACCTTTTACACCTGTGTGCCCTGGCATGAAAATGAAGCAGACATGTTTAAGAATAGAGTGGTCTCACTAACCATTGCCATCAAGCACAGCAGGCTGTGATCTTTCTGAGCATACTCATCACTGAGTCACTGAGGAAACACACATGTCTATAAGGCTGCATCTCAAGTCACACAATGCTTTTATAACTGCCATAATTTCCACGGTCAAACTACTTGTAGTCAATGCGAAAGCACCACTGTCTTCCTTCACAGTTCTACCACCAACATGAGCCGTGAAAGCCCACAAGCTTCATTCATACAGAATAACAGACCCATCTGTGTAAATAACAGTGTCCTTATCAGAAGAGTTCTTGAAAATCAAGGCCTGCACCTCTGTCTCAATGACCAATGGGTTTTGTTGTCTACATTCTCTATCTAGTGTGATGACAACAAGAAAGGACGTACTGCACTCTGACGGCACTCATACCCATTTTCCCTGGGTTCTGTATCCTCCATTGAACACACCTGCTGAACAATATGCATTACCTGTCCCTTTCAAGATTTTCCTCTTTTTAACCTGCTGCCTTTTGTACCTATAAATTCACATAAAGCTTCATTCTGTCTGTCATGGGAAAATCGAGGAGGTTATGCATCGTTCTACACTCACTATTTTTTGGGATCACCCAAGGATGATATGTATTGCTTCATTTTGAATCTTTATGATCGTTCTATTGGTGTACTGCTGAGAGTCAGGAACACCAGAGCATACTCAATCACAGATAGGACCAGCTCCTAGTATTGTATTTCATCGCAAGAATTCCTCCCAACAACCTCTGGACACAGATTCACATTTGGTTTTTGACTTGTTGACTTCATCATCATCATCGAGTGCCATCTCTGCAACGAAGGTTGGCTAGCATGGAGTGCCATTCTGCTCTGTCTCTTGCTTTGATGGTGCAGCTTGTCATAGGCTGGTTTATTCATCTTTTGATGTTACTCATCCATGTTAGTGTTGGTCTGCCTCTCTTACCTTGTATTTTCCCCTCCATGATTACTTATAGTAGGCTGTTGTGACTTTTAACAAGGCCCAAAAATCACATTTGTCTTGTTTGAATTGTGTTTAGTAGTTCTCTTTTCATTTTTAGTTGTTTTAAGACTCCATCTTGTTGACTTAAAAAAAAAAAAGTAAAGTACCCACGTCATGCCAAGTGGCGTATAGGTAATATGGTGTTAGTGACCATAAATTTTACAGATTTTCGGCACATAATTTTTGGGGTAATGTGGTCGGTATTACGCCCGTGCCGCTTTACTTTCCCAGAAAAAAATCTGGTACACATTACAGGCTGGGTGAACCGGAAGCCGTCGGTTGGGATCGAACCCTACCTCTAGTCCTTTGTAGTCCAGTTCACTAACCACTGAGCTATCGCAGCTCCCTCCCTGTTGACTTAAGTATTATAATTTACTACATGGAGAGAGATGATACAAAAAGTCTACCTAAACTTTTATCTTTGCTGTTCATTAACTCCTGGAACAGAGAGATCAATATTCAATCAGCAATTTAGATAAGGCCATAAAGCTTTGATGGCTGAGTGTGTTTGCTGATCAAAAGGATATGGATTCAATTCCACGATGCTCCAAATTTGTTTTTGACCAACAAGGCTTTGTGGCTCATCCGGCTTCTCAAAGTTGATAAAAAAGACTTTTCTGGAAAGTAAAAGTCACCTGACATAATACATCACCCAAAAAGCAAGTTGTTGTATGGACAAGGTAAAGGTAAAGTACGAGACTTGAACCGACGTCTTAGCACGCGAGTATATACCCATATGTGCTCGGCCGCCTATCCAGAAATGTTCGGATATTTCTGTATAGTGTAGCCTCAAGCATCGAAACTCAGATATGAAGCGACATTCCTCACCTTCCCAGGATAATATACCCTGGTACCCATTTCTGCCAATGGCTGGGTCGACCGTGGGGGTATTTTTTTTTTTATTCCAACCACGAGTACAACTCACACTGCTCCCAGCGGGAATTGAACACGGGTTGTCCGAACGTCGGTAGTCTAGTCGGGTGGTTTTCCCAACTAGGCTACCGAGGCCCCCAATGGCCATATTTGTATGGACAAATATGGTACTAATGCCATATTCCCAATATGCAATCAAAGCTTAGAGCTGAATTTTACTTTTTTTATTTTTTCCTTCAGATAATCACCCAATAATTATGTGATTTCACAATTTAATGTAAAAACTACAAAAATCTCTAATTTAAGCACTTATGAGGCCCTAGAAATCATAACAATCTGGACTAACTATACATTTTCCAAGCATATACATTTTTAATAGTTTGAAAATATAAGATGGCTACCAGCAAACAGCACACTACAACAAAGTATCATCAAACAAGAGGAGAAGAAAGAAATTAGCCCTGTCAAGCCACATAGCATATAGGGAATATGGTGTTAGTGTCAATATTTTTATTTAGACCTTCCGGCACATTATTTTTTGAGTAATGTGGTCAATATTATGCCCGTATCGGTTTTCTTTCCCAGAAAAATCTGTTACTGATTAAAGGCTGAGTGAATCTGCAAGTGTGTTTGGTGTTGTGGGAGCAGCTGACAAGTAGTGCCTGTAATGGTCCCCACTCCATGATGGCAGGCAGAGGATCTCATGTATAGAGACAAAATTAAATTAAATTACAACATGAAGATAGAAAGCAGTAAAATAAAATTCACTTTCAATACAAGACATAAAAACTACTAAATCAAATATCTATGAATCACATAATAAAAATAAAGGTTGATGTGGAATAACAGTATATTGTATACACACAGGACACCCTAAAAACAAAAAACGCTGACTACTAAAATGCTTACCCATTGGATTATTATCTGCACATACAGAAGATGACAAAGCCAAAGGTAAAGCTAGAATACTGGTGGAATTATTACTGAATACCACATAAATTGGATCACCACTCTGTGGACAATAATAAGAGGCAATTACACAGTATCAACACCTCAAAAGAATTAAGGGCTAAACAGACACTAACACTATACTGAAATGCTAAAAATATAGGCTGGTAAAATGTTGGTTATTGATTAGTAAAACTGGGATCAGTGAATTCCAGGCATAATCATACAAGCTCTCTCTCTTTTGTATAACTGCTTACAAAAATACTTTTGGAATTTTCTTAGAAAATGCTGTCTGGGAAAACAAGTAGGATCAATGGCAGGAAATTTTAAGCAATGCAGAAAAAAAATAAAATCTTGAATAAAGAATATGTCTTCATTTTTAAAAATAATAGGACATGATACACTGAAAAAATTCTTCATAGAAAGATGATTGTGAGAAGACATTAGTTGTCTAAATCAGCGTTTCTCAAACTGCGGTCCCTGGTGCCATCACAAAAGATCCATGAAGGCTTGAAGAATAGTAAGAAAATTTTGTAGCTAAATGGAAAGAGGGAATGAATGAATGAAAATACAAAAGAAAATAATACCTGGGGGTAAGCTACTACAAAATGTACTTAATGGGGGTCCATGGTAAAGGAAAGTTTGAGAACTGCTGGTCGAAATCACAAGTTATAAAACATGATATTGAATATTAATGTTGCATGTTTCTGAGATGTCTTTGAGGAATACTTAATGTAACAAGAGACAAAATCAGGAATGAAGATATTAGAAGAAAAAAATTGTATGGCTCAAAATTCCTGGTCTGAGAGATATTTTTGATAAGACAGTATAACATCCACAAAGTGTGATTTGAAAAAAAATATATAAACACATTCATACCTTGTAATATTGACTGTACATTCCAGTGACTGAGCTGGTGACAGGAGGTGAAGATTGAAATGAAAACTTCCTATATTTGGCTGTATATTTTAAAATCTCTGGCTCTGTATTTACCAGGGATGGATTTGTGTAGTAATTCCGCTGTTCATCTGTTAATTCAAATTGAAGATCAATAATTGAATTGAATGCCCATACAATATATACAATTCTACTGTGCAAAATATCCAGCAATGTAATGATCTAGTAGCTAAATAAAAGTGAAACTGATTACAAAGGATAAAATTAAAATTAAAAAAACAATATTCTGTGTCTGTCCATCCACATACATGGAAGTAGCTTCAATGCAGTTGGGGCCTCATATCTGCTGCACTATCAGTCCCAGCATAAATCAAAGCATGTTCTGACTGATTATACATATCAGGTGCTCATAGTAAACACATTTTCATCTTCTGCTAAGCACACAAGAACAACCAGATCCCTTTTTCATGCCTTATCTCATCATTCTCTGAATGTACACATCCTTTTCCCAGCCAAATTATAACTGAACAGCACAGAAGATGCACACAAACTCTTAAAGATATCTAAATGAATGCCACTTGTTACAGTCACTCAGCCTGTACCCTAGAAGACATGGACTGAGAGTCTGGCACAATAACTTCTTTCATAGAAGGGACCTCAATCAAACTATCTGGAACAGGAGTAATTGTTTCAACCTTCATACCATGATGGATGTAGCTACTATTTAAGTTCTGCAATGCTCAGTTGTGATTTGACATCATGTTATAGCAAAAATCCCCATTAAAATTTCAGGCCTTTTATCACAGACCCATCAGTATATACAACTATAATATTAATCCATGGTAAACATAACCCGTGTGTTACCGGGGCCTCATTATGAGGGAAATAAAGAATAGTGACACTGTGACCTTCCAGGTATGTCGTAAGAGGCGACTACGGAGGTTGATTGATTGCTTGACAAACTGTCATTGTAAAAAGTATTGTTATGGAAACAACCATAGATTTTTGAAGCAGTGATCTCTGCAATATGTGCCATTTTGGCAAGCAAGGTTTCTGTTTTTGAGATTGTGTTTCTGCCCTATGTGCAATAATTAAAAAAAAACATAACCAGCTGGCCAATTTTAAAACCTGGACTTCTGTAGCATAAACTCTGCATACCTTACCATGAGTAATAATGCTGATAGTTTATCACTATATCTTAGCTGTGTGGTCAATCTTCCATTTTGGTTATGATAGTAACTAAACACACCAATAACACAGCAACCTGTCAAGCATGCTGTAGAAGTTGAATCAATAAGTGTAGAGGAGAAGGCATAACTTTGGCTACCCTATTCTGCAGAACACACAAGCCAAACAAAAACTTTCAACAAATATATTTGATAGGTTTGCTGACCTTTGCTCTGGAGGAGATGTATTATGATGCTAATCATTCTATTGCAAGGCTTATACTGATTTTTAAAATACCATTTTTTGCTAAAAATACATAAATGCAAATTAAACTTTATATGATGATTTAGTCTCTTCACAACTTAATACATTGCTATCATCACTTACTGAGTCTTAATAATCAATAAAAACTAAATATACCATTATCATAATAAATGCAAAAAAGTCCTCCTGAATCTCCTCCTGATCTTGTAGGTCCATTTTCAAGAAAGAAAACATCTTTATCAAAGCAGAGCTTGTCATCCAGTCTGGAGAAAGCAAAGAAACAACATTTTTTTCAATAAACAACTTTTCAGTTATGACTTTTTTTTACTATTGAAAGACTACAACATTTACTTAATGGTCAAATTGGCAAAAATGAATCCTACAAAAAAGATAATGTATATCTTTGCTACATAAACTGCCCATGATAACAAGAAAATAGAAAGACCATTGATACACAACATGACATACAAAAAAGTGGTTAATGTCTATATTTTCTTTTAAGCCATCCACACAATTCTTGGGTAATATAGCCCATATTACAGCAGCATCACATCCCATCTTTCCTAGCAAAATCTGGCATCTGTTTAAGGCTGGGTAGATCTAGAACCATAGATCAGGATCAAATCTGTCCTGTTTATTCCTGTTCACTAACTACTGCTGTACTGTGGCTCCCAGTCCAAAACAAATTAATTTCAGCTCGCAATATATTTTTTTTAAACTATCTTTACGCATTATCCCATTTCCTGAGTCTCCAGAGTGCACTTATAGAACCAGATAATAAAGGCTGCTCATTCAGTGCAGTTGTCCAGGGTTGTCTGGTCAGAGTTTTTATTTCACCTCCAAA
Organism: Megaustenia siamemsis; assembly: GCA_032433765.1. NCBI lineage: Eukaryota > Metazoa > Mollusca > Gastropoda > Stylommatophora > Ariophantidae > Megaustenia > Megaustenia siamemsis. Next base: position 55,832,611 of record JAVIAB010000024.1, read on the forward strand.
TGAAAAGACTTTTGATTATTCTGTGATTCGAATTTGCGTTCTCCTGGTCTGGAGCACAATACGTTATCAATTCAGCCACCCTCTCTTCCAGATGAACTCAAATATATAATTAAGTTCGTTCGTTCGTTCGCTTTCGTCAGCTTTGACCTCTGACGAAGTCCCACCCACTCAATTTTGTGGGACTGAATTTTGCGTGTAAAGTCTGTTTTATCCCATTAAAGGATGCCCCTCGCCATGCAGGCAGATTTACTCCGACTTCAGAGGTACTAATTTTTAGGGAATTAGTAAAACCCAGGTGTCCTCGCCAGGGTACGAACCCCGGCTGTTGCCGTGGTAAGCCAACCGCCTATCGATTGCGCTAACCGGACACCCTATAATTAAGTAAAATTAAAGAGTATCTGACCCACCATGATATAGTTGTAAGGTGTTGGTGACAATATTTTGTCATGACCATTGACAGATTTATAGGTGATGTAGTCAGGAACAGCTCAGATGACTTTTTGCTTTTGAGAATATCACAGATCCACACTTTCAGTGGCTGAGTGACATCTGAAGCCATGATGGAGAGTAAAATGAAGCCTCCAACTATGTTATTAAATTTACAGCTAAATTAGTGATTAACTTTATATAAAAAAAAAAAAGTAAAGTGCTCCCGTCGCGCCAAGTGGCATATAGGGAATATGGTGTTAGTGACCATACATTTTACAGACCTTTGGCACATGATTTTTGGGGTAATGTGGTCGGTATTACGCCCATTGATGCTTTACTTTCCCAGAAAAAAATCCAGTACCCATTAAAGATGCTTCATCCCCGTGATGAAAAGAAATACGATATTCAGAAAGCAAGCCATTAAATAAGAAACAGCAGGGAAAAAAAAACAAAAGGTTACTGCAACAGATACTAAGATGAATACTGATAAGAGGAACAAGGACAATAGGCATCTACTTCATGAGACTAAGAAGAACACTAAAGAATAGAAACTTATAGCAAATTCACAGTGAGCGCTTTGCGACATTTAACAGATGTTAGATGCTTCCAGTCATAATACTTTATCACCAGCTGTACAACTGAATAAGGCATGCATGGAGGTCAATCTTTAAACAGAATTTGCCAACATGACTTGGAAGATGCTGTGACATAAGGTGGAGTGGATACGTGGGATGCCCTCAGTGTAATGAAACTAATTTCATGGATAGGATATTCCTATAGCTATAACACTTGAAGTTGGTTGCTTACACATAAGAATATTCTTGACATGGTACAAAGACAGCCTTATCTTGAGCTGTACAATCTGGATCACAGCAACAACCAACATCACATGCATTTCCAGTCAAATCACAGGGACACTTACTCACATCTGAAAAATAATAAAAATCAGAAAGAAATAATAAAACCTATGCTCTCTCTCTCTCTCTTTCTGTGATCAGGGCTCAATCAGAGTAGGACTCCAGACACTCACATGAAGTCAGCTGTCAGGTTAAGTGTGTTGATCGCCCCCACAGACAGAACATCACAATTAGAGTCTGCCAGATCCACTCTGATTGAACACCCGTTAAAAACCTATGCTGTAAACAGTCACGTCTATCCAGACAAATATTTTTACATTACTTCTATCAATAATCAAGGATGTTTGTCATCATCATCATCATGTACCATAGGCGATCATGTCCTTCCACAATCTTCTATCTACAGTGCATATTGTCAGTGCTGTTGTTGACTGTTTTCCATGCCATGACACCAAGCTATCTATTGGCATAATTATACTAGGCAATATAAGAAAGTAGTTTGCCATTCCTTTCCCTCTTGGCAGTGACTGTACTAGTTGCAGATCGCAGCCAGTATAGTCTCTATACATGAGATCTTCTGTCTGATGTTTGAAAATATTTGTACTAAACATATTCTGTCCAACTTCCACTACTTGTTGCATTTTATTATTTCTTGTTCTCTTCATATTTTGTCCAATTTCAGCTCCTTGTTGTATTTTATTATTTCTTTATCTCTTTTATCTTTATATCATTTTAGGGGGACTGGTTGGTCTCGAGGCAAAGAGGTTGTGGGTTCAAATCCCGGCTTAGGATTTTTATTTATTATTTCTCTCTGTGGCAACCACCCATGGTCTCAGCAGCGAGGTCCGGCTTGAAACGTCAATTACTCATCGACGGAAAAAATATGAGTACCTCCAAAGTCGGAGTTATCTGCCTGTGTGGTGAGGGACTCCTGTGCACATGGCTGCCAGGGAAAAATGGATTAACATGCAAAATTCAGTTCCTAGTCTCTAAGAACTTCACCAGAGGCGAACGAAAAAAAAAAATATATATATCATTTTACATTTGTGTAATACAATTATTTATTATCTCGAGTGCTTCTAGCCAAAATGCTTGAAACTAGCATCATCCTGTTTTCAACCACCTGTCAACATCTAAAAGACCATATCTTTCTTACTTACTACTATTCATCCTATGACTACTAAAGAATAACTAAAATCACCTTCATCATCTGCCCTAAGAAGATGTTAAGTGGGTGTAGATGCGTTGTCTTGACTTGCAGCTAGGCTGTTGATATTTCCATGTATGCTACAGTGTGATGGTCCACTGAATGACTACTCTCTGGGGGGTGTCCGGTTAGCGCAATCGATAGGCGGTTGGCTTACCACGGCAACAGCCGGGGTTCGTACCCTGGCGAGGACACCTGGGTTTTACTAATTCCCTAAAAATTAGTACCTCTGAAGTCGGAGTAAATCTGCCTGCATGGCGAGGGGCATCCTGCAATGGGATAAAACAGACTTTACACGCAAAATTCAGTCCCACAAAATTGAGTGGGTGGGACTTCGTCAGAGGTCAAAGCTGACGAAAGCGAACGAACGAACGAACTACTCTCTGGAAGTTATTGCATAGTTGGTCCAGGGTAGTTCTCAAGTCATCTAGTTCATTGTTCTTGGGGGCTTTTTAGAGCTGATAATACTGACAGTCTAATCTAAGGTATGCTGATGATACAGTATTAATCGCTAAGATTGAAAATGAGTTACAAGGAATGTTGGACATTATAGTGAAAGAAAGCAAAAATAAAGGACTCAGCCTTAATAGCAAAAAGACAGAGGTAATGGTAACAACAAAGAAAAAGACATCACCTCAGTACAAAATAAAGACAAGTGGAACAATATTAAAACAGGTAAATGAATTTAAATATTTGGGAACTTTGTTAACCTCAGACGGAAGATGTACAAAATAGGTGAGATGCAGAATAGCTCAGGCAAAAGCAGCTCTCCAAAAAATTAGGAAGATACTATGCAATCCATTTTTGACAATAGAAACAAGAAAAAGAGTTCTTAAATGTTGCGTAGAGCCAGTCTTAACATATGGATGCGAATCATGGACAATAGGACAAAAGACAAGAAAATCACTGGAGAAATGTGGTTTTACAGAAGAATGTTGAGAATACCATGGACAGCTAAGAAGAGTAATGAAGATGTTCTGAGAGAGGTCAAAGCAAAAAGAGAGCTAATTTCCAATATTAGGAAGAAACAATCATCATTTTTTGGCCATGTAATGAGAAGAGAACAACTTGAATATATTGTAACAACTGGAAAAATTGAGGGACGAAGAGATAGAGGGAAGCAAAGAAAAAAATAACAGACAGCTTAAGAGAATGGCTTGGCAGAAGGTCATCAACAGAAATGATAAATAGCTGCAGAGATCGAAAGTTGTGGAGAGACATGATCACCTACGCCAGTAGGCCTGGTACTTGATGATGATGATGAATAATGACAGTGCATCATTCAGAATCACCAATTTATTGTGCATGCTATTTTTGTGTTGAGTAGCCAGTGTTGCAGCATCTCTGATGGCCTCAGCTTCTGCTTTAAAGTAGTTTGAGAATTTTCCAGTAGCTATTGACTTGGTGATCTCATCCTGATTATTCAGCATCAAGAACACACCTCCCCCTCCATTTCCGGTGGCATTTATAGCAGAGCCATCTGTGTATATGTGGGACCAAGAGTCCTGTGGGTAGGTATCGTGTATGTGTTTTTCTGCTACGTATTTTCTTTCTGTGTCTGATTGGGTGCCTTTTTTCATGATTCCTGTTATATATTCATGAAGTTCTGGTATTTTATGTTTTCCATGAGGAGACATATCAGATGGGCCCAAGGGTTTCGATATAGTTTGGGAAAGTACTGGGTCTCCAATAGTTAGTTCATTAGCAATTGCAGCGAAGTTGCTCCTCTTTAGTCGTACAATTCCGGAACCAGATATTCTTTGGTGCATGGGGTGGCTAAGGAGCCTTCTATATTTCTCTACTTGTTGCAATACTTTAGTGACCCGTCTGTCATCTAAGGGTTGTAAACCTGTTACTGTTTCTAGAGTCTTGATAGGTGTAGATTTCATAGCACCAGTGATGATACGGGCAGCTTGGTCCTGTGTTCTGTTAATTTTGCTAAGGTGTGATTTGGAAGCCAATAGCCCAGGCTGTGACTCCATACTCTAGAACTGGTCTGACTCTTCCTACGTATAGTCTTTTCAAAATATTGCTGTCTGCCCCCTAGTCCGTTCCTGCCAATTTCTTCATAACATTTGTTCATTTTCTGGCTTTTATCCTTGCTCTGTCTATCTGATTTTTCCAAGTCATTCTGCGATTCATGGTGACACCAAGATATGTTGGTTTGTGGTCAATAGGGAGTGTATGGTCTTTTATCTTCAAGTTTGCAGAGAGTGTTTTTCTTGATAGGCTGAAAATTGTATATGTAGTTTTTCTTTCGTTGATTGGTAAGAACCAGGTAATCGTCCACTTTTCAAGTCCACCTAGGGCATCTTGCATCCTGGGTCCAGCTACCGACATACTTTCCTCGTGAGCCCATAATGCCAGAACATCTGCGTATATTGCTGAGTGTATTCTGGGTGGAATGTCCTTTACGATGCCATTCTATAACCGGTGACTGCGAGAATTTCCATTTGTTTTTTAGACAATATTTTCTGCATAGTCAGTTAATTTTCTTCATTTTGCCACTAATTAAAGAATGGTCAGGTAAAATGGAAAGAATATTTAGAATCAGCATCCATTTTTTCATTAGTGTGGTAAATTTCAAGGTAATATCGTTGCTCCATTTTTTTTTTTTTTTGCTGCCAGCAATTAAAATATTAAATGACATCATCATTTGTTATTATTTGCCATTAATTAACTTACGTTGTAGCAGTCTTGTCCTTAAATATCAGGGGGTGTGGCCTGAATTTGACTCTAATAATCCTATTAGCAATTATCATTATGTGAAGCAAGGGTAAAGGTCTAGTTCATTGTCCCAATCTATTTCTGCTCAGAGTAACGTCCTCATGCACTTTATTTGATCACTCTCAAATCTGTCACCAGAAGACCTCTGGGTTAGGTTTAGGGTTTGGAATAGTCTATAACTAACCCTAAACCTTGTTGAAAAAAAATTATTTAATTAAATGCACAAAAACTTTAAACAGTTGATAACTCAAGCATGTTCGGTCAGTAAGGTGAGATCACTCTCGATTAGCAGAAAGAATTTGGGACACTGAACTAGATCTTTACCAAAATAAGTTTTTACATTTCATTACAACTGATTTGGCACAATCAAAACCAAAAAAAAAATTCATGCATACATTTGTAAATATTTGAGGTACAGTTTGAGTTATAGTTATGTTACAGATGAAAGCGGTATTTTTGGACTACTTACTTTCGTCCGTCAAGGACTATCTAACTATTATGTTTAATATTGGGGTGGGAGGGGGGATTACATTTATGTAAAAGTACCTGCCTTACTCAAACAAATATATAAGTTATGTTATAACTAACTACCTGTCCTACCTACCTGTTTTGGCAGGAATGGGTGTTGCAGGTATAGTAGGAGCTATGCTATTGTAGTTGTCGCTAATGCTAATGTAGTTGTTATTGTAGTTGCGACAGTTGTTACATTAGCGGTTGTATTAGCAGCAGTTGTTGTATTAAGAGTTGTTGTATTAGCAGTTGTTGTAGCAGCAGTTGTTGTGGTAGTTTGAGACCACTGGAACAAGCTACTCAAGACATAAAATGCCAGACCTAGTTTAAACATATTCGCAACCCTAGCCGCCATGATGTAAACTTTCCAGCTGCTATGCACAAATCACCGTATATAACAGTGTAATTCATGCACATTCGGTTAATTAAGGTAAAAAAGGAAAGCGTTACATTTAATTAAAGCGTGTCAGAGGGGTTAAGAATATGTAATAGTGAGCATGTCTATGTTTGAACTTTACTCATATAAGATATTCTTGCCCTTTTTTCCCCGTCCCAACGCCTGTTGCAATTCAATCAAGTCATCCCCTCATTGAAATTTTGCAGACATCTCCGTTCTGGGTTTTCTCGTATCCATGCCCCGCCTCCCAAACAAACAAAACAAGACAGTAGGGAACAGGCAAATAATTGCAATGCTGCGGTAAAGCTGGTAGCAAGGAGCCAATGGTGGGGTGTACTAAACACTCCAAGGTATGGTGACAGCTTTACAAATAAAGAACACAACACAATACTGACGTTTCGGCCTGTGGCCTTCTTCAGAATACAGGGACAACGACAACAAGCGGTGAAGCACAAACAGCCAACTTGTTCGTTGCGATATATCCAAAATATTTTATTATCCTAGTTTTCTATGGTATTAAATTATTATAAAACTGATATGCTAGTTATATTATTTGGTTATGTATTCTATGTATTAAAGTGTAATCTTCACATTGGAAGAGGTTTTTTGTTAACTTTTCAGTGCATTTCAGATAACAATAATAATATATGTATGCACTCTATATGCCTTTCAGAAGCCTTGAAAAGTTGTGTAAATCAAAACGCATCAGCACAAACACAAAACTTAGACTATTCCAATCAAATGTACTATCAGCCCTTACGTATACGTGTGAAAGCTGGAAAACAACAAGAAACACAGAAACAAAGTTGAACGCATTCGAAAATAAATGTCTAAGGAAAATACTTGGTATAGCGTGGAACAAATTCAAAACAAACGAGGAAATTAGAGAAATCGCCAATCAACCACTAATATCTTCAGTAATAAAGAAAAACGATGGTCATATGTTGGACATGTGATGAGAAGAGATAATAACCGAATAGCAAAGCAAGCCCTCATGTGGGAAACAACAGGTGAGAGGAAAAGAGGAAGACCCAGAGAGACACTGAGAAGAACATTGATGAGAGAGGCAAGAGCAGCAGGAATCGGCTCCTTCAATGAGATAGAGCTGCTTGCACAGAACAGAGACAAATTGCGAGATTTGATAATATATCTTTAAAAGAATTGAAAACTGCTAGAACAAAAATTCAGATAAGAGAAGGAGTATCTTGGTCTACGCCCTATGGGCCGGCTACGGCTCGAAAGGTCAATAGATAGATAGATAAATAAATAGAATGCAATTACAATTTTATTTAGCTGAGTGGCAATGTTCCCTAGCGTTCGGCTTCTAGTGGCAAGGCGCAGTGCCAAGGAGTACGGGTTCCTGCTTCTGACCATATATTGTTCTTTCCTTTTTTTTTCAGTTGTTGTTTATTTGTCATCTTTTTCTGAGTGCTGTAAAACATACCCCCTATGATTCGTTGGTTATAATTAACTTTCCCGCAAAGCAGCAGTTTTATTTTTTAATAATTAAAGTTTGTCTCTGCTAGCAGTCTGACAGCATGTATAAAGTTGTTCATCTTTTAAACCAATGATTCATAGCGGGGAATTTTCTCTTGAGCGAATCATAGGAGAAAGAGATGTTGTTTTACAGTCTCTTTTTTCTTGAGCCCGGGAAGGGTGTGGGGTTGTGCTACCGAGAAATATGAAAAAATGAGCGGAGGGGGTGCAGATGCATTTTAAAAATAATTAGTTACATAAAGGATTTGTCACCACAATTATTGTTTACCCGTTTTAATACTGTGGTTAAATTGTAATGTCCCACTGGATTGTTTAGTTTAGTCGACGAGCATTATTCTCACTGCAAATCACAAACGGATAGGCAGAGATCATTGGCACAGACCTATACATCAACTCCACTAGCGCAGGATATTTAACATTTACTGTCCTAATGACAAATTGTTGAAGCTGGAGTCAATGGAAATAACACCATCACAGTGGCTGGTGGGAGCCGCATTAGCTCAGTGGTTAGTGAACTGGACAACTACGGACAATGGGTAGGATTCGATCCCAACCGACGGCTTCCGGGTTCACCCAGCCTTAAATGGGTACTGGATTTTTTTCTGGGAAAGTAAAGCAGCACGGGCGTAATACCGACCACATTACCCCAAAAAATCATGTGCTGAAGGTCTGTAAAATATAGGGTCACTAACACCATATTTCCCTATACGCCACTTGGCGTGCCGGGGGTACTTTACTTTTTTTTACTACAGTGTCTGGTAGTAGGAGATTTTAACAGCCACTCTGAAAGATGGGGATATAAGGAATCCAACACTTGAGGTGAAGAAGTGGAAGAATAAAAAAATAGACAACAACCTATTCCTCATAAACTTTGGAGAGGACTTCTTCCCCCCCCCCCCCCCCAAACCTTCTACTCAAGAAGATGGTAAACAACATCAACTCCCGACCTAGTATTTGCAACCGGAGACATATCCAATAGAATAGCCAGAATAGTACTGAACCAACTTGGCGACAGTGACCATAGACCAGTCAAACTTTCAGTGGATTTTGCTCACAAACAGGAGTTGCAAATACCACTTCCCCGCTGGAACTACAAGAGAGCAGACTTTACAACTCTTAGAAGACAGACGGAAAACTAAAGTAATGCAACAAGCGGAGAAATATAAAAGGCTCATTAGCCTTAGTAAGCAAGTCTTGGAGTTAATTTCAACATGTTCATTTTGTGGATCATTTCATCGAATTCAACAGATAAAAGAGTCAGATGTTAACTCTCTGTGTCAGTGTTTGCACGACATAGATCAAGATCATTTGTAAGCATAAGTGAAGTCTTTTAAATATTTGATCTCAGATGTGAACGACAATGTATCATCATTCAAATATATTCTTCAATGAATTCAATTTGTTTTGACGAACTGAGAAATACTAGTATAATAATATTGACTGTACCAATATCAAAAGACACCGCCGAAAGATCCTTTAGTGCTGTTAACAGAATAATGACTCCACTAAGAAACCTGACTGGAAATAGTTCACTGGATCCCTGCATGAGGATTTCTATTGAAGGAGAAGAGACTCGAAGTGAAGAATTCTTATGCAAAAGTCTGGAGCGCTATGCCATTACAAAAATAAACAAAGGAGAGTACGTCTGCTTTAAATGAGGACCTAAACAATAGATATATACTGCAGGTAAGTGAGAGATATTATTGAAGACTTTAAATGAGGACCTAAACAATAGATATATACTGCAGGTAAGTGAGAGATATTATTGAAGACTTTAAATAAGGACCTAAACAATAGATATATACTGCAGGTAAGTGAGAGATATTATTGAAGACTTTAAATGAGGACCTAAACAATAGATATATACTGCAAGTAAGTGAGAGATATTATTGAAGACTTTAAATGAGGACCTAAACAATAGATATATACTGCAGGTAAGTGAGAGATATTATTGAAGACTTTAAATGAGGACCTAAACAATAGATATATACTGCAAGTAAGTGAGAGATATTATTGAAGACTTTAAATGAGGACCTAAACAATAGATATATACTGCAAGTAAGTGAGAGATATTATTGAAGACTTTAAATGAGGACCTAAACAATAGATATATACTGCAGGTAAGTGAGAGATATTGAAGACTTTAAATGAGGACCTAAACAATAGATATATACTGCAGGTAAGTGAGAGATATTATTGAAGACTTTAATTATCTTTCCTTTCAATGTTATCTCCGTCTCCACCTCCACACTGGTTCGAAAAACACATTCAATCGCAAGAGAAATGAAAGTTGACCAAACATTAAAGGAAAGGAAAGTTGATTAAACCCAAGAAAATTGAAAAATTGATAAACTAAAGAGAAGGGAAAGTTTATCAAGCTCAAGAGAAATGGAAAATTGATCAAGCCAAAAGAAAGGTCGGTTGATCAACTCCAAGAGAAAGGAAAGTTGATCAAACCCAAGAAAAAGGAGAGTCCATAAACTCAAGAGAAGGGAAAGTTTATCAAACTCAAGAGAAAGGAATGCTGATCAACCTAAAAGAAAGGAAAGATGATGAAACACAAGAGAACGGGTAGTTAAACTTAAGAGGAAGGAAAGTTGATCAACCAAAGAGAGGGGAACATTTATCAAACCAGAGAGAGAGAAAGAGAGAGAGAGAGAGAGAGAGAGAGAGAGAGAGAGAGAGAGAGAGAGAGAAGCTGATCAAAACCAGAACGAAGGAAAATTGATTAAACCTTGTAGGAAGTATTTTTTCGTCTGGTAAAACAGCTTTCCAAAGATAAATCAGTCTTTACAGGCATCCGCTGCTTTACATTCAGATCAAAGAAAACTAAACGTTAAGCAACTAGTTCTGGAAAAAAAATCGTGCCGGAACGGGTGCAGTGCATGATAAGGTGCTAAGCCCAGTGTATCGATAGCCAGTATTAAACGAATGAAGCAAGAAACAGAAGAAGAATTGAAGATAACCAGAAGACAGCCAACAAAGTAGTTTGCCGCTCAATCTTTTGTCCATATCAACACACACTGCACAGTTAACGTACATGTTTTTTTTTTGTAAATCAACAAAGCAGACAAGTTATATTTCGTTTTTTTTTTTTAAACTAATATTTTATTTCATTTTACAATTTTTTTTCTGTAGTTCTTTTTTATTTCACTGTTTCTTGAAAGCTTTTTTTTTTTTTAATGTTTTGTCTTGTTTTCTTCTATACGTCTTTGAGTGTTTTATTATTTATCTTTGTAATTATTATTATTTTGCTGCCGGAACACAGACATTATGAAGAACCAGTCACAGCGGAGTTCAGGAAATATTTCATTTGAATTTCTGTTAGGGGTATCAGCGTCCTCTCTTGTGTATAATTAAGCTTCAAGTTGTTCTTGTTCTAGTTAAACGGCAGCGCGATGTCATTTTGCAATCAGATGTAGAAACTTTGGACGTCTGTAGCAGTATTAACTTTAATATCGTAACTTGTAGAATGGAATTAAAAGCAGAAGTTGTTAAACGAATCAGTGTCTCCTTTGCCTTTTTGACAGCACTGCCGGTGCCCCTTTTTTGTTGTTCACCATGTCTGAATGCACTACTTCGCGGGCTACGATTGAAGACATTTTGTCAGCGGGTAAGTCATAGGGATGCTTAATAGAGTCCCCCAAGCGTGTTTTTGAGTACAACATATATACAGGCGTGTCGGTGAATCTTTCTAACTCTTTTTTGCAAAGGTCCGTCTCTTCCATACAGTCCACGTGAGCATAACTGGCAGAAGCTCGGTAATGTTTTTTAGTGTTCATCGCGGCTGTGTTAATATTCTCGATAGCAGTAGCATCTTTACAACCATCCACCCCACTATGAAATAAAACCATAAGGACGGGTTTCTGTTCGACGTAGTTTTTAAAATTGCACATATTCAACGAGTACACATATCTGTTGAAAGGGTCTTTATCATCACATGGTATTTCACGAACTTTAACATCATCACAGAATGTAACGCTTCTAGTCTTTTTAGGAGCACAAGCTGATTGTTCTTCACATGAGTCGGGACAAGATGCCATTTAGCTTAGTAAAGTTGTTATTGAGATGCTGTCTGGCTTAGACGATACGGGTCTCGTTTACCAAGAAACTTGTCACTTGTATTGTTCTTATATTATTGTGTGACTTTAGTCAACGTTTCTGGAGTCTGGTCAAAACGATGTTGTGGTTGAACGAAGCGAAGGACGTTATAATGATAACTACATACACGTTTGTTATGTTCTATACGTTTAAACACATATACGTTTGTTATGTTCTATAAGTTTAAAGACCCAAACAAATAAATCGGGTATAGTTACTCAAGTTACTGCTTTGGTTTGAGGTTGTAGGTTTTTTTTTTTTTTTGCAGTTTCCGGCAGCTTCGGAATTAAATGTTTTAAAGGAGAAACGGACGCTGATCCCAGTAAAGCCACAAGGGCTAATTAGCATAAAAAAGAAAAGACGTCATTAAAGATTAAAGAAACACATTTAAGTGTCGTGTAGTGCTGGTATGTATGTACGTTTTATGGCGGTGTGCACTCAAGGTACGCAAGGGGTGCATCATCATCATCATGTGCTATACCGGTTGGCGTAGGAGATCATGTCCTTCCACAATCAACAGCGTATCGTATCAATTCTGTTGTTGACTGTTTTCCAAGCCATGACACCAAGCTATCTAGTATCTACTACTTATATATCTGCGTTTGTGTGTATGTTGTTTGTTTGTTTCTGCTGAAGGCCTATTGAGCCAAAACGTCGTTCAAACTTGTGTAGTCCATCAGTATATGAAATAATTAGCACAAAAGTACCCATAAAACTGAAATACTAATTTGATATTACAACTAACAGCTGCGACAGAACGGTCTTGTAGAGTATAAATTAAATAATTCTCGTTTTCCCGTTCATGATCATTATTAACAGAGCGCTTAAGTCTGGCCCACACTGTCTATCTTTGGACTGCCAGTGATTTTAACTTCAGTTTATTTGACTTTTAGTTGTCAGGTAACGGATGGTGGTTGTGTTTTCTGTTTGACATTTGTTCCAATTGTGTTGTTTATTTATAAAAGCTAGAACTACTAGATCGGTATTTTTGTGTGTGAATTTTTATTGAGAATTTATTGTATTTAAATTATAAATAAATAAAAATAAATTGTATTGAAAATTATTACTTTTTTTTTATTCCATTGGCTGTTCAACTGTTCAGGGAGCCGCGATAGCTCAGTGGTTAGTGAACTGGACTACCACGGACAAGGGATGGGCTAGACAGTCATTTTGACAGTCGATCCCAACCGACAGCTTCCGGGTTCACCCAGCCTTAAATGGGTACCGGATTTTTTTCTGGGAAAGTAAAGCAGCACGGGCGTAATACTGACCACATTACCCCAAAATCATGTTCTGAAGGTCTGTAAAATATAGGGTCACTAACATCATATTTCCCTAACGCCACTTGGGCGTGACGGGGGTACTTTACTTTTTATTGTTCAACTGTTCACGATGGGAGTTTGCTGGGGAACACAATCAGGATTAAACTCGTCAGCGATGCAAAACAATAACATAATCGATGCTATTACCGCCCTTAGTTGAACGGGGAACGACCTAATGTTGCGACTGGTGTGTGGAGTCTACACTGTTTCAACCGACGGCCTGTCGAGTGTGCATACAGGCGTATTCGTATGTATATCCAACAGTTACCTTTCCGTTGCATGAATTTGCTCCTGACATACGCATAATTGTCGGTCATATGCTGCATTGAATTACATGGGATACTAAGAAAAGCAATAACTCTTCCACCAGAAAGCAGGGTCTGATTTAGACATGGTGAGGCCCTAAGCGACTAAATTAAATGAAACATTGAGGCTCCAGTAAAAAAGAAAAAATTATCACTGTGAGGTCTCTATCTAGTGGCCGCTATCTCAGAAATACTAGTGTATATTTTGAGAAGGAGACAACTTGAGAAAGCCGACCTAGCCAGACCTCAGCCAGACTTGAAGAGTAGACTTAAGATTTTGTTAAAATTGTGACTTTGAACTTAGGAGAATTTTATCTGTTAAATACCAGCATATTCCTAAAGGATTTCGTGGAGTATTGTATGTGTGTGATTTCTAAAAGTGGTCCTGCCGAGACAACTTGAGAAAGCCAGACTCGAAGATTGGACTTAGGATTTTCGCTTTGGAGATTACTTCATATTCTAAAAGGATTTCGTGGAGTATTTTTTTTTGTGTGTATGAAACAGTAAGTACTCGAGTTTGCTCCTATCTTACTTACAGATCACATATTTAGAACTTGTATCGTCAGAAAGAATGGCCATACCAATTGCTATATTCGAAATCAATGACTGCGAACTTGAAGGTGGAGAAATCCACAAAAAAGGAACGCTATCTGTTCACATCACTGGGCCAGATGCCCTCAAAATGAACTACACGAGTATATTAAGTGTCATTGTCGGGCCTGTTGGTGTCGGCACAAATGTGTCGTCACTTTACAGATTTGAAAATCCACGGAATTGGTTTTTCACCCTAAAAGCTGCAGGCCACGTGGCCCACTACCAAAGACTCAGTCAACTAGAAATAGCACTAAAGACACCGAATATTCAGATAAGTGTCCAGCACGTGGAGTCAGAAAAAACAGTGGGGAGGGTTCAATGGGTGCCACCAACGCTGCCGAGGAAAAACCTAGAAGCCTTCGTACGATTTATGACGGGTGACGAGAGAGCGGAGATAAGGCAGGTCGATGCAGACAGCAGCACGTGGCAATTCAAATACAAGCCTACCAAGGACAAAATTGTGCCGCACTACGCCAAGATTCAGATAAAAGGGAGGAATCCCAGATCCCATAAGGTCTGGATTACGCTCCCAGGAAGGCGGACACAGTGCTCGCATTGTGGCTTAGACACACACTGGGAAAGCCAGTGCCCAACGCGGAAGCAAACAATCCGAACACAAACAGTTACAGAACAGCATGCTGCTACAGAAACAACGCAGGTAGAACCTACATCTCCCTGTGGAACTACACCAGAAACAGCACACGTGGAGACCCCCGAGGAACCCGCGCAGACAACAGCTATAGTAGAGACACAAGAACAGATAGAAAACACTACAGAGGCGTCATTTGCAGAAGTCCTAGCAGGAAGAAAACGCAGAGCCACAGAGTCGCCAGAACATCAAGAACACAGAGACGCGGAAGACGACAGCGACGATATGTCAAAGTCCCCAGCAACACCGGGTCAATTAATCATTGACACGGACGACGAGGAGAACTCTGTTTGGAGCATAAAAACAACACCAAAGAAAAGTAAAAGATCAAACATCAGAGCCCAATAATCACTGATAAAGAACAATTTCTCAAATGTTTGTTTAATTATAAATTTCAGCTCATTTTAATTATATTGGTACCATGGCGGACATTAAAATTGTATCGTTAAACATTAGTGGCCTCAGGTCCAAAACACAACATATCATCCAACTGACACGAAAGTACAAACCAGACTTTATATTAATACAAGAAACCAACATAAACACAGACTTTCATGCGCAACAAATCACAACAAATATAGGCATACAACACTCCTGTTTTAGTCTAGCCATACACAACGTAGGATCAGGAGTAGCAATACTACAAACATCAGACAGATGGACCATTGTGAAAAAAGACAGAGACAGCAACGGCAAGATGGCTATAGTGCAAGTGAGAAATGACGACAAACACACACATACTATTGTCTGCATACATGCACCAGCAAACTACACACATCAACCCATGTTCTACGAAAGACTGGATACCACTCTAACGACCTTATATATGGGGACAAACATAATATTAGGTGGGGATTTTAACTGCGTTCTGACAGACATGGATGTGGCTGGAGGAGAGGTTAAGGCTCAGACTAGGTGCATCAATAAAAACGACAATAATCAACTGAACCTCTTACGGACGATAATTGACACCCACAGCCTGACAGATGCATATAGACACACACATCCACAGATTAGAGATTTCACACACAGGAATATTGGTCACAACAGGGCAGCACGACTAGACAGGATATACGCACCAGCAAACCACCACATCACACACACTAGACACATTGCAGACACGCTCCAGTTTACAGACCACAAAGCAATCATTGCAACCATTAACAGTACACACCCAAATACTCAGTCCAGAAAGTCACCACACCCAGTGTGGAAATTCAACAACACTTTACTACAGAACGAAACATACGTCAAACACATAACACAAATCATCCACTTGTACACCGACCACAAAGACATAGATGACGTACAGGTGCAATGGGAACTCCTGAAGGACACGATAAGAGAACGAACACAAATTCTGTCACGACAGATAAACAAGGTCAGACAGAGACACGAGAAAATGTTAGAAGAAGCCATACATCTAGCAAAACAAATAGACAAACATACACCCAACATCTTGACACTAGAAGAGGAACTGCTACAGTACAGACATCATAGATTTCAAGGAGCATTACTGCGTACAGGTTTAAGGACAATCACTCAGGAAACTCCAAGCAAACAATACTTGGGAATAGAACAGAATATACAACGCAACAGGCAAATAAGGAAAATAGCAGACTCAGACGGCAACATACAAACAGATACCCCAAATATAACCAAGGCATTTGAAACTTACTACCAGAACTTATACACAGAAAGTAACACACAACCTCACATACAAGACAAATTCATGCAATATACAAAAAAACTAACAGACTCAGAAAAAGGGAAGCTCGATGCAGAACTCACACTAGCAGACATAACAAGTGCAGTACAAACAATGCAAAAGAACAAATCACCAGGACCTGATGGCCTCACAGTAGAATTTTACCAACACTTCTTTCCTATCCTAGGTCCTCTTCTCCTCAAAATGTACAGACACTCATTCACAAAGAAACAGTTACCGCCAAGTCTAAACACGTCCTACATAACACTGCTCCCCAAAGACAACACAGATAAAATACTTCTAAAAAACTACAGACCCATTTCACTTCTCAACACAGACTACAAGATACTAACAAAGACATTGACAAATAAACTTAAACCTTTCATGACGTCTCTCATCCATACAGATCAACAATGTAGTGTTCAGGGCAGAAACATTCACCAGCACACACACTTTATAAGAGACATTATCACTTACACACACGAAAAAGACAGTCAATCCTCTATCTTATCTCTTGACCAAGAAAAAGCCTTTGACAGAGTAGCCCATTCATACCTCCACAAGACTTTGCTCAATTGTAACATAGGAGAACATTTCAGACAATGGATTCACATTCTTTATGCTAGACCTGAGAGCAGGATCCTAGTGAACCAAACTCTTACAGAGGCTTTCAGGTTAACAAGATCAGTCAGGCAAGGGTGCTCTCTATCCCCCTTACTTTACGTACTGACTATAGAGCCACTCTTAGAAAGCATTAGACAAAACAACTCCATAGCAGGGACACTCATACCAGGGAAAGGAGAACAGAAGCTGTTAGCCTACGCTGATGACACTGTTTTCTTTCCATCAACCACTAGATCAATAGACAACATCCTCAGCACATTCACAGAGTTCGGGCAGGGCAGCGGGGCACAAATAAACATACAGAAATCTTTTATTATGGGCATAGGCAGGTGGAAGAGCAAAGCGGACTTTCCCTCAGCTCTAACACCGGTCACCAACTTAAAACTATACGGGATAACATACCCATGCAACCCAAATAAAACACACAAACCAACATGGCAGAACCTAGTCACAAAAATAACAGACATGCTACAGAGATACAAATACAAAACATCAACGATTTTTGGCCGGAGCATCATAGTCAACACATACATCATCCCCAAATTGATTTACACAGCCACAGTCTTCGACCCACCGCAATCAACAATCAAAGAGATAAACAAACTGATAAGAACCTTTGTATTTGGCCACACAATACACAGCATAAAACAAAAAACACTGATACAGCACAAAAAACAGGGAGGGATCGCACTACAGGACATACACACAAAAATAAAAGCTATCAGAATAAATCATATAAGTCGCATCATCAACCAACCAGACAACCACACCTTTGCTCACTATTACATGGGGCTGAGATTAACCAGATTCAGAAAACTCAACAATTCATTGCCTCACCATTTCGGCACCACACCTACATATTACAAAACATGTATACAGTCCATCCAAGGACATGACAGTCTACTACACCAAGGGACAAACAACATCTACAAACATCTAGTTAAAGAACAAACACCTCCACTACATCACAGAATCAAGAGAGGCCAAAAATACTTTCTCACAGACTACACCAACACATTCTCAAACCTCCACAACTCACACATCACCCCCAAAGCAAGGGAGGTCACATACAGACTTATATATAGCATGACACCCACCACAGAGAGACAAACCCACAGATTAAGACGGACACCCCGATGCCCCCTCTGCAGACAAAAAATTCAAGAAACAGAAGAGCACCTATTCTATAGATGCAGTACAATCATACCGGCGAGAAGGGCACTGCAACAGATACTAAAATTACACACAACACAAAAAGTCGACACATACAGATCTATTATGCTTAACACACTGCCAAAAACAACAACACAAGATCTCTATACAAAACTACTTATACTACTATCAGAATACAGACATATAATATGGACTTGCAGGAATGAGGCTATGTACGAATGTAAGAATTTTAATTCCCATCTTTTTCTACACATTTTTAACCAAAGAACAATGTATATCTTAAATTGCAAAAGTTTACTGTTGTGAATGAACGTGTGCGAACGAAAGAGATAAATTATAACAAGCATACTCAGCCTGACGGAGAAAAAAAAGGTGGAAAGGACATCAAAGCCAAATAATCAATACAGCGACGAGATCCCAGAACACAGACGTCGGAGCGCTCGAGGCTATTGTCGCCTCGTTGTGTAACATATCAGTGGCGGCAGACAATAAACTCCAGATATAAATAAATTTATCTTTGAAGCCGCCGACAAAGACGTCAGGGATAATCTGTATTGGCGCCTCTGGCGCTCCTAGTTTTAAACCCTTTATCGGGTGGTGTGAATGCATGACTTAATTTTTAATCACATGTATCATCATGATCACATCACATAAATGAATTTGTTTGTTGTAAAATGAAATGTATCGATTTTAAGAACAAAATAAAGAGTTATTAAAAAAAAAAAAAAGTGAGGTCTCTATCATACATTGCACAATATAAACAAATTTGAGGCCCTTTCGAAGTCCGATACCCTAAGCTGTAGTTATTTAACTTAGGCTTAAATCCTACCTGGACAATAACCAGGTTGTTCTTGTGGTAGAATTCTGAGAGTTTTCACGTCTGTCATTTTTATGTCCTATGCTAAATGGCCCCGTAATTTTATTTGCTTCTTCTGCTATGCTAACTTTGGCATTGAAATCAAACACGATGATTAACATGTCTCTTTTATCTAGTTTTTCTACAGTATCCTGCGGTGAGTTGTAAAATTCGTGGATTTGTTCATTTGCTGCTGTTGTGGGTCCACTTGTAAGGCTGATGTTTTTTGTTTTTATTATTAGTCCTATTGTTAGCCCCCCTGTCAGTGACTGAGTAACCAATGAGAATTGCTTATGCTTTTTGTCAGGATTAAACCTTCACCTCGTTGTCCGATCTTTTCCTTTCCTGAATATATAAATGTATTGCACGATTGAGCCTCAAAAATGACTGTTTAGCCCATCTGTGCTCATAAATAAAAGCCAGAATTATCTACGTTGTATCTGTTCATTAAATGTTTTCTCTGATAAAGGCATTGTTTTCTTCAGGACACGTTGTTACCTTCATGCGAGCATAGAGACCAAAACTTATAGAGTGCCTTCCTTGTCTGCTGCCACCTCCTTCGTGAACCGAGTCCATCGCTCTTTCTCAGCTTCAAATGTCAGTTGTTGGAAATTACTGGTGGCATTTTTCATGTCTCGCACAAGATCCGTCATTCGACGAGAGTTGCAAAAGTTCATTTTTCAGCAAGATTGCCATAGCCTCAGCGTGCGTCTCATCTCGAGACAGGCCAACTCTAACTCATGTGTCCACAGCGGGGGTCTAAATGCCAGGACTCGTATTTCCCTAGGTCCCCATGACCATTGACGTAGTTGCCTCAACACAGATTATTCCGACCGATTATAGCTGAAATGATGCCTTATCCTTCTGGGTTTCCTCGGCGATCCCTTATGGATGCCAACACAGGGCATTTGATCGTTGCCCCTGTAGTTTAGTAGTCTATCCTAGTGGATGTTAAGTTCAGCATTGGTCTAAACCACGGCAAAGTCAATGTTTGAGTCCGAATCCGTTGTCCTGTTTGCGAGTTGCGGCATCAGCTCACAGTTCACCAGGGCTAGGTCTGTATCTGCATGGACATAATCTAAGGCTCTACAGTGGGCGTTGTCAGTGCGGTTGTCCCAGTGCACATCCCAGCCATTAAAATAACCACACAACAACCGTCACCTGGCAGTTCCTCTAAATCGAGCAAAAAACTCCAGCCCTAGACCTCATTGTTAAATGAAGTCAGTTGAACATACATGTTGATGATGTCCAACTTTTTCTCATTCAGTGATTTAAGGGCCTTTCAACTCCCTGTTGTCCTTGAGTTATTTGCGGGTCATCATCATTGCACTCCGAACATATCCATAGGTGTTCAGATCCCCTCCTCAGCAAGTCATACAGTCTCCAGCGACTGACGACTCCAGTTCTATATTGGTTGATAAGTCGTCTTACACGGCCACTAAGTTTCTCATTTCTGGCTGTTCCCATATTAACTCCCATTTCCATCATCCGAAGAAGTGACGTGGATCTGTGTTTGTCGAAGTCCAGTGCTCTTCCCACATCTCGGAGGGCATTGGTGATGTCCGCCCGATCCATTGGTTGCCAGTCCTCAACGACAGCGCAGCTAGCCAACCTGTCCGCTCTTTCATTTCCCTGTACTCCCGCATGTCCAGGGATATAGGCAAAGGCGACCTTACGTATTTTGGATTTCTGCAAAGACTACCCATTGCATGCGTACAGAGCCTGCCTCTACTTTTATTTTATCACGCTCATCGAATCACTCAGTATACATGCGTGAGTGTAGCCTATTGACTCTAACCATTTGAATGCCTTGGTCACTGTCATCATCTCCATTGTCATGCTACTCGTGGTCATAACGTATGCACCACTGTCTTCCATGGCTATTCTGCCTGCCGAGCGTGCAGTAAATGCCCATGCACTTCTTCCGTGTCGTCTTACAGATCCGTCTGTATAGATGACTGCACCTTTCTCATCGGTGTTATCGCAGATGAGACCGTTGACCTCAGCATTAACCACGACCGGGTTCTGTTCCCTACTTTTCCTGTCGAGTGTGACAATGCACGAGAAAGTCCCCTTGAATGACGTAGGCACCGGTATCCACTCCTTACCAACGCTGATATTGGTAAGCCCACAGACCTGTTTGATGACATCTTCTGCTCGGCCCACCCATGATTTGCCTCTTTTTAGCCTGGCACCTTTCCCTGTGTTGAGCACGTGGTGCAATGGATGCTCTTTATCTGTACTAATCTTCAGGTATGCTCGTGTTCTCCAGATCTTGATTCTGTTATCCATGGTTGGAAAGTCAAGAAGATACCTCATTTCTACACAGGGAGTGTGTACATCCCAAGATAATGCGCATGGCTTCATTTTGTATTTTCTCCAGCCTATCAATTTGAGTCGTACTGACAGTAAGAATTGCCAGGGCATACTCGATTGGTGCGAGGACTAATCCCTGGAACAGAAGAGTAAGTAGCCTCTGCTCGATGTTGGCAGCTGCCATGACCTTCAAGGCGGCTAATCCTTTGCGGGATTTTGTTATCACATGGTCCCGAAAACACAGGCTGCGATCAACCTGTCCCTGGTCACCTCCCATTCGTACTACCGGTGTGGTCGTATTAACGATATGATTGTGAAGGGAGAACCATGAAACTGATGCTTTATTAGGATTAACCAAGGCACATGAAACCCAACACCAGGAAGAAATGCGATCGAGTTCGTCTTGCATTGTGGAGGCAATTCCCCGTCTGTCTCTTCCCTGTCGTTATACCAGAATATCATCAGCAAAAGTCATAGTTCTTCCCCTCCCATCCAGCTGTTGTTTCATGATCGTTATTGTGTACACGTTAAATAGAACTGGTGAGCCTTGTGGCAGCCCTGGACAATTGAATGTTGGCTCGGAAGACCAACTTCCACATCCGAGTATCACCTTCCTCTGAAACAGTGCCGCAGCGATCCATCTAATGTGGAAGGGGTGCACCGCCAGTTTGAGGAGCATATGCATGAGATATTCAAATGGTACCGTTATATGCATCCTCCAGATCTATAGCAACAGTATATATCTCTTCTCGTCTGTGGAAGCCTTCGAAGATGTCATAGGCAAAGACTGCCGCGTTGAGCCATGTCTCTTTGTTATATCTATAACCTTCGAGCGTGGTGGGAATGTGCGTTTCTGTTCAAGGTGACAGGTGAGGACACGGGCAATTATTTTCTCCAGCAGCTTGCCCGCAGTGTTCTGCATTGTGATGATTCTGTAGGCACTGATCTGAGAATGGTCCTTGTTTGGCTTCGGTAGCGGCAGTACGTAGCTGTGTAGCCACTCCTCCTTAAACTGGCCACTCCGATTGCTGGCATTAAACTCAATGGCCAGTTTTGTCAAGTCGTCAGCTAAATCGCCTATGTCATCGTACCGAATACCATCTGGACTAGGAGAAGTGTTGTGTGACCTTTTAAGTGTTGTCCGAATGGTATCGGATGTGATTGTGAGATCTTCTTCCAACACTACATCCTTACACAATTTTGACAGCGATTCCCGTATCCTCATTCGTACAGCCTCATTTCTTTGGTCAGTCTGCTCAGTGTAGCGGGCAAGCAGGGCCTTCCCTTTGCTTTCATCAGATTTGTGCCATATCCGGCCTGTGCTCTGAAAGTCTGGTATGCCTATGTGTCGTGTTGTGCCATTCATGCTCTGATGAAGGCGCCAGAATGTGGCTATTAGTGGTTGATTGACGATTTCTCTAATTTCCTTGTTTTGAATTCGCCCCACGCCATACCAAGTATTTTCCTTAGATATTTATTTTCGAATGCGTTCAACTTTGTTATGTCTCTTGTTGTTTTCCAATTTTCACACGCATACATAAGGATTGATAGTACATTTGATTTGAACAGTCTAAGTTTTGTGTTAGTGCTGGTGAGTTTTGTTGATTTCCACAACTTTTCAAGGCTTCTGAAAGACATTGCTGCTTTAGCTATTCTGATTCTAATTTCTTTGCTTGTATCCCCTTCTCGATCAATGTGACTTCCAAGATAGATAAAGTGATCGATCTCTTCCACTGGTTTATTTTCCATGCATATTTTGTCGTCTGTTGGAATTAAGCTTTTCATGACTTCAGTCTTTTCATGATTGATCTCGAGCCCAATTTTGCTGGCTATTGATGATATTTCATTTGTGTTTTCCTGCATCGTTTTTATCTGACTGCTGATGAGAACTAGGTCATCAGCAAAGTCGAGGATCCAAATGGTCTCCTTGTATCCATTCGATGCCTTTATTACCAGTGCAACATTTCTTGAATGGAATAGTGTCCTTAATTATAATGGTCTGACCACAGTGGCTGTCTCGTACCCTACTTGTGTAGCGGCGATAACCGCAGTATGTCGAAATCGTAAACCAAGCGCCCAAGAGCCGGTCTTCTTTGTTTTGCACTGGTGCAGTTCCAGTAGCCAACATTGAAGTAACTGACAGTTCTGGATGTGAGAGTGGCCTTACTCTGGACAAAGAAGACATCGACAAGTTTGTTCTTCGTTCATTAAGAGAAGAGGAAGAGAATAGGTGGGACATTGATGCATATATTGAGAGACCGAGGAGTTTAAAGTTTGAAAAGGGATCTAGTTGGTCTGGAGTGCTTCACGGGAAAAGCAGATGTTTGTATAATCAACACCTTACAGGAATAACCAGTCTGCATATGCTTCGAGAAATGCTGAGATGGGCGGTGGAGCGGACGTTGGGTTGCCTCAATTGTCATGAAACTGATTCATGAGTAGAATCTGATAAAGGGGTATAACCCTAACATTGCAAGTTTCCAGCCTTAGCTTAGATATTGTCCACCAACATAGCTCAGTGGTTAGTGAACTGAACTACAAAAGACAAGAGGTAGGGTTCGATCCCAGCCTTTAATGGGTACCGGATTTTTTTTCTTTCTGGGAAAGTAAAGCGGTACAGGAGTAATACCGACCACATTACCCCAAAAATCATGTGCCGATGGTCTGCAAAATTTATGGTCACTAACACCATATTCCCTATACGCCACTTGGCGTGACAGGGGTACTTTACTTTTTTTTACCAACATAGCTTACCTCAATAATACAGTCAGGCTTTTGGTTGTCATCACCATTACTTAGAGTTATTTGCCTTGTTGATCACTAGCTTAGTTCACGTATTTGATGTCTGGCCTGAGGGTCTCACCTTTACTTAGAGTTATTTGCCTTGCTGTTGATCACTAGCCTAGTTCACGTATTTGATTTCTGGTCTGAGGGTCTCACCATCAGATCTTTGAGATTTTTTCTTTCTGGTTGTCATGATGTTGTGCTCTGAACCAGATACCAGGCTGTCCCAAGCTCCTGCCTTTGAGATCGTTGTCCACTGGGTTGATCCGCAGCAAACTATATATGGCTGTGTTTGACGATCCTCCCTTTCTGCTAACAGCTGGGTATAGCCCTACTTTTTAAAAATGGGAGCTCTTTCTTCAATTGCGTGATTAAGCCGGCCAGCCAAAACTGTTGCCCTCGGGACAGGAGGTGGACTGTCACACATAAACAGACTCAAGGAGTCATATGCGGACTGGAATAGAGAGAGATGGAGAGAGGGGTGAGAGAGAGAGCAGATGTAATTAATGTATCAGAGAAAACTATAGAGTTTTGAAACTGGAAGCCAATCTGATCATTATAAAAAAAAACTGTAGGTCCAGCCAACTTATAACTTCTGTGAGAATAATAGCAGTACATAAAATTATAACAATCAAATCATGTATAATTTAATATAAACTGTATTTTTGTTACATCTCAGGATGTAACAAATGTGTTTTTACTTTAATATACAGTTATAAAATTATATTTTTTTAAAAAATACAATTCATTTGAATTATTTCCTGTCATTGCTGACAATTAAAAAAAAATATAAATGGATGTGTTTATTGAAAGAAAATACTCAAACAAGAAAAGGTAGTAACCTTTCAAAATGATGAGTCCCATTATGTAATTACAGTAACACTGAAGGCACAAATATGAAAAAAAAGTGTGTAAAAAATATAATCTTGTAGTTATAATAATAAAAATAAACTTAATATCTCAGAAGATAAATATATGTGTCATAGCAGATCACTCAACAGCAAACACAATGGTTGCTATGGTTGAAAAGTCTGGTTCTAGAATGAAAATTTCATCCACACATAGAACAGATGGAATTGGATAATAATGCTGACACTGGTGATTTTGCAGTGTCTTCATTTTTACATGTTTTCTTTCCTTGCCATGACTGTTGTTTCTACACATCTCTAACTTTCAATTGAATTTCTTTATGTTGTGCAAGCAGGCGTCTTCAAAACAGAGTGCTGGTTGGTCATTAAGTCATGTGTATGTCACCAACTTGCAGTACAGAATGCCTTTTAGAATTTGCTACCTTTCATATAGACCATGTGTCTCAGCCCTCTCAAACAAGTGGCTTATAAGGACATATAAACTGCTTGAGTTTGCTGCCTTTTAAGAACAGCAATGTTGGATAAACAATACAGCCACTTTATTTCAAGGATTCTACGTAGGCGACATATGTGGAATGCATTATGCTGATGGTCTTGAAGAGGCTTGGATGAACTTCTTATAACACAATCTGGGACTTAAGTGTTTGGTGATTGTGTGTTGCAATATAGCTATGATTACATGAATTATTACATGATTGAGATGTTCAAATATATACAACTATGGCATTGATTACATTATTATGTCAATGAAGTGCCATTTTAATATAGTTCCTAAGACAAGAAAAACATCAATATCAAAATAGGAAAGTTTTGGAGCCACCTCAAATCACAGAGCACTCTTTTCTTTGCCAAGTTCCACAACTACCTTCCCAACATTTTTTCTTGAGTACAAATACTGGATAAAAGAAAAAAAGAAAAAAAAAACATTAATGATAAAATATAATATTTATTTGCATTCATCAAAAACTATTATAGTGATATGCCTGGTAGCACATTCTTTACTACCAAAATTATTGTATCTTCTTATTAGCATTCACCTTCTAAGTAGATGTGTTGTGTCACAAGTTTATGGTAAAAAAATTGGGATATCTATGCTTCAAGGTCCAACACATCCGTCTTCAGGCCTTGATTTATGAAAATTCATTGAGGATGCGGCAGTTATTTACACTGATGGATCTGCTGTTCAGCAGTCGGAGCTTGTGGGCTTTCAAGGTCCAGGCCAGAGGAAGATGAGTAAAGGAGAGCTGTGCTGCCATGGTAACTAGCAGTAGTTTGACAGTGGAGATCATGGCAATAACTAAAGCAATGACCTGGCTAGAAACACAACCTCTTTTTACTCCAGTGTGCTTTTTAAGTGACTTGATGAGAGGCTCAGAAAACCTGAAGAAGGCTGGGCTCGAAGGCAGTGGTTCATTAAGGAACTCAGGACTGAGTGGGATCTGTTTCATCTTTGTTCCTGGACACTGGGGGAAAATGGGCGAGCTGACAGCCTTGCTGGAACAGCTGTAGTGGATGGCAGATGTGCAATGAACTGGGCTGACATTCTGAATGCCCTCAGGGAGACATGCAAGTGGTTTAGGAAGGTGGCTTAATATATTGATTTTCAGAGGCATGTCCTATTCTAAGTTGGAAGATCAGACTTTGGTTCCTTCATTTAAGTTTTGATTGGGTCATGTGAGTTGATATTTAAGTTTTTATTTGTACTTTTATTGATATTTGTAGCACTGGCAGTGGTCCGCTGGTTTAACCAATTCTGCTGGTGGATACTTCCTAAAATCTGCATATTTTGAAAATCTAGTGTACAATGAGGTTTGAGATAATGCTGTTCCTAGTTTAGATAGCTTTAATAATTTCACTTTTTTTGCCTTTTCAATGCCTGGATTCAAAAATAACCGTAGGCCAAGGCAGATTAATTTCCATGCCATAGAAAATGGACAACTGGTTGGTCATTTGAATAATCAGAAACAGGAATTGGAATCACCTGTGAAGGTATCAGGTGGCAATGCATGATGCAGAATTTTCAAACATGAGAGTTAGAAAAATAGTATTTGTAATAAGTGAATCTGGAACAAAAAGTTTTATCACTGGTGCTTCTGGTATTTATTAAAAAGTGGTTTACTTGCCAAAATAGCTAGATACACAATACTATCCATCCATTATCTACACAGGAAAAATACCTCTAACATAGTTTCATGCATTTGACCAGGTGTACGCTTCAACGACATCTGAATTATATGCAGGCCAGAGGTTAGGCTGTGAGGAAAACATGTTCTTTTAAAGTGATAAGATCTAGAAAATTATACATGATATTGCTCCTAAAGGTGAAATCATTTCTCAGTCATCTCATTCTACAGCAAAGGTAAAGGTAGCCCATAGCATTTTTGTTGGTGGGAAAACAGCTCAAAGCCTTCTCTTTATCAAATACATCAGAATCCAATTTTATTTTCTGTCCAATGAGGACAAGCAAAAGTGAATTCCCTATGACTTTGCTGTCCTCTGTCCTGTCACACTACACTCACTACATTGAACAACAAAAAAACTATAGTTCCTGAACATATTCAATTAATCATCTTGTATGCCACAGCTTAAATAATATGTGTATTGAGAAACCCAGCGAGTCTATGAACTGAAAAAGTAAGTACATAATGAGTGCAAAAATATATTTTCATGAAGGCATTACATTTATTTTAATTTTTGCAATATAAAGAAACTTGGGCATTGTGTTTTTTTCTTTGATTTTGTATGTTTTATAATTTCTTGTATATTGTATTATTTTTTTATATTCTAGGGGTTGGTGTGTATATTTATTTGTTTGTTTTGAGTTTACCAACATCTAATTTCTGGCAAAGTCCCTGTGGGCTTTTTCAAGGAGTGAATTTTGCATGATTATCTAATTTGTTCCCAGCACACACTGGCATCCTCAGCTGAGTGTATCCTCGGTATAAGTGGGCACCTTTAGAGGTACTCATATTTATATCATTGAGAATCTGACATGCTGGTGTGTATAGTTTTCATAATTTTGCTGTGTTTATGCTTACACATTTATATACACACACATTTAGGTGTTACACATATATGATTTACCTCTACAGCATCTGCAACTTTCTCAAGGCCCACAAATGGTCCTTTAGGAATACCTACTCCTGTATCTGAAGACACTTTCAGCTTTCCTTCCTTATAAAGCTTGGCCAATGTTGCAATGTGGCGAGGGTAATCGGAACGATAGTGAAGTAGGAAAAATCCACTAACGATGGCTGATTTGGACAGAATCTGTAGAAGAATACAATTTTTTTTTTTTTTTAACAAATATGAGTAACATGCACGATCATACAACAAAGACATAAAAGTAAAGACTGAAGAACAATAAAGACATCAAAGGACTGAAGAAAAACAAAGACATCAAAGGACTGAAGAACAACAACAAAGAAATGTAGTCAAGGGACTGAAGAACAAAGACATCAAAGGACTGACAAACAACAAATACATAAAGTCAACGTACTGAAGAAGAACAAAGACATTAAAGGACTGAAGAACAACGAAGACATGAAGTCAAGGAAATGAAGAACAACAAAGACATCAAAGGACTGAAGAACAGCAAAGACATGAAGTCAAGCAACTAAAGAACAACAAAGACATCAAAAGACTGATGAACAAAAAATACATCAACGGACTGAAGAATAACAGACTCAAAGGACTGAAGGGCAACAAAGACATCAAAGGACTGAAGAACAACAACAACATCAATGGAATGAAGAACAAAAAAAACATCAAAGGACTGAAGAACAACAACAACATAAATGAAATGAAGAACAACAATGACATCAAAGGAATGAAGATCAACAAAGACATTAAGGGACTAAAGAACAACAAATACATCAATGGACTGAAGAACAATAAAGACATCAAAGGACTGAAGAACAACAAAGACATGAAGTCAAGGAACTAAAGAACAACAAAGACATCAAAGGGCCGAAGAAAAACAAAGGCATCAAAGGACTGAAGAATAACAAAGACTTAAAGGACTGAAGGGCAACAAAGATATCAATGGATTGAAGAACAACAAAGACATCAAAGGACTGTAGAACAACAAAGACATCAAAGGACTGTAGAACAACAAAGACATCAAAGGACTGTAGAACAACAAAGACATCAAAGGACTGTAGAACAACAAAGACATTTTTTAAAAACTGAAGAACAATAAAGACATCAATGGACTGAAAAACAACAAATACACCAATGGACTGAAGAACAACAAAGACATCAACGGATGAAAGAACACAAAGACATAAGAAAAACTGAAGAACATTAAAGACATCAAGGGACTGAAGAACAACAAATACATCAATGGACTGATGAACAATATCAAAGGACTGAAGAACAACAAAGACATCTAGGAACTGAAGAGCAACAAAAACATCAAGGGACTGAAGAACAACGACATCAAAGAACTGAAAAACGACATCAAAGAACTGAAAACCAACAAAGACATCACAGGACTGAAGAACAACAAAGACATCAAGGGGCTGAAAAGTAAGTTTTAGTTAGCTGAGTTGGCAGTGTTCCCTAGCATTCGGCTTCTCGTGGCAAGGCGCTGTGTGCCACTGAGTATGGGTTTGATCCTGCTTCGGACCATATATTGTTCTTTGTTTATTTTTCTGTTGTTGATTATTTGTCATTTTTTCCAAGTGTTGTAAACATACCTCTTCCTCTGAAATGACTGGCTGCGAAGTAACAAAGCCCCTAGTCATGTTGGTCTAAATCTAGAACTCTCTTCAAAGCAGATCAAATTATTAAGCTGAGAATCTGGAATAACTTTTCTTGCAATTTTAGCAATCAGAAACAAAAGCAACAACATACTAATGGATTAATTGTAAAGGAACTGTAAAGATATATTATTTAAAAAAAAAAAAGATAGAAAAAGCTGCCATAATTGTAAAGAAATTATACATCTATCAATGCCCAGTAAGATACTCTGCAGAATCATCACATAAATTGATAGAAACAAAATATCTGAAACTAAGGAAAGAGCAAGTAGGTTCCAGAAACAACACACACTTCATTATCATAGACTATCTTTTCACTAAGAAACGCAGCAGAGCAGTTTCAAAATGGTAGAGAGAAATTTACACAAATGATGTTTTTGGTAGCACACAACATTGGATAATAAGGCAGACTACAAATGACATGCACAGAGGAACACTAAGGACTATATTTTCACAATGGGAGACTTGGAATATGGTGGTAATATCACATTACTTGACCATTCCTAAAGAAATTACTGTCTGATTATGGCAATTACACGTACAATCTTCAGTAAAATGACTTATTACTTTTCTTTATTACTTAAATTTTACCAGTGCTATAGGTTTTAAATAGATATTATATAATTCTAAAAAATAATAGGAAAATTGTTGCTGTGAAATGGTTTTATGATCATAATTAATTTTTTAGGACATTGTAACTGTCACAACTGTAACCTCTGGCTAAGTCAAGAAAATAATTACTGCCTATGACTGTTACCAGACTCACAGAGTCCAGAAGATAATTACTACTTACAATGCTACCAGGCTCACAGAGTCCAGAAGACAATTACTGCTTACAATGCTACCAGGGTCACAGAGTCCAGAAGATAATTACTACTTACAATGCTACCAGGGTCACAGAGTCCAGAATATAATTACTACTTACAATGCTACCAGGCTCACAGAGTCCAGAAGATAATTACTACTTACAATGCTACAGGGCTCACAGAGTCCAAAAGATAATTACTACTTACAATGCTACCAGACTCACAGTCCAGAAGATAATTACTACTTACAATGCTACCAGAGTCACAGAGTCCAGAAGATAATTACTACTTACAATGCTACCAGGGTCACAGAGTCCAGAAGATAATTACTACTTACAATGCTACAAGACTCACAGAGTCCAGAAGATAATTACTGCTTACAATGCTACCAGGCTCACAGAGTCCAGAATATAATTACTACTTACAATGCTACCAGGCTCACAGAGTCCAGAAGATAATTACTACTTACAATGCTACAGGGCTCACAGAGTCCAGAAGATAATTACTACTTACAATGCTACCAGACTCACAGAGTCCAGAAGATAATTACTACTTACAATGCTACCAGGCTCACAGAGTCCAGAAGATAATTACTGCATATGACTGCAGCTTGGCTCACAAAAGATAATTACTTCTTAGAACTGGTACCTGGCTCACAGATTTAAGAAGATAATTACTGCCTAGAACTGCACATCTAGAGTGTCATGTGATTGACTCAACTCAAGGATTACTAAATATAAAAGTAGGTCAAAAAGATACTCTCAGCTTTCACTGATATTTGTAGTACTAAGCTTTCATTACAGGTTACAACATGTGGTGGTAGATAATGAGACATTTACAGTGAGGGATGCCAAAACAAAATTAATACACTTATTAAATCAAAGGCAGAAACACAACATGTGCTCACACTTTGAGGAATTGGTACAGTTCTGTTGTCTTTAACATCTTGCAGAGTTTTACCATCTTTAATGTCTTGCTCATAGGTGGAAATCATACCAATGACAATCAGTCTCCCAAACACAGCTAGACTGAAATTACAAATGTACATTTAAGCGTTCTTAGTTTCAGGCAAAGACTCTCCATGAAATGTCCGCTAATTTTAAACTTATTCTACTGCTGGAAATATACAATTTTCTGAACACTACTTTTCTGATACTCTGATATTTACATTGTTTCTTAAGTGTTTATTCTCAATAACATTTTCCATTATTATAGAGTTTTAACCGCAATTATAACTTTATTCTCAGAGAAAAAAAAATATTTAAATAAACAAAGACAAGATGAAGATATATACTCACTTCTTGAGTGCTGTATCAAACATCTCATTGCCAACAGATTCATAAACAACATCTACACCTTTCTGTTTTAGAAGCAAAATAGATAAATAAGCCTACATTAATTCTAATAGAATACATTATGATTAAATAATTTAAACCTGTGCTAATGCAAGGTTAAAAATTTAGCCACTAAAGGAATGGATCATGTCGTTGCAACAGAAAAAATATAGAAATTGATTTTAGGAGTGTATGTATATCTGACGACTAAATCATCATCATCATCAGGCAGCCTGTCCAGTCGAGGACGCCAATTTTTCTTTTTTACTGCCAACCTAAATGTTTCTTGTTATCTTACTGTGCATGACATCTTCTAGGTGTTCTTATGATGAAGTCTTAAAACAACTAAAAATGAAAAGAGAACTACTAAACACAATTCAAACAAGAGATTGTTGGGGCATGTTAAAAGACACAGTAGCCTGCTAAAAGTAATCTTGGAAGGGACAATACATGGTAAAAGATGCAGATCATAGACTGACATGGACGAGTAACATCAAACGATGAACAAGTCAACCTATGACAACCTGCACTATCAAAGCTAGAGACAGAATGGAATGGCATTCCAGGTAGACTCAATGATGAATGATGAGAAATAGTTTTTATATATATATATATATATATTCCACAATTTAGCTTACATTAAAGCAAACATTTTTATGTACCAGTTGCAACTGTAACTTTCACACTCATTTTGAATGTATAAAACATATAATATTAAATAAATAATAAAATATGTTTAATATATTTGTAACTGTACTCTCTGATTCAAAACAACATTTTATTTGTCAAAGATGATGTTAAAAAATCTACAGTATTATCCTAAATCTGGCTTTTTTTTCTTTCCTATTTAGTGACTAAGATTGAAGGCAGTATGCCCAGTGTAGTCAGATAAGATGTACAGGTTAAATTTGTAAAACTCCCTATGGATAAAAAAAAAAACTTCTGACCAAATCAGGAATTAGATGAACAAGCATCTGATAAATGATAATGAAAGAAAAGGTTAAGAAAATTAATTTGATTTAAAACCTGCTTTTAAATTTAGTATTTAGGGGTTTAAAAATTGGTACACACAGGAATGAAATACAGTAGTGCATGTTTTATTTTACAATTTCGAACAATTTACACAAGCTATTTACTTGAAAGTTGAATAACTCACCAAGTAATAGAATTAAATTTAAATAAAAACTTCACAGAATGTTAGATAAGATCAGCAAATTTACACTGTTTACAAATTTAATACAATAGAAAATACCTAGATAAATTAGAGGTAGCTGAAGCATCTGTTTTCATTCAGTTTAAAAAACTGGAATTGAAGATTTGCCTAAAGAAATCAATTGTTTTATAAAAAAACAAAAGGAATAACAAAGTTACTTTTTTCAAGCAACATCAAACACCACATGCTACGCATTTCTTCAATAACATCATGTTTTTTCACCTCTATTTTACAAATTATTTTTTTTTAATGTTAATTCTGACTGTAAAAATACATCACCAAAGTGATGCCATCTGCAGCAGCTGTGCATTATTTTTTTTAAAAAAAAGAGCTATTTAAACTTGATCCCTTGCAGATGATATTTGTTGCTTTTTAACTTCTGATAAATAAAAAAAAACTATAATGTTGGTAATTTATAAGAACTAAACACATCTAGGTGTTATGTAGAGCAAAGAGGCTGTTGATTTTATTTAGTTTTAAAGATAAAGTTTTGCGAATAGTTTATATCCTTCATTCTGTAATGCTACTGGGCACTGTCAAGATGGAAATAGGTACACTTTAGGTGATTGTATGTATCCTGGGATAGTGACATTGACATTCTATGAAAGATTCTGAAATTGAACAGGACATAAAGGAAGAGAACTGGGATACCAGATGAATAACTTCTAGTGAGTCCATGAATATGTTTGTACATAATTTAGTTTGCATTTTTTTCCAGTTTATTTCAAGCTCCACAGTGGGATCTGAATACTTGAATTTTATAAACAGATTATATATACAAGGTGTGTTCAAATGAAACCTGGCTTCTATTGGCTTTATTACAAACATATTTAAGTTACATTAGCCGATCTGAAAGAATTAAAGAAAGCAACCATCATGAAACTAGTACTCACCAGGGTCCTTTAAAAAAAGTTGCCATAGGCATTTAGACACATACCCCACTGCTTCATTAGATGGTGAATGCTGTTCAAGAAAAATTACTTTGTTTGTACCATTTTGTCACTGAGGCTATAACGCCGGCACTGGAGTTGAATCGTTATCCCTTTAGAGCTTTTTATGGGTCCGAACAAATGAGTCATATGGTGATAGATCACAGTAATAAAAGGTAGATAAATTCCATATCACACATGCCAAATTACCAACAGTCTGCAGTAAAATCAATGAATACCACGCAAAAAGTGAACAGATACACAAGTACGTATTGGTGTGTGCTTATTATGTCAGATGTGACATCATCATGCCTCTTACATATGCCCACTTGGCGCAGCTCGCTGGTTTTATTTGAACATGCCTAATAGTTTAATTTCAAATTTTCTTGATTTTTCTTTTGAACCATCTAGTTTGAGTGAGATGAAATGAAGCAGTAACTAGAACAATTATTATTTAAATCAGCAAACTATTAATCAAGCAGAGTTTAACATTTTGTTTTAGGAATATATAGGGCTGTGGTTTAGGAATTAAAATGTTTAATAATTTGGGATGAGACAGTTTAAAATGTCGGAAGATTACTCAGAAATATTTACTTAACCCTAGATTATGATACCTATCTGTGAGTCACATTTTCACGATACTGTTGTCAAAATTACCACCACTTAATTGTTACATTTGAAGTTCGGGAAAATAAAGTATGATTTGAATTTTAGATACACAGCTGTGTGTTTACCTATATAGAGACACGGGAATCAGATGATGTAATCATTTCCTGACTTACATTACAATTTATGGTCTGAAATTCAACCCCATCGTGCATGGCAACCGCAGGTATTATGTTGTCTATTCACTCAGCAACTGTCAGTCCATTCATCAAGCATTATATTCAAATCCCTCTGTGTGTAGTTCGCTATCTATCCCGTGTTACAAAGGTTTGTTCGATGTTTCATCGACAGCCAAGGAGATTTTCCCCGTCACAATAGAACAAAAACAAATTTCTTTAAAAATGAGTGGAAATTAAAAAAGCCCCTTTTGTACGACAGCATAATGCTTTATTATGGTGTGCATGTTTGTGTCAGATTCAACATCAAAGAAAACAAATCCAAAGCTCAGGGGTTTTTGACAAATCCAACACTCAAATTAACAAAATGTGCATTCTGTGGTGGTAATTTTTACAACAGTATTGTTCATAACGTAGGGTTAAAATTACAATCTTACCCAACGATCACCTATTCTTCTTATTTTTAGTATTTGCTGAATAGCAACTGAACACACATTTTGTATATCAAGAAACAATATTTGTTAACGATTAAGCTTATGCACCTACTGGATATTCTTTGGACAGCACGTCATTTAAATTCTCTTTGTTGTAGTTTACTGCACGGTCACAGCCAATGCTCTGGAAAATTATATATTTTTTCATGCATTAAATTTTAAAGAGAAACAGATACACAATCAATGCCCTGAGGAATTAAATAAAATATACTTACAGGAGCGTTAAGTCTGTAATTTACATGCAATTAATGAAGAGATAATAATAAATATTTCCTGCATCACAAAATTTATATTGAATTAAAACATTAGAAGAAACAAAACCATTAAACTTTCACACAAATATTTTTTTTAACAAAAAAAAAAGGCATCTATATATTTTTTTTAAAATATGATATATAGTGTTAAATATTATCATTTATAAGTTAAGAAAATGCATTTTCGTCTCCTTTCCCTAGTATTCACAGCCTGAAATTGAGTACACAGCCACACTTGTGCTTAATAGGGCTGGCTTCTGGAGTAACATTGGCATCCAATAATTATTGACTGAAAGGCAAGCTTGGCATAAATGATTGATGAAATCGCATGAATTAGACTAACAGGCCCAACAAACCAGTGGAGACCCATGAATGTACCAAAAAATTATGAAAGTCATTTACATTAAAGTTGAAATATGTGATGATTGTTAGCACTAATAGCTGTGTGCCATGACCTACTTTGAGAAACCCAGTTTTATCATCACTGGAGCATGTCCCAATAACATGACATCCTGCCAACTTGGCTAACTGTACCTGGAAAAGGGGGGAAAAAGGTAAAGAATGGTTATAAAATGATGAAAGCGTAAGTGACTGATTAATAAATAAATTCAACTTGTAAACTTATTATTGTTGTTGTTGCGTTCGCCAGCTTTCAACTCTGACGAAGTCCCTAGAGACTAGGAACTGAATTTTGCGTGTTAATCCATTTTTCCCTGGCAGCCATATGCACAGGGGTCCCTCGCCGCACTGGCAGATAACTCCGACTTCGGAGGTACTCATGTTATTTCCGTCGATGAGTAACTGACGTTTCAAGCCGGGCCTCGCTGCTGAGACCAGGGGTGGTTGTTGCAGAGAGAAATCATAAATAAAAATCCCAACCAGTGTAGCCAAGATTTGAACCCACAACCTCTCTGTCCCGAGGCTGGCGTCTTGTCTTGAGACCAACCAGTCCCCTATGGACTTGGAATATGAGAAAACTGCAACAAGGAACACTTTTCATGCATGGCCTGCAATGGTTCCTGACACCTATCCACCATATATCGGAAGTTCACGTCCTCCCGAAAGTGATGATAAATCATATTTCTTTAAAAATGTATAGCTTATAAACTTATTATAACAAATGTTGTTTCAAAAAGCATTAAAACAATTAACTTTACTTTCACCATATATGCTAGGCAAATGGGTGTCTTGTCAGTTAATGCAAAGAATGGTGTCAACTTTCATGCAACAGAAATCATGAGCAGAGTGGGTTCATCAGCCTTGGTCAACCTCTGCCCTAATAGCAGAAAAATTCTTATCAAACCAAGATCCAGCCTATAGGAAGTGAACTATGTCAGCAGGTTACACATGAAACACTGGCACTGACCATGTGACTAACTCATGTCATAGTCTTGTTCTTATTCCCATAAAGACAATAAGATGGCAGATTCAATTCACATGATAAAAAAGACTTCAACACAAAAAGGGAAATGGCTGGTTTAGAGGTAAGATAGGAATTTTAAAATAAAAAGGAAACTTGCAATAGGAATTTTTCTTTTTCAATTTGTAGTTTCTTCAAGACAGGAGGTCCTGTGTACAATGTGCAGTTAAAATAAAAAAATATTAAGCTGAAATTGACTACCACCAGGACAAACAATTTTTAATTGGAAATTTACCTACACCAAAGATGGATGTTTCAGACCAATCAGCACAGACACCGTGGATTGTCATAAACTCGCTACACAACATATCAATGCCCACAAAACGTAGTGCAACAAAAATAAGCTATAAACAAAATAAATGCAACATCAAGTAGCGGAAGTAATTAGTGCTAATTATAGTGCTGTTTAATTCCCAACTTTGGTGAAATGTTTTCCAACAGATACAACTTTGTGGTTTACCCGAGCCTCTAAAAATTGGTACATGACGAGAGTGTAAATGGGATAATATGGCAGCCTGGCATGGATATTGATTGCATAACCCATAAATGGGCCATGGGTCATGTAAGACATGGACACTAACACCATATTCCTCACTGATGGGCGCTTTTTACTTACAATTTAGAAAGAAGAATCATAATACTACACGGCAAGGGACAAAAGGACAATATCCCAAAGACTGCTAAGTCTGGACCAAAAACCACTGAGTGATTCAAACAATGAAAATGGTACAGACCATAACTAAGAGGCAAGTAATTACAGGCATGTTAAATACTTAAATAATATTATAATCATAGAGGTTGCTTGGATAGTGAATGTGCTAGTGGTGGTTGTAATAGTGATGAAGGGGACATTACTTACAGCAAACTGTCCGGTACCGCCAGCAGCAGCTGAAAAAATATTTTCATTATCAAAATGTATAGCTAAATTTGTAAATCTAAATATTTAATTGTGATAAATATTTGTCTCATCTCTTAAATTAAAGTTAGCTCTTTTCATACAAAAGCTTTTTATCAATGCAGCAAAGAAATTTCAGGACAAAATTTTAAATAGTTTTAAGAATCAATCTACATATTTATATTTACGTGGCATACAACATATCATATATGAATTTTTAGATAATTGAGTATGGATTTCACCAATACCAAGATGATACAAGACATGTAAAAAGAATATGGCTTGACGACAGTTCACACTAATAAAATTTAGAGTGACGCATTAAGCAGCGAAACATACATGGCCGAAATCGGCATGGCGCACAGTACGTTAAAATGTACAGAGTTAAAAGGAAAATGTGCATTACTTAAAAATGTAATGTGGTATTTTTTAAAATATCTTCTTTTATTTAACATAAAACCATGTCTACTTCTATTTTCCATATTTTTGTTTCAAAAATGCCATTTTTCTATGTAAATAATTATTTTACTGCATCCACACAAGCTTGTGTGCTTTTGCTAGAAAAATTGGGAATTTCTATACTTTAGCAACACATGTTTCTGTACAGAAAATGTCACCAATCCATGTACCATAATAGAGGGCAATATCTAGCCTAGACAATGATGACTTCCATCCCATTTCATTTCAAACCTGAATGTTTCCAGAAATAAATCGTTATTATCTACAAGGTTATATTTTGAGGTCTAACACAATGCTGGAAACACCCTATAATCCATTCAGCCAATTGGCCAAGCAGATCATGTGGACATGTGCCTGCCTTGAGTTATTAACACTTTGCATGTTTTTCTTCAAAAGCCCACAAAATAATGTTGAGGGTGTTAAAATTCAACATTAGATGGGGATAATCCGATGACTAATTGTGTTTCCTATATTCTGATTTGGGGTAAAAAACGATGTCCTAACATCATCAAGCGCTTAACATAAAAAAAAAAAATGACGATCATCATTTTCAGGAGAACGTGAACTTCAGGTCAATATGGTGGATAGGCAGCAGGAATCATTAAAGGCAATGTCTGAAAAGTGTTCCTTGTTGCAGTTTCCTCATGTTCCAATTCCAGCTTGTTGCAGAAGCTACTGAGTTAAGTGCTCTGTGCACACAGTGAGCTGTGCGTTTCATCAGTTTTGATTGTTTTTTCGATATTCCGATTGCTTACGATGAATTATGATATAGTATGACAGATGGCTGTGTTCATTTTCTGTGCAGTTTTGCCTTATGTCTTTTGGCATGTACTGAGACTACGATGATGGGGACTACAGCTACCTTTCTTTGTTTGGGAGATGAGATATTAAATTGGATGATCCCACTGGCATGGGATGTTTTAATTCGTTTGCAGTGATACCGGGGTCTTCCATAACCATAACCATTAGATGGCAGATTATTGAGAACACATTGTCTAATTTAATCTTTATGCCTTTCAAACTTTTAGTCACGACCAAGAGGTTAAATCTTCAATCTGTAAGCTCATTTATTTTGATTTAACCTTTTAACAACCTTCTATTTTTGTTACACATGTGCACTAAAACTATTTCTATTTGATATTCATAAAACCTGGCAAATTTTAACTTTAGTAACTTTTTACACAAGGTAACACTGAGACTTTGTTTACAGTGTGTTCTACTCAGGGGAATAATACTATGTAATCACCTATAATCTTGACAAGCTATTAAAAAAATATAAAATCAACTCAACATTTTTATATCAAATTTATTCTGTGGTTCACTAATTACACTCACTGTGCACAAATATACTAATAAATTGTTTTGCTCTGATGTGTATTAATGAAGGAAAATGAAATCCTAGAACCTAATGGTGGTTGTTTATCTTGGTTACCGTGGCATTTAAGCTATGGAACTATGTGAAACTATGGAACCTTTCTTTAGTTAAAACTAAATAACAACTATTTTATCTTTAGTATGCATGCCAAATAAGTTCCTACCAAACCTCAGTACATGTTGCAAAAATGAGAACTGTTAAAATACATAAGGCCCAAAAAATAAACGTTTAAGCAGCTACAACAACCTCTTGTCAACAAGGAGATTAATTGAGATGACTGATGTTAACTCTTTCAGGTCCGGCGCCGAGTCCTCGGCATGATCCGTTTGGACAACACCGATATGTCGGACATTTTGGATGTAGCTGAATATTTGTTTTGTTTTCACCGAATTTCGTTTTTGTTTCAACCAATACTTGATTTCCGGTCGTGAGAGTTATTTTTCCTTGATCTTCCCGTGGTTTGAAAGCGTGGTTAGACGTTTGGATTTAAAAATTATTCATTAATATTCATTGTTTATTTTTCTGAAATTTCTATCACAAAATGGCCACGCCCACTGCTGGTAATTCTCGCCCAAAACGATATAGTGCAGAACAAGCGAGATCTATGTTCGAAACATTGTTATTTAGTGAATCAGAAATGGACTATTCAGAAGATTCAGACGAGAGTTTTAGTTTTTGTGGTGATAATGATAGTCATGATAATCGTAGTGGTAAGTCGAGTGGTAAGAAACCAAGACTCTCTAACTCTTGTTTAGGTTTAGCTGGTCGATGCCTCCAGTCCAGCACTATCAGTGACTCAGAGGAATTTAGTGGCAGTGATTCTGACGATGAAACTGATACTATTCTGTCAGCCAAAGCTGACAGGACAGATGTGGCTAGGAAGCCTGCTGATGGGTGGCATGAAGCCAGAGATGGTGATACCATAGGAAAATCTAGCTTCCAAAATATAAATTCTGGATGTAAGTTAGATCTTCCAGAAAATGCTTCACCTTCCAAGTATTTTCTGGGCCTGTTGACTGACACAATTGTTGATCGTCTGATTCAAAATATCAACAATTATGCTCAGCAAAAAATGGAATTGAGTACTCCTGTACGCTGGTATTCCAGTTTTGCTAAATGGACACCACTGGACCGTAATACTTTTTTTCAGTTTCTGGCAGTCCTGATTGCCGTGGGAATGAATGCAAAAAATTATATAAAGGATTACTGGTCCATTCAATCATTTAAAAGTAGTCCTTGGTTTAGGTACATGTTTAGTCGGACAAGATTTTTACTCATTTATCAATCTATGCTTCATGCGGCTGGTCCTGATGCGGCTGGAAAATGTAAAATTGAGCCGTTCATCAATTCATTGATCGAAAAATTTCAAGAAGCGTTTTATCCGTTTGAAAATATCTGCATTGATGAGATGGTTATAGGCTACAAGGGAAGATTTAAGTACAAGCAGTACAATGCCAGTAAGCCAAAAAAATATCATATCAAATCATACGGACTTTGCGACTCAATCACCAGATACGTTTTCAACCTCCTGGTATATTTTGGTACGGACACAGCTTACAGGCCTGAAACAGACCCACATTCATCACATGCTGTCAAAGTTTTCGACAAATTACTGGAAGGCATCACAGATCATCATCATTTGTTTGCTGACCGGTATTATACTTCCCTGCCACTTGTTCAATTTCTGCAGCAGAAAAATCACAACTACACTGGAACGCTAAATTCCAACAGACGCGGATTTCCAGCAGAAGTCAAAAATAAAAAAATATCAGTGAATGAGGCAAAGTGGTTCATCAATGATGAGGAGCAAGTTATGTGTGTCAGCTGGAGGGATAAAAAATCCAAAAAGCCCTGCCAATTGGTGACAACACATGGAAGTGTCACATATGAGGTCAGAAATGAAGGTAGGAGTCAAGTCAGGAAGCCATAACCCATCCATAGCTACAACCACTCAATGAATGGATGTGACAGAGTAGACCAGATGATCTCATATTATGGGAACCACACAAGGAAGACAGTCAAGTGGTGGAAGAAAATATTTATGTGGATAATTGAGATCACACAACTCAATGCTTATATTTTGTATAACTTGAGCCGCCCTAACACCGAGAAGCCTATGCCTTTTGCAGATTTCAAGGAGCTGCTTATTTATGATTTGTGTAGCATAGTAGGAGCAGAGACACCTATTCCTAACAACCTTCTTCAAGTTGATTTATCCAAGCCGGGGAAAAAATGGAACACGAAGCCGCAGAGATATCAGGGTGCCATCCATCTCATTGATTTTGATGGGAAAGACCTGCAGTGTGTTCATTGTTCGGAGCAGCGGAAAGTAAGAAAACGAAGCAGCTATTATTGTACAGGTTGTCCGGATAAGCCACATCTGTGCGCTAAAACATGCTTTAGGGAATATCACACACAATAAGTACATATGTGTCAATAAAAATAATAAACTTGACTTGTAAATAATATTGTTGTGATGTAAAAAAATTTGAAAATTTTTTATTCTGGGATCATTTATAAAAATGTGCATAATTTTGTTACTTGTGGACATAAATTCATCAAATAAACTGTATTTTCGAGGAATTTGGATTATGTTGTGTAATATTTCAAGACAAATGGATAGCAACACATATCTGGATGGAAATGGGTAAGTGAAATACAATATTTTAAATTTAAAATTATCTACCTTGAATATATATATATTTTTTTAAATATAACTATTCCTTTAAATAATGACATATCAGAAATATATTGCTATTTTCATTTTCTGTATCCATTTCCCTTTCCAGTGATATATAACACATGCCACATTTATCTTAATTACTGTGTGAAGTAGTCAAATGAAAAAGGTATATGGTAAAATTTCTGGAAACAGGAACAAAAATCGAGTTTTCTGGTCCAAATATGAAAATTTCTGTTTCCTGTTCTGGTCCTGAAAGAGTTAATGCCCTCTTAAGTAAAGGAAACTGAACACAGTAAAAGATCATTTATAATTATTGTTGACAAACCTGCTATGAGAGTACTTAGACTAATTTCACATGCAAAAAATGTTTTTCACTGAAAAAAATATTGGTAGGCCCTACCTGTGACAAGAACTGTTTTGCCAGATTTGAGATCAGCTTGCTGTAAAAATATACAAATAAACTTCAATAAAATTTTATGGTGATTTTTAAATTATTAAGATTTATTTGTCCAAATATAATTTTAAAATGCCTGCATATCTATCAATATTTAGTATACACACTGCCCTCTGAATTTGTAGTACACATTTTTTTTATGACAAGTGATGATAAATCCTACGACAGTCATTAAAATTTCCATTTCAAAATTTGACAGTTTTCCATAGGCAAACACCCCCCCCCCCCACATCATAATGGTGACCTCTATGTGCTTAATTTTTGTTTGATGTTGGATTTATTTTTATTAATCGAGTAGTAAAAATTGCTATGGTATCATAAAAGTCGCAAAGTTTTTATTTCATATTCTGCCAATTAAGAAATTCGTTATTTTCCTTTTTTTCCTCTCATGACATGGGAAATCTCCTTGGCTGTCAGCACTGACACCAAAGAAACCTTTGTAACACAGGAGAGTCAGGGAATAATACCAAGGGAGTGATGAACATACGGGCTGAAATAATTTGATGGTTTACAGCTGCTGTATGAATAGACAGCGGAAACCAGTGGGCACATGTGGTTGCTTTTCTGGCTAAAAATTGGTCGTAAAGCAGAAAATGATTACATTAAATCCCCATGTCTTGTCTTGGGTAAACCTGTGTAGTAAAAGTACCACTGCTGTGTAGTAAAAGTTTAAAGAAATTTGATTTTTTTTTTTTTCAAAATCAAAATGTTACATTTAAGTGGTAGTAATTTTAACTACAGTGTTGTAAATAGGTGAGACACACATAGGTATCATAATTAAGGGTTAAATATTAAAGGATAAAAATAATTTTACCTGCTTGTTGGGAAACTAATTCATCAAT
The DNA here is from genome assembly GCA_032433765.1 of Megaustenia siamemsis. Classification (NCBI taxonomy): domain Eukaryota; kingdom Metazoa; phylum Mollusca; class Gastropoda; order Stylommatophora; family Ariophantidae; genus Megaustenia; species Megaustenia siamemsis. The sequence continues at coordinate 55,876,239 of JAVIAB010000024.1, forward strand.
ATTTTTATAAGGTTTTATTTCTACATATTGAGTAATTAAATGTGTTATTGGTACATAAACTACATTGACATATCAAACATAACAGTATTACACAATGACTATATCTTCTTCTTCCGCGATCATGACTCTGTCAGAGTAGGATTCCGGCTCATGTAGGCAGCTGTCTGTTTAAGTGATTCGGTTGCCCCGTATAGTTTCTCTTCCGGGGAGGTGGGTGTGGTCCACATTGTGCTTCTCAGGTCTGTGACTATATTTAAGTCAATGACTACATTTAAAGAAAAATGTGCATTATATCTTTTCCTTGTGCACACATACATTTATATTTCTGTACTTTAAGAAAAAAAGAAAAGTCCTCTCAAAACACTGGCAAAAATGCCAATGATTTATCACAAAAATAGAGGATAGACTTTATCAGAGATCTTCAACATCACCTTTTGGGTTGCTGACAGATCAGATAATCAAGTAAATATGTTAACTGAACATTACAAACTGTAAACACAACTACCCACCTTTTCTAATGCAATAGAAGCAGTGAGACCACTAACCATTAGTGAGAGATAGGCAGGGTCACATGATGGTACAGGTATAGCAATTGTCTCCTGAATCACCTTCAAAAGGATATTGCGAGATATTTGAGGTGAAGGATTGAATAATAACAAATAAAACGGAGCAAACTTATTATCACAACCAAGTCATAAAATTAATTAAAAACATCTACAACCCATAATACATTAAATAATAAAATTTTTTTGTAGTTTATTGAGTTATTTGTGGGTCATCATCATTGCACTCTGAACATGTCCATAGGTGCTCAGATCCCCTCCTCAGCAAGTCCCACAGCGTCCAGCAACTGACGATGCCAGTTCTATGTTGGTTGATACGTCTTCTTACACGGCCACTAAGTTTCTCATTTCTGGCCGTGCCCATTTTAACTCCCATTTCCATCATCCGAAGAAGTGATGTGGATCTGTGTTTGTTGAAGTCCTGTGCTCTTCCTGCATCTCTGAGGGCATTGATGATGTCCGCCTGATCCATTTTTGTAGCTTGTTATTTAACAACACATCTCTACAAAATTAATATAATAATTACAAAAATTGAATTTAGAGGAATATGTTATTATAAAATATATATTGATGTTTATGTGAGAACTGTTTTTCCATAAGCGTTCAATCATCATCATCATGTGCTGTACCGGTTGGCGTTGGCGATCATGTCCTTCCACAATCTTCTATCCACAGTGCACAGTGTTTTTACATGTTATAACTCTTGTTTTTATGATGAATCAGAAATTATTATTTGATCATCAAGTACCATGCTTATGGCATAGGTGATCTTGTCTCTCCACAACTTTATATCTCTACAGCTGTTTATCAGTTCTGTTGTTGACTTCCAACCAAACCACTCTCTTAAATTATCTTTTCTGTCTGCTTCCCTCTGTCTCTTTTTCCCTCATTTTTTCCTGTTGTCGCAATGTTTTTCAACTGTTCCCTTTTTATAACATGGTTTAAAAAAAATAAAAATGATTGTTTTCTCCTGGTGTTGGAAGTAATCTTTCTTTTTGTTTTGGCCTCTTTTAGAATGCCCTCAATACTCTGTTTAGCTGCTCACAATACATTAAACAAATTTTGTTAATGCTTCAATCACTATTTTTTAAGAAAACCAGGCACAATTGTTCTCATGTTTTAAGTTAAAATATTATTATAGTATGTCACTCAAAATTAATTGATAGTGCAGATATTTCAACATAGGATTTAGTTAACATATTCTAGGTATTCTTTGAAATAACGGTAAACATTAACTGTGCTACTGTGTTAATAGAACTTACAGAAAAATCACTGAAAGCTCCAAATTTTGAATACAAAACAAACTGTCCAGCCTTTAAATCTGCATTTGGCCCAACACTAACAATTTCACCAAGGCTCTGTTTAAAAAAAAAAAAAGTAAAAATATTTAGGCAAGATGAGACAGTAAACAAATGTTTTGTTAAATTAAATATTAAATGACGTAAGCAAATTTTTTTAATATGATGTGATAATACTATTGCTTGTAAATTCAGAAGGTGGTTTCAATTTATGCTAACATAAACAATTGTCTTGGGAGCCAAAGTAAACAGAGGAACTTTAGCAAATCATTTTATTGAGTTAACACCATCACTCCAGCACAATGAATGTATTCAACTTAATACAGAACAAATTCGCTGTAAATGTGTTGCTTGGATTTATATATTTTCTTTACAGGCATACACCAAGTTATTTATGGTGGAACAGTAACTGCTGGGTAAATTCAAAGTCTAGGTAGGTTTAAGTTAGTACACAACACAACAAAGTTAAAATTTGCCAGGTTTCATGAGAATAGAAAAATGTTTCCTGGAAAATTCTTTCTATGATGCATGTGTATAACAAAAACAATCACTGTGTCAAAAACTAAATAAATATACTTTGAGATTAAAAATGAACCCTCACAGTCTTGACTGAAAGTTTGAGGTATGTGAAGAATTAACTAGATAGTTTTTTTTTTTAAAGCTGGTATCAACTTTAAAATGTTAGGTTTCTACAGGTGGTTGGGTGGTCTATAGGTAAGATGTCAACCTCTATACAAGAAAGTCATGGGTTCAATTCCCACCACAGATGACAGGAATCTTAAAAAAAAAAATAATCTGTGGTTTTATCCTCCGCTGGTTTCTTGGTAGTGAGACCCCATGTCTAAATCAGATAACAATAAAAAAATAGGAGGTCCCAAGTGCATTCTGCGCACATTAAAAAAACATTGGCAGTTGGAAATCAAAAAGACTAGGCCAAAAATGATCACAGCCCAGGTAAAATTGATAGGAAACATCTACCCAACTTGTCAAACAAATAGCTGCTAGCGTGGAAAATAAGAAAAAGTTATTTCATTAAAAAAATTCAGGCACTCTGGACTTTGCTGAGCTACAAAACTGGCATGCACAAACAACAAAATCAAAGCTTGTGTCACATTCGTTGGTAGGTTCATCAATGCAAAACATTTCAAATGTATCGCCTTTATTATTATACCAGTAGGTCACATGATTCATTTCCATAAATCAGCTGAATGAACTACAGAATGCCCCCCAATATGGTCATTATCAAATCAAATCTTGTATAATTTATGATTCACAAATATATTTATTCAGCCAATTAGATATGAGATAAAACTGGAGAGAGGTCAAAAATTAATAGACCAGAAAATACCTGAAATAACTGAAAATGGGTTGTCAATATTTTGTATACAGGAACATTTGTAGAAAAATTCAAAAAATTTCTAGCACAAGCACACAAACACCTTTGCATGGGTGTAACAAAACATTTTCAGATAGAAAAAAAGACCATTCTATGAAAATTAAATATGGTACATAGAAAGAAAAAATTTCAATTTGTATATTTCTGTTGCACATGTTACTTCAATGTTGCCTGTAAAAGAAGAAAACATGTCGCTATAAACCGTTCCATGTATTTACCATTCCCTCTCTCTTCATCTTTTTTTCTCCTCTAAAATTATGTACATTATAATTTAACAAACAATAGCTACATGTGTTGAACTAAAGAATATGGAGATCTTCTTTATATCTTAATGAGAAAGAATCACTCCCCAAAATACTGATTAGTGAAACATCAAACTCCACACACAAACTAGTAAGTATAAAGCAAACCACAAGATGTAAAATATCAAACTCCACACACAAACTAGTACGTATAAAGCAAACCACAAGATGTAAAATATCAAACTCCACACACAAACTAGTAAGTATAAAGCAAACCACAAGATGTAAAATATCAAACTCCACACACAAACCAGTAAGTATAAAGCAAATCACAAGATTATGTCAAGAATACTTTAAACATTTTAAGCAAAATAATTGTGTATTAAACCCTACCTTCACTGTTTTAAAATTCAGGATCAAATTCTAAGCTTTAAGACAATGTACAAATATCAGATGTCTGAGAGAATTACTGATTTGACATACATGATCAGGAATTAGATTATCATCAAGTACCATGCCAGCTGGTGTAGGTGATCATGTCTCTCCACAACTTTCGATCTCGACAGTTATTTATCATTTCTGCTGTTGACCTTCTGCCAAGCCATTCTCTTAAGCTGTCTGGTATTTTTTCTCTTTGCTTCCCTCTTTCTCTTCATCTGTCAATTTTCCCAGTTGTCACAATAAATTCCAGCTGTTCCCTTCTCATTGCACGGCCAAAGAATGATGATTGTTTCTTCCTAATATTGGAAATTAGTTCTCTCTTTGCTCAGGCCTCTTTCAGAAAGGTTTCATTACTCTTCCTAGCTGTCCATGGTATTCTCAACATTCTTCTGTAAAACCACATTTCTACAGTCTCCGGTGATTTTCTTCCGTGTTGTCCTATTGTCCATGATTCACATCCATATATTAAGACTGGCTCTACATATCATTTATTTAAGAACTCTTTTTCTTGTTTCTATTGTCAAAAATGGATTGCACAATATCTTCCTCATTTTTGAAAAGCTAAGTTTTTAAAATTTAGTTTATTAAAAAAAAAAAAAAATTAAATGAAAAAGTATAAAAATACACTTTACTTACTTCAAATCCTGCAGGAAATGGTGGTTTTACTCTGGGGTCATACCTGCCAGCTGTGTAATTTATATCAGATGCATTCACGCCCACGTATCTATAGGGTAACAATTGGGTTAAATAAAGGATTAGATTCTGAAAATTTCTGATTTGATCTCTTCTGTATTTTCCTCTCCATTCAGTATCAACCACTCAATAGAATTCAAAGTGAGATGAGTCTACTCAATGAATCTCACTATTTGCAATAGGTCTTCATATGCACCCCATAGTTTGTCTTTCACTCATTTTTCTGTTTTATCTAAATAATGAGAAACACCTGCAACCTTTGATTCCATTTAATTAGTTTAAAATGTAAAGGTAAAGATAAAGTACAAGACTTGAATCGGTGTCTTAGCACATAAAGTTTTCACCCATATGTACTCAGCCGCCTATCCAGAAGTGTTCGGAGACTTCAGGATAGTGTTGCTTCAAGCATCGAAACTCACGATGTGAGATGGCATCCTTCACCTTTCCAGAGTACTCAATTCATACCCATTTCTGCCAGCAGCTGGGTCAACCACAGTGGTATTTTTTTTTTCCAACCGTGAGTACAACTCACACTGCTTCCAGCAGGAATCAAACATGGGTTGTCTGACATTCAGTAGCCTAGTTGGGTGGTTTTCCCAACTTGGCTACCGTGGTACCCACTGGTTTAAAATGATGATCTTTAAAGATTCTGCCAAGTATATAACAAAGATTTTGTAAATAACTAATGAGAAAAAGATTGATTCCACACAAAATATTTACAAAAAAAGAAATATCTGTGCACCAAGTGCTCAACAGGACTATCATTATCACACAGTCACTTTCTAGAGCAGTAGACACAAATCTAAAGAAGAAACAAGCTTTAGGAGAAAAAGATGCCAGGAGACTTTACAACCATTCTCAGAAATCATAAATAATAAAATAATGTTCAGAATGGCACAGTTGAATGTACACAATCTGCTCTAGGTCTGTCAGAGCAGTTAATCAATTAAAGTAAAAACAGAAAATTAAGCTCTGTGAGACAACAACTTTTTTTTTTTTACATAATATAATGGGTTTTTTTTTAACAAATTGAATTTAATTTTATTATCTCTTTCAAGTGGTTAGTTTTTTTTATAAATAAAAAAAATATATCTTTATTTGTTCCATGTTCTGCAGTTTGCTGGGTGATTTTTGTGAGTGTTGGAAACAAAGGTCACATGAATCAGTGCAGTCGCCATGTGATTTACAATTCAACTTTATTTTTACATTTTAAAAATTCACTTCCTAAATATTAGTATTTAACATCTTGCTTAGGGTAGGCATCCAGAGAATGTCTAGACTGCAACATGAAAGAAGTGTTGCCACTTTATTCTCTATAGAACAGAGAAGAAAGATGCCAACTTTTAATACTAGGAGGTCACAACATTCACACTTTGAAAAGAAACGCGCATTCCCACCCATACTCGGAGGTTATAGATATAACAAAAAGACATGGCTTAATGTGGCAGTCGTCGCCGATGAGGTCTTTGAAGGCTTCCACAGATGAGACAAAACATATTGCTGCTATAGGTCTAGAGGATGCATACAAAAGAGTACCATTTGAATACCTCATGCACATGCTCCTCAAACTGGCGCTGCACACCTTCAACATTAGATGGATCGCTGCAGCACTGTTTCACAGGAAAGTGATACTCAGATGTGGAAGTTGGTCATCTGAGCCAACATCCATTTGTCCAATGCTGCCACAAGGCTCACCATTGTCACCAGTTCTATTTAAAGTGTACATAATAAAGTTCACGGTACCGTGCTGGACGGGAGTGTAAGAATTATGACTTTTGCTGATGATATTCTGGTATATCGACAGGGAAGAGACAAAAGGGGAATCGCCTCCACGCTGCAAAATGAACTTAATCACATCTCCTCCTGGTGTAGAGTATCAGGTGCCTTGGTTAATCCTAATAAAGCATCAGTTGCATGGTTCTCTCTTAACAATCATATCATTAACACGGAAACACCGTTGGTATGAATGGGAGCTGATGAGGTGAACAGGGAAAGGTTGATGACGTACCTCGAAGTTAAGTTTGATTGCAGCCTGTGTTTTCAGAACTTTGTCAATTATGTGGTAATAAAATCCCACAAAGGATTAACTGCCTTGCAGGTCATGGCAGCTGCCAACATTGAGCAGAGGCTACTTACCCTACAGTCCCAGGAGCTAGTCCTCACACCAATCTAGTATGCCCTAGTAAATCTGCTGTCAGTACAATGCAAATTGACAGACTGGAGGAATACAGAATGAAGACGTGCGCATTATCTTGGGGTATATGAGGGACACTCCTTGTGTAGCAATGAGGTATCATCTTGACTTTCCAACCATGGATGACAGGATCAAGATCTGGAGAATACAAGCATACCTGAAGATAAGTGCAGATAAAGAGCATCCATTGCACCACGAGCTCAACACAGGGAAAGGTGCCAGACTAAAAAGAACCAAATCATGAGTGGGCTGAGCAGATGTCATCAAAAAGGCTGTGGGCTTACCAATATCAACGCTGGCGAGGAGTGGATACCGGTACCTATGTCATCTAGGGGCACAGTCTCATGTATTGTCACACTCGACAGGAAATGTAGGGACCAGAACTCAGTCGTGATCAATTTGGAGGTCTACAGTTTCATCTGGGATAACACAAACGAGAAAGATGCAATCATCTATATAGATTGATCTGTAATACGACACCAAAGGAGTGCATGGGCATTTACAGCATGCTCGGCAGGCAGAATAGTCAATGAAGCATTCATTATGACCATGAGTAGTATGACGATGGAGGTGACAGCAGTGGCCAGGGCATTCATCTGGTTAGAGTCACAAGACTACACTCACGCTTGCATACTAAGTGATTCGATGATGAGCATGGTAAAAATAAAGTGGAGGTGGACTCTGTACTCAGGCAATGGGTGGAGTCATTGCAGAAGTCAAATACATAGGGTCACCTGTGTCTACATCCCTGGACATGCGGAAGTACGGGAAAATGAATGAGCGGACAAGTTGTCTAGCTGTGCCATTGTTGAAGACAGTCAACAATGGATTGAACGGACATCATCAGTACCCTCCAAGATGTGGGAAGGACAGAGGACTTCGATAGTTATGAGTCCACGCCACTCCTTTGGATGAAAGAGATAGGAGTTAAGATGGGCACAGTCAGAAACGAGAAACTTAGTGGGCGTATAAGAAGACTTATGAACCAACACTGAGCTGGCAGTCGCTTGACACTGCGGGGCGTGCTGAGGAAGGGATCTGAGCACCTACTGATATGTTCAGAGTCCAATGATGATGACCCGCAAATAACTCAATAACATTCACATGTTACATTTGCTTCTGTCCGTATTTTCTCACCTGTTTTTCACAAGAACTTCTTTTGGACCTGGAGTTGGAACTGCAGACTCAACAATTTCTGTAGCTTCACGAAAATTAGTTGCTAGTTTTTTCACCATGATCTGGCGCATCTTGGGAGGAAGGCGACTAGCTGCCATAATGGTGGCTATAAGAAACATTTTTAAAAAGAATATATAAGAGATTTTCTGCAAATCTCGACCCTACTATTGTAACTAATTTTAAAACATTTTCTTCAATGGTATAATGTATAATCTTCATACCAACATTGTGCCACCAATGCCAGACCTGGACCCTAGATGCAAGAACAATAAGAAAAATAACCTCTACAGAGATGAAATGTGTTAGACGAATGACAAGAAACTGTCTGAGAGATAAAATCATAATTGAAGAACTGAGAAAAAAGCTAGGAATAGCCCCCGTCATAGAATATATAAGGAAACAACAGATAAAATGGTTTGGCCACGTGACAAGGCAGAAAGATAAAAAAACAATATAATGAGCCTTCAAAAAACATTGTGAGAACACCAGACCCAAGGGTCGACCATTACAAAAGATGGATCAATGGAATATTAGAAGCACTAGGAAACATTACAGCAGCAGAGGGGAACAAAAGAGCAAAAGACCGCAAATTATATCTCCCCTCGACGCTGAAAGGCAAATGAGAAAGGAAAGAAGAAGTATAATGTATATACAATTACCGTACAATAATCTTATACCATCGTAAATGTTGCCAACACCAAATTAACACTCAAGACTAAGATTAAAATATACCAAAGTTGTGTGCTTAGTACACTTCTATACGGATCAGAAACTTAGACTACCTATGCAGGGCAGGAGAAAAGGTTAAAAAACTTTCATGTGTGTTGCCTTCACAAGAATATGAACATGAAATGGTAGGTCAAAGTAACCAATTCTAATGCCTTACTCCCATCCACCAAGGTAACACTTTGGAGTCGTAGACTAAGGTGGCTGCGTCATGTAAAAGAATGGCAAACATGTGTCTTCCCAAACAAATATTGTATGGCGAACTTAAGGATGGAAAGAGACCAAAGGGTAGACCAGTGCTGAGATTGAAGGACGTTTGCAGGGCTTCCTTGAGGGAATTCTCTATCAGTGAAAGAAACTAGGAAAATCTGGCTGCAGATCGTAGCACATAACAAATATAAAAACTGGCACAGCAACATTTGAGGCAAGGCTGATACCAAATTCAGAAGACAAAAGGTAAAGGTGCAAGAGAAAGGAAACGAGACCAGGCACTACTAATACATTTTGTTCACTCTGCGGATGGATCTGTCTGTCCAATATTGGCAGATTCAGCCATGAAAGAAGTTATTCAGCAAAGCAGCATCTAGCATAATACACTAATATTTTTACCAAACTACTGCCTTATCATAGGGAGCCGCGATAGCTCAGTGGTTAGTGAACTGGACTACAAAGGACAAGAGGTAGGGTTCAATCCCAACCGACGGCTTTCAGTTCACCCAGCCTTTAATGGGTACCGGATTTTTTTCTGGGAAAGTAATGTGGCACGGGCATAATACCGACCACATTACCCCAAAAATCATGTGCCAAAGGTCTGTAAAATTTATGGTCACTAACACCATATTCCCTATACACCACTTAGCGTGACGGGGGGTACTTTACTTTTTTTTTTTTACTGCCTTATCATGATTGCTTGCTACCAAGCCCATATTAATGTTATACCATTATTGCAATTCTATTGCTAATTTCACTCACATTGTGACTTCCTGTTTTTTAACATATTCCCCCATTACCAACCACTGTGGCCATGTGGATTGCTCTATACATAGTAATTTGTATGGAATTTGATAATTCACTATTCTATCTCTTTAGAGGTCCTCCTGTGGACAAAGATGTCCACCAGCACATGGGCTGAAAGCAGTCAGCAACTCACAGCTGACCACATGCATTAGTGAACAAGAGAGCTGGTCCGGATCCTATCTGACCACCCTGTGATGCTGCAAAAACAGGCTAACCAAACAGGCCAAGTGAATTAGGACCAAAGAGGGAAGGCAACCAGTTACCCAGAAATTTCCCAAAGATGGATGTGTCAGGCCAAAAGGCACCGATTCCATGGCTTGCTGTAAACTGGAGGGACAAAGCATTACTCCCATTTGGTGTCCTTTTGACTTGTATTATCCGGCTAGTCACATTTTAAATGCAAATAGCATATTTTTAAAAATCTGGCAGATCTATTTTTGGGTTTTTACGATTGAATCTCTATTTTTGAAGTTTAAATAAAAATAAAATTCTTCAGTATTACATATAATACAGTCTTTTGAAAGTCATTTCTATCTATCTATCAACTGACCTTTCGAGTCATAGCCAGCCCATAGAGCATAGACCAAGATACTCCTTCTCTTATCTAAATTTTTATTCTAGCAGTTTTCAACTATTTTAAAGATATTTTATCAAATCTCGCCATTTGACTCTATGAAAGTCATTTCCAGATATTAAATGTTGCACACACACGTGTTGTTCAGTTGTTATAGATTTCTTAGTTATATTCTACAACTGATCAGGATTTTTCTAGAAAACACATTTGTTATTTTTTTTTTTAATGTCTTCTCCATCACACCATATACAGTGATTTTTGTCAAAAATTGTTATTCTTTTGTTTCCAGAGTAGATAACACATATCCTTTGTGTATTTGTTTATTGTCTTCTCCATTACATTCACTAGCTGCTAATCTCAATACTTTAAATCTGGTTTTCTCCATCGGCTCTACCAGATCGTTCAGTTTGTGCCCTAGTAATATCATACATTTGAAATCTTCCACATTAGTGACAATCATTAATTCATTGAATGCCGTCTCTACATTGAAGATTGGCCATCATGGAGCACCATTTTACTCTGTTTCTTGTCATGATGGCACATATTGTCATAGTTTCACCTGTCCATCTTTTGATGCTTTAAGTCTTGGTCTACCTCTGCTACCTTGTTCCCCTCTGAGACAAATTTTGTAGGGTATTGTTTATTTACACATGCACAAAATTTCAGTTGCATTTATCAAATTGTGTGAAGTGGTTCTTTTTTTCATTTTTAGCTGATTCAGAACTTCGCTGTTTGTTTTCTTTTCCTTCTATCCAATATACTTTCAATTTTTCTACAGCAACAATCACAATGACATATTACATTAAAATGCTATTATTTATTTCAATTAATTTTTAACAAAGATCATTCATTTGAAATAGCTTCTTTTCTATTTATTTTGCTATTCAGCTGGATGAGAGTACATGCATAACAAAGAATCCTTGCTGTGCATTTGCTACATTTTAGTAATTTCCTAGTTTAGCGTCTTTCTTCTGCTTGGAGTAACATTCCCTTGCACTTTCTTTGGCCATTCTCAAATCTGTCATTACAAAAACCTTGGGTTAATAATACTCTAAACTAGGTAAATGTTCAACTGCAACATTATCTTATAATTTATTATATATACTCGATTCATGACGTTGATTTGATGTAGTATTTAAGTATTGTAGTATTTTCAAAATATAAAATTAAAATAATTTTGTAGTCCTGTTGTAAGTAAAAAAAAAAAGTAAAGTAAAGTACCCCTGTCACGCCAAGTGGCGTATAGGGAAATATGGTGTTAGTGACCCTATATTTTACAGACCTTCAGCACATGATTTTTGGGGTAATGTGGTCAGTATTACGCCCGTGCTGCTTTACTTTCCCAGAAAAAAATCCGGTACCCATTTAAGGCTGGGTGAACCCGGAAGCCGTCGGTTGGGATCGAACCCTTGTCCGTTGTAGTCCAGTTCACTAACCACTGAGCTATCGCGGCTCCCTGTTGTACATTTTAAATATTATATAATTATTATAGTATTTCCTTTTAACCTTTTTTTTAGTTTTACTATATAGTATATATAGTTACTAGTTAAGTTAGCATTCAGTATCATATCTGAATCCTTATACTTATATTTATATCATATTATTATTATTATATTAATAACGATAACACAAATATACACAATACAGTACACCTTCACCTAGTCGTGTAGGAATCGGAAATAGGCCTAACAAGAAGAACCATAACGGAACGTAACCAACCCAACGCTAAAACTCAAAGACTCACTGACTGTGTAAACAGTAAACTTTGTTATGTAAATAAACTTACTTACTAAACCTAAGTAGTCAAGACACAAAAGTCGTTCAGATGTATGATACTACTAAATTATTGTAAATACTTAACTACATCTAAAAGAATTATTTAGCAGTCTAAAAACGAGACTATAAAACCTATAACATATTGATATTAGTTAATCATAGACTGGTTGAAATACATTTAAAGATATTTTCTCTCTTTCACGTCCGATGATCAACGGTTATTTTTCGTTTGAATTACTGCAACAATGTAAAAAAGTTGGAACTTTGGCCATCACCTGAGCAAAGTCCGTCTACCGAAACGAAACTAGAAGACTGCAAGATCTCCCATACATTATCATTTCTTCAGATGAAATATTGTCTCACATCTCTTTATCATAATCTAATATAATTTCTAGTTATTTTTATTTTACTGCTACTGATTCAGCCAAAAAAAAAAAAAAATACATCTTCAGTTAGCGACTTGAGGGGCAGTTAATGCAGCAAATTTATTAAGCTTGTTCTCATAATTTGCTCTACAAGAAATATTTCTATATGATGATGATGATGATGATGATGATGATGCGGTCGCCCGATGATTTGAGGTATTCTAGCGGATACGAACCGTAGACTTCCTCCTCGTCATCCGCCCTTAAAAGGACGTTAAGTGGACGTAGTTACGTTGTGTTGAAGTTTGCAGTGTAACACTGTGATATCTGCGCCTTTCGGCCCAACACATCCGACTTCAGCCGACATTTTTGAGTACCGGGTTTGTCTTCCCTCTTCGATCCCTGCTCGCTTGGCCAGACTAGACAGGTTAGTCTGTTTCTGGAGGCGCCGCGGAGAGGTGTAGCAGGGTCTGGATGGTTCTGGTTCACCGATCCTGGCGCAAGCCATCAGTTATGAGTCACTGACGACTTCCAGCTCTGGTGCTGGGTGGGGCGCGCCTTCGCCTCCTTATATTTCTATATGAAAAGATATATATATACATATATATAGATACATATATATATATATATATATATATATATATGAGACGGTAAGATAATATTTTTTAATGTAGACACAGAGTGAAAAAAGGGTGGGTATGCAAAAGTGAAAAGACGAGACCCCACCAGATCAAACTACTATCCGAGAAAGAAATTATTCGGCCAAACAACTCCCTACAGTTAATATATAAATATCTATCTATCTCTATCTATTGACCTTTCGAGCCGTAACCGGCCCATAGGGCGTAGGCCAAGATACACCTTCTCCTATATGAATTTTTTGTTCTAGCAGTTTTCTTTTAAAGATATTTTATCAAATCTCGCCATCTGTCTCTGTTCTGTGCAAGCAGTTCTATCTCACTGAGGGAGCCGATTCCTGCTGCTCTTGCCTCTCTCATCAATGTTCTTCTCAGTGTCTCCCTGGGTCTTCCTCTTTTTCTTTTACCTGTTGTTTCCCATATGAGGGCTTGCTTTGCTATTCGGTTATTATCTCTTCTCATCACATGTCCAACGTATGACCATCGTCTTTTCTTTATTACTGAAGATATTAGTGGTTGATTGGCGATTTCTCTAATTTCCTCGTTTGTTTTGAATTCGTTCCATGCTATACCAAGTATTTTCCTTAGACATTTATTTTCGAATGCGTTCAACTTTGTTTCTATATCTCTTGTTGTTTTCCAGCTTTCACACGCATATATAGGGTTGATAGTACATTTGATTTGAATAGCCTAAGTTTTGTGTTTGTGCTGATAAGTTTTGATTTCCACAACGTTTCAAGGCTTCTGAAAGACATTGCTGCTTTAGCTATTCTGATTCTAATTTCTTTGCTCGTTTCCCTTCTCGATCAATGTGACTTCCAAGATAGATAAAGTGATCGATCTCTTCTACTGGTTTGTTTTCCATGTATATTTTGTCACCTGTTGGAATTAAACTAGTCATGACTTTAGTCTTTTCATGATTGATCTCAAGCCCAATTTTGCTGGCTATTGATGATAGTTCATTTGTGTTTTCCTGCATCGTTTTTATCTGACTGCTGATGAGAAAATATATAAATATAGGTCAATAATATTGAAGATCTACATCTGCCTGCTTCGACTGTGAAGAAAACAAATGATACAGATATATCCAAATCCAATCACTGCAATGTAGGCCTATAGAGAAACATAATGTGCGTACTCTGTTTTGTCTTTACTGCAGAAGTCGATTCGCCGCAATAACAAATACGGTCCTGTGGTGTCTTCATAGAGCTGCAAACATACATTTGGGGCATACCCGCTCCCCCCCCCCCTCTCCACTCCCTTCTTTTTCCATCGTAAAGATAAAATTAGTCGTCAGGAGCCTCGCCATAGCCCTGATAACTGTAGCATATTTCCGTATTTGAAGGCTCGAGAAGAAACTAAATAAATATTTGACGTAGGCCTCTACTAAAGTCTTCAATCGGAAATTAGATTTGTCCCCGGCAACCAAAGATAAAGATATGTAAAGATGTCATATCTTCTTCTACTTTCCTTCCTTATCTGCCTTTCAGCGTCGAGTGGAGATATAATTTACGGTCTTTTGCTCTTCTGTTCGCCTCTATGCTGCTGTTATGTTTCCTAGTGCTTCTAATATTCCATTCATCTGTCATTCGTCTAACACATTTCATCTCTGTAGAGGTTATTTTTCTTATTGTTCTTGCATCTAGGGTCCAGGTCTGGCATCGGTAGCACAACGTTGGGATGAAGATTGTATTGTATAGTGCTCGTTTTGCCTCCAGAGTTATTTCCTTGTTGGACAATACGGCGATAACTGCCCAATGATTTGACAAGCTTTGTTGCATCTTGATTCTATCTCTGCTGTTTGAAAATTATCGTTTGTCATTAGACTTCCTAGGTATTTGAATTCCACTACTTGTTTTAGTTGTCTGCCTTCTATAGTTATGTTGATGTTCTGTTTATTTTTGGTGACATTCATGATTAAGATGGCCCGTGGTTAAGATGATCTGTAGTTAAGGAAAAAAACAACAAAGAATTGCCTGTATAGAATATTAATAAATTAATTAAACAAGTGTCCTAAATTGTTTACATAATACATCGTATCCATGCTAGCTTTAAAATGTTAATTCCAAAACATGTTTATGATAAATATGTGATGTATCTATACCTGCAATATCTACTGATAATAATTAGCAAGAAATTGATGTTGCTACTGATACTGGTAATTCACTTACATTTTGACCGGTTACTCTCCTATAGCTGTAAACACTTCGACCGGTTACTCTCTTATAGCTGTAAACACTTCGACCGGTTACTCTCTTATAGCTGTAAACACTTCGACCGGTTACTCTCTTATAGCTGTAAACACTACGACCGGTTACTCTCCTATAGCTGTAAACACTTCAACCGGTTACTCTCTTATAGCTGTATAACTTGATGAGTCGTAAGTTCTACTATTCCGTCCGTATATTTATACCCACAGAACTCCCGTTACACTTAGACATTCACCGTGAAATTTACGAGTCATCTCATGGTTTAAAGGTGAATATTTCCAACCCCTGGATTGTATATAAACGCAAAAAAATCTAAATAGCCCACATAGAAAAATTATGTTAAAATGGACCAAAGAATTTGAAACATTGACTGACTGGGATTCAATGTTTACGTTAGTTCTATAGGGCAAACAAATCATTTATAAGTGAGAGAGATCCAAAACATGCAATTTCATGGTCGGGCCCATTCTAGGACAGACATTTAGAGATATTAATTTCATTGGCGGTTTCTGGAGAGAGGTTCTCAAATGATGTCTTATCGTATAGACCTTTCTGTTCACAAGACTGACAAGAAGTGAATCTATTCTTTAAACGGTCAATTTTATGTTACAGTCTTTCTTAGTCCCTAATTCTCCGAGCAGTTAGTGTCACTGAAAGCTGCAGCAGAACTTATATTTCTCTGTTTGCTACTACTTGTTGTTAGTAGCTACAGTCTTTCTTAGTCCCTAATTCTCCGAGCAGTTAGGGTCTCTGAAAGCTGCAGCAGCAACTTACATTTCTCTGTTTGCTACTGCTTGTTGTTAGTAGCTACAGTCTTTCTTAGTCCCTAATTCTCCGAGCAGTTAGTGTCACTGAAAGCTGCAGCAGAACTTACATTTCTCTGTTTGCTACTGCTTGTTATTAGTAGCTACAGTCTTTCCATTCGTTAATTGTACAGTTGTGATTAACAATAACATCACCATCATCATCAACAACAACACACAACCATAAAAGTAGTTGCATGCTGAATTTGTCGCCGATTGAAAAGGAACAATTTTGCAATTGCATGCAAGATACACCAAAGATATTCGATTTTATCCGTATTACAATTTTTGCATGATAAATAAGTAGATCAATAGAAGTGAGAAAGAATTTGTTTGTGCTATATAGAACTAATTTTGATCTCTGGAAGCAGATCATAAACAAACGAAAAGACGAATAGAGAACTCAGAGATGGGATTTCTCAGAAGAATTATCAGAGTTCCGTGAACACCTAAAAGACCAACGATGAAAATCTCAAAACAAAAAGGGATCTCCTAAAAAAAAAAACATTATAAAGAGGCAATTAATATTTTTTCGGATATATCATGAGTGGAGGAAAGTTGAAATATTTGGTTAAAACTGACAAAATACAGGGTAAGAGAAATCGCGGACGACAAAGAGAAACGATATTATATAACTTGGTGTCGTGACACAGTAAACGGCCAAAAACAGAATTGATACGATGCACCACGGAGAGAAAATTGTGGAAGGATATGATCGCCAACTACGTCATCCAATATGGCACATGATGATGATGTTACAAAAAGTTGCAAAACTGGTTCCTTCTAGTTCATGCCACGATTCAAATTTCGTCTCAAACACGTCTAGTCATGTACCCATTTCCTGACTTAATCTCACCCCACCACTCATGTGAAAGTGCAGCAAGCAGGCAGGTTTTAGTTTGTGAAGTTCTGCCATGTCATATGTACATTGAGATTGTCACCTGTTGCTTCGCTGTTCGTCGATGTGTGTTTGCCAGTTGTAAATGTATGAGTGTAACCTGATGCATAACTTGTTGACCTCATGGGATTAATTAAGACAAACGATGATGTGCTAAAAGATATCAGCATAAACAGAAAACTAGGCATCACAAACGTCAGAGATAAGCGCAAAGATTGACAAATATAGATATAGTACTTGGCCACCGTGAAATTGAATGACGCGTGGACAAATAAACATAATAATTATATTTAATATAATATTTATTATCATGTCATATCATGTCGAATAATGTAATTATTACTATACTATTGAGTTATTGAGTTATTTGCGGGCCATTATCATTGCACTTCGAACATGTCCATAGGTGCTCAGATCCCCTCCTCAGCAATTCCCTCAGTGTCCAGCGACTGACGACTCCAGTTCTATGTTGGTTGATAAGTCTTCTTACACGGCCACCAAGTTTCTCATTTCTGGCTGTGCCCATCTTAACTCCCATTTCCATCATCCGAAGAAGTGACGTTGATCTGTGTTTGTCGAAGTCCTGTGCTCTTCCAACATCTCGAAGGGCATTGATGATGTCCGCCCGATCCATCGGTTGCCCGTCCTCAACGACAGCGCAGCTAGCCAACCTGTCCGCTCTCTCATTTCCCCGTACTCCCGCATGTCCAGGGACATAGACAAAGGTGTCCTTACGTATTTTGGATTTCTGCAACGACTCTACCCATTGCATGCGTACAAAGCCCGCCTCCACTTTTTTTATCATGCTCATCGAATCACTCAGTATACATGCGTGGATGTAGTCTTGTGACTCTAACCATTTGAATGCCTTGGTCACTGCCATCGCCTCCATTGTCATGCTACTCGTGGTCATGACGTATGCACCACTGTCTTCCTTGGCTATTCTGCCTGCTGAGCGTGCTGTAAATGCCCATGCACTTCTTCCGTGTCGTCTTACAGATCCGTCTGTATAGATGACTGCATCTTTCTCATCGGTGTTATCGCAGATGAGACCGTTGACCTCAGCATTAACCACGACCGGGTTCTGTTCCCTACTTTTCCTGTCGAGTGTGACAATACATGAGAAAGTTCCCTTGAATGACGTAGGCACCGGTATCCACTCCTCACCAACGCTGATATTGGTAAGCCCACAGACCTGTTTGATGACATCTTCTGCCCGGCCCACCCATGATTTGCCTCTTTTTAGCCTGGTACCTTTCTCTGTGTTGAGCACGTGGTGCACGTGGGCAGGCCATACTTGTGCGCAACAATATGGTGGCAGCTGAGGTTGATATGTCTGTGTGGAACAATGCAGAATGCAGGTACATGCGGTTAGGGTGCAGACCCCAGTTCATTTCGTGATTGTTAATACTATACTATACTATACTATACTATACTATACTATACTATACTATACTATACTATACTATACTATACTATACTATACTATACTATACTATACTATACTATACTATACTATACTATACTATACTATACTATACTATACTATACTATACTATACTATACTATACTATACTATGCTATGCTATGCTATGCTATGCTATGCTATGCTATGCTATGTATGCTATGCTATACTATACTATACTATACTATACTATACTATACTATACTATACTATACTATGCTATGCTATACTATGCTATACTATGCTATACTATGCTATACTATGCTATGCTATGCTATGCTATGCTATGCTATGCTATGCTATGCTAAGCTATGCTATGCTATGCTTATTTTTCCACATCACAAACTTAAGGAAGACGCAAATGTATTTTGAGAAACTTGTCTTACTTTTACCCCAGCGATGTCATCTTCAGTTGTATAACGTGGCTATTAATTGCAACGTTCTTTTATAGGCATGCCTACAAGATGGAGTGGATCAGAAACAGATAATAGATGATACAGATAGGTCGAGCTGGGAACTCCATTGTTTGAACTGTCGGTATCGCAAACGTCCGGTGTAGCTCAACTACGGTCGAGGATAAAATTTCTTATCGCTTATCACCGCGTCTCGGATATTCCAGGATTAAACTGTCTCTACGCTGATGACTTACGTCGGAGTCCGGAGTCTTAGATGTGTACATTTGTCGCCTAATTGTCTGAACATCAGATGAATCGTAGACTAAGGTGGCTGAGTCATATGAAAAGAATGACAAACATTCGTATTCCCAAACAGATATTGTATGGTGAACTTAAGGACGAAAGAAAGAGCACTTTGAAGAACTTTTGAACAGACCCGGCTCAAATAACCCTCCAGATATACTACCAACAGAAGAAGAGTTACACGTTAACTGTAGAAAACCAAGCAAAGAAGAAATAATGAAAGCCATCACGTTATTAAAAAATGGTAAAGCCACAGGACCACATGTCCTTCGGAAGCCATCAAAGCAGATATTAACACCTCGACCAATCTTACATAATCTATTAGATCAAATTTGGGAGAGGGAATAAATACCTAAAGACTGAAAGGAAGGTTATATGATCAAACTACCAAAGAAAGGAAGTTTACAGGAGCGCACAAATTATAGGAGAATTATGCTTCTATCAGTGCCAGGAAAAATATTAAGCAGAATCATTCTGGAGAGACTAAAAGAGGCCATCGAGAAACATTTGAGAGATGAACAAGCAGGTTTTAGGAAGAACAGTTCATGTGCTGATCAAATAACTACTCTGCTCTGCGTATAATAGTTGAACGAAGGTTAGAACTAAAATCCCCACTTTATATTGGATTCATAGATTACAAAAAGGCATTTGATAGTTTAGCCAGAGGAATGCTTTGGAAGTTGCTGAGTCATTATGGAATCCCCATAAAATGTATTAACCTGATAAAAACAATGTATGAAGGAACGAAATGTAGTGTGGTGCATGAAGGACAGCTTACAGAAGCATTTGAAATAAGAACAGGAGTAAGGCAGGGATGCCTTCTGTCTCCATTTCTCTTTCTACTGGCCATGGATTGGATTATGAAAATAACTCAAAACAGAAACGAAAGCCAGTGGTCACTTGATCAAGCAACTTGATGACTTAGACTTTGCTGGTGACATAACTCTCCTATCACACAGCCATCAACAGATGGTTATCTCTCTTTCTTCCCCTCGTTAGAGTTACATTACATTCTCTTATATCTTCATACAAACATAGCAAATACATTATGTCAAAATATGCATACATTCTAATTTATCAGTTACTTCTTCCATTTTGCTTATTTCACCTCTCACACATTCTTAACTACCTGTTTCAGACTAAAACTTGTAACACTTTTGCCGTACATGTTGTCATTAATACACGCTGACAAATGAGAAATGAAAAACTATAATTATAAATATAAAAAAAACAGCACGGTTAAAGCTTTACGTAATAATTGGGTGATCATTATTATTGTGTGCCGTCTCCGCATCAAAGGTTGGCTACCATGGAGCGCCATTCCACTCTGTATCTTGCTTTGATGGTGCAGGTTGTCATAGGTTGACTTGTCCATCTTTTGATGTTACTCGTCCATGTTAGTCTTAGTCTGCCTCTGCCTCTTTTACCTTGTATTTTCCCTTTCAACATTACTTTTAGTAGGCTGTTGTGTCTTTTAACATGGCCCAAAAATTTCATTTGTCTTGTTCTGATTGTGTATAGTAGTTCTCTTTTCATTTTTAGTTGTTTTAAAACTTCATCGTTTGTTTTCTTTTCTTTCCACCCAATTCTACCTATTCTTCTATAAATCAACATTTTAAAGGCTTCAATTTTCAGTCTGTTTTCTTGTATAATGTCCATGTTTCTGCACCATACAGGTATATTGAGAAGATGTAACATTTTGTTATTCTTAGTTTTAGCCCTGGTGTTATTTGTTTTGATGCAAGTATATTTTTCATCCAATTCGGAATGTTTCAACAAATAAAACAGGGTGTTAGAAAAGGTTGTGTGCTGTCACCAGATTTGTTAAATATTTATAGTAAGATTATTTTAAGATCCCTAAGGGACATGCCAGGAATAACAATTGGAAGCCATAATATAAATAATCTAAGGTATGCTGATGATACAGTCTTCATAGCTAAGAGTGAAAATGAGTTACAGAAATGTTAGACATTATTGTGAAAGAAAGCAAAAATAAAGGACTCAGCCTTAATAGAACAAGTCAGAAGTAATGGTAACAACAAAGAAAAAGACATCACCTCAGTACAAAATAAAGACAAGTGGAACAATATTAAAACAGGTAAATGAATTTAAATATTTAGGAACTTTGTTAAACTCAGACGAAATATGTACAAAAGAGGTCAGATGCAGAATTGCTCAGGCAAAAGCAGCTTTCCAAAAAAAAAAAAATGAGGAAGATACTATGCAATCCATTTTTGACAATCGAAACAAGAAAAAAAGTTCTTAAATGTTATGTAGAGTTAGTCGTAACATATGGATGTGAATCATGGATAATTGAGTTATTGAGTTATTTGCGGGCCATTATCATTGCACTCCGAACAGGTCCATAGGTGGTCAGATCTCCTCCTCAGCAAGTCCCTCAGTGTCCAGCGACTGACGACTCCAGTTCTATGTTGGTTGATAAGTCTTCTTACACGGCCACTAAGTTTCTCATTTCTAGCTGTGCCCATCTTAACTCCCATTTCCATCATCCGAAGATGTGACGTGGATCTGTGTTTGTCGAAGCCCTGTGTTCTTCCCACATCTCGGAGGGCATTGATGATGTCCGCCCGATCGATTGGTTGCCCGTCCTCAACGACAGAGCAGCTAGCCAGCCTGTCCGTTCTTTAATTTCCCCGTACTCCCGCATGTCCAGGGACATAGACAAAGTTGACCTTACGTATTTTGGACTTCTGCAATGACTCTACCCATTGCATGTGTATAGAGCCTGCCTCCACATTTTATCATGCTCATCGAATCACTCAGCATACATGCGTGGATGTAGTCTTGTGACTCTAACCATTTGAATGCCTTGGTCACTGCCATCACCTCCATTGTCATGCTACTCGTGGTCATGACGTATGCACCACTGTCTTCTTTCACTATTCTGTCTGCCGAGCGTGCTGTAAATGCCCATGCACTTCTTCGGTGTCGTCTTACAGATCCGTCTGTGTATATGACTGCATCTTTCTTATCGGTGTTATCGCAGATGACCTCAGCATTAACCACGACCGGGTTCTGTTCCCTACTTGTCCTATCGAGTATGACAATACACGAGAAAGTCCCCTTGAGTGACGTAGGCAACCGGTATCCACTCCTCACCAACGCTGAGATTGGTAAGCCCACAGACCTGTTTGATGACATCTTCTGCTCGGCCCACCCATGATTTGGCTCTTTTTACCCTGGCACCATTCTCTGTGTTGAGCACGTGGTGCAATGGATGCTCTTTATCTATACTAATTTTCAATTATGCTCGTGCTCTCCAGATCTTGATTCTGTCATCCATGGTTGGAAAGTCAAGAAGATACCTCATTGCTACACAGGGAGTGTCCCTTGTACATCCCAAGATAATGTGCATGGCTTCAGTTTGTATTTTCTCCAGCCTATCAATTTGAGTCGTACTGACAGTAAGAATTGCCAGGGCATACTCGATTGGTGCGAGAACTAATCACTGGAACAGAAGAGTTAGTAGCCTCTGCTCGATGTTGGCAGTTGCCATGGCCTTCAAGGTGGCTAATCCTTTGCGGGATTTTGTTATCACATGGTTGCCGTGGTCCCGAAAACACAGGCTGCGATCAAACTTAACTCCGAGGTATGTCATCAACTTGTCCCAGGTCACCTCATCAGCTCCCATTCGTACTACCGGTGTGGTCGTATTAACGATATGATTGTGAAGGGAGGACCATGAAACTGATGCTTTATTAGGATTAACCAAGGCACATGAAACCCAACACCAGGAAGAAATATGCGATCTAGTTCGTCTTGCATTGTGGAGGCGATTCCCCGTCTGTCTCTTCCCTGTCGATATACCAGAATAACATAAGCAAAAGTCATAGTTCTTCCCCTCCCATCCAGTTGTTGTACCGTGATCGTTATTGTGTACACGTTAAATACAACTGGTGACAATAGTGAACCTTGTAGCAGCCCTGGACAAATGGATGTTGGCTCGGAAGACCAACTTCCACATCTGAGTATCACCTTCCTCTGAAACACTGCCGCGGCGATCCATCTAATGAGGAAGGGGTGCACCGCCAGTTTGAGGAGCATATACATGAGATATTGTAATGGTACCCTGTTGTATGCATCCTCCAGATCTATAGCAGCAGCACATGTCTCCTCTCGTCTGTGGAAGCCTTCGAAGACGTCATAGGCAAAGACTGCCGCATTGAGCCATGTCTCTTTGTTATATCTATAACCTCCGAGTGTGGGTGGGAATGCGCGTTTCTGTTCAAGGTGACAGGTGAGGACATAGGCAACCATTTTCTCCAGCAGCTTGCCCGCAGTGTTCTGCATTGTGAAGATTCTGTAGGCACTGATCTGAGAATGGTCCTTGTTTGGCTTCGGTAGCGGTAGTAAGTAGTTGTGTAGAGGCACTCCTCCTTATTCTGGCCACTCCGAATGCTGGCATTAAACTCAATGGCCAGTTTTGTCAAGTCGTCGTCAGCTAAATCGCTATGTCATCGTACCGAACACCATCTGGACCAGGAACAGTGTTGTGTGACCTTTTAAGTGTTGTCTGAATTTGTATCGGTTGTGATTGTGACATCTTCTTCCAGCACTACATCCTTACACAATTTTAACAGCAATCCCCGTATCCTCATCCTTACAACATCATTTCTTTGGTCCGTCTGCTCAATGTAACGGAAAGCAGGGCCTTCCCTTTGTTCTCATCAGATTTGTGCCATATCCGGCCTGTGCTCTGAAAGTCTGGTATGATTCTGTGTCGTGTTGTGCCATTCATGCTCTGATGAAGGCGCCAGAATGTGGCTAGCGATTTTTCTGAGCACAATTTTCTACACAAGTCATCCCATTTGGCATCCTTAGCCTGCTTAGCACATAGTTTATAGTGCTTCATTTTTTGGTCGACCTCTTCTTTCAGACGCTTCAAGAGCTCAGGTTGTGTTCTTCCATTCTTTCTGGCTTTCTGCCATATCTTGGCCGTTTGTCTCTTGTACTGCCAAGCTTCCTCGACTTCTACGTTCCACCAGGGCGGCTGCGTCCATCTCTCCTGCCTCCTACGAGGGGCTCTCTGTTTCCTATGTCTGATTTTACTAATGACGTCCTGGTTTGTTTTCTCATAGTGGAATGTGTGGAGCTTTCTTGTCTGGCTTCTATTTCTGCTTTTCTCAATTAGGAGGAAACATGGATAGTGATCACTTCCGTGGAACCCCAGTGCACTCCACCTGAAAACGGGTGCGAAGGTGGAAGACACCAGTGCCAGGTCTATGACACTATCAGACTAAGTCCCCTGTTCGAGTGGCCATTCTGGTTGCCCTTCCATCATTCAAGCACACTAAATCGACTGACGTTCTCTAGGTCTTCTCCCTGCTTGTTGGTTATGACGTTCTCTTCATCGAACTCAAAGAGATTCTGCTATTGTTATGTGTCCACCTTCACACAAGCATACATATTACATTACAGGCATACACATTTACAATTACGAAATGAACTGGGGTCTGCACCCTAACCGCATGTACCTGCAATTCTGCACTATCCCAGGCAGACATATCAACCTCAGCTGCTACCATATTGTTGCGCACAAGGATGGTCTGCCCAAGGTGTCGTCTATTGTAGAAACAACGAAATCCAGATGGACCCCAACTTTCCAATATGTAACGCGCACATACTTTAGGCCTAGCCTCTCACACTTCGACATTTTAATGCCACCTCTTTTGCCTTGTCGTGTTTTCCTTCTTCGATGTTGTCGTTTGGGATGCATCTGAATACTTACCGTCGTCATAGTCTCATAAATGATTTTGTCGCTGAACGTCGATGTTGTGGATGGTCTAGACTCACGTGCACTCACTCAGTCGCACGGTCCAGAACCCGTTTCCCCGTTATAGACTGGCCAACTCCAGTAAATCGCTCTGCATCACGCGGATACACTGTGAGCCTTATACAAATTAAATGAATTACGCGTCCTTGACGACAGACCGGCGAAAACAAACTGCCATTTTGTCACGCGTTCAATAGCGCATTCAACAACAAAGATGAGTATAAGTGATCAAATAAAGAAATTGTAACAAAATGCAATGAAGCAAAAGAAGCATAGTGATTTACATCAAATAGAAAGCGCGTACAATCTCATGATCCCTTCAAATATCAATAAAAACAAACAAATAAACAGAAAAATTCACTGGAAATCAGCATTTATCTGTGGGTCCTCTGAAGAGGCCAGCGAACAGACAACAAACAAGAACATCACTGGAGTCTGTAGAAATGTGGTTTTACAGAAGAATGTTGAGAATACCATGGACAGCTAAGAAGAGTAATGAAAACGTTATGAAAGAGGCCAAAGCAAAACGGGAGCTCATTTTCAATATTAGGAAGAAACAATGATCATTTTTTGGCCATGTAATGAGAAGAGAACAACTGGAACATATTGTAACAACGGGGAAAATTGAGGGACGAAGAGATAGAGAAAAGCAAAGAGAAAAAATACAAGACAGCTTAAGAGAATGGCTTGGCAGAAGGTCAACAACAGAAATGATGATGATGATGATGATGATAAGTCGGGATCGAAAATTGTGGAGATACATGATCACCTACGCAAGCAGGCTCGGTACTTGATGATGATGATGATATTTGTCATGGCATTAAAATTACTTTTTGCCATACCTATTCTTTTGTTTATCTAAGTTGTACATTTTCCATCACTGGTTAAAGTATGTCCAAGGTAGTTGTAGCTCAGAACTGTCTACAAATGTATTCCTTCAACTTTGATATTTAATTGTAGGTCTTGAGAATTGAGTGATACGTTGACAAAACAGTTGTGATAAACAATATCACTCCATTAATCTCCAAATTCTCAAAAAAATATTGAAATTGTATATTATCATTGTCGTACATGGAACAGGATAATGCTAATATTGCTGTTTTTTTTTTTTTTTTTTTTTACAAAAACACGTTAATGACAGTAGCAAAAAAAAAAAAAAAAAACGTAGGGCCCATATTTTGTGGCGTCTTGCCCGAGTTAACGTTCAGCTGCATTTTAATAACGACGACAACGATCTCTCTACACGTGTCTCTATTCATGTGAGCATATTCGGAATGCTCAACATTACATACTAGACATCTTTAAACACGTAAGGTCAATTTGTTGATTCATTTTGCACTAAACATTCTGTGTTTGTTTTATGCATGTGTGTACAGCTAGACGGTCTTTAAACAGATGGGAAAAGGTAATAAGACCTTCAACGTGTGGGAGTTCAGGTCTTAGATTGGTGTTGGAGTCCAGGTCTTAGGTTGGTGTTGTAGTCCAGGTCTTAGATTGGTGATGGAGTCCAGGTTTTTGATTGGTGTTGTAGTCCAGGTCTTAGGTTGGTGTTGGAGTCCAGGTTTGTGATTGGTGTTGTAGTCCAGGTCTTAGGTTGGTGTTGGAGTCCAGGTTTTTGATTGGTGTTGTAGTCTAGATCTTAGATTGGTGTTGGAGTCCAGGTCTTAGATTGGTGTTGTAGTCTAGATCTTAGATTGGTGTTGGAGTCCAGGTCTTAGATTGGTGTTGTAGTCTAGATCTTAGATTGGTGTTGGAGTCCATGTCTTAGATTGGTGTTGGAGTTCAGGTTTTTGATTGGTGTTGTAGTCCAGGTCTTAGGTTGGTGTTGGAGTCCAGGTTTTTGATTGGTGTTGTAGTCTAGATCTTAGATTGGTGTTGGAGTCCAGGTCTTAGATTGGTGTTGTAGTCTAGATCTTAGATTGGTGTTGGAGTCCAGGTCTTAGATTGGTGTTGTAGTCTAGATCTTAGATTGGTGTTGTAGTCCATGTCTTAGATTGGTGTTGGAGTTCAGGTTTTTGATTGGTGTTGTAGTCCAGGTCTTAGGTTGGTGTTGGAGTCCAGGTTTTTGATTGGTGTTGTAGTCTAGATCTTAGATTGGTGTTGGAGTCCAGGTCTTAGATTGGTGTTGTAGTCTAGATCTTAGATTGGTGTTGGAGTCCAGGTCTTAGATTGGTGTTGTAGTCTAGATCTTAGATTGGTGTTGGAGTCCATGTCTTAGATTGGTGTTGGAGTTCAGGTTTTTGATTGGTGTTGTAGTCCAGGTCTTAGGTTGGTGTTGGAGTCCAGGTTTTTGATTGGCGTTGTAGTCTAGATCTTAGATTGGTGTTGGAGTCCAGGTCTTAGATTGGTGTTGTAGTCTAGATCTTAGATTGGTGTTGGAGTCCAGGTCTTAGATTGGTGTTGTAGTCTAGATCTTAGATTGGTGTTGGAGTCCATGTCTTAGATTGGTGTTGGAGTTCAGGTCTTAGATTGGTGTTGAAGTCCAGGTCTTAGATAGATGTTGGAGTTCAGGTCTTAGATTGGTGTTGGAGTCCTGGTCTTAGATTGGTGTTGGAGTCCAGGTCTTAGATTGGTGTTGTAGTCTAGGTCTTAGATTGGTGTTGGAGTCCAGATCTTAGATTGGAGTTGGAGTCTAGGTCTTAGATGGGTGCTGTAGTCTAGGCCTTAGATTGGCGTTGTAGTCTAGGTCTTAGATTGGTGTTGGAGTCCAGGCCTTAGATTGGTGTTGGAGTCCAGGCCTTAGATTGGTGTTGGAGTCAAGGTCTTAGATTGGTGTTGGAATCCTGGTCTTAGATTGGTGTTGGAATCCTGGTCTTGGATTGGTGTTCGAGTCCAGGTCTTAGATTGGTGTTGGAATCCTGGTCTTAGATTGGTGTTGGAATCCTGGTCTTAGATTGGTGTTATAGTCCAGGTCTTAGATTGGTGTTGTAGTCTAGGTCTTAGATTGGTGTTGGAGTCCAGATCTTAGATTGGAGTTGGAGTCTAGGTCTTAGATCGGTGCTGTAGTCTAGGCCTTAGATTGGTGTTGTAGTCTAGGCCTTAGATTGGTGTTGGAGTCCAGGCCTTAGATTGGCGTTGGAGTCTAGGTCTTAGATTGGTGCTGTAGTCTAGGCCTTAGATTGGTGTTGGAGTCCAGGTCTTAGATTGGTGTTGGAATCCTGGTCTTAGATTGGTGTTGGAATTCTGGTCTTAGATTGGTGTTGGAATCCTGGTCTTAGATTGGTGTTGGAATCCTGGTCTTAGATTGGTGTTGGAGTCCAGGTCTTAGATTGGTGTTGGAATCCTGGTCTTAGACTGGTGTTGGAATCCTGATCTTAGATTGGTGTTGGAATCCTGGTCGTAGATTGGTGTTGGAGTCCAGGTCTTAGATTGGCGTTGGAATCCTGGTCTTAAATTGGTGTTGTAGTCTAGGCCTTAGATTGGTGTTAGAGTCCAGGATTTGGTTGGTGTTGTAGTCTAGGCCTCAGATTGGTGTTGGAGTCCAGGTCTTGGATTGGTGTTGGAATCCTGGTCTTAGATTGGTGTTGGAGTCCAGGTCTTAGATTGGTGTTGTAGTCCAGGTCTTAGATTGGTGTTGTAGTCTATGCCTTAGATTGGTGTTGGAGTCCAGGTCTTAGATTGGTGTTGAAGTCTTGGTCTTAGATTGGTGTTGGAGTTCAGGTCTTAGATTGGTGTTGGAGTCTAGGTCTTAGATTGGTGTTGGAGTCTAGGTCTTAGATTGGTGTTGGAGTCCATGTCTTAGATTGGTGTTGGAGTTCAGGTCTTAGATTGGTGTTGGAGTCTAGGTCTTAGATTGGTGTTGGAGTTCAGGTCTTAGATTGATGTTGGAGTTCAGGTCTTAGATTGATGTTGGATGTCCAGGTCTTAGATTGGTGTTGGAGTTCAGGTCTTAGATTGATGTTGGAGTTCAGGTCTTAGATTGGTGTTGGAGTTCAGGTCTTAGATTGATGTTGGATGTCCAGGTCTTAGATTGGTGTTGGAGTTGAGGTCTTAGATTGGTGTTGGAGTTCAGGTCTTAGATTGATGTTGGATGTCCAGGTCTTAGATTGGTGTTGGAGTCCAGGTCTTAGATTGATGTTGGAGTCCAGGTCTTAGATTGATGTTGGATGTCCAGGTCTTAGATTGGTGTTGTAGTCCAGGTCTTAGATTGGTGTTTGAGTCCAGGTCTTAGATTGGTGTTGTAGTCCAGGTCTTAGATTGGTGTTGGAGTCCAGGTCTTAGATTGGTTTTGGAATCCTGGTCTTAGATTGGTGTTGGAGTCCAGGTCTTAGATTGATGTTGGAGTCCAGATCTTAGATTGATTTCGGAGTCCAGGTCTTAGATTGATGTTGGAGCTCAGGTCTTAGATTGATGTTGGAGTCCAGATCTTAGATTGATTTCGGAGTCCAGGTCTTAGATTGGTGTTGGAGTTCAGGTCTTAGATTGGTGTTGAAGTCCAGGTCTTAGATAGATGTTGGAGTTCAGGTCTTAGATTGGTGTTGGAGTCCAGATCTTAGATTGGAGTTGGAGTCTAGGTCTTAGATCGGTGCTGTAGTCTAGGCCTTAGATTGGCGTTGTAGTCTAGGCCTTAGATTGGTGTTGGAGTCCAGGAATTAGATTGGTGTTGGAGTCCAGGCCTTAGATTGGTGTTGGAGTCCAGGTCTTAGATTGGTGTTGGAATCCTGGTCTTAGATTGGTGTTGGAATCCTGGTCTTAGATTGGTGTTCGAGTCCAGGTCTTAGATTGGTGTTGGAATCCTGGTCTTAGATTGGTGTTGTAGTCTAGATCTTAGATTGGTGTTGTAGTCCATGTCTTAGATTGGTGTTGGAGTTCAGGTTTTTGATTGGTGTTGTAGTCCAGGTCTTAGGTTGGTGTTGGAGTCCAGGTTTTTGATTGGTGTTGTAGTCTAGATCTTAGATTGGTGTTGGAGTCCAGGTCTTAGATTGGTGTTGTAGTCTAGATCTTAGATTGGTGTTGGAGTCCAGGTCTTAGATTGGTGTTGTAGTCTAGATCTTAGATTGGTGTTGGAGTCCATGTCTTAGATTGGTGTTGGAGTTCAGGTTTTTGATTGGTGTTGTAGTCCAGGTCTTAGGTTGGTGTTGGAGTCCAGGTTTTTGATTGGCGTTGTAGTCTAGATCTTAGATTGGTGTTGGAGTCCAGGTCTTAGATTGGTGTTGTAGTCTAGATCTTAGATTGGTGTTGGAGTCCAGGTCTTAGATTGGTGTTGTAGTCTAGATCTTAGATTGGTGTTGGAGTCCATGTCTTAGATTGGTGTTGGAGTTCAGGTCTTAGATTGGTGTTGAAGTCCAGGTCTTAGATAGATGTTGGAGTTCAGGTCTTAGATTGGTGTTGGAGTCCTGGTCTTAGATTGGTGTTGGAGTCCAGGTCTTAGATTGGTGTTGTAGTCTAGATCTTAGATTGGTGTTGGAGTCCATGTCTTAGATTGGTGTTGGAGTTCAGGTTTTTGATTGGTGTTGTAGTCCAGGTCTTAGGTTGGTGTTGGAGTCCAGGTTTTTGATTGGCGTTGTAGTCTAGATCTTAGATTGGTGTTGGAGTCCAGGTCTTAGATTGGTGTTGTAGTCTAGATCTTAGATTGGTGTTGGAGTCCAGGTCTTAGATTGGTGTTGTAGTCTAGATCTTAGATCGGTGCTGTAGGTGTCGTCTATTGTAGAAACAACGAAATCCAGATGGACCCACAATTCCAATATGTAACGCGCACATACTTTAGGCCTAGCCTCTCACACTTCGACATTTTAATGCCACCTCTTTTGCCTTGTCGTGTTTTCCTTCTTCGATGTTGTCGTTTGGGATGCATCTGAATACTTACCGTCGTCATAGTCTCATAAATGATTTTGTCGCTGAACGTCGATGTTGTGGATGGTCTAGACTCACGTGCACTCACTCAGTCGCACGGTCCAGAACCCGTTTCCCCGTTATAGACTGGCCAACTCCAGTAAATCGCTCTGCATCACGCGGATACACTGTGAGCCTTATACAAATTAAATGAATTACGCGTCCTTGACGACAGACCGGCGAAAACAAACTGCCATTTTGTCACGCGTTCAATAGCGCATTCAACAACAAAGATGAGTATAAGTGATCAAATAAAGAAATTGTAACAAAATGCAATGAAGCAAAAGAAGCATAGTGATTTACATCAAATAGAAAGCGCGTACAATCTCATGATCCCTTCAAATATCAATAAAAACAAACAAATAAACAGAAAAATTCACTGGAAATCAGCATTTATCTGTGGGTCCTCTGAAGAGGCCAGCGAACAGACAACAAACAAGAACATCACTGGAGTCTGTAGAAATGTGGTTTTACAGAAGAATGTTGAGAATACCATGGACAGCTAAGAAGAGTAATGAAAACGTTATGAAAGAGGCCAAAGCAAAACGGGAGCTCATTTTCAATATTAGGAAGAAACAATGATCATTTTTTGGCCATGTAATGAGAAGAGAACAACTGGAACATATTGTAACAACGGGGAAAATTGAGGGACGAAGAGATAGAGAAAAGCAAAGAGAAAAAATACAAGACAGCTTAAGAGAATGGCTTGGCAGAAGGTCAACAACAGAAATGATAAGTCGGGATCGAAAATTGTGGAGATACATGATCACCTACGCAAGCAGGCTCGGTACTTGATGATGATGATGATATTTGTCATGGCATTAAAATTACTTTTTGCCATACCTATTCTTTTGTTTATCTAAGTTGTACATTTTCCATCACTGGTTAAAGTATGTCCAAGGTAGTTGTAGCTCAGAACTGTCTACAAATGTATTCCTTCAACTTTGATATTTAATTGTAGGTCTTGAGAATTGAGTGATACGTTGACAAAACAGTTGTGATAAACAATATCACTCCATTAATCTCCAAATTCTCAAAAAAATATTGAAATTGTATATTATCATTGTCGTACATGGAACAGGATAATGCTAATATTGCTGTTTTTTTTTTTTTTTTTTTTTACAAAAACACGTTAATGACAGTAGCAAAAAAAAAAAAAAAAAAACGTAGGGCCCATATTTTGTGGCGTCTTGCCCGAGTTAACGTTCAGCTGCATTTTAATAACGAAGACAACGATCTCTCTACACGTGTCTCTATTCATGTGAGCATATTCGGAATGCTCAACATTACATACTAGACATCTTTAAACACGTAAGGTCAATTTGTTGATTCATTTTGCACTAAACATTCTGTGTTTGTTTTATGCATGTGTGTACAGCTAGACGGTCTTTAAACAGATGGGAAAAGGTAATAAGACCTTCAACGTGTGGGAGTTCAGGTCTTAGATTGGTGTTGGAGTCCAGGTCTTAGGTTGGTGTTGTAGTCCAGGTCTTAGATTGGTGATGGAGTCCAGGTTTTTGATTGGTGTTGTAGTCCAGGTCTTAGGTTGGTGTTGGAGTCCAGGTTTGTGATTGGTGTTGTAGTCCAGGTCTTAGGTTGGTGTTGGAGTCCAGGTTTTTGATTGGTGTTGTAGTCTAGATCTTAGATTGGTGTTGGAGTCCAGGTCTTAGATTGGTGTTGTAGTCTAGATCTTAGATTGGTGTTGGAGTCCAGGTCTTAGATTGGTGTTGTAGTCTAGATCTTAGATTGGTGTTGGAGTCCATGTCTTAGATTGGTGTTGGAGTTCAGGTTTTTGATTGGTGTTGTAGTCCAGGTCTTAGGTTGGTGTTGGAGTCCAGGTTTTTGATTGGTGTTGTAGTCTAGATCTTAGATTGGTGTTGGAGTCCAGGTCTTAGATTGGTGTTGTAGTCTAGATCTTAGATTGGTGTTGGAGTCCAGGTCTTAGATTGGTGTTGTAGTCTAGATCTTAGATTGGTGTTGTAGTCCATGTCTTAGATTGGTGTTGGAGTTCAGGTTTTTGATTGGTGTTGTAGTCCAGGTCTTAGGTTGGTGTTGGAGTCCAGGTTTTTGATTGGTGTTGTAGTCTAGATCTTAGATTGGTGTTGGAGTCCAGGTCTTAGATTGGTGTTGTAGTCTAGATCTTAGATTGGTGTTGGAGTCCAGGTCTTAGATTGGTGTTGTAGTCTAGATCTTAGATTGGTGTTGGAGTCCATGTCTTAGATTGGTGTTGGAGTTCAGGTTTTTGATTGGTGTTGTAGTCCAGGTCTTAGGTTGGTGTTGGAGTCCAGGTTTTTGATTGGCGTTGTAGTCTAGATCTTAGATTGGTGTTGGAGTCCAGGTCTTAGATTGGTGTTGTAGTCTAGATCTTAGATTGGTGTTGGAGTCCAGGTCTTAGATTGGTGTTGTAGTCTAGATCTTAGATTGGTGTTGGAGTCCATGTCTTAGATTGGTGTTGGAGTTCAGGTCTTAGATTGGTGTTGAAGTCCAGGTCTTAGATAGATGTTGGAGTTCAGGTCTTAGATTGGTGTTGGAGTCCTGGTCTTAGATTGGTGTTGGAGTCCAGGTCTTAGATTGGTGTTGTAGTCTAGGTCTTAGATTGGTGTTGGAGTCCAGATCTTAGATTGGAGTTGGAGTCTAGGTCTTAGATGGGTGCTGTAGTCTAGGCCTTAGATTGGCGTTGTAGTCTAGGTCTTAGATTGGTGTTGGAGTCCAGGCCTTAGATTGGTGTTGGAGTCCAGGCCTTAGATTGGTGTTGGAGTCCAGGTCTTAGATTGGTGTTGGAATCCTGGTCTTGGATTGGTGTTCGAGTCCAGGTCTTAGATTGGTGTTGGAATCCTGGTCTTAGATTGGTGTTGGAATCCTGGTCTTAGATTGGTGTTATAGTCCAGGTCTTAGATTGGTGTTGTAGTCTAGGTCTTAGATTGGTGTTGGAGTCCAGATCTTAGATTGGAGTTGGAGTCTAGGTCTTAGATCGGTGCTGTAGTCTAGGCCTTAGATTGGTGTTGTAGTCTAGGCCTTAGATTGGTGTTGGAGTCCAGGCCTTAGATTGGCGTTGGAGTCTAGGTCTTAGATTGGTGCTGTAGTCTAGGCCTTAGATTGGTGTTGGAGTCCAGGTCTTAGATTGGTGTTGGAATCCTGGTCTTAGATTGGTGTTGGAATTCTGGTCTTAGATTGGTGTTGGAATCCTGGTCTTAGATTGGTGTTGGAATCCTGGTCTTAGATTGGTGTTGGAGTCCAGGTCTTAGATTGGTGTTGGAATCCTGGTCTTAGACTGGTGTTGGAATCCTGATCTTAGATTGGTGTTGGAATCCTGGTCGTAGATTGGTGTTGGAGTCCAGGTCTTAGATTGGCGTTGGAATCCTGGTCTTAAATTGGTGTTGTAGTCTAGGCCTTAGATTGGTGTAAGAGTCCAGGATTTGGTTGGTGTTGTAGTCTAGGCCTCAGATTGGTGTTGGAGTCCAGGTCTTGGATTGGTGTTGGAATCCTGGTCTTAGATTGGTGTTGGAGTCCAGGTCTTAGATTGGTGTTGTAGTCCAGGTCTTAGATTGGTGTTGTAGTCTATGCCTTAGATTGGTGTTGGAGTCCAGGTCTTAGATTGGTGTTAAAGTCTTGGTCTTAGATTGGTGTTGGAGTTCAGGTCTTAGATTGGTGTTGGAGTCTAGGTCTTAGATTGGTGTTGGAGTCTAGGTCTTAGATTGGTGTTGGAGTCCATGTCTTAGATTGGTGTTGTAGTTCAGGTCTTAGATTGGTGTTGGAGTCTAGGTCTTAGATTGGTGTTGGAGTTCAGGTCTTAGATTGATGTTGGAGTTCAGGTCTTAGATTGATGTTGGATGTCCAGGTCTTAGATTGGTGTTGGAGTTCAGGTCTTAGATTGATGTTGGAGTTCAGGTCTTAGATTGGTGTTGGAGTTCAGGTCTTAGATTGATGTTGGATGTCCAGGTCTTAGATTGGTGTTGGAGTTCAGGTCTTAGATTGGTGTTGGAGTTCAGGTCTTAGATTGATGTTGGATGTCCAGGTCTTAGATTGGTGTTGGAGTTCAGGTCTTAGATTGATGTTGGAGTCCAGGTCTTAGATTGATGTTGGATGTCCAGGTCTTAGATTGGTGTTGTAGTCCAGGTCTTAGATTGGTGTTTGAGTCCAGGTCTTAGATTGGTGTTGTAGTCCAGGTCTTAGATTGGTGTTGGAGTCCAGGTCTTAGATTGGTTTTGGAATCCTGGTCTTAGATTGGTGTTGGAGTCCAGGTCTTAGATTGATGTTGGAGTCCAGATCTTAGATTGATTTCGGAGTCCAGGTCTTAGATTGATGTTGGAGTTCAGGTCTTAGATTGATGTTGGAGTCCAGATCTTAGATTGATTTCGGAGTCCAGGTCTTAGATTGGTGTTGGAGTTCAGGTCTTAGATTGGTGTTGAAGTCCAGGTCTTAGATAGATGTTGGAGTTCAGGTCTTAGATTGGTGTTGGAGTCCAGATCTTAGATTGGAGTTGGAGTCTAGGTCTTAGATCGGTGCTGTAGTCTAGGCCTTAGATTGGCGTTGTAGTCTAGGCCTTAGATTGGTGTTGGAGTCCAGGCCTTAGATTGGTGTTGGAGTCCAGGCCTTAGATTGGTGTTGGAGTCCAGGTCTTAGATTGGTGTTGGAATCCTGGTCTTAGATTGGTGTTGGAATCCTGGTCTTAGATTGGTGTTCGAGTCCAGGTCTTAGATTGGTGTTGGAATCCTGGTCTTAGATTGGTGTTGGAATCCTGGTCTTAGATTGGTGTTATAGTCCAGGTCTTAGATTGGTGTTGTAGTCTAGGTCTTAGATTGGTGTTGGAGTCCAGATCTTAGATTGGAGTTGGAGTCTAGGTCTTAGATCGGTGCTGTAGTCTAGGCCTTAGATTGGTGTTGTAGTCTAGGCCTTAGATTGGTGTTGGAGTCCAGGCCTTAGATTGGTGTTGGAGTCTAGGTCTTAGATTGGTGCTGTAGTCTAGGCCTTAGATTGGTGTTGGAGTCCAGGTCTTAGATTGGTGTTGGAATCCTGGTCTTAGATTGGCGTTGGAATTCTGGTCTTAGATTGGTGTTGGAATCCTGGTCTTAGATTGGTGTTGGAGTTCAGGTCTTAGATTGATGTTTGGAGTTCAGGTCTTAGATTGATGTTGGATGTCCAGGTCTTAGATTGGTGTTGGAGTTCAGGTCTTAGATTGATGTTGGAGTTCAGGTCTTAGATTGGTGTTGGAGTTCAGGTCTTAGATTGATGTTGGATGTCCAGGTCTTAGATTGGTGTTGGAGTTCAGGTCTTAGATTGGTGTTGGAGTTCAGGTCTTAGATTGATGTTGGATGTCCAGGTCTTAGATTGGTGTTGGAGTTCAGGTCTTAGATTGATGTTGGAGTCCAGGTCTTAGATTGATGTTGGATGTCCAGGTCTTAGATTGGTGTTAGAGTTCAGGTCTTAGATTGGTGTTTGAGTCCAGGTCTTAGATTGGTTTTGGAATCCTGGTCTTAGATTGGTGTTGGAGTCCAGGTCTTACATTGATGTTGGAGTCCAGATCTTTAATTGATTTCGGAGTCCAGGTCTTAGATTGGTGTTGTAGTCCAGGTCTTAGATTGGTGTTTGTGTCCAGGTCTTAGACTGGTGTTGTAGTCCAGGTCTTAGATTGGTGTTGTAGTCCAGGTCTTAGATTGGTGTTGGAGTCCAGGTCTTAGATTGGTGTTGGAATCCTGGTCTTAGATTGGTGTTGGAGTTCAGGTCTTAGATTGATGTTGGAGTCCAGGTCTTAGATTGATGTTGGAGTCCAGATCTTAGATTGATGTTGGAGTCCAGGTCTTAGATTGGTGTTGGAATCCTGGTCTTAGATTGGTGTTGGAGTTCAGGTCTTAGATTGATGTTGGAGTCCAGGTCTTAGATTGATGTTGGAGTCCAGATCTTAGATTGATGTTGGAGTCCAGGTCTTAGATTGATGTTAGAGTCCAGGTCTTAGATTGATGTTGTAGTCCAGGTCTTAGATTGGTGTTTGTGTCCAGGTCTTAGACTGGTGTTGTAGTCCAGGTCTTAGGTTGGTGTTAGAGTCCAGGTCTTAGATTGGTGTTGTAGTCCAGGTCTTAGATTGGTGTTGGAGTCCAGGTCTTAGATTGGTGTTGGAGTCCAGGTCTTAGATTGGTGTTGTAGTCCAGGTCTTAGATTGGTGTTGGAGTCCAGGTCTTAGATTGGTGTTGTAGTCCAGGTCTTAGATTGGTGTTGGAGTCCAGGTCTTAGATTGGTGTTGGAGTCCAGGTCTTAGATTGATATTAGAGTGAAAGTCAATGGCTGTGGTTGGTACAATACTGATCTTCTTATGAATCGACATAGTTTGAGAGTATCAATGACGGTTGATCAGACGTCATCAAGTTTGCTGCTTCTAGATTACGTAACACATGGTGCATGCACAATCTATTTTATAATCGGCAACTGACTGCGTTTGCTATTTTGCTGCGAGTTTTTGCAGGCAGCCTTATATTTTTACTCCACAATAAGAATAAAAAGATAGTAAAAGTAAGAATAAGACAGAAATAAACAAAAGAATAGAAAAGGCCCCCCCCCAAAAAAAAAAAAATGTCCCCTCTTTCTTCCTTTCCTCTTGTACCTCGAGTGTGGAGGGAGATACAAAGCTATGGTTCTCGCCCTTTTTGTGGCTTCATTTATTGTCAATTGATGTAAGGTTTCTTTGATTTTGTTTTTCCAGTTAACTCTGGGTCTGGCTCTTGCTCTTCTTCCTTCTCCTATTTTTATTTACGCTTTTTATGGTAAGGTAAAAGAGGCAAAGGCAGACCAAGGCTAACATGGACGCGTAACATTAAAAGATGGACAAATCAGTCTATGACAACCTGCACCATCAAAGCAAGAGAGCAGAATAGCGCTCCATGGTAGCCAACCTTCGTTGCGGAGATGGCACTCGATGATTTGTATGGTAAGGAATCACGCGGCATTCTTTGTTTGGCATTGGTAGCACAAAGTTGGAATGCTTACACTCAGTATAAGATATCTCTTGGTGGTAATAGGTATTGCTTTGTGTTGAAGTATAGGGGAAAGCTGTCCCAATATTTGGTTTACCTTATTGCATCGTATATCTATTTCTTTGTCGATTTTGCTATCTTCAGAGAATATTGTTCCCAGGAATTTAAAGTTTGTTACTTTTTTTTTTATAAATCGATGTTCTATAGCTATGTTTGGTGTCTTCCTGTAGATATAACTTCTTTTTTTTTTCTTTTTTTTCAGTACTTATTTTCATGTTATTCATGTTACATTGGAGCCGCGATAGCTCAGTGGTTAGTGAACAGGACTACAAAGGACAAGAAGTAGGGTCGATCCCAACCGACGGCTTCCGGGTTCACCCAACCTTAAATGGGTACCGGATTTTTTTCTGGAAAAGTAAAGAGGCAAGGGCGTAATACCGACCACATTACAACAAAAATCATGTGCTGAAGGCCCGTTAAATGGTCACTAACACCATATTCCCTATACGCTACTTGGCGTGACGGCGGCTCTTTACTTTTTTTCATGTTACATTCTTTATTCAAGGATAGTAGATGTTGAAGTTCTGTTTCTTCGAAAGCTGTTAGGTCGCCTGGTCGTCAGCAAATTTATATCACGCTGTGATTTGTCATAGTTTCATATTTTGTCAATTTAGGTGATAAACAAGAGTGGTGACAGCATGCAACCTTGTCTTACTCCTGATGTTACTGCGTATGGTTTTGAAGCTCCTTTACTTGCTGTAAATAAAAGCAATAACATTAAGAGATATGGCCAGATCTAAGTAGATAATTTCAGAACTAAAACTATGAATTGTAAAATAGCTACTCAACATTCCTGTATGGTGCAGAAACATTAACATTGAATAAGAAAATAGAGCAGAAAATTGAAGTTTTTGAAAAATGAATCTTTATACAAATGGGAAGATTTAGGTGGAAGGAAAAAAAGACAATCAGGGATGTTCAGAATTAGCTTAAAAATGGAGAAGACGAAAAAAGAACTATTTAACACAAATCGAAAAAAGATAACTGAAATTTTTTGAACACATGAAAAGACACAATACTAAAAATCATCTTGGAAGAAAATGTACAAGATAGACGAAGCAGACCAAGACGAAAGTGGTCTGATTCATTTGAAGTTGGCACCAAATGAATGAAATGAAAGGCATCAAGGAATGTCATGTTTGTTGCATGAAAATGCCTCACAGAAATATGCTAACCGATTCATAAGTGCCTGTAGCGTTGTATGTGCGACGATTCTATCTATTCATCCATCTGTCTGCCTGTCTGTTTGTCTGTCTGTCTGCCTGTCTGTCTGTCTGCCTGCCTGCCTGCCTGTCTGAAGGTATTGTCCTTTCGAGCCGAAGACAGCAACAGATAGGGTAGAAATCCTAGACTCCTTTAGTACGACGATCCTTGCTATCAGGTGCCAGACTAGCACAGGACTCGCATTATATCTCACCACACGACTACTCTGAAATCTTTGGTCTAATTAAGATATTGTTGAGGTAACAACAACGGATTTGATAACCATACATGACATATGCATTTATTTTAAGAGCCCAAGTTATACTTCGGTAATAAAAAATGGCTTACCCGTGTTATCAGTTGATATGTAACTGTAACGTACGCTCCCTGGTATAAAAGCGGTGATACGGACTTCAGACTCAACACGGTCGTATCTCTGGTTGCTGAGTAAACTACTTCATAGAGAGACAAGAAGACTTGTTGAAAGTTGTTTCAGCACTGACTTGTGATTACAGTGAGTAATAATTTATTGCCAGCTTGTAAACAATAGTTTATTTTGTTCTATAGTTCAAAACATGCATTTGTCAGAGCAACCAAAAATTAAAAAAAAAAGTTTTAAATTAGGGCAGTTTGATTCTTATTTGCTTTAGCCGCTGGATCATTGCAACAACTGTCGTGTCGAATATTATTTCTTTTCTTTCGGCTCAATCGCCTTTAATGATAGTTTGTTACAGTGAGCTTTAGTTAACCGAATACATTTGCGAGTATGTGAGCATTTCAGTTCGAGACATTAACTTGATCACGACAATCATTGATCCCTACTCTCTTAGGTTGATTGTTCTGTCTCCAGACAAAACAACTAGGCATAATTGGACCTTCATTAGTTTCAGTTCGCTGACGTAATGCACATAATTTTGCCAAAAATCGTTGACTGCTAGTAACAGTCATTTACTACACCTGAACTACTTTATAAGTAAATGTCAGGATGTTATTTTCTCCCCATATTAAAAAGAAAAATCTTCCTAGGTTGCCCTATTAATTCACAGATTATAGCGAGACTGGAGCTATTGAATCGGTACGTCAGACTTTGCCACGGCAATTTTTAATAGACTGGATTTGCCTTCCCTACCCATTTGACCAGGCAAGTAAATAATATTCGCACTGCAGATGTCTTCAAAGCTACCACTCAGCTTTTTCTTCAATCCAGAACCAGTAGAACGGCAAGTCCACGAAGCTGGGGAAAATTTCATGTCAGTTCTCATCATCATCATCGAGTGCCGTCTCCGCAACGAAGGTTGGCTACCATGGATCGCCATTCCACTCTGTTTCTTGCTTTGATGGTACAGGTTGTCATAGATTGACTTGTCCATCTTTTGATGTTACTCGTCCATGTTAGTCTTGGTCTGCCTCTTTTACCTTCTATTTTCCCTTCCAATATTACTTTTTATTAGGCTGTTGTGTCTTTTAACGTGTTCCAAAAATGTCATTTGTCTTGTTTAATTGTATTTAGTAGTTCTCTTTTAATTTTTAGCTGTTTCAAAACGTCATCGTTTGTTTTCTTTTCTTTCCACCCACTTCGGCCTATTCTTCTGTAAATCCACAGTGACCATAAATTTTACAGACCTTCGGCACATAATTTTTGGGGTAATGTGGTCAGTATTACGCCCGTGCCGCTTTACTTTCCCAGAAAAAAAATCGGTACCCATTAAAGGCTGGGTGAACCTGGAAGCCGTCGGTTGGGATTGAACCCCACCTCTTGTCCTTGGTAGTCCAGTTAACTAACCACTGAGCTATCGCGGCTCCCTAACATACCCTGCTGGCGGCGACATTTTTGTCGAACCATGTGCTTACCTATCGAACCATGTGCTTACCTATCGAACCATGTGCTTACCTATCGAACCATGTGCTTACCTATCGAACCATGTGCTTACCTATCGAACCATGTGCTTACCTATCGAACCATGTGCTTACCTATCGAACCATGTGCTTACCTATCGAACCATGTGCTTACCTATCGAACCATGTGCTTACCTATCGAACCATGTGCTTACCTATCGAACCATGTGCTTACCTATCGAACCGCAAACACACGTCATTTCTAATCATCTTACTTACCTTTTCTGCAGAAACCACAAAATATTCATTGGTCTACACGCCTTGTGGCTTTCAAATAGGCAACAACAAAGTCGCTTAAATAGTCTGGTCCACATTATTATTTTCGTTCCTTATTTGTCAGATTGTCCTTGGTGTGCTTCTTCTTCCCCCCCCCCCCCCCCACCTCCCAATCTTTATTCTATTTCCGACTTTAGCTTCTGGACACAGCCAACAATATATAGTTGAGTGTGTTCTGGACCTCTTCAGATCATGTGACCAATTAGCTCCAGCATCTACCTGTGTGCAGTTACCACCGATTGCACACCTTGAGCAAGTCTTGGTTGTCTGATTTCGGTTGGCAAAATATCACGAGAGTTTTCCTCAGGTAGGCTGTGTAAATTTATTTCTTCAGTCAAGCAAGATCTGCACTAATTTCTCGTCTTTATTTTGATACTACAGATGATTGTCCTAGAACACATTTTTGCTGGTGATTTTTCACTGAGACAAAACAAAACAGAAAACCCCACCGATGTCTTTTGTGATATGCATAGCCTCATTGGTCAATGCAACATTATTATTGTCACCATCGTTATCAGATATGAGTAGTTTCAAGTCGAGATAAACTTTTCTATTTATGCCAAAGTCTTCCCTTGCTGGCAAGGCTAGTGATGGCGCTACGAGAGTTCAGCATTTTCTCGCTGTTGTTTAGGTATTTGTTTTCTTGAAAGATGTCATCTTGGCTGGCTTTACTAGTCAAATGCTGTCTGTGCCATCCAAGTAATTATTTTCTTCAACTGTCACCACATACTGTTATTAAATACAGATATTATCTCAGTATAGTTACGATCACCATGCGACATTTTTCAAATGAAGGACCCTGCCTTTCCTTCCCTTTTCAGCGTCTAGAGCAGATAAAATGTACAGTCTTTTGCTCTTCTGTTTACCTCTGCTGCTATGTTTCCTTGTGCTTCTAATATTTCATCAATCCATCATTTTCGTGGTCGACCCTTGGGTCTGGTGTTCTCGCAACGTTTATTGAAGACTCGTTGTGTTGTTTTGATCTTTCTACATTATCACGTGGCCAAACCATTTTATCTGTTATTTCTTTATATATTCTATGGCGGGGGTTCTATCTATCTATCTATCTATCTATCTATCTATCTATCTATCTATCTATCTATCTATCTATCTATCTATCTATCTATCTATCTATCTATCTATCTATCTATCTATCTATCTATCTATCTATCTATCTATCTATCTATCTATCTATCTATCTATCTATCTATCTATCTATCTATCTATCTATCTATCTATCTATCTATCTATCTATCTATCTATCTATCTATCTATCTATCTATCTATCTATCTATCTATCTATCTATCTATCTATCTATCTATCTATCTATCTATCTATCTATCTATCTATCTATCTATCTATCTATCTATCTATCTATCTATCTATCTATCTATCTATCTATCTATCTATCTTTCATTCGCCTGAAGTATTG
The DNA here is from genome assembly GCA_032433765.1 of Megaustenia siamemsis. Lineage (NCBI taxonomy): Eukaryota > Metazoa > Mollusca > Gastropoda > Stylommatophora > Ariophantidae > Megaustenia > Megaustenia siamemsis. Next base: position 55,918,871 of record JAVIAB010000024.1, read on the forward strand.
TCTATATATATTGTCTATATATTGTCTATGTCATTTCCTGTATACATTTTACTGTCTTTTTAAATTCTTGCAGTGGCCCATATAGTTTTGTCTGTAGTGTTGTATCTATGGACCAATGGATTTTCCTCAGTCTACTATATTCAGTGCAGTCTTGAAGTATGGGGCGCCTGTCCACGTGTACATTTAGTTGAGGTGACGATCTTGAATTTTGTATACATGTGACTGTGGAGTCTATTGTGTCCGGTCTGAGAATGATAACTTGTTCCCTTCTATTCATACTATGGAAAGTCATCCTGATTTGGGGCTTGTGATCTTCTGATTGATTTGATTTATGTTTCTTCTGATGGTATGTAACCGGTGCATCTGGTTGTTTGCCTGTTGCACCTTCCTGTGCCAACTAATCCGCTTTCTTGTTTCCTGGTATTCCACAGTGAGATGGGATCCACTGCAGTGTAACCCAGTGGTTCTTGCAGAGTTCAGTCAATAAGGTCTGCAGATGTGGCAATTTTCTGGATTGTAGTGCCTGGAGTACTGATCTTGCATTGTCAAAAACACCACAGGCTGTGAGCTATGATTACACTTCAGCATTTTTTTCTATTGTCAACTTTATTGCTTGGATTTCTGCATTGTAATTGTGACAATATTTCCCAGTTGCTATGTTATTTATATCCCTAGTGTTATTTGGGTACCCTATGTATGCACCTGCTCCCCCATTCTTTACTGCATTCTGTGCTGATCCATCTGTGTGCACACGGATCCATAGGTCTCGTGGGTAATCTTCATCCAGGAAAATGAGAGTTATTGTTTTTCGCTGTAGACTATACTATTCTTCTTTGTCAACTATTCCTTTCATTTATGTCCGTATTTGTATTGACAATCCTGATTCCTCTGTCCGGGAGTCTGTTCTGGTATGGGCAGTAGGGGGTTAACAACTCTTGGTATGTCTGATGTTTGTCTACAAATTCGCTTGGCTTGGTGGATAAAACTGCTTCTCTTAAGTCGTCCCAATGCAAGATTTTGGAATCGGTCCTTCATTGGATGTCTCGGCATGCATGCATATTTTTCTGCCTGTATCAGCACCTTTGTGTCCTTCCGTTCTCTCAGTGCTGGTATCCACAATTTCTCCATCTCCAATATTGGTGTTGATCTCATTGCTCCTGTGATGACCCTAAGTGCCTGGTTTTGTACTTTATCCAGCTCTTGCAGTGTGGTGTTTGATGCCGAGCACCATGCGGATGATCCATATTCTAAATGTGGGCGTATGCTCTGTTGGTAAACTTTACTGGGTATTTTCCCACTCGCACCCCACGTTGTTCCACACAGCTTTCTTAGAATAGCCAACTTTCTCCTTGCTTTTTGGGTTGCCTTATTTATCTGCTGTTTCCAAGATAGTTTGTTGTCAAATGTAACTCCGAGATATGTAGCTGGTATGTCTTCTTTCAAAGGCTTATTGTTTATATAGATGGCTCCTGCCTTTTATTTTGGGGAGAGTGAAAAGTGTAGTACTGCATTTGTCTGTATTGATACTAATACACCATCTATCTGTTCAATAATTCAGTGCATTCATAGCTCTTTGCAACAAATTGTAGGCCACTGTTGCATACTCCTCCGTGCACCACATTACCAAGTCATCTGCATACATGGCCACTTTGATACCATGTGGTAGTTCAGTAACTAGCTCATTGATGTAAACTAGAAAAAGTTACCTTTCTTTGATTGGGAGATGAGTTAGTAATTCGGATGATTCCACTGGCACGGGCGGTTGAGCAATTATGAATTTTAATTCGTTTACAGTGATACCGGGGCCTTCCATAACCAAATAGAAAAAGTGTTGGAGATAGTACCCCTCCCTGCGGAACGCCCTGGTGCAGTTAGACCTTCTTACTCTTAAGACCATTCAGTTGCACCCTGGCTCTCTGTTATGCAGGTATGCTTTGACCCATTTGTACATCCTGTCATTTACTCCGTAATTTCTCAGTTTCTTCAAAAGCCCTTCCTTCCATACCTTATCAAATGCTTTCTTTAGGTCTATCCATGCTGTTACTACGTTTTTTTTTTCTTGAAAAGCATTCTCAATTTCCTGGGAAAGATAGGTTGCCTGATCTTCAATAGAGTAACACTGTCTAAAGCCAGCTTGTTGTTTTCACTTTCCAGGTACCATTGCAGTCTGAGATTGATTATACGTTTCATTGTTTTACACAAACAGCTTGTAAGGCTGATTGGTCTATAGCTGGATGTCGTTCAACCATCTTTTCATGACTTTAGTAATGGTATAATAATTGCTTCTCTCCATGCATGTGGCACTCTATCTGTGGTCCAGCAAATGTTGTAGATCTGCAGTAGTTTTGCTTTAGCTGCAGTTCCCAAGTTCTTAATCATTTCATTGGACACTCCATCACTGCCTGGTGACTTTTTCATTTTTAAATTGGATATTGCCGGCCCTAGCTCTCTTTGTATAATTGGTATTTCCAAGACTTCGTGTATGGTCTCTACTTGTCTTGCATTTTGTTGTTTTAAACGGGTCTCTTGTCGTTTCTCTAGGATAATTTCAATATTATTGTCATTGCAAAGGGGTCTGCAAAGTGATTTGCTGCCTGCTTACTTATTAGGATGTTTCCATCCTCCTTCAGTGTAATTTTGCTGTTCCTTTCTGTACCCCCATCATTCAGCTGTTTTACAAGCTTCCACATTTTGTGTGTCTCGTTCAAGATTCAAGGATTCTGTTTTCTCTTTCCAGCTTCTCCGTCTGGCTTCTAGTTTAGCCCTTTGAAATTTGGCTTTAGCATGCTGGTAGTTATTAAGGTGTTCCTGGCAAGGGTTATTTTCTTCTTGCTTTCGAGATATTTCCATGTCATTGTGCAATTGTTCTATATAGTTAACTACTCCAGTATGGTTTGTAGTGTTTCCGTGCCCCTCTAGGTATTGTTTCACTGGCAGCTTCAAATTATTAGTCTACTGAATTTATCAACTATTTTGTTTATGTCTTTGTATTTAGATCTTTAGTCAGTACACTGGTGTATTGTTGATACATTTTCCAGTCTGCCGTTTTGTAATTCCATCTGGAGAGAGTGCTGCTCTCCCTGACGGCCTCATTTTGCACCACTAAAAAGACTGGTTGGTGGTCGCTGCCTCCAAGCTGTTTCCCAACAATTCGTGTGATATTCCAATCCAGGTCTGGCGAATGGAAAGTTAGGTCTGGTGTAGATGTGGTATGCCATTATCTGGAATAAAATGTTGGTGGATCTGTTGTCTGGTTTGGTAGTATAAGCCCAGTGTCTTCCTGCCAATTTTCAAGTTTTTCACCTCTCTTGTCCATATGTTCATAGCCCCAGCTTTGCTAATGGCTGTTAAAGTCTCCACATATAATTATTCTTTCTTTTATTGAAATTGTGTCTAGTGCTAGTGGGCGGTCGCTCGGACAGTAGTAGTTAAGTAAATAAAAGTCTGTATTTTCTGTCCTGAGGTGCAGTATCTGATATTCAGCCCTATGGCTGGTTATTCCTAGCTTTTTCCTCAGTTCTTCATTTCTGATCCCATCTCTCGAGCTGTTTCCTGTCATTCGTCTAACACATTTCATCTCGATGGTGGTTATTTTTCTTATTGTTCTTGCATCTAAGGTCCAGGGATGGCATTGGTAACGTTGGGATGATGATTGTATTGTAGAGTGCCCGTTTTGCCTCTTGAGTTATTTCCTTGTTGTATAATATTGATGATAACTGTCCAATAATTTGACAGACTTTGTTGTATGTTAAGTCTATTTCTGCTATTTGAGAATTTTCGTTTGTGACTAAATATCCTAGGTATTTAAATTCCTCTTCTTGTTTTAGTTGTCTGCCATCTATAGTTATGTTCATGTTCTAGTTTCTATTTTGCGACATTCATGTCTTCTGTTGTGGTGATGCTGATTTTCATAATGAATTTTGTACATGTGCTGTAGAGTCTATTTAAGTGTTCTTGTAGATTTTCAATTTTTCCATGTATTAGTGCCTAATCGTTTGCAAATGTATGTGTGTAGCTGCTGTTCTAATTGTGCAGTTGCTGTAGAGACTTATAATTAGGTTGGTTAGATGTTGGCTTACTCCGTATGCTGTTAGTATCTCCCATAGTTGTTCTGTTTACTCAGTCGAATGTTTTTCCTGGTCAATGAAAGCTATGCACATATTTTGATTGTGTTCTGTCGTCTTTTCTGCTAGCTGTTTTCGGGTGAATAGAGCGTTAGTACATCCTCTGTTTTTTTTCGGATCTCCATTTGAGAATCGCTAAACTGTAGTTCTATTATAGGTCTCAGCCTTTTTTCCATAATTTTGGTGCATAACTGGTACTTTTGATTTGTGGTCTATCTCCATTTTCTGTGATTTCCTTAAGCATAAAATATTTATCCCTTACCGACCGGCTAAACCTGTCATAAGCTTAACTTCCAATGTGGGACATTCTCTAAAAAAATTGATCTAAAAAGGAAAACTTTTCTTATCGACGGAAGACTATTCATCGTACGAGTAGGCGTGGCCAACAGAAGAGCAAAAGACGGCAGACTATATGACCCATCGACGCTGAAAGGCAAATAAAAAAGAAGAAGACGAAGATTATTATTATTCAATTGACAAACAATATGAAGACGTGTACGGGATAATAAATTTCAGACTGCACCACAGAGGCAAGAGACAGATTAGAATGACGTTCTAAGGTGACAAATCTTTGTTGTGGGGACGGCTCATGATGAGTGTTTATACAACTCCTATCTGTGCTGGCTAGACGTTGTAATCATTTCCTTTTATTATAGACTGCTTACAAGTAATGCTATTTTGTTTTCTTATAACATCTAGAATGGCAGCTTCCAAGATTCCATCCAAGATGCGTCAGATCGTTGTGAAAAACTGGGATCAAATTTCCGGGAGGTCACAGAAGTTGTTGACACCGTAGTTCCAACGCCAGGTCCAAAAGAAGTTCTTGTGAAAAACAGGTGGGAAAATGAAAGAAACTTAAAATGTGGACATTTAAATGTTGTGATCATCTTCTAGTTTCCAAAATAATAATAATAATTTTAAAAAATGAAAATCAAGTGTTCATACGATATATAAGTCTTTTTGTAAAGATGGCTTCCTCTGAGTAATGCAAATTTAAAGTGATGGCTGTAGCATCTTATTCATCATCATTGATTGCCGTCTCCGCAACGAAGGTTGGCTACCATGGAGCGCCATTCTGCTCTATCTCTTGTCCATGTTAATATATAGCTTTATATTTAGTCTTTATAGCTGTGAAATGGAATGTGCGGTATGAGGGTTGTACAGAGTGACTGAAAAGAAAAATATCTGTGACTCGTATGTGACCGATTGATTTTTTAAATTTGTATTTTAATTACTTTTAATGGGTTTTTAGGGTGGCGGAGTAACATCATGTGTGGGGCGGGGTGGTACATAGTGCCAAATAATAAATAGAATAAAATATAGCCGACTCATAGGTGATTGACTGATTTTTTAAAAAAAATTTATTTTCATCACTTTTCTTATGGGTGTAAGTGATTGCAGGGATGGATAGTGAGGTGATAAAGAGATATATAACAAACAAAGATGGTCAATAAATGTAACAACTAAACTTGACCGATTTAATGTATGTTAGTGAAATTTGATATGAGTTGGCTGATTTCGGGAGATTAAAATGGATCGTGGTGATTTCTTTGGATTCGTAGTAATTTTAGGCAGGGCGGTAAAGAAAGTGATCCAAAGTTGGCCAATGGGATAAAAAAATAGTGGCGTTAATGAAGCCGGATTGTAGAGGGTGGTGTGTCGACCTGTCGCAGAGTGTGTTATATAGGAATATATAGAAAACATATTTAAAGTGTCGTAGGGTTGTCGCTCCTGTCGCAAAGGTTGTATAATGATATATGAGAAAATATTAAAATTGGTCGAGTCTTTTTAGCGGTGGTAGAAGGTTCTCAGGCTAGATTTGACTATGCTATTGTTTTATATAGGATTATATATATATATATATATATATATATATATATATATATATATATATATATATATATATATATATATATATATATATTTTTTTTTTTTTTTAAATACTAAAAGTGGTCACAGATTGCTGTGTCTAATAATTGTAGGTGTCATTATGGTTGTCCATGGGGATGATGGATAATTGGTTAATTATGGTCGTGGGCATGGCGATTGATAAGAAAACTCATGTTTATGTAAATAAAAGTGGACAGTTGATGCGACAAGAGTAGATAGTTTGCAGTTAGATTTGTCTACCACAAATGTTTTATGTAGGAAAATATAAAAAAAAACGAAAAGTGGTCAGAGTTGGCTCTTCTTGTCTAATGAATGTAGGTGTTATTATGGGTAACTATGTAAATGGGGATGGTAGTTAGTTGGATAACTGCTTTGTATGTGTGTAGTAGTAGACAGTCGATGATGCAATTTTAGTAAAGAGATATATGTTCGAGAGTCAGGATGGTTTTAATAAAAGAAGGGGTGTGTAGTTATCACAGAATGGCTATTTTGGTGGTAAGGGCTGTCTACAGTAGAAGGCGGGGTTTGTAATGAAATTTTAAAAAAATATAAATTTCTATCGACTTATAAGGAACAGACTAAGTTCTCTCAAAATATTTTCCTCATGTGACACATTTTACAATATCCACTGGTGACCACTCCGAAGAAAACAAACACTACAGTCAACAAACACATTAAGCTAGGACAATATCCTACACAACATGGCCATTCTACCAATCCACTGTTCACGTATTATCTCGAGGTGTCTATTGCAATCTCCACCACCTGAGGTCATTTGGCTCCTCATAATACAGCCATGTATGCGTTTTGGTCAGGTGACATACAAATATGTATTGTGTTGTGTAGCCTTGTAAAACTGTCCTTATACCTTAGAGTGTTTAACACTCCCCACCACTGGCTCCTTACAACTATGACCTTGTCTTAACATACAATAATAAACACACTGACAGTTACTGGTTAGGCATATATTTTAACATTGTGAAATCGACGTGTTGATGTTATAACAATAATATAATTTAATATTTTTTTCCCCTAACTCTCGCTAGTTTAACAAAATATTCATACCCCCCCCCCCCCTTTTAAAAAGTTATACGACCACCAGCGGACAAATGCGAGATAGAAAATGACAAAACCCGTGTGTGTGAACATATACCCCACGTGATTTACACGAGATGTGATGTATGATACTGTGTTGAACTGCACATGCGTGAGACACCCTGTCTGGTACGCAAGATGTCGAATCAGGAACGCCGAACAGAATTTCGATTCTTAACTAGACAATAGACAAAGTAGGATCTTGGTGGCCTAAATGAGTCAATATCAACTACTTGAACATTTAACAAGGGTAGATTGATTTCACAATTCATCATCATTACTAGCAAGTAATATGCATGGGGGCATAGATGATCATCTAAGTGAAATACTAACTTGTCCATCTTTTGATGTTACTCCTCCATGTTAGCCTTGGCCTGCCTCTTTTACATTGTATTTTTCCCTTCCACTCTTACTATTAGCAGGCGTTTGTGTCTTTTCTCTCTCTCTCTCTCTGCGATCAAGACTCAATCAGAGTAGGATTCCAGACCATCTCACGAAGTCAGCTGTCTGTTTAAGTGTTTCGATTGCCCCATATAGTTTTTCTTCCAGGGAGGTGGGTGTGGACCACATTGCTCTTCTCAGGTCTGTGTACTGGGGACAATCCTGTAGAACATGTTTTGTAGTCATATTGTCCAGCGTACAGTGGCATATGCTGGTTGTACCTATTTTGAATTTGGTGAACATGTGATTTTTCATTCTATTGTGGCCAGTGCATAGGCGAAGTATGATGACTTGATCCCTCCTTGATAGTTGATGGTATCCATGTTTTTTAAAGTGTCCTAAAAATGGCATTTGTCTTGTTTTAAAACTTCATTCATTTTCCCTTCTTTCGGCAGCCAATTCTCTCCAATCTTAAAAAAATCCACATTTCAAAGAGCTTACATTTTTATGTTTTCTTGTCTAATGTTATGTTTCTGCACCATACACAATGTTGAACAGTTAAAACTTTACTACTTTTCTTATTATTTAGTACTGGTGTTTGTTCGTTTGCGTTCACCCGATAACTAAAGGATCACACCTCTTCGTCATCCACCCTTAGAAGGACGTTAAGTGGGTGTGTCTGCGTCGTTTTGTTGTTTGCAGTAAAACTGTGAGAATTTGCGCCTTTCGGCCCAATATTTTTGAGCTCAAAGTTGTCTTCCCTCCTCGATCTCTACTTGTAGCCGGGGGATGTATGGATGTAAGGAGATAGATGTAATGGGGTATAGGATAAAGACAATGGAGAACCATTGTATGTAATGTGAGATTTAAGAGAGTGGCACGGGACGGTTGATAGTGGTGAGTGGAGATCAGAAAAATATCGTGCGATAAGTGGATGATGAGAAACTCTAGAGTGAGTTGTCTTAAGATGGTGAGATTGATTTGATTGGTGGAGTGATGACTTAGGTGATTTGGGATTGGTTGGAATACGAGGTACTTAAACGGCTGTGGAAAGACAAGTTCCAGCTTAGGGAGTTTAGCTAGATGGAGTGATCCAAGACTTAGAGAGAGCTAGATAGGAGGCGGTCGCGCTACTAGGCGCTGTCTCGTTCAGTGGAATCAGAGCAAAAATGATCTTTCTTAAATAGAGTTTAGGTGGAGATTCATAACAATGATATATCAGATAAGATCAGATGCGAGTTAGAAAAAGTCTAGATAAGTCACCTGTAAGTGTAGGGCGATAGTAGGAAGTGTAACGGTCTAAGAGCATTTCTAACACAGAAGAAGGTGGCATAATGCGATAGTGAGCCAAAACTTTAATAGAACCACTGGATAGGCTGGAGCGGATAGCCATATCGCCCAGCACATATATATATATAGCTTGTTATCGCCTTATAAATAAAGTATGTTAAGTATTGTGTTATTAATTACTTGTGTGACTTCATTGGTGTATGGCTGTGTAATCGATTGTTCCAGTTGGCCGATTGGGCCGATCAACACAACGCGAAGTACAAACATTCTGAGGACGATGAACACGTGCAGTCCCCACGATCAGGTGCGGAGCTAAGTGTCAAGTCGCTCTGAACCTAGTTACCGTTGGAGAAGCGAAGAAAGACCAGGCGGTGTCCAGCTGAGTTGGGGTGACCACAGTCACTCATTGTGTAACGGGAAGAGAGCGAACGAATGAACGGGACGCCAATGGTCCTGTTCCCAGTGTTCCAGGGTCAAGGTTTATCAAACCTCTCTCAGCAGATCAGCACAGCGAGCGAGTACATGTTTAAACGACGTTAATCAAAACGTCCACCAGTGTCAAGCAATCTGACGTGTCACCACGACCGGTGTGGCACACCTGAGCAAGAATTATTACATACCACCACCGGAGGCAAAAACAACGCTGAAATATGACATACTCACTTGGCCAGATTAGACAGGTTAGTCAGTTTCTGAAGACACCACGTAGAGGTGGAGAAGGACCTGGATGGTTCTAGTTCACCGATCCCGGTTCAAACCAACAGCTGTGGGCCACAGACAACTTCCAGCTCTGCTGATGTTAGGCGCCTTTGTTTTCGTCCTGGTGTTATTTCAACTTTATGCTATAAATATATGTATATTTTTCATGACATTAAAATTACTGTATTGTCCATCTTACGTGTTTTTTTTCCCCTTATGCATTACCATTTAGATTTAATTTTTTTTGTCTCTTTGTATTGTTAAATTCCTATCCACCTTTGTTCTTTACTTGTATAAATATATTACATTTTTTTATATTTAAAGTTGTTATGTCTAGTGGTATTGTTTGTGAATTAGTCTTACGTTATTTTTTTCTTTTTATTCTTCTTTTCACTTTCCTTCTTTTAAACTTCTATCTGTGTCCCTACTACTCATTTTTATCTCTTTCTTCTCTTTCTGGTTCTCTTATCAATCTCTCTCTCTCTCTTCTTCGCTTTTCCCATTATTTTTTCGCATAATAATTCGAGGACGAACAAAATAACCCGCGATGAGAGGAAAGAAGTCTGTGTGTGCGTGAGAGAGAGAGAGAGAGAGAGAGAGAGAGAGAGAGATATTTTTCTTTCATCTTCAAATTCAGCTAATTACAATACACAATGATGCTTACATTTATATGAGTCAATGGTGAAAGTGGATGATATAAGTGTTACATATATTGTCGGTACAGTTAAGCGAGATGTCAATACGAAATTACATCTGGTGGTGCCATTAATGTGATTAGAGCCTACTTGTAAATACATGAGCGCCAGAGGCGACGATAAAAACAAAGGGACTCTGGGATGTCTGAGTTTGATTTTGAGAGATGTGACATCTCGTCGATGTAAACATGATGCATACCCTGCCTAATGTTTTGAAGCTGTCGTCTCTTGTCTTGGCGCTTCTTTCCTCTTCTTGGCAAGGCACACGATCCGCTGATCATGAGACGATTTCTTCCTGGTTATATTAGACAACATTCAACATTCCTATATGGTGCAGAAACATGGACATTAGACAAGAAAACAGAATAGAAAATTGAAGCCTTTGAAGTGTGGATGTATAGAAGAATAGTTAGAATTGGATGGAAGGAAAATAAAACAAACGATAAAGTCTTAAAACAACTAAAAATGAAAAGAGAACTACTAAACACAATTAAAACAAGACAAATGCGATTTTCAGGCCATGTTAAAGTATACAACAGCCTACTAAAAGTAATCCTGGAGGGGAAAATGCAAGGTAAAAGAGGCAGAGACAGACCAAGACTAACATCGATGAGTAATATCAAAAGATGGACAAACCAGCCTATGACAACCTGCACAATCAAAGCAAGAGACAGAGCAGAATGGCACTCCATGGTAGCCAACCTTCGTTGCGGAGATTGCACTCGATGATGATATTAGACAGCAATACTCTCTTGGAAATTGTAGTGAAAAATACACTTTTTTCAATGTAGCCTAAGATAAAAGTTTGGCTTGTTTTATTTATATTGAACCCAAGCAATTTAAACCTTTTCTCGTGTCCCATATTTCCGCTGTCGGATTTTCGTAAGACATATTGTAGTTATTTCTCCTTATTTCCCCATTCATTGTCAGAATATTTGAAGATGTTACTAAATAAAAGCAAATTCGCTGACAAAATCACTAGAATGGGACACAATAATTTCTTTATTTCATACAACGAGCACTCGTCATCAACATCATTATCATCAAGCGCCATCCCTGTCGACGTTGGTGATCGCGTCTCTCCACAACTTCCTATATCTACAGCTACCTGTATGTCAATTTTGTCATGTACTACAAACAAATTCGCTTAAACTGTCTTGTATATTTGTCTTCCTGTTTTCCTCTATCTCTTTTCCCTCAAATGTCCAGTTGTCACTATTTATTCCAGTTTTTTCCCCTTCTCTTTACATAACCAACAAATTATGATTGTCTCCTCTTGATGTTGGAAATTCGATGCTTTTGTTGCCCTCTTTTAGAACATTTTAATTATTCTTATATATATATATATATATATATATATATATATATATATATATATATATATATATATCCACGGTATTCTCAATATTCTTCTGTAAAACTACATTTATGTGGCCTTCAGCGATTTTCTTGTCTGTTTTTACCGACCTTCTTTTCTCGTTTATATTTTTTTCTTATTATTATTATACAATGTCGGTATGAATTCTTCTCTTGAAATGGGCTGACGTTTCAATGTCACACTCCACTATAATATATATATATATATATAGTAAACCCATGACACTGGTTCTTGACACCACTTTGCTGGTACTATTGTCGTATAGGCTTTTGCGCAAGTTGATCAAATGTTGGTTGGCCATGTGTTGTAAAAGTATGTCCCACAGTTGTTCTCTCTCTATGCGAATGGAAACTTTCTCCAGGTCTATGAATGTTATGTATTCGATTGCTTTTTCTGTTAACTGTTTCAAAGAAAATATCGCATCAGTAGTTGATCACTATTATGTTCCTAATTGATGGCGAATGAACTCGTTTAATTTAAATATGTAAATTAGCTCATAAGCTCTTGAGACCAGGAACTTGTACAAGTACTCCACTTGTGACGTCACCAACGAACATAACCACACGATCCAGCCAACTATATCGCAATGACAGTCTATATCTTCTGCTTGTCGTCTTTGTCTACTTGAAAATATGTTCTCTGTAGTATGTGATACAATCGCCAAATTACTCTTCGGCTCAGTGAGGTATTTACCTGCTGAAGTATGGAATGTTTCCCATTATTTCGAGTCATACTGCTCTTGAAGTCTTGCTCCTGCAAATCTTTTGTACATGAAGATTACTATTATGTTACCTTCAACAAATAGGAACTGAAGTTCGCTTAAAAGCTTTTTGTAATCGTGCGTTAATACTTGCCATAGGCCATTTTGATTCAGAACAGCAGAAATTGTTTACAATAGCCTTTGGAAGATGGGTATTAAAGATTGTAGTTAAAATGGAAACAATTGAGCCTGTTACTAAACACGAAAAATAGGGTCTTATAGAGACCAGGAGTTCTGCACCTGACATTAACTTCTTATAGCAGAAGATATAGACTGTCATTCTCTCCAGATCTCACCACTACTGTCGAACAAAGAAGTAATGTTAGAAGCGAAGCGAGTTATATATAAGACAATCTTTATACCCGCGCTTTGCTACCAGTGACGAACATGGGCCTTAGACTCAAGAACTATAAGAAAAATAACCACCACAGAAATGCAGTGTATCAGACGCATGACAGGAACAGCTTGAGAGATAAAATCAGAAATGAAGAATTACGAAAAAAGACAAGGAGCACAACTAGCTATTACATGAAGTGAAAATAGATTAAAGGGTTCGGACATTTGATAAGTCACACAAAACTAAATCTAATACAAAGAGTTACCAACAAACGATACGAGAACTAGACTAAGGAAAAGGTGGATAAACGGAATACTAGAAACACTCGGAGGTGTAACAGCAGAAGAGGCCAATAGAAGAACAAGAAACTGCGAACCATGTTTCCCATCGACGCCGAAAGGTAAATGAGAAAGGAAAGAAAGAATAATGATCAACTCAAGGAAACAACACTTCTTGCTTGTATAAAAAGACGACGTGGAAGAGAACACGGAGAGTGGAGTTTGAGCGGAGAATGGGGAGGTAGTGGTTGAATGATTCTGATCATCGTCTAGTGGCGAGGACGAGCACTACCATGTCAGAGGAGGGACGGGTAGAGTGGGTGAGAGCAGTCTGGCGTGAGGTGCGGAGAACCCGTCGGATAGCAGGAAGGAGAGCTGCTTCGGAGAGCAGAGACGACGGCTGAAGAAATCGAGCATCAGGTGGGTAGGAAGTCTTCATCGTCCTGACAAAGGCAAGGAAGCCAGAGTAACTGAGAATAGGGAAGAGAGTTCTTGCAGGATGTTGAGTGAGAGGAATCGTAGCGGAGGAGACATTAGGAGTCAGTAGGTTTGTAGAAGACCGAGAAAAGTAGACCGACCTAAGGAAACTGTGATGTCTAGGAAGGAGACATAGGAGGTGGAAATGTAGGAAGTGATGCGGATCGAGGGGTGAATGTATCCAACATGCTCGATGAATAGGGAGATTTCCTCCTTGGAAAGGTCAGTCAGACCGATGCAGTCGTCAATGTACCAAAGCTGTATGTATCATAGTATGTACCATAGCAATGTACCAGCTGTCACCATGCTTTATAGGAGTGTACGTTTCACCCCACTACTGGCTCCTTTTATTGTTGAGTCTAAGGCCTTTAATAGATTATTTTAAACTTTATTTTTACTGTCTAGCTCTACTATACAACGAGCATTACTATTGATTTATTCATGTAAGGCCATAAAGTGTTACATTCCGGCTCGAAATATCAAAGAATTAGTATATCCAATATATCACGTTTATTAACAGATATAGGCCTGCGCTGTTACGGTAAAGCTGACTAAAGGGAGGATACTTTTTAAAAAAAACCTAGCAAGATGTTTCTTTTACTTTAATGCTTTAACATTTTCGTCTTTCACTACCTTCAAGCTATAACCGTTCAATTTTGAAAAGCGTTTTTTTTTTTCTGTTCTCTTTGCCATGTCTGATAATATTTATATATATATATATATATATATATATATACATGTATATTATTTTGCGTTCGTCAGCTTTTACTTCCGACGAAGTCCCTAGAGACTAGGAACTAAATTTTGCGTGATAATACATTTTTCCATGGCAGCCGTGTGCACAGGGGTCCCTCGCCGCACAGGCAGATAACTCCGACTTCGGTGGGTACTCATATGTTTTTCGTTGATGAGTAATTGACGCTTCAAGCCGGGCCTCGCTGCTGAGACCAGGGATGGTTGCCGCAGAGAGAAATGATAAATAACAATCCCAACCAGGTGCAGCCGGGATTTGAACCCACAACCGTGGGTCTTGCCTCGAGACCAACCAGTCCCCCGATGTCTGTTATTGATATAGACATCATGTTACCGACAGTGCACTTTGATTTATTCCATACACGATGTTTAGTGTGACGTCAGATAGTTACCATGTCCATTTCTTGGAAGGTTTTCTGTTTTTGCATCTGCTTGTTCATGCTTGTTGCGTGGTGCTGGTTACCGGTACACACGATACTTGTCCAAACTATTTCAACTGTTGTCTCTGAATGTAGCTCAGGCTCTTGTCCTGACTTTTTTCATTGCGTCTGCTATATTCACATTAAATATTTTTGGAGACATTTCATTTTTAAAAATAAGATTATCCTATAGTAGTCTCCGTCAGTCATAGTTGACTATGGATTTTTCAGCGCCCCTAGAAATGTTATTTTTTCCTTTCTTTTCTTTCGTCGTGTATTCTCTTTCTCTATGAATCTGTCTGCTTCTTCTTTGAGGTGAACCTTTAGAGTGTGTTTCCAGAGATTGCGGTCTGCAGCTATGTCTTCCCATGCTGCAGGGTTTATGTTCAGAGTCTTCATGTCACGTTTACACACATCTACAAATCGATGTTTTGGGCGCCCCCTAGTTCTTTTGCCATATGCCAGTTGCCCGTAGAGTATATCTTTTGGTACACGGCCATCTTTCATACGGTGTACATGGCCAAGCCAACGTAACCTACGTTGTTTGAGCAGCGTGTAGATATTCGGTAGGCCTGTGCAAGTCAGGACCACCACGTTTGTCACTTTATCCTTCCAGGTGATACCAAGAATACGGCATAGACATCGCATATGGAATGTATTTAGCCTTCTCACCTGCTTTACATAGGTTGTCCAAGATTCGCTGCCACACATGAGGATGCTAATTATGCAGGCATTGTAAACTGCAGCTTTTGTTTTAATTGTCAGTTTGTTGTTTTGCCAGACACGCCTAGAAAGACGGGCAAAGGTGGTAGCAGCTTTACCAATACGAGTGTCAATTTCTGTATCTAAAGATAGTCTGTCGCTGATGATGGACCCCAGGTAGTTATATTATCCTGTACGTAGTGCCTTTAAATGATCATTTCTTGAATTTTAATAAATCCTGTGATTTATAAAAAATCTGGTAACTATTAGCAATTATTTTTTTTTTAAAACATACAATATGTGCAATAATGTTTCTTCTATGTTCAAGTTGCATGGAGTTTCATCGAAACGATTTAAGGTGAACAGATTACGTTAATAAATAACGATTAGTGCGTGATGGCATTTCTAAAATATGTTTTAAGAAGTTCAGTTTATTTCTTATCTCTTTGGGCAAATCTAATGAGCACAAATTGTATCAGTTTTTCTGCTACTTGTAAATTGTTTTGTGTAAACTTGAAGAAAACGAAGAATAGCGGTTTAATAATTAAATAATATATTAACACAATATTTGGTTATTCATCATCATCAAGTACCGGCCCTACTGGCGTAGGTGATCATGTCTCTCCACAACTTTCGATCTCGTCAGTTATTTATCATTTCTGTTGTTGTCCTTCTGCCAAGCCATTCTCTTAAGCTGTCTGGTATTTTTTCTCTTTGCTTCCCTTTATCTCTCCGTCCCTCAATTTTTCCAGTTGTTACAATATATTCCAGTTCTCTACTCATTACATGGCCAAACAATTATGATTGTTTCTTCCTAATATTGGAAATTAGTTCTCTTTTTGCTTTGGCCTCTTTCATAACGTTTTCATTATTCTTCTTAGTTCTCCATGGTATTCTCAACATTCTTCTGTAAAACCACATTTCTACAGACTCCAGTGATTTTCTTCTTTGTTGTCCTATTGATTGATGATTCGCATCCATATGTTAAGACTGGCTCAACATAACATTTAAGAACTCTTTTTCTTGTTTCTATTGTCAAAAATGGATTGCATAGTATCTTCCTCATTTTTTGGAAAGCTGCTTTTGCCTGAGCCATTCTGCATCTCACCTCTTTTGTACATCTTCCGTCTGAGGTTAACAAAGTACCCAAATATTTAAATTCATTTACCTGTTTTAACATTGTTCCACTTTTCTTTATTTTGCACTGAGGTGGTGTTCTTTTCTTTGTTGTTACCATTACTACTGTCTTTTTGCTATTATTTGGTTATTACCAGGCATATTATATGAATATACTTTCTCTTTTAACAGATATGTAGGTATAAATGCATCTGATATCAATTACACATCTGGAAGATATGACCCCACAAGGAAGCCACCATTTCCCACAGGATTTGAGGTATGTTGTAACTTTGTCTTGAAAAATAATTTAAAGTAATAATTTTATTAGCTCTGCTGTTGGCATTACAAAAAAAAAATACTTTTTAAATGGCATATATTATGTTAACAAATATTCCTTGTGATTTAGTAACATTCTTTCACCTTTGGAGTAAATTTTAATAAGTTAGCAACTCATAGCTGACTGCTTGCAATCGAATAATTTGTATGATCTAAAGATAATCCGCCACCTATTTGTTGTTCCCATAAAAACAGACTAGCTTCACTAAGAGATAAATAATAATAAATTAATAAACTTTCAAGGTGATAGATCAGCGAATCATCTCAGAGGGTGAGGTATATTTATAACAACAGTAGGAAAAAAATCACAAATAATCAACAACAGAAAAAAAAACAAATAACAGTATACAACCCGAATGAGGATTGAACCCGTTACTCCTCGACACAGCGCCTTGCCACGAGAAACAAACGCCAGAGCGCATGGTAAACTAAGCTTCCTAAAAAGACAACTATCATTGGCGATGCTCTTTCACTCATGTGTACTCATGACTCCTAGGGTTATGAACACAACTGGGGAATAAAGCGCTGTGTCGAGGAGTACGGGTTCGATTCTGTTTCGGGCTGTCTACTGTTCTTTGTTTATTGTTTTTTTTTATCTACTGTTGATTATTTGTGATTTTTGTCCGAGTGTTGTAGACACGCCTCTTTCCCTGAAATGATTCACTAACTTCACAAACCAGTCTGGCCAATTGAGCAGGGATCGAGAAAGGAAACAACCGACATCCAAAATGGCATGCTAAAGACAGGTGTTTTGGCAGAAAGGCGCAAATATTACTGTCTGCAATAAACCACATCAAAATCGTCATCATTGAGTACCGTCTCCGCATCCACGTTTGGCTACCTTGGAACGCCAATCTGCTCTGTCTCTTGCTTTGATAGTGCATGTTGTCATATGCTGACATATCAATCTTTTGATGTTACTCGTCCATGTTAGTCTTGGTCTGCCTCTTTTACCTTGTATTTTTCCTTCCTAGATTACTTTTAGCAGGCTACTGTATCTTTTAACATGCCCAAAAATTCTCATTTGTCTTCTTTTGAATTCTGTTTAGTAGTTCTCTTTTCATTTTTAGTTGTTCTGAGACTTCATCGTTTGTTTTCTTTTCTTTCCATCCAATTCTCTCAATTCATCAATAAATCCACATTTCAAAGGCTTCAATTTTCTGTTCTGTTTTCTTGTCTAATGTCCATGTTTCTGCACCATACAGGATTGCTGAGAAGATATAACATTTTACTATTCTTAGTCTTAGCCTTGGTGTTATTTGCTGTAATAATGTTAGTATATTTTTCATGGCATTAACATTACTTTATGCCATTCCTATTCTTTTGTTTATTTCAGTAGTGCATTTTCCATCACTGGTTATAGTATGTCCAAGGTAGTTGTAGTTCTGATCTGTCTCTATGTCTATTCCTCCAACTTTGATATCTAATTGTTGGTTTTGAGTATTATCTTTGTTTATGATCAGTTTTAGTCTTTTTGATTTTCATATCTAATCCATATCTTTTGCTTGCCTTGTTTGTTCCATAAAGTAATTGTTGTAGATATTTACTTGTAGGAGTTTCTTTAACATCTTTTTGATTAAAAACTGTTATGTCTAGTTGTATTGTTGGTGAATTTGTCTTTTGTTTGTCTCTCCTTAGTTTGACTTTCATTTTAATCATTACAGGATTGTGATCTGAGTTAATATATGTTCCTGGGTATGTTTTGACTTTCTTTAAGCTGTTACTGAACCTATATTTTATATTATGTAGTCTATTTGATTCTTATTTTTATCATCAGAACTTTTCCATGTGTATAGTTTCCTTTTCTCTTGCTCAAAGTAGGTGTTACATATAGCCTGTTTTCTTCAAAACATTGTATTAATTTTTATACTCTTTCATTTCTTTTTCTAAACCATGATTTCCTATAATGGTCTTATATCTACCTTTTCCTACTTTAGCATTCGTATCGCCCATTACAATCAAGATGTCTGAAGATTTCACTTGCTTCATAACTTTATTTAAATATTCATAGTATGCCTCTCTTTGTTCATCTGTATATCTTGAGTAGGTGCGTAATGTCTTATTATTGCTATGC
The DNA here is from genome assembly GCA_032433765.1 of Megaustenia siamemsis. Lineage (NCBI taxonomy): Eukaryota > Metazoa > Mollusca > Gastropoda > Stylommatophora > Ariophantidae > Megaustenia > Megaustenia siamemsis. The sequence goes on from JAVIAB010000024.1 coordinate 55,937,678, forward strand.
CGAATGGTATTATTTTCAATTTGAGATGATCCTATCATTGTACGCCCAGTGGGTATTTATATATTTTAAACAATGTTTTAGAATAATATCCACGACCAAATATCGATCTAAAAGGGCTTCCTTCGCATTTTAATTTTAGGCGAATGGGTTATATAATGTTCATATTTTCACCGACCAACAGCATATTTGATGAGTGATGTCATACCGTGTTGTTACACTTTCCCATTAACACTTTCAGAGGCTGCGTGAACTGTATTAAAGAGAGTGTTCTCGTGGCATCATATAGGGACAAGCTGTCAGGATTGCCAGATATATTTTTTGATTTTAGGCCAAAAAGTGTTGAAAAAAAGCCAAATTAGGCCAAATAGTCAATTAAAAAGCCAAAAAAAGGCCAAACATTTCTGCTATACTCACATCACATGAAACTCTCCAGATCAAGATTATTAACGTCATCCGCATCAGAGCTACCTGATTCTACAGCATACAAATTCTCTGATGTAAATTCTTTGAGCATTTTTGCTGATGGGATGAAGTCTTTACAACATTTGTTTGAAAGCAACAGTTCTGCTCTAATCCTGACAATAGAGTCAAGCAAATGCAGTTGCATCTTATTCCTTGCTTTTGTCTTCACTGACGTTACAATGGAGAAAATTCTTTCAACTATGGCATTGCTGCATGGGGTGATCAGACAAGTTAGGGCAAAGTTGGCTAACTCTTTGAATGACTGATGCTGATGTATGCCAATCCAAAACTGTTCACTGTCAGTAGGAAGTCCATCTTTCTTAAACATGGTATCTTCTTTCCAATCAATCAATATAATTTTTCTGTATTGTTCTTCAATAGTGCTGATGTTACTTCCTGCTAGGTGTAAGAAGGGTAAGTCTGAAAACGTTGCTCTCGAAGCTTGATTTAAAATAATCCGTGGACTCAGCTTTGATAGATTTTGAAATATATTACTCGCCGAAGGAAGTCTACATGTTATTTGATTGAGAGCTTCCTCTAGCATACACATACATCTTTCTTTGACATTTTTAATTTCGTGATGAGCGTCAGTGTTGTTGTTCTTTTGTAGGAACGTATTACATTCTGTTAAAAATTTGATACCAAAATCAACTTGATTTATATCCTTTCTTTGTCCATTTGTATCATACAATCTGTTCTGAAGACTTGCCTTTTGTAAAAATAATTCTTGACACAGTTCATGAGGATCAGCTTTAGTTTGTTGAAAAAGGCCATTGAGTCTTTCAAATTCCTGCACAACGGGTGTTGCGAAAACAAAGAACAAGTAATTGTTATAATCTAACATCATGTCCTTTAACAATCGTGCTTTGTATTTTGTGTCAAACTTTGACTGGGCTAATTCAGTACTCATGAAATAAGCCTTTAGCTCTTCCCAATTCATCAGAATATTAAACATAACTTTTCCTCGCACAAGCCATCGAGTAGCTGATGGTTTCTCAAAAGGCAGTGGAGCAGTTCTGGTTGACTCATATTCTGTAGGTGTATTCATCACTGTAAATAATTCTTTGTAGGCTTCTCGTCTTAGGCTACTGTGGGAAAACCATTGCGGTATTTCTGATAGTAAAAATCCTATATTTGACGGTAGCTTAGCTACTGCATAATAAATGCAAAGTGCCAAAGAATGACAAATACATTTCAGCTGTACACATGAAGGAGATACATTTCTTAATCTAGACCACACTGAGTTGTTACAGCCAACCATGTTTGACGCTCCATCTGATGCAAATCCAATGCAATTTGTGAGACTCTGGCCACATTTTTTTATTTCACCATCAATCAAATTAAATATGTTTTCTCCTGTTGCTTCTTGCACGGGAATTAGCCCAAGATACCCTGTTAGAATTTCCTGTTTTCTTTCACTGAAAAACCGAATTAAGATACACAAGTATTTTTGTGTGGAGACATCTGTAGATTCATCTAAAATGATGGCGTATTTCTTGTCCTGAAAGTCATGGATGAGATCCGTTTTTAGTGCTGGCGATATTATATTTTTTATTAAGCATGAACATTTAGTTCTGTGCAATTTGATGTTTCCTAATGTACTGCCCTGGCCATGTGCTGTCATAATTTCACTCAGATGGTCAATTGTGCGAATTGCACAGTGGCAGGTCATGCTTACAGCAATTTGGAGCTCTGCTGTTTTAACTTTATCGTTATTTTGTCTAGGACTTTGAGTGACACTAAGTTCTTCTTCTTCTTCTTTCCTTCCTCATCTGCCTTTCAGCGTCGAGGGGAGATATAATTTGCGGTCTTTTGCTCTTCTGTTCGCCTCTGCTGCTATTATGTTTCCTAGTGCTTCTAATATTCCATCGATCCATCTTTTTCGTGGTCGACCCTTGGGTCTGTTGTTCTCACAACGTTTGTTGAAGGCTCGTTGTGTTGTGTTTTGTTCTTTCTGCCTTGTCACGTGGCCGAACCATTTTATCTGTTGTTTCCTTATATATTCTATGGCTGGGGCTATTCCTAGCTTTTTTCTCAGTTCTACATTTCTGATCTTATCTCTCAGACTGTTTCCTGTCATTCGTCTAACACATTTCATCTCTGTAGAGGTTATTTTTCTTATTGTTCTTGCATCTAGAGTCCAGGTCTGGCATTGGTAGCACAACGTTGGAATGAAGATTGTATTGTATAGTGCTCGTTTTGCCTCCAGAGTTATTTCCTTGTTGGACAATAGTGGTGATAACTGTCCGATGATTTGACAAGCTTTGTTGCATCTTGATTCTATCTCTGCTGTTTGGGAATTGTCGTTTGTCATTAGACTTCCTAGGTATTTGAATTCCTCTACTTGTTTTAGTTGTCTGCCTTCTATAGTTATGTTGATGTTCTGTTTATTTTTGGCGACATTCATGACTTCTGTTTTGTTGATGTTGATTTTCATGTTGTATTTTGTTCCTAAGATGTTGAGTTTGTTTAAGTGTTCTTGTAGGTCTTCTATTGTTTCATGTATTAGTGCCTGGTCGTCTGCAAATAGAAGCTCGTTGATCTCCTCTGTCTCTGATGGGTTGGCTAGCTTGCATATATGGTCCATGTATGTAATAAACAGTAGGGGGGATAGTACGCACCCCTGTCTTACACCTGATCTAACTTCGAAGTGGTCTGTGTAGCCTGTTGCTGTTCTGACCCTGCAGCTGCTGTTGGCGTAGAGACTTTTAATAATGTTGGTTAGATGTTGGCTTACTCCGTATGTTGTTAGTATCTCCCACAGTTGTTCTCTGTTTACTCTGTCGAATGCTTTTTCCTGGTCAATGAAGGCTATGTATAAGTTTTGGTTGTGTTCTGTCGTTTTTTCTGCAAGCTGTTTTAGTGTGAATAGTGCGTCGGTACATCCTCTGTTTTTTCGGAACCCCATTTGAGAATCGCTTAACTGTAGTTCTATTATTGGTCTCAGTCTTTTTTCCAAGATTTTGGCGTATAGCTTTCCTACATGGCTGAGCAGAGTTATACCTCTATATTGATTGCAGTCTCTTTTGCTACCTTTCTTTTTCCATATTGGTATGATGATTGCCTGTTGCCAGTCTTCTGGGGCTTGTTGTTGGTGCCATGCTGCATTAAATATTCTGTGCAGCCATTGCATTCCTGTTTCTCCCGCTGCTGCTATTATTTCTATTGGAATGTTATCTATCCCTGGTGCTTTGTTTCTTGGTGCATATTTGATTACTTCTTCTATTTCCTCTTTCATGATGTTGGGTTCAGTATTTGTGAGTTCTAGTGTGGTTTTTGTTGTCTTGTTGGTAGTTGGTATGTTTAACAGGTCTTCAAAATATTCTTTCCATCTCTGTTGCATACATTGGTTGTTTGATATTGGTTGTCCGTCTTTGTCATTTATCAGCTCAGTAGGATCATGGTTTTCTTTTCTCGCTCTTGTGGCTTTTACTGCTTTGTAGAAATCTCTTGTGGCTGTCTTGAAGTCCCTGCTCATGTTTTGTCCGAATTCTGTCCAATTCCTTTGCTTAGCTTCTTTGATCAGCATTTTAACTCTTTTTCGAACTAAGGCATATCTTTCATATTTTTCTTGGTTCTTGTTCTCCCTCCAATTTTTAAACAGTTTCTTCTTTTCTTTAATTGCTTCTCTGATTGTTTCGTTCCACCACGGGGTGCTCTTTTTCCCTTCTCTTGTTCTTAGCTTCGTTCCACAAACTGTTTTAGAGATGTTAGTTACTGTTTCCTTAAATTGTTTCCACTCTTCTTCTACTGTGCATACTTCGTTAGGGAGTTTCTTGAATTCCTCTCTGAGTTTTTCTTCTAGGGTTTTCCTTGTTTCTTGATCGTTTAATTGTTTTATTTTTATTGTCTGTTCTTTTCGCTTCTTTTGTTTGTTTTCGTGTTTTCTCTTTATTTTTGGCTGTCTTAGTGTGATCATAACCATCTTGTGATCCGTGTCGTCTGTAATATTTGGGATTGCTCTACTGTCGGTTACTCTTTTCTTGTTCTCTTTTCTTGTTAGTATAAAATCTATCTGGCTTCTGCATGTTGTGTCATTCCATTTGTACCAGGTGTATACTTGCGACTCTCTGTGTTTGAAGAATGTGTTGGTGATAAATAAATTGTTTTGATTGCATAGTTCCAGCAGTCTGCTTCCGTTTTCGTTTATTTCAGCTGTTTTATCGCCAAAGGGTCCTAAGATGTCACTGTTCTCACACTAAGTTGTGTCTGACTATTTGATGGAACTCTCATCATGTGCTTAGATGATTTCTCATGATTTGAGATGTTTCCTCTTTTTGGTACAATCGTACACCGGCAGAGTTTACAATATGCTGCCTCTGATCCATCAGAAGCTTTCATGAGCCATGGGTATGTTTCTTCCCAAATACTATTGTACTTACGATTGCTATCATAAGATGCTTTCCATTTCTTTGATGAAGAAGCCATGAGTAACACAAGTAATATCTTTATCAAACACAGCGTAGACTAATGTAAATAATTAGTCGACTTGTTAAGCGCACGTCCTAGGCACACTCCTGTACGACGACTCACGACACGTTCGTTTTGTTTCAATTTTGAAAATGAACTATTTTGAAGAATATTCCTAGAATGAAACATTAAGAATTAAGACCTATGGATTCTGAAAGTGAAAGTAATTTGCAAAAGTGCGCCAAATTCTTATTAAAGTCAGATGATTTGATGCATTTTTGGAGCAAAATAATTATATTTTTAAAGAACTTTTACTGAAATTGTGGTTTATACTTTTTTTTTACTACTGGTTTAGAAAAAAAAGCCAGGAATAAGCCAAAAAACCCAAAAAAGCCAAAGAATTTCTTTAGGCCAAACAAAAACCAAAAAAGCCAGATTTGTGGAATTTGGCCTAAAAAAAGCCAAATTGGCAACCCTGCAAGCTGTATGGCGATGTCACCAGCCTCGAGCTGACGAATGCTTTCTTTGAACTTATTAATGTTTAGAGGTGTACACAGAAGAAACAAAAGTCATATTGATATTTGGGAAATGAACCCGGAATACCGGTGAATATGCTATAGACGGATTTGTCGAATAGAAAGGCGCGAATATAGCAGCTTGTCGCAAAATAGCGAAATAACATATCATCGCCCAAATAACGTCCTTGTGAAGGTTAAACTATGAAGATGAGAGGTGATCAGGAGAATGAAGAAGAAGAATAAGGAATCTTGTGGCCATTAGCTAGAGCACTAATCACTCTGCTACCAAGACTTCAACAATTACTTAATGTAATAAACATGACAAACAAAATATATGAACTGGATATGAATATCAAAAAGACTAAAACTATGATCATAAATAAAGAAAATTCTCAAAACCTCCAATTAAATATCAAAGTTGAAGGAATACATCTGGAGACAGTCCAGAGCTACAACTACCTGGGACATACTATAGTCAATGATGGAAAATGTACAACTGGAATAAACAAAAGAATAAGTATAGCAAAAAGTAATTTTAATGCCATGAAAAATATACTATAAAAAAACTAAGAATGACAAAATGTTACATCTTCTCAATATTCCTGTATGATGCAGAAACATGGACATTAGACAAGAAAACAACAAAAAATCAAAGCCTTTGAAATGTGGATTTATAGAAGAATAGGTAGAATTGGGTGAAAAGAAAAGAAAACAAACGATGAAGTTTTAAAACAACTAAAAATGAAAAGAGAACTACTAAATACAAGACAAATGAAATTTTTGGAGCATGTTAAAAGACACAACAGCCTAATAAAAGTAATATTGGAAGGGAAAATACAAGGTAAAAGAAGCAGAGGCAGACCAAGACTAACATGGACGAGTAACATGAAAAGATGGACAAGTCAATCTATGACAGCCTGCACCATCAAAGCAAGAAACAGAGTAGAATGGCGCTCCATGGTAGCCAACCTTCGATGTGGAGACAGCACTCAATGATGATGATGAAATTGGTAATAACCTTCCGTACTGAAAGAGTTAATATTTGATATATGTGCTTATCTCCATAGTTGTGATGTGTTGTTGCAGTCAAGATTGTTGTATTTCAATGCAGGGCTTGGGTGAAGTTGTTAGCGTTGGATCAGAAGTCAAGCTAAAGGTCGGGCAAATTGTGCTGTATACTAAATTTGGAGCTTTCAGTGATTACATTGTAAGTACTAACACACGTGCCATGGCAAATATTTAATTTTCCTAAGCAAGCAGTAAAAACGTTGACAGTATATTTTGTCTGGATATGTGAACACTTTTTATCAATTTTTAATATTATGAATATTATAGATAAGAAATTTATAGAAAATGTTGATGACATGCTAAAATTCGAATAGTTCTTGCTACCTAAAACCAAAGAGATTGTAATACGTTGTGTTGTAATGTTTTACATTGCACTAAACAGTTAAGAAATATAAATAGATATGGCTGGATTATCATTTAAAATAGTTATCAGGCTTACTGTATTTTACAAAAGGGAATAAATGAGATAACAACAATGTAGAAGAACAATTATATTAGTTGAAGGGTAATAAAAAGACATAATCGTCATCATCAGATGTTAATCTATGCTTTAATGATCATGCCCATTCCATTTATTCGTGTTCCTTCGTTCTGTGCAGTTAAAATATTTATCTTTTCTCTATGCTAGACTTAAACTTTCTAATATTTTTTGTTGTTGTTTTCCTTTAGCTTCTCTTCAGTGATCAGCTACAGCAAAGTGTTTAGGTGCTAAAACCATGAGGTTTGCGTAAAATGGGTTGATTCTCTTTCTAACTGTACTTTTTTTTGTTACAATATTATGAAGTTTTCCTCAACTCATGACATGCTCAAAGTATGGTAGCTTTTGCTATCATGCTTCTCAAGTTCACTTTTATAATAAAAACTCATTAAAGACATTTCCATTAATCCTTCCATTAATCTTGTCAAGATCAGACAGCATCGAAACAGAAAAGCAGCCAGAAACTCATAGTTGAATACTTGCCTCAGCATCAGCAAGCAAAAACTTATTAAATTACTAATTACCGAGGTGACTGAAAAAAAAACTAACCAATTCAGCCAAATAAGAAGAGACCAAATATTAAGGTATTACCTCATACATGAAAATGCAGTTTTGGAGTCAGATGTGTTGAGCCTAAAGGCACAGATATTGCAGCTTACTGTAAAATCTAATTTTATTTTAAATTATTTTGAATTATTTTATTTGGAATTATTTTAATTAAAAAAAAAATAAAATGGAGAAAGTAATGGCAATATATTGAATACAAAATAGAAATTTAGGGAAAAAAAACATTGTTATTTCTTGGTAATGGCATATATAGAATGAGTCATTAGTGTCCATATTTTTAAAAATCATCAATGCATTTTTGGAAAATGTCAGAATTAAACAGAAAACAATAATGTGATAACTTTTTTCTTTTCTTTTCTTTGGTTCTTTGGTTATGAAAGGCCCCGGTATCACTGCAAACAAATTAAAATCCATAATTACTCAACCGCTCGTGCCAGTGGAATCATTCAAATTACCAACTCATCTCCCAAACAAAGAAAGGTAGCTGTAGTCCTCATCATGCAGTCTCAGTACACACCACCAAACGACATAAGGCAAAACTGCATAGAAAGTGAACACAGCCAACTGTTCCCTGCCATACAATATCATCATTCATAGTAAACAATTGGAATATCAAAACATGATCAAAACAGATGAAATTTTTTTTCCTATTTTTGTCAAACGCACAAACTGTACATTTTTTATTTACATAATTTTAGTTCATAAGTCAAGGATGAGTATGGTGAAATAGGACAAACTTCAGGGGATTTCCATAAGTTAATACATGATGGATTTGTAACTGTTTATGTTTTTCTGCTCTGAACAAATATACACTGAAGAAAGATGTGGACTGTAACATAACAGTGTGCAATAAATATGAATAAGTTTATGTTGTTTCTTGTCATTGAAGTTTAGATCTAATTTGTCTTTATAATATCATTATTGCCTCTTGTATAAAATCTCAACCTCTTTTCCAGGAAGTGGAAGAAGCACTTGCTATTCCTGTACCTTCAGTTGACCCTGCCTATCTCTCACTGCTTTCTGTCAGTGGACTCACAGCTTCTGTTGCATATGAGAAGGTGGGTGTTTGATATTTGTGTCATCTTGTTTTAAACATTTGACATGTAAAAAAAGTGATCAATGACACAAAAATAGCACCATAATCTTTCTGTAGATGTCATGGTATTATGTCAAACATAGTAGCCGCACAAAGATGAAAAATAAATATTTTACTGAAATGAAATGTCATAGAAGATAATTGAATGTAATATGAAAATGATAATATGATATATATAATGTAATATGATAGAACTCATGAATAAAGAACACAAATTGAAGAAGAGTAGATGCACCACCAGGTCTGAGTTGCTCAAACAACATTTAGAGATGACATATCTACCAGTAAACATCAACATCAAATTCAATAATAAGTATGAAAATGGAAGACTTTTCAAAAGATGGATTGAGCAGGTTAAATTCACACCTTATGGATGAATATTGTAGTGTCCATATGTTTCAATGATAAATGACACATTTTATGGATTATGTGGTTGGTTTCATGCCAGACCACTCTAAGTTCCCAGAAAGAACCTCTGGTACAAATATCAGAGATTGGATGTCCATTGAAACCATTTGTAAAAAAAATGGTTAATTCTTGAATGTGCATCTGGGCCTCTCCGGTCAGTAACAAGCACAATAAACACAAGCCACTCTTGCTTCAAAAGATCATTAACAAAACATTAAATGTCACACAAACTACTGTGCATGCACAAAACTTCAGAGCTCTATCAAGAGCACTTCTTTTCCTTCAGTGTTGCAAGACATAAGAAGACAGAGACAAGGACAAAATATACCACATGACATAGTAACATCACTCAATTAGTTTCTTAGAAAAGCAGGGAAAAAAACACAATGTTTAATGTCTTAAAAACAGTGGTCCAGCGCAGTTTAAATGCATTGAGCTGATATTCTTGATGATTTTGTGTTGTCCATGCATCACTACTAGATAGAGGAGAAGCACTGAGAATACAGCCTGATATGATATTTTTTGTGAGTGCTTTGTTTTCCCATACTCTTTTCATAAGTATAGATATCAAGACTACTGATTTACCAATGCCAATGTTGATTTTAATAAGGGAAAAATTATTAATGTTGGAACCAAGATACACAAAACTGTTGACCCTGCGAGATGGTGGTCATTAATAATGATAGAGGTGGCTCTGCTGACATCTTGGCACATGATGTTGGAAAAGCTGCAAAAATTGTTCACATGCAAATACTTGAATATTAATAATGTGATAGGTGGAATAAAAAGGTCTTAGAGGTTTAATACCAAGATTTATCAAAATAGAAATGACAAATAAGAACATAAGGAGGATGTCAATGAACACACTAGAAACATAAAACCTATACAATTCTACTGTTGGTTATGTTTTGATAACCGAAAATAAAATTGAAAATTATCAAAATATTTACAATGTAGGTCTATTTATTTTTAAAAAAATGTAATTGTATGAAACTCAGCAATGAGATTAATGAGTTGTGAACGAATATCGTGATTTCTTTTTTAACAGGAGGGTGACCTTGAACCTGGTAAAACAGTTCTTGTCACAGGTAAACATGTTGAGTTATTCAAACAAAATAATTAAAAAAATTGGACACATGTAATACTCTCTAAGATTAAGTTAGAGCAGATACAGATAATTTAAAACTCATTTATTGTAAGATAACATGTTACTTTAGCACTGATAGTGAAAAACCACAAACAGAAACAATAGATGAAAGGTGTAAAAAAAAGTAAAGTGCTCTGTCACGCCAAGTGACATATACAAAATATGGTGTTAGTGACCATACTTTTATAGACCTTCGACACATGATTTTTGGGGTAATGTGGTTGGTATTACGCCCGTGCCATTTTACTTTCCCAGAAAAAAATCTGGTATCCGTTTAAGGCTGGATGAACCCGAAAACCGTCGCTCAGGATCAAACCTGACCTCTCGTTCTTTGTAGACCAGTTCACTAATCACTGAACTATCACAGCTCCCTAGATGAAAGGTGTAGTTTCCTATTTTGAACTAATTTTTTAATACTTCTATGTTATTTCCACTTTTTCTATACTTCTCTTCCATCAGTTTCTCTGATCTTTCTGTGTTTCTATTTGTGGATTCAGAAAAAGATTTATTTTGTAATTCTTTGAGCTGGTTTTCTTTTGCTTGTCTTATTTAGTATTCGTGTCATGGCCACCTATTGTTTCTAGTATTTTATTGGTTATTTCAGTAAGCTCATAATTAATTAAAGTATTTTTAATGGTAAAAGTTTTTACAATATGAATTTATAACATTTTTGTTGTTTCTAAGTAATTATAATTAGTTTTAAAGCAAAAAAGGATTTTAAATGTTAATTCTAAATTGTTTCAGCTGCTGCTGGTGGTACCGGACAGTTTGCGGTAAGTAATTTTCCCCATAATCATCATCAGAAATCACATTGAATACATTATCAGTAATGTCACCATTTTCATCATCACTATAAATTCCACTGTCACTATGACAGTATTGAAGAGATAGAGGGATGCAAAGAGAAAAGATATCAGACAGCTTAAGAGAATGGCTTGGCAGAAGGGCAACAACAGAAATGATAAATAACTGTTGAGATCAAAAGTTGTAGAGAGACAATATGCCGGCAGGTATGGTACTTGATGATGATGTCACTATCTCTATCCATGACAACTATTATAAGCTTGATCATATTTTATACATTATTCTTTTATTACTATTTCCTACAACAGCAGTCTCCAAAATATGTGTATGATCCTTAGAACACATACACCCTTCTATATCAATTTCTCTGGTTCTTTGGAACACTACACATATTTAGTTAGAAATAAAATATAACTTTGGAGTAAAGAAACAAAAACACTGAGTTATTTAATATTAATATTGAGCTTCTTTTTTCATACCTTCCAACTTGTCTTGGGTGCCCTATATTTGTAGGTGTTCTTTTTTTTTTTAAAATGGATCTGCAAACACCAAGGGAACCAATCATGCTGCATGAATAGACCTGTAACTAATAAAAAATACAAATTTAAACTACAATTTTAAACAAAATGGCAACTGCAGTCTAATAAAATTTAGAAGATATGGCCTGAGATTGAGTGCATCATGCCTCATCAAGAAAAAGAAAGTAAAAGAAACCGGTCATGCTACATGGATTGGGGAAGGGAACGGGGTGGGATGTGATGAACATTTAAAATATTATTTTTGTTTGTATGTTGGTTTACCTTTAAACTCAAAAGGTCAGGTTCGATCCTGATTGATGGCTTCCTGGTTCACCCAGCTTTAAATTGGTACCAGATTTTTTTTTCTGGGAAAGTAAAGCAGCATAGGCATAATACTAACCACACTACCCCAAAAATCATGTGCCGAAGGTGTGTAAAAATTATGGTCACTAACACCATATGGGAGCTGCGATAGCTCAATGGTTAGTGAACTGGACTACAAAGGACAAGGTGCAGGGTTCGATCCCAACTGACGGCTTCCGGGTTCACCCAGCCTTAAATGGGTACCGGATTTTTTTCTGGGAAAGTAAAGCAGCACAGGCGTAATACTGACCACATTACCCCAAAAATCATGTGCTGAAGGTCTGTAAAATATAGGGTCACTAACACCATATTTCCCTATACGCCACTTGGCATGACGGGGGTACTTTACTTTTTTACTTTTACTAACACCATATTCCCTATACGCCACTTGGTTTGACGGAGCTCTTTACTATTTACTTACCTTTAAACATGATCCATCTTTCTTTTGTTTGCCTTAAGTATTGTCTACATCTGCAATGTCGTTTCCTGCATAAATTTTACTGTCTTTTGTAATTTTTGCAGTGGCCCATATAGTTTTGTCAGTAGTGTTGTATCTATGGGCCAATTGATTTTTCCTCAGCCTACTATATTCAGTACAGTCTTGGAGTATGTGTTCAGCAGTCTGGGGCATCTGTCCACATGTACGTGTAGTTGAGATTCCGATCTTGAATTTTGTATCTTTAAACATGATTAAAGCTACAGTTTCTTCGGCTCAACATCTAAGCTATTAATGTGTTTGAATTTACAGTATTTTTATTCATAACAAATTTCAACAATATTGTTTATGATTTAGCTATTTATTGTTTATTATTTCTTCAGCAGAGTGTGGGCATTTGCTTATTTGACTCAATACTTAGTCTGTAGATTTCACACCCACTCATATTTCTTTTGATACCACATTGCTTTAAATAATCATTTGGGGAAGATAGGTATGATTTATTTATTAGTGAATTATTTATCTAGGCACCATCAGCATTCAGTCTTTTTTTCAGTTATCAAATGTCAATCTCTCTTTTATGTGGTCACAATAAACTATATTTTATCATTCATCTCTAATAGGACTAGATACTCAATCTAATATACCCAGAGCTCATAGAACACTTCAAAAAAATAAACTATTACTTAATGTAGGTTTTAAATTGAGTATTTCATAATAGCTGAATGTATCAGACAGAAAGACACATATCGCACATTGGCTGTCTTATTTTTGTACTCGTTGTTACACTTAACATACTGCAGTTTGATGCTTTATTTAAATAACTCTTCTAAATAATTAAAAGTGAATGGCTTGGCAGAAGGTCAACAACAGAAATGATAAATAACTGTCGAGATCAAAAGTTGTGGAGAGACATGATTACCTATGCCAGTAGGCTCGGTACTTGATGATGATGATGATGAATAGATTATGTATTTTGGCCTACATCTTGAAAAACCTGGACACCTCTTTTCTACATCATTCTCATTGTTTACCTTTGAACTATTTTAACTTTTGGGATTTATGCTAAATATATAGACATATGCTTCCGATCTCAACCGACGGCTTCCGGTTCACCCAACCTTTAATGGGTACCGGATTTTTTTCTGGGAAGGTAAAGCGGCATGGGCGTAATACCGACCACATTACCCCAAAAATCATGTGCTGAAGGTCTGTAAAATTTATGGTCACTAACACCATATTCCCTATACACCACTTTGCGTGACGGGAGTACTTTACTTTTTTTACTTATATAGACATATGTTATCAATTTTTCATACAAGAGATGTTAAGAAATGTGTGTTTTCTGTTATAATGCTACTTGTGTTACTATTATTCATTAAGTGAAGTTTTCACCATCTACATTGTTATGTTTTTACCCTCCTAGGTTCAACTAGCCAAGTTGGCAGGTTGCCATGTTATTGGGACATGCTCTAGTGATGATAAGACAGATTTTCTGAAAGTAGGTCATGACAAATTACACATTCTACCATTCTTAAAGCTTTGCATTCCTCAAATGTGAAATGACAGAGTATCTTCCCCTTCATGTTAATTACCTATTTCTGTGATAATGCATTGCATGGTTCTTGGATTTGATAACAAAGTATGATCACAGAAAACAGACTCTGAGATTAAAAACAAATATATTTATAAAAGTGTAATGAGATAACAAGTCATTATAATAAGACTTAAAATAGAATAGCTGTCCCATTTGATTGTTTTCAGAAAGTTATTAATTAGACATAAATTACTTGGCATTTTTTTGGGGCTCTACTTACATGCATGGCAACTTTACATGAATGACAACTTTACATGAATGACAACTTTACATGCATGACAACTTTACATGCATAACAACTTTACATGAATGACAACTTTACATGAATGACAACTTTACATGAATGACAACTTTACATGAATGACAACTTTACATGCATGACAACTTTACATGACAACTTTACATGCATAACAACTTTACATGAATGACAACTTTACATGAATGACAACTTTACATGAATGACAACTTTACATGCATGACAACTTTACATGCATAACAACTTTACATGAATGACAACTTTACATGAATGACAACTTTACATGAATGACAACTTTACATGAATGACAACTTTACATGAATGACAACTTTACATGCATGACAACTTTGCACAACTTTACATGAATGACAACTTTACATGAATGACAACTTTACATGAATGACAACTTTACATGAATGACAACTTTACATGCATGACAACTTTACATGAATGACAACTTTACATGCATGACAACTTTACATGAATGACAACTTTACATGCATAACAACTTTACATGAATGACAACTTTACATGCATACATGAATGACAACTTTACATGCATATGACAACTTTACATGCATGACAACTTTACATGCAACTTTACATGCATGACAACTTTACATGCATGACAACTTTGACAACTGCATGCATAACAACTTTACATGAATGACAACTTTACATGCATAACAACTTTACATGAATGACAACTTTACATGCATGACAACTTTACATGCATGACAACTTTACATGCATGACAACTTTACATGCATGACAACTTTACATGCATGACAACTTTGCATGCATGAAAATACAGAATCAGAGTTTTCTATCTGAGAGAAAGAAGGTAACCAATATGAGTGATACAGTCCTCTTGACATTGATTTTTATTGATTCATTCAGAGTGTATAAGCTGTTGCTCAAGGCATAACCTTTGTTACATACAACTTTACAATACTTGTGTCATAATGTCTTTGCAGGAAAACATATCTACTTTGTCAATCTTGATAGATTTACCTGTTTCTATTTTCTATTCCTCTCACTTTTTGCCAGTAAAAATATTTAGTTGTGCATAACGTAATAAAATGCACATTTGATGTAAAACTTCGCAGACTTGCAGCTTTTTATCCTAGTTCAAATGTATCAAACTAGCTGTTGTGAGTCCTATCACTGCAGGATTTTTGGAATACAACCAATCTAGTTATTGATCTTCATCAAGCACAGATTTTTTAGTTTCTGTAGATATGTTACAGTAACTGTTTGGACTTTTTTCTTGTGAAAATATAAAATCACTGAGTTATTTTGTTCTTTTCTGTGTTTAGAGAGCATTATTAGCATAGTGGCAGCGTGCTGGCTTGGCAATATAGAGAACACGGATTTGAACATAGATTAACACTTTTGAGTCAACCCAGCTGCATAAGTAATTTGTACCTGACTCATTGAGTTGGAGAAAAGTAATGACAACAAGGAAGTGCATCCTCCTCTCCTTTCACCCACAAATGCTGTCTTACTGCACTAAGTCATTATATATGTTATGGAAGTGTTCCTTGTTGCAGTTTCCTCATATTCCAAGTCCGGCTTGTTGCAGGAGCTACTGAGTTAGGTGCTCTGTGCACACCGTGAACTGTGTGTTTCATCCATTTTGATCATGTTTTGATATTCCAATTATTTACAATGAATGATGATATCGTATGATAGGGAAAAGTTGGCTGTGTTCACTTTCTGTGTGGTTTCGCCCTATATCTTTTGGCATGTGCTGAGATTGCTATGATGGGGACTACAGCTACCTTTCTTTGTTTGGGAGATGAGATAGTAATTTAGATGATTCCACTGGCATGGGCGGTTGAGCAATTATGGATTTTTAATTCATTTGCAGTGACACAGGGGCCTTCCATAACCAAAGAACCAATGTGTTATGGAACATTAGTTTTGTGTTTGAATTAACAATTGACCTGCAACAATTTTTCAGACATCATTTCATTATTTCTCCTACTGTTGTTTCTTGTGATATCAGTACTTTTCTCAAGCATCCCATCTCACCTCTTGTGCCTTAAATCAGGATCATGATGATAAAAAAAACTCTTTATACAGAGCTTTGCAGTAGGTGGTAATCTGATCATCAGAAGTTCTGTAGAGAAAATGTTTTTAGCTTTTTAACACTCTAGAGGGTGTGAGTCTCACCTGGGTCATGACTTCAAAACATTGACCTTCTGCTGCATTTGAACTAGTAAGCTCACAACAGAACTAGTAGCTCACAACAGAACTAGTAAGGTCACAAAATAACTAGTAAGGTCACAAAATAACTAGTAAGCTCACAACAGAACTAGTTCATTAAATGTAATAGAGTTAGTTGTAATAGAGAGGCTTTGTTATGGCAGATGTTACATCCACTAATTACTTTCAGGTTTTGATGTGTAAGAGATTCCCACCTTTACTATTCTCCAATAAGTAGGAAACAGGTCCTTCCACATAAAAAAAGATCAAAGTTGAAATCTCTCAGACAAAGCATATGTGAGATGCATCCTATTGAAACATTTATTTGAAGTTGAAAATGAGTCCTCCACTTGAATTCTGACTCTGATAGCATTTATCTTTTTTCTAACACATCAATAGGGACATTGGAAATGTGTTAATTATTTGCTGTCATTTGTGATGGTGTAAGCTCATATGAGTAAAATATTAATATTCAAAGATATTAGTATTTTACAAAGAAATTAGTTCAATATTAACAATATGGTTTGATATTATGTGTTTGAAATCAGTATGTATTCTGAAAGCATCATGGCTGAGTGATAATGCTTCATATATTAAAATGTATATTTAAAAAGAGCATATAATTTTTTATAAATTCAATAATTTATAATCCCTATTGTTAAATATGTGCTAGAAAGACGCAACAAGAGAATTCCAAAACAGGCTCTTTTAAGGGAAACGTCAGGATACAGAAAAAGAGGAAGACCTAAGGAGACATTAAAAAGAACACTCATAAGAGAAGCAAAGTTGGCAGGCATAGACTCATTAAATAAGATTGGACATCTTGCCCAAGATAGTGATGAGTGGCGAAAAACACTACAAGGCCTATGTGATGTCTAACTGCATGGAAAAGATCAAGATCAAGGTTATTAAATCATATGTAACTATTTGCACAATTATGTATAAATATTTAAAATATATGTTATTATTTGTAACTTTTCAGAGCATTGGTTGTGATCGTGCTATAAACTACAATAAGGAAGATTTGAATGATGTTCTGTCCAAAGAATATCCAGTAAGTTTGTTCATTATGCAGAATAAAATGTTTAAATCATGAATAGGTAATAAATAATATGAAAGAGTTATATTACATAACAAACTATCACTGTTTCCATCTGTCAAACTCTTACTACTCTACTAAAAGTCCTTAAATGAGAAACAGCAGCCAAAAAAAAGTGTCCAACTTAGTGAATCCAATTCTACTTATATTAAGAACACTGATAAAAGAGTCAAAGACAGTGGACTTCCTTGAGCTGAACCTGATAGGCTTACCCAGAACAGGGATTTGTGGTGAGGTGCACTGCGAGTTCTTCAAAGTCTGATGACACTGAAAGGATATTAGCAGTGCATGCATTATTGGACATCAAGAGTTTCTTAATTTAACCCTGTAAAGGTAAAGTATGAGACTTGAACCGGCGCTGTGTTTGAATGAATGGACTTCTGAACAGAACAAGAGAAAAAATATTAAGCAGCTTATCTAGATGACATAATAAAAGATCACTGACTGAAACTGTGACATGCATGTAAGACTGAGAGATGTGGAGAGAAATGGTCGTCTACGACAACCAGTATGGCACCTGATGATGATGACCCTATGTGCAATCTTCAGCCTGAGCAGTATTAACTCATATCATTACTTTTTGTTATTTGTTCACCATCATCATTACATGACAAACTGCACATCACACATGGAGAAATCCACCCTGATGTCATTATCATCATTACATGACAATTTGTTCCACATAGGTAGAGAAATCCACTAGTATGTCATTCTCATCATCAGGTTGACTATCTAGTTCAAGATTCACTCTTAACTGCAGATCTGAATGAGTCCTTGATGCCTTGGACTGAAAGAAAAAAATATCTTCTGAGCTAGCTACATTTGGCATGCCAAACTACATCGGCATCATCATGAAGTATGTGCCTGCTGGCATTGGTGATCGTGTCTTTCCACAATTTTCTCTCTACAAATATTTGTCAGTTCTGGTATTGACTTCCTACCACACAATTCTCTTAAGCTGTAATACCTTTTCTCTATGTTTCCCTATTGTCTTCTTACCATTGTTTTTTTTCCATTTGTGACATTATTTTAAATGTTCCATTCTCAATACACAGCCACAAATTAATTGTTTTCTTCTGACGTTGGTAATAAGCCTCCCTATTGCTTTACCATCTTTTAGAATGTACTCATTACTCTTTTTAGCTGCCCATGGTATTCTCAATATTCTGCTGTAAAATAAAAAAACGTCTATATCCTTTAAAAGATTCTCATGTCTGTTGTCAGGATTGTCCACAATTCACTTCCATATGTCAGAATTTACGCTGAACTTCAGAACTTCTTTTACTACTACAATTGTGAAAGTTTAGTTGTATAATATCATCACACTTTGGAATACACTTTTGCTCATCCGAACGTACACAGAGAGAAATAAATGTGCTTGTGCATACTTCATGTCTTAAATATAGTTTTTAAGTAGCACTTTGCTTTACATTATTACATTGCTTGTTCAGTACATAAACTTCAATTACATTTTTTAATGTATCTGACAATGTGCCGTGCTTTATTCCTAGCTTGCTAATTTTAAAACATGTGTTAAAAGAAAACAGTTTGCGCTAATAAATGAGGTTTTATTCTTTGATCAAATCCATATCTGTTGTACAGTTTTTCTTCACAGCAAAACTTTTTTATGTGAATAACCATATTGATGGCATGGTGCTTTTAACAATGGTACAGTTGACAAAAATACTAAACTCTACACTCTGTAGTGTATATAAGTACTCCAGCATTTCTTAGCTGGCTCTTGTATGAGTTTGAATGAGGCACATCTCACCTAAAGACAAAAACAATGACAAGAACAATTATTTTATTTAAAAGTTGATTTACTTCTTTACTTTGCATCTTAAACAGAAAGGCATAGATGTTGTTTATGAGTCTATTGGCAATGAGGTATTTGATGCAGCACTCAAGAAGTGAGTATATATATATATATATATATATCTTCATATTATTTTTATTTCAGTACAGACTATGTTCTCTGTAAGCTTTAACAAAAATAGAGAAATTCTTTTTGGTATCAAAAATACACAAAAAGTAGTTCTGTTACTAAATAAGATTCTTGTTAGATAAAAATAAAATGATGAAATGTGTAATTTAAAAAATGCAATAAAAAAGTAAAAGTAAAGGGCCCCGTTTGGCGTATAAGGAATATGGTGTTAGTGGCCATAATTTTTACATACCTTCGGCACATGATTTTTGGGGTAATGTGGGCAGTATTACGCCTGTGCTGCTTTACTTTCCCAGAAAAAAATCAGGTACCCATTTAAGGCTTGGTGAAACCGGAAGCCACCTATCAGGATCAAACCCAACCTCTTGTCCTTTGTAGTCCAGTTCACTAACCACTGAGCTATCGCAGCTCCCTTAAAAATGTAATAGTGTGAAAAAATAAGACAACTTTCATAAAAATAGTAAATCAATTCAATACTAGCTACTATTGACATATATCAGTGAATATCTTTCTATGAATTTTTGGCGTTGAAAATACCACTTTACTAAGCATTTCATAAGTAGAGGAATCACTCTAAAATTAATAGAATATAAATTGAATACTGCATACACTACAGCTGACAACTATGGGTTAAGACTGCTGTATCAAAATGATGAAGGTGATGTGGATTAGCTGTCTCACTAGATCTGTCAGATCTGACACCATGATATTACTCAGTAGTTGTGATCCTTTAAACTTTGGTGATGTGTGTACACAATTTTAGAATGTAAGAGCACTTTCATTAGAATATTCTCAAGAACAATTGTAGAGTCCTTGAACAGAGTATAGAATTTATGCCTCATATTTCCTTAATGATATAAACACAAACTGCTGCACGTGATTAACAAATATGGAGCCTCTTGAGATTAATAGAGATATGGCTGTTAGGAAAGTTTGTTAAAAGAATAAATAAAGACAATCCAAAAGGCGTCTTATAGAAACTCTCAGCAGAAACAATTATAAAACAAGTCAGTCTTTTACTTTTGTCAATGAAATCAAAGACAGGTATCACTTTTCAGTCAAAAGACAAGAAATACAGAGTATCAATAATTTTTTTTTTTTTTAAATGGATAAGAAGTGCAGAAATCCATATGAAGGAAATGGTGTGCAGTGAACTATATAGAAAATGTAACAGATTCAGTGGGGAAAAGAAGTCGTTTTAACTACAAAGAAGCTGAAGGAGATAAAATACAAGAAAATTAATAACTTGATTTATTCAAAAACTAATCATTTCATCGTCATCAAGTACCAGGCCTGCTGGTGTAGGTGATCATGTCTCTCCACAACTTTCGATCACGACAGTTATTTATTTATCATTTCTGTTGTTGACCTTCCGCCAACCCATTCACTTTTAATTATTTAGAAGAGTTATTTAAATAAAGCTTCAAACTGCAATATGTTAAGTGTAACAAAGAGTACAAAAATAAGACAGCTCTACAGCACTATATATTGCTAATAAATGAGGGAAGATATGTGTTGTAAAGAGCATGTGATTGAATTGATAATTTGTCATGCTCTAAACCAGGAAAATGTGGGTTTGAATCACAGTAGAGCCTAAAGTTTTATCTGTCGGGGGTGAAATAGAAATTCAGACCCAGACACCTCATGGTGGGTGTGGTGAACAAGCAGCTTTTATTCTTCAGTCCTATAAATTTTTCCTGGCAGACACCAGAAATGGGACAATGCCATAAAGATAGTTTTTAGATATGTGCTAGTCACACAGAAGATAGTTTTTAGCTTTAGATATGTGCTAGTCACACAGAAGATAGTTTTTAGCTTTTAGATATGTGCTAGTCACACAGAAGATAGTTTTTAGCTTTTAGATATGTGCTAGTCACACAGAAGATAGTTTTTCACTTTTAGATATGTGCTAGTCACACAGAAGATAGTTTTTAGCTTTTAGGTATGTGCTAGTCACACAGAAGATAGTTTTTCACTTTTAGATATGTGCTAGTCACACAGAAGATAAGTTTTTAGCTTTTAGATATGTGCTAGTCACACAGAAGATAGTTTTTCACTTTTAGATATGTGCTAGTCACACAGAAGATAGTTTTTAGCTTTTAGGTATGTGCTAGTCACACAGAAGATAGTTTTTAGCTTTTAGATATGTGCTAGTCACACAGAAGATAGTTTTTAGCTTTTAGATATGTGCTAGTCACACAGAAGATAGTTTTTAGCTTTTAGATATGTGCTAGTCACACAGTTTTTTAAACCTCATCTTCCAAACCACCAAACCACATAGTTTGAGCACATAATACTTAATGTTTAAAAGCTAGAAATTATTTTTCTTTCATTACAGTCTGGCCACACGTGGAAGGATAATTGTCATTGGGATGATTGCCAACTATGAAGGGCAGGAGATTAAGGAAGGCACAACTCTGACTGAGATGAAAGAAAAGAGAACTGTGCCAATTCCTATGACAGTGAGTATTTGTCCACAATGACGATCATCATTTTCAGGAGGACGTGAACTTCTGGTCAATATGGTGGATAGGCGGCAGGAACCATTGAAGGCTATGTTTTAAAGTGTTCCTTGTTGCAGTTTCCTCATATTCCAAGTCCGGCTTGTTGCAGGAGCTACTGAATTAGGTGCTCTGTGCACACCGTGAGCTGTGTGTTTCATCCGTTTTGATCATATTTCGATATTCCAATTGATTATGATGAATGATAATATCGTATGACAGGGAACAGTTGGCTGTGTTCACTGTCTGTGCGGTTTTGCCTTATGTCTTTTGGCGTGTGCTGAGACTGCTATGATGGGAACTACAGCTACCTTTCTTTGTTTGGGAGATGAGTTAGTAATTTAGATGATTCCACTGGCACGGGTGGTTGAGCAATTATGGATTTTAATTCATTTGATACCGGGGCCTTCCATAACCAAAGAACCATTGTTGTCCGTGCCACATGTAGAAATCATAGTTAGAGGATAGAGGCAGCTCCTTGCCTTAAGGCATGGTATGAGGAATATGATGTCAGTGTCTACATTTTTCAATGACCAGCAGCATTGATGATACTGTTGGTATCATACCAGACTGCCTTACTTTCTCAGTAAAACCTTCTACCCATTTAGGGTTGAGTGAACTTATGATCAATTAATTGGGATCAATCCCAATCTCTTGTGCACAACCCATAACAAAGTTAATACTTAACATCAAAATGTAGAGCTAATTTGCACAGGAGCTACAATATGTCATGATCAAAAATAATTATTTTTGTAGAATAGGATTGTACATTAATAAGAAAAATAACCTCTACTGAGATGAAATGTGTTAAGACAATTGACAGGAAACAGCCTGAAAGATAAGATCAGAAATTAAGAACTGAGAAAAAAACCTAGGAATAACCCCTGCCATAGAATATATAAAGAAACAACAGATAAAATGGCTTGGCCATGTGACAAAGCTGAAAGATAAAAACACAACACAGCAAGTCTTCAATAAAGGTTGTGAAAACACCAGACCTGAGGGCTGACCACACAAAAAAATAGATTGACAGATTTAAAACTTTTCTGCTTTCTCTGTTATTTATTATTAAGACATGCATGAAAACAAGACAAAAGGAAATACAAATCAATTGGAATAAACCAAATATAATGAGAATGTCAAACATATTACATTAGACTGATGAGAAAAAACTTTTAAAAACTTTAAAAATGATACTCTTGAGCATTGTCCCAGTATCATCAAAATTATTTGTAAATAGATCACTCTTTGTTGATTGATTGTAGATTATTCTTTGTCTGCTGGTTGTCCATCCATGATTAAATATTTTTGTTACAGTTTTCTTCTGATTATTTAGTTAAACCATCAGTTATTATAGGGGTTTAGTATCTGGCCCTCTGTTATCAATAACTCATTTATGCTCGAGTATCTAATAAAAAATGATATAGCATTTGCAGATTATCCACAGACATCTCTCATCCATCATGTTTTCAATCATCTCTTCATTACTTATACCACCTAACACAGTGCTAAAACTACAGAAATTGTTGTTATGCTCTAATGTTTCTGTAACAACCTCCAACCAAACATTTCATCTTCATCAGGTTATTCAAAAACTTTCACGCAAAAAGAAAGAGACAATTTTTGCAGTAACAGGCAATAAAATGGGCAAATGTAGATCATGCAATGAGAAGTAAGAACAAGCAAATCACATAGAAAGTTCTCAAATGGAGAACAATGGGAAAAAGAGACCAGCCTTGAGAAACATTGGGAGCTGGAATACAAAGGACAAGAGGTAGGGTTCGATCCCAACCGACGGCTTCTGGGTTCACCCAGCCTTTAATGGGTATCGGATTTTTTTCTAGGAAAGTAAAGCGGCACAGGCGTAATACCAATCACGTTACCCCAAAATCATGAGCCGAAGGTCTGTAAAATATATGGTCACTAACACCATATTCCCTATATGCCACTTGGCGTGACGGGGGCACTTGACTTTTTTACTTGAGAAACATTGATAAGGAAAACAAGGACAGCAGGCATCGACTCCCTTACTGCAATTGAAAGGTTTGGCCAGAACAGGGACTTCTGGTGAGATACACTGCAAGCCCTTTGAGATGTTTGACAGCATGGGAAGATTTAAATGATGATTGTAATAGGGGCAGCTTGCTTGAATTTCTGTTTTACTATGTACGTTTTTGGCTTGTTCTCACCAAACTCATGATCCGCTTCGGAAGTGACATACACATTTGTAACATTTATAAGATTTGTATTTTCTTCTTCAGAGGTAGCATATTTATTTTTAGCCCTTGAGTGATTACTTTGACCACATAATTGCTTTTTGATAATTTTTTTTTCTCCACAGATATAATTATGCGCATAACATGTGGCAAACAAAGTTTCACGTTTTGTTGTTATTATTTTTTTACTTTTTGAAAATGCCCAATCCACAAATTGTTTAAAATGAAGATGCAGAACTCATGGACATGGAGGACTAACTATATATAAATGCATACATTCTTCTTCCTTTCAACTCCCTGTGGAGCATAGGCCTTTAACAAGCATTTTCCAGGCCATTCTGTTTCTTGCCATTCATTCCATGTCTTTCCCATCCTCTTCATCTCTGCTTCCCCCTGTCTTCAATAATATTTTACTTTTTTCTGTCTTTCCCACAAGGGATTCCAAAATAAGTCTTGTTGTGTAATACTCTCAGTTGGCTTCTGCAATGTGTGTCCTATCCAGTGCCATCATCTTTATTGTATCTCTTTGCCCAGTTATTTGATGGTTACTTTCCACATTTGTGATTTTGTCCTGCCATTTCCATCCTTTTATTCTACGCAAGCATCCATTAATGAAGGTCTGTATCTTGGTATTTTGTTATTCTTTATGTTTCACAACCATATAATAAGACTGATTTAACATTGGTGTTAACAATTTTTATTTTTGTATTTAACCTAATTTCTTTGGATTTCCACATGTTTCCTAATGCTCCTCTTGCTTTAAATGCACACATTACCGAAATCACTTATTTAACAAGTTTAATGACAGTGTGTGAACTAATTTAAATGCAGTAAATTGCTTTATTGATCTTGATCCTTCCAGCGCCACTAGACATCGTGTAGGGCTCATAGTGTTTTTTATTATCCATTTCTATTCTTGGAGAGATGTTCAATCTTATCCAATGAGCCTATGTTTGCCAACTTTGCTTCTTTTATAAGTGTTCTTTTTAGTGTCTCTTTAGGCCTTTCTCTTTTTCTGTATCCTGATGTTTCCCATAGAAGAGTTTGTTTTGAAATTCTTTTGTTATTGAGTTATTTGCATATCATCATCATTACATTCCAAACATGTCGATAGGTGCTCAGATCCCCTACTCAGTTATTTAGTTATTTGCGTGTCATCATCATTACACTCCAAACATGTCCATAGGTGCTCAGATCCCCTACTCAGTTATTGAGTTATTTGCGTGTCATCATCATTACACTCCAAACATGTCCGTAGATGCTCAGATCCCCTCCTCAGCAAGTCTCACAGTGTCCAGCGACTGATGACTCCAGTTCTAATCTAATTCTTTTGTTTTCTCTTATCAATACATGCCCATCTTTTTTTTCCTAATTGTCGATGAGATCTTTAGTTGCAATGGAATATGAGGAAGTTGAAAATTTATCTTTATTCAGAAAATTTTTAATATGTGCAATTTGCTAACAGTTTACAAAAATTATGCATATTTTTGGTTTACTTCTAAAACTCTTCTAATTATTTACAGCTTTTGAGAAAAAATGCCAGTGTCCGTGGGTTCTTTTTCCCTCTGTATCGTTCTGATATTCCTCGTCACATTGGAACATTGTCCAACCTGTACAAGGAAGGAAAGTTGAAGGCATTCTCAGATTCAGGAGCAGGAGCACCTAATGGACCCTTTGTGGGCCTTGATAAAGTTGCAGATGCTGTAGAGGTAATTGACCTTTATAGTTCTTATTTATATGTCCACAAATCAAATTGTGATATGTATGTATGTGTATATATATATATATATATATATATATATATATATATATATATAGTGGGGAAAAAATACTACTAACAATTTCCAGTTAGTTTTTTTATTACACTTGGAGAAATAAGTTAAATTCCTGACCTTAAACCAAGTGACAGCTACACTTAGTAGGTGGCTTTACTACCCAGCCATACAGAAGGTTACCTCCCCCCCCCCCCCCCTCATCCTTTGCCTTCTTCTTCATCTCCCTCCCACCATGCCCCCCCTCCCTGCCATCCTTCCCCTCTCCCTGCCATCCTTCCTTCCTACCTCCCTGCCTTCCTTTCTCTCTTCCCACCCCCCCCCCCACCTTCTTCCTTCCTTCCTGAACAAATGAATGTTGATTGATCTGTATTTCTGACAGTACCTTTTTTCAGTTTTGCCGTTTCGGGAAGAAGACATTGAGAATACAATGGACATGATATTCTAAGAGACCAAAACAAAGCAAAAACTTGTTGGCAAATGAGAAATGAGGAAACAATCAATACATTTTTGGTCATGAGGAGAGAAGAAATGAAATATAAGGTGACACATAAAAAATAGAGGGAAGAAGAAAGAGAGAAGAAAACTGAGTAAAAAATTACCAGACATTTTAAGAGAATGACTTAATTAGAAGTCAACAAGAGAATTGAAAGACAACTGTAGAAACAGAAAATTATTTGGAGATATGATCACCTAAATTAGCAGGTATGCCACTTGACGGTTATGATAACAATTGTGTATGTTTCTATGTGTGGTACATTAAGAAAATAATTCTGTATGTTACTATGCGTGGTACATTATGAAAATTATTGTGTATGTTTCTATGCATGGAACATTATGAAAATAATTGTATATGCATAGCACATTAAGAAAATAATTGCGTATATTTCTATGCACGGCACATTATGAAAATTATTGTGTGTGTGCCTATGCATGGTACATTTTAAAAATTATTATGACAATTATCAAGCAGAACAATAATGAAAGTAATTTTTCTCCTACATTTTTCTCTTCAGTACATGTACTTGAGGAAGAATATTGGAAAGGTTGTTGTGGAACTTGGTAATGAAAAGAGTGCTCTGTGATTTGATCTACATTTTTCCAGCCTTATCTTCACCTGATGTCTGTGTTGTTATTGTTATAGGAATAATTAAATAGGTAAAGCATTTATTTACATGAGCAATAATGAAAGACAATAAACAAGATCTGTATTACTGCTAAGGTGTCTCTATCAGGGACAGTACCTAAAACAGATAACATTTTTCTTCTACTTGTTTTTGACTAAAGACTAAAGTCAAAATGTCAACATGTTATCTTGTGAGACTAAATCAAATTCTCTCCCCTTTGCAGACTAGATCAAATTCTTTCCCCTTTGCAGACTAGATCCAATTCTTTCCCCTTTGCCCAGTCTATAGTGTCTCAAATTTGATCCACCATGTGCAAATTAAATTATTAATGAGAGTAGAGTATTAAAAATGAAGAGAATCAAAACTGTTCACTAGATTCATGGAAGCAACTCATCTTACGTATATTCTGCTGAACATTCAAAACTATATGAAGAAAGCTGCTATCAAAATTGCTGGGAGTCTCAAGACATCCTGATTATGATAATACACTCTTTTTAATGTATTATGTTGTTACACTTTCTTCACTTAGAAAATATGTCTTCTGTTTTCGGTAGTGATGTAGTGGATAATGTATTAAGGTTTGTTTTTCTTTCTTCCTTGTATTTGTTGAACTATAAGTAATTATAATTTGGTTCTTGCTCACTTGTAAGTGTATAACAACCTTTTAGTAAGATATTTGTTAAACTGTTGAGAAATTGTGTTAATGTTAACATACATTTGTTAATATTTTGAAATAAACACAATTTGGTAAAACAATTTATTCCTTCAATGCTGAAAACATGTGAACTTAGATCTTAGCTGTATGTATGTGGCGTATGTTCATACATGAGTATTTGTAAGCACGTGTCATGTGTCAGTTTACATGATTATATACTTGACTGTGATACCCTCTTGTTCCCATTCGAGGACTTGTTTTAAGATTCTCTTTGTTGTCTCTTCTCATCACAAGACCAACATGTGACCACCTTCTTCTCTTGATTATAGATGATATTTTTGAACACTTTGTCATTTCCCTTATTTCTGTACTAGTCTTAGATTTATTCCATCGTATACAAAGTATTTTCTTGAGGCATTTGTTTTCAAATGCGTTCAGTTTATTTTCTGTTTCTTTAGTTCTTTTCCGGCTCTCACATGCATAAGTAAGAGTGATTAGTACATTTAATTCGAAAATTTTTGTACAAAAATAATTTATTCTTTAGGATTCCTTTCTTTGATTATGATTTATTCTTCTGAATTCTTTATTTTTTTTCAATTATGATTTATTTTTCTGATTCCTTTTTTAAAAATTATTATTTATTCTTCTTAATTCCTTTTTTTTATTATGATTTGTTCTTCTTAATTCCTTTTTTATTATAATTTGTTGTTCTTAATTTCTTTTTTTTTAATTATTTGTGCCTAATTCATGTTTTCTTATGATTTGTTCTTCTTAATTCCTTTTTATTATGATTTGTTCTTCTTAATTCCTTTTTTTATTATGATTTGTTCTTCTTAATTTCTTTTTTTATTACGATTTGTTCTTTTGGATTTGTTTCTTTGATTATGATTTGTTCTTTTGGATTCCTTTTTTTATTATTTGTTCACCTTAATTCCTTTTTTATTATGATTTGTTCTTAATTCCTTTTTATTATGATTTGTTCTTTTGGATTCCTTTTTTTATTATGATTTGTTCTTCTTAAATCCTTTTTTTATTATTTGTTCTCCTTAATTCATGTTTTATTATGATTTGTTCTTCTTAATTATTTTTTATTATGATTTGTTCTTTTGAATTCCTTTATTTCATTATCAATCTATGTCAATGTTTCATTAGCTTTTTTCGTCTGATTTTGTTTGTTAAACTATATACCTGCAAAGTTGTATTTTTATGAATGTACTTGTTTTTGTCCAGCTTTTATCCTGTTATAAATTATCAAAAGAGTATGTTAATAAGCACAGATTTAATAGACTTTGCCACACTAGGGACATTCCCATAGTTGCTCGTTCCTTCCCAATAGATGACACAAAGAATGGACTCTAATAGCCCCCATGGAATGCTGGTTATACATGCTGCTAAAACATCCTCTCAGCTGTTCTATTCTACTTGTTGGAGGCTGGTTTGTAATTCTCAGTCTCACAGTTGCGTCCACATCAACCATCCAAAAAACTTTCAAATGAACAGTCATAGACTTCAACATTCCTGTATAGTGCAGAAACAATGACATTGGACAAGAAAACAGAAAATTGAAGCCTTTGAAATGTGGATTTATAGAAGAATAGGAAGAATTGGATGGAAAGAAAAGAAAACAAATTATGAAGTCTATAGATATGATATCTAAATTTTAAACAAACAAAAGTTGAAAATAAAACTAATAAACACTTCAAACAAGACAAATGAGATTTTTGAGGCACGTTAAAACAGACTACTAAAAGTAATCTTGGAGGGGAAAATAACAAGATAAAAGAGGTAAATCAAGACTAACATAGATGAGTAACATCATTGTCAGCCTATGACATCTGTACTATCAAACCTAGAGACAGCGAAATGTCGCTTCCTGGTAGCCAACTTCGATGCAGAAATGGTGCTCAATGATGTTGAGATTTGAACATATCTTCCTTGTCATTCTCTTGAGATTTGAACATATCTTCCTTGTCATTCTCTTGAGATTTGAACATATCTTCCTTGTCATTCTCTTGAGATTTGAACATATCTTCCTTGTCATTCTCTTGAGATTTGAACATATCTTCCTTGTCATTCTCTACAATTTTTACCATGGGTGGCCTTGAATTCAGCCCATAAGACTATTTGGTAATGGAAGGCCCCGGCATCACTGCAAACGAATTAAAATCCATAATTGCTCAACTGTCTGTGCCAGCGTAATTATCCGAATTAATATCTCATCTCCCAAACAAAGAAAGGTAACTGTAGTCCCCATTGTAGCAGTCTCATCACACGCCAAAAGACATAAGGTGAAACCGCACAGAAAGTGAACACAAGCAACTGTTCCCTGTCATACGATATCATCATTCATCGTAAACAATTGGAATATCGAAACATGATCAAAACTGATGAGCCACACAGCTCATGGTATGCACAGAGCATCTAACTCAGTAGCTTCTGCAACAAGCCAGACTTGGAATATGAGGAAACTGCAACAAGGAACACTTTTCATGCATAGCCTTCAAATGTTCCCGCTGCCTATCCACCATATACCGGAAGATCACTTCCTCTTGAAAATGATGATCGTCATATTTTTTTAAAATGTATAGCGCTTGATGATGTTAGGCCATTGTTGTTGACTCCAATTCCAAACATATAGACACACAGTAAGTCGTCAGATTATCCCCATCGCACATCAAACAACAGACCGTAAGATTAGCGTACGGCCAGTCTAGGGATGTACGATGAGCCATTACGATGACGTAGCACACAACAATCCATAAGACTATTTATTTTTAATGAAATATTTGAAGCAATCAGGACAGTAGATCCACATTGGAATAAGCACATATAATGTATATCATATAAACATGCAGGGTCATAATAAAACTGGTTAAGTATGTCATTTATGCATTTTCTGGAAGTTCTGTAGCCTAAAAATATCCTTACACACTAGTGATGACCAAATAACTAGGAACATGTTAACTTCAGAGTGTAGACGTAGATGAGTGATGCAGAACATCTCAGGCAACGGATGCATTTGAGAGAATGAAAAAGATACTATATATCTTACCTTCCTCATTTGCCTTTCAGCATTGAGGGGAGACATATCTACAGTTTATGTCTTTTGCTTTTCTGTTGGTCTCTCCATCAGTCCATTGTTTTCCCCTTGGATCTGGTGTCTCATAACTTTTGTTGAAAGTTTGTTGTGTTGTATTTTTATTTTCTGTTTTATCACATGACCAAACCATTTTATTTGTTTCTTTATGTATTCAATAGTACAAACTATTCCTTTCTTTTTTCCGTAGTTCTTTATTTCAGACCTTATCTCTCAGGTTGTTTTCTGCTCTACATCTAACACATTTTATTTTAGGCAGTGATTATTTTTCATATTGTTCTTGTTCTATTGTCCTTCCATCAGTTTCCTACACAACACTGAAATGAAGGTTGCATTGTTAATTATTTTTCAACTTGTTTTAATTGTCTGCCATCTATCATAGCAAATTGATGTTCTATTTTTCTTTTGTGATTTTCTTTACCTTTATCTTGTTATTGTTGATTTTCATGTTGTATAGGATGCCTGTGTTGTAAAGTATTTAAATGCTCTTGTGGATTTTGTTATTTGTCACTGTATTAGTATTTGACTGTCTATGAATAGAAGCTTGTTAATCTTCCCTGTCTCAGATGGATTGACTAACCTGCATATAACAATATTATACAAGATGCAATAGTGGTGATAGCTGTCCAACAAGGAAATTACTCTAGAGGCAAAACGGGCACTATACAATATAATCTTCAACCCAATGTTGTGCTACCAATGCCAGTCCTGGACCGTAGATGCAAGAACAATACGAAAAATAACTTCTCCTGAGATTAAATGTGTTAGACAGGAAACAGTCTGAGAGACAAGATCAGAAATGAAGAACTGAAAAAAAGCTAGGAATAACCCCTGCCATAGAATATATAAAGAAACAAAAGATAAAATGGTTTGGCCACGTGACAAGGCAGAGTGATCAAAACACAACACAACGAGCCTTCAACAAACGTTGCGTGAATACCAGACCCAAAGGTCGACCATGAAAAAGATGGATTGATGGAATATTAGAAGCCCTAAGAAACATAACAGCAGCAGAAGCGAACAGAAGAGCAAAAGACTGCAAATTATATCTCCCCTCGACGCTGAAAGGCAAATGAGGCGGGAAAGAAGAGGAATAAGAAGAACATGGTGTTAATGCCCTTATTTTTTTCTAAGATCCTTTGGCAGACTCATTAGAATGTGGTGGGTGCCACACAAAGCTGCTCTGATTTTCCTGAGAAGAGCTCTGGTACCCATTTTCAAAGGCTGGATGAGCTCTAAAGCTTTGTCAGTCAGAAATGGACTCACACAGCTGAAGTTGAACGCTCAACCAGCTAGTTATCAGACTAGGGCATTAACCACTTCTTAACCACATCGTCCACTTTCAACAGAATGCCAAGATCGCTCTCTGTTTTGTTACTAGTTCCCCATAGTGCTCAGATCCTCTCCTCATCATGTTCCCAAGAAAGAAGCACTCCTGCTGTACACTGGTGAAAAACTGAAGATGGTGTCAGCTCAAATGCACAAAGTCCATGGCATGGTGAGGACCATAACCCCAACCTCCATAATCACCTCTTATGACATGCATGGCATGTGGCAGTCCTTTCTCCCCTGACCATGCTCATGGCCACAGCTGCCACACTGGCAACATACCACCTATTTGAATGCACATCCCTCACCGACTTGACACAGAAGTATCTCCCTTTATCTCCAAATATCAGAAAAACTGTTTACACAGAAATACCAAAACTAAAACAGGCGTGTTTGTTTTGTCATGCATCAGATCAAAACACCTGTGAACGAAAGACTGTTGACATAAGATATTATAAGACACAATCTTCCTAAATCTTGGAAATCTGAGTTAGACAGGTGTAAGACAAAATGAGAAAAAGACAGAAGTTACAGAGAAACAATCATCTTTGAATCTGAAGAATAACCAAGGCAAAGTTTAACTTCTGGTATTGGTACATGTAACATTAGATACATAGTTATTAAGTTATACGCTGTATAATTTAATGCTTCTCCCGATTCTCAGCTTCAAATGCAAAGGATGAACATTAACTCTTTCCTTATGGAAGCTTTTTATCGACGCAACGGAAGAGATTTCAGAGACAAAATTGTTCATGATTTTAAGAATCAATATACATATTTATATTTATCTAACATATAACATATTATATATGAATTTTTAGATAATTGAACAAGGTATTAGATTTCACCAATATCCAGATGATTCAACACATGTAAAAAGAATATGGTTTGATGGCATTCACACTAATCAAATTGAGCGTGACGCACTATGTGGCGAAACATACGTTGCCGAAATCGGCATGGCGCACAGTGCGGCAAAATGTACGGAAAGAGTTAACAGCCAAAGAACAAGAAAAACTGTTACAAATGAAATAAGATAACTGAGAAAAATATTGAATGTGACAAGAAAAGACAGCATAAAAAAAATTAAAATTATGAAATAAGATAAAGAGCTGGAGGTTACTCCAGTGTTAGGGAGAAAAGCGGTCAACAATAACAGAGCTGAAAGTTGCCAGCAACTTATAGCTGGCAGCTTGCACCAGGATTGGTGAACCAGAACTATCTGAACCCTGCTCCACCTCTCCATAGTGCCTCTATTAACTGACTAACTAGTCTATTCTGGCAAAGGAAGTATGTATTGAGAGGGAAGGCAACCCGGTACTCAAAAATGGTGTGCCAAAGATGGAGGTGTTGAGTCAAAAGGCCCAAACATCACAGTTTTACTGCAAACCACAACATAATACATTTACGTCTACATATCATCTTTTTTAAGGGTGGAAGATGAAGAGGTCTACCTATTCCTTTAGTCATTAAAAGAACGCAAGAGACAATAATGTTGGAACACATTAAGAAATAATAGATAAAAAAATGGTTTAGACACACAATCTTCATTGAACATTATCAACCAAAGAGCATTATCAGTCCTAAAAAACAGAAGAGGAAACAACAGATTTATTAGAAAATTACTGATTAATGAAGTAGCAGACATCACCAGCACATGCGATGGACATACCACAGAGCATTGACCTGAATACTCCATTTCCCTTAAACATTGAAAGGTGAGAGAGGTAACAAAAATTAAATTAGTAGGTAGTTACTTTTGTATTTAAAATATGTGGAAATAAATTACCAATGGACTGAATGTGCATATGCATTTAATGTATTTTATTGATAAATGTGAAATCAATACACACAAGATCAATATTGATTTTTAAAAAAGTCAAGAATTAAAACATAAACACATTACACGCAAGGCACTAATGACAGTGATGTGACTGTACTTTCATTATGTTAACAACATGGGAAGTTCATTATTACAAACATTAGCATGTAAACAGTTCTCATATTACACTGGCTTCAAGTGATCACAAGTCACTATTACAGAGTGTTAACATGTAACCATATATAGCAGGGTTAACAAGTAGTCAGAGTTGATTAATACAGATAAAGGTAAAGGTAAAGTAAGAGACTTGAATCGGTGTCTTAGCACACAAGTTTTCACCCATATGTGCTCAGCCGCCTATCCAGAAATGATCAGAGATTTCTGGATAGTGTCGCTTCAAGCATTGAAACTCATGATACAAAGCGGCATTCCTCACCTTCCCCGAGTACTACCTTGGTACCCATGTCTGCCAGTGGCTGGGTCGACCGCAGGGTATTTTTTTTTCAACCATGAGTACAATTGACACTGTTTCCAGCGGGAATCGAATACGGGTTGTCCAAACATCAGTAGCCCCGTTGGGTAGTTTTCTCAAATAGGCTACTGAAGCCCCCTGATTAATACAGATGTTAACAGGTAAAGTGAGCTCATTATCAACAATGTGAACAAGCAATCAGAACCCATTATTAAAGGTAGAATCATCCTATTATTACAGCTTGAGTAACAAAATCTCATTTTTACCATGTTAATTTAATAGGCTCATACATGGCTCATTATAACAAGGCAGACAACTTAGCAAACTCCCTATTAAAGTGTTGACAAATAATCACTGCTCATTGCAGTGTTAAAAAATTAAATTAACACAATTCATTATAGAGTTAACCAATAAGATGAAATCATTATTGCAATGTAAATAAGCAAACTGAACTCAGAACTACAGCTAACAATAAAACAACTTTATTCAAAACAAAGTTTTATATCTCTATAGCATTAATAAAACATAAAAGTGTTTGGCAAAAAGAATTGGTTATGAATTTGCTAACTAGTCAGCAATAGGTGATGGAATACAAAACACATCTAATTGAAAAGTGTAACTGTTACGTAAAAGAAAAACATAACTAATATGCTCATCTCAGAATAAAATATAAGGCCAGTAAAAATTATATACTTTAAAGTTATATATGATACATTGAGCAAAACATAACATTAATGTGATAGCAAAAGTGCTAACAGTTGTTTTCTTAGACATGGTGATGTGTCAATGGTAAGTTTATTTAGCAACAAAATCACAACATAACAAAAATAATGAAAAAAAAATGAGGAAAAATTGTGTTATGGCATCAGAGTCAATAAAATAATGTTTACTCAAAGCGAGCAATAATCTATCTGATGAAATGTAAAAGCTCAAATATAAGCAAATAAGGACACGCAGTCCAGATTCTAGTGCACATCCTGTAAAACTGCACCTAATTTCATCCACTGGCTAAATGGGGATAAGGAGCTGCTAGAGACAACTAAATTCAGATAAAAGGCAGCTTTTCAGATACAGACCATTCTAGATTTAACACATTCTGTACCACAAGCTTCTGTACCACAAGCTTCTAGACCGGTTCAAGTTGAAACACAAGTAACCCAAGAGCAGTGTCTTGCTTCTTTTAATTTATTGACATTCTCATAATTATTTCCTGCAAACCCATGTAATTCTCTTATCTCTTAACATCTTTTTCGACTTCCTGATCAAATTGTTAAAACAAACTACATGTATTAGATCAATTTTTATCTATTTTCTCACTGCTGTTTCAAATTATTTTTCTAATTCTGAAAAAACGGAGTGGCCACAGCATGTTAAGTCCTATGGGTGTGAATGTGTTAAGAAGAAGCAAAAAAAATTCAATCAATTTGCATTAAAATAATTGTTTATACCAAATGTTAAGCATATTTAATGAGAACAAATGAACATGTTGGCAGAATAATTTGTTATCTGTTGTTTTTCATTGGGGTTGATGTGATCCCCAAAAGGGTCAACAAGTTTTCTTTTGAGTAAAATTAAAACTCTGACCTGGACACTATGTGGTAGGTGTACTGAGTCATGCAACCATTATTCTCAATCCCCTCAGAAACATTACAGAAAATTGAATAAATACTGTAAAGATAGTTTTTTTTTAAAAACAGAAACAAATTTTAAAAATATTTCAATCCTCAGCTTAGTCTTGAACACAAAACTCTTAACTTAAGAGTCCAATACTCAAACACCTGAGCTAGGAACACATTTTAAGTGTGGATAGAAAATTATATACAGAGAAAATGATAATGGAAAAGGTATCAATGTTGTATGTACAACCACTCAACAATTTTATTTCTATCAGGTGGTAGTGAGTGCAAATTCAAGATTCACAACCTATGGTCATTATTGTTGATATGCCAGCTTGCCACGTTCACGCAATTTTAGACATGGCGTACAGACTCTGGTTAGAGATTCGTGGAGCATTAAGTCTTTTTCCAACCATCACAGCTTCAGGCTTCCCCCAGCCTCTGAAAATGGGAACTAGAGATTTTCTGTGGGAAAGTAGAGAGACCTGATATGGTGCTGGCATTGTCCATAAATATGCCATAACAAAGGTTGTGAACAAAAAAATCATGTCACCATTACTAACACCCATATATGTTAAAGATGATGTATAGTAATTACTTTCTACTGTGTTAAAATTTGTTTATAAATTTCACATGGGAGATAGAATAAGATGGATGGGGAAAAGGATGAACAAATTGAGAGACTGATGAGATTAGGGATGAAAAATGGATCTAGTCGATCCTGTGTGATTAGTAGATGGAGGAGATGATGTACCTACAATCAACACCTGACAGGGGACCATTGGCCAGAATACACTTTCAGAAATTCTGAGATGCAAAGTGGAGCAGATCCCTATTCCATGGATAGAAAACAGATATATCTTTTAGCTTTTCCCTGATCTTTTTTTGCACTTTTAATACAGTTTTTATTTAGGGGCTTGCCAAAAGAGTTTTAACAACTTTCTAACCTCTCATTTCAAAACTTTAAAAAAATCTTTAGTTTTCAAGTTACTCCCTGATAAGAGGATTAGTTTTAGGGGACAGGCAGTCAAGAGAGCATATAAGAACCATTTTAGAGAGTCACCACCATGAAGAGGACATCAATGTGCTAGTTTAAAGCTAAGATAGTCATGTGTGACCAGCTAGGGACAGTGGATTCGATCAGAACGGAATAAATATAGTAATTATATATCAAATATATTTTAAGCCTTCAAGTTCAGTGCAGCAGGAGGTCAATGCTTGGGTGTCATGACCCAGGCGAGCCCACCTCCTCTAGTGTGTCAAGAAGCCAAAGGGCCGAAACACTTGATTGATGGGGCCTTTCTGATGACCAGATTGCTCCTGCTGCTAAGCACTGCATAAAAAATGTCCTATTATTATTTATTACTAATATTAATGCAACTGTATAAATAAAACTAATTTTGGAAAAAAAGGTGCATGCAAATAACCAACTATAAATGTTGTTTACAAGTGAGGTTAATTTGTTGTGTAAACTTTTGAGTTCCTTGTCAACAATCATCTACATTAAGTGCCATTCAAACAAATATCTCAAACTCCATCACTGAAATTAAATTAATCTACATTCATCATCTTTATGGTTCATTACTATCACAATGTGACAACAAAGATATGGTGTAGTATAATAGTAGGAGTAATAGGAGGCAAATAATAATAAATGAATATTATTATGGAGGGAAACTTCTGAAGCGATAGATCAGCGAATCATTTCAGGGGAAGAGGTATGTTTACAGCACTCGGGGAAAAAATCACAAATAATTAACAATAGAAAAAAAAACATAGAACAATAGATGGTCCGAAGCAGGATTGAATCTATTCTCCTTGGCACAGCGTCTTGCCACAAAAAATGAAACGCTAGAGCACATGGTCAACTCAACTATCTTGCAATGATTATCATAATAGTAACATGAAAGTGTCAAAAACCCAAGGCACTCTCCATCAACTTAGCTATCAAAATGGGCACCTTAAAGATACCAACAATGATTTGGGATAAAAACTTCCCTACCCCTAAGTGATGCAGCTTAGTACTTTGTGATTATAGTACATTCAACCTCCCAAAGTGACTAAGTGTTTGACAACTTGAACTGCTTGACCCAAGTACCGTTGTACATTTTGTAGTGGCTTGAATTTCCATTACTTTTCTTATAGATACATTTACTTTCATAGAGCATCTCTGATAATTGTATTGTTACAGTGTTGATATGGGGGTGGGGGGAATGACATCCATGAGAGGGGTGTCACTGTGTAGTCATTTGTGAGCAGTTTGTAATTCATTACGTCTGATTAAAGTCAAACTGGCGAAATAACTCTTTGAAATGTGGCTGTGGACAAGTAAGGTTTGCTGCTGTCCTGTAGTTGTGATAATCACTGACTGCTTTGTCGTTCAATGTTCAAGGGACAAAGATTCTGGAGCAGCCTGTGAGTAGCTGTTAATGTATCACTTCTGATATTATGTAGATAAGCTAGTCAGACCATGTGTAGGACTTCCAGTCAATATGGCAGATAGGCCAGGAATGGTCAGGAACCATTGAGGCTCTGTCTGAATAGTGTTCCTTGTTGCAGAGTTTCTTCATGTTCCAAGTCTGGCTTGCTGTGGGAGCTACTGAGTTTATTGCTCTGTGCACACAATGAGCTGTGTTTTTCATCCGGATCATGTTTTGATATTCCGATTGCTTATGATGAATGATATTATTGTATGATGAAGGACAGTTCAGCTGCGTTCACTTTTGGTGCCGCTTGACCTTATGTCTTTTGGCGTGTGCTGTAGCTGCTATGATGTGGACTGCAGCTGCCATTCATAGTTTTGATTCTCCAATGAGATAAGTTTTAATTCAGATGATTCCAGTGGTACAGACGGTTAAGCAATTATACATTTTATTTCATTTGTAGTGATATCGGGGCCTTCGACTAACCATAACCAAAATCATGTTTAATTCTTTCTGAAAATGAAATATTTGTATTATACATTTGAAATAGCCAGAAAATGTCAAAATTATATTCTTGCCACTTCAGATTTTCTTCTAATCTATTTGAGCCATTTGAAAATGCTATTATGTTTACCTTTGTTCAACAATCAATACACTCCCTACACAGATTATGTTTGCTTAACCTAGAAACTAGAAAAATTGATAACAGGATCTTGTGGTATTTACTTTCACAATGAAGGTTCACCTAGTTAATGCTAATGCTGTAACATATTGTAGACTATATTTCATTAGTTTATATATTGTGTATGTTACTCTGTCTCATATACAAACAGTTTTAATATGTTTGGTTTAAGTTCATTTACTTTCTTACTTGGATGTTTTATTATATTCATCTCCATATATTTTATCAGATTTTTAAAATGTTAATTTTCTATTAATAGATGAATGAAATGTCAGCTGTCTCAAGTTGGTGTCCTCCAATTTCTTAACTCTTTATGTTAAATAATATTGTGGTTACTCACTAATAAAATAGCAGTGTCTTTCTGCATTTGCTGCAGCTCAAAATATCACTATCTATTTAACTAAAACATCATCCTCATCCATAACCAAATATTGTATTTGTTGTTACTCCATCTGCTGCAGATTATTTTTAAATGGAATATTATTTTTATTTTTGAAACGTCTGAGATAAAATTGTAAATAAATAAAAAACATTTATGGCCAAACTTAAACAGAAACAAAAATACAGAAACAATTAAAAACCACAGACAAATAATAAAATAGGTTGTACATATAAAGAGACACCGCGTGAAGTTCATACTTTAAAAATATTTATCAGAATACCAAGATTGGATTCATAGATTACAAAAAGGCATTTGATAGTTTAGACAGAGGAATGCTTTGGAAGTTGCTGAGTCATTACGGAATCCCCATAAAGTTTATTAACCTGATAAAAACAATGTATGAAGGAATGAAATGGTGCATGAAGGGCAGCTTACAGAAGCATTTGAAATAAGAACAGGAGTAAGGCAGGGATGCCTTCTGTCTCCATTTCTCTTTCTACTGGCCATAGATTGTATCTTGAAAATAACTCAAAACAACAGAAATGGAATCCAGTGGTCACTGACCAAGCAACTTGATTATTTAGACTTTGCTGATGACATAGCTCTCCTATCACACAACCATCAACAGATGCAAGATAAAAATGAGCATTCTTGATGAGAGATCACATAAGCTGGGACTGAAAATTAATAGAGATAAGACCAACATTATGAGAATTAATGCAGTTGGCAATAACCAAATAAAATTAGGAGAAATACCTCATACCTCTACTAGACATAAAATCTTACATATATCTGGGTAGTAATACAGATACAGAGGGAGGAACAGAAAATGGTACCAAAATAAGGATATCAAAAGCTATAGGAGCATTTATTGCATTGGGAAACATATGGAAGTCCAAAAAAATTAGGTTAAATACAAAAATAAAAATTTTCAACTCCAATTTTAAGTCAGTCCTATTATATGGCTGTGAAACATGGAGAACAACAAAATTGACAATCAGGAAGATACAGACTTTCATTAATGGATGCCTACGCAGAATAAAAGGATGGAAATGGCAGGACAAAATCACTAACATAGAATTATGGAAATGTACCAGTCAAATACCACTGGATAAAGAGGTACAGCCAAGACAATGGCGCTGGATAGGACACATACTGCTGAAGCCAACTGAGAGTATTACACAAAAGGCCCTTTTTTGGAATCCCCAGGGGAAAGACAAAGAGGAAGACCAAGGAATTCTTGGAGAAGACAGATATAAACAGAGAT
The DNA here is from genome assembly GCA_032433765.1 of Megaustenia siamemsis. Classification (NCBI taxonomy): domain Eukaryota; kingdom Metazoa; phylum Mollusca; class Gastropoda; order Stylommatophora; family Ariophantidae; genus Megaustenia; species Megaustenia siamemsis. The sequence continues at coordinate 55,978,422 of JAVIAB010000024.1, forward strand.
GAAGAGGATGGGGAAGACATGGAATGATCTTAAAAGAATGGCAAGAAACAGAACGACTTGGAAAGTGTTTGTTGAAGACTTATGCTCTACAGGGAGCTGAAAGGTAGTAGAAGAAGATTGCATGGCTATCAGGGCCCTGACCACATAAGAGGAGAAAAGAATAGAGACACTGTCATCCACGCATATTTGTAGTGGGCGACACAGGAGGTTGAGGTTAAAGTCTTTACTGGTACTACAGAGTTTGTGCATCAGAGCTGAATGCCATATTCAATGCTTTTGTTAGTGTGTAGCAGATAGGTAGATTCTCCGGGTAGACGGGACTCGAAAACCTTGGCTGGCAACCCGTCTAGAAGAAGGGAAACTTCGACCACAAAACCCTCCACTACCTTGTGGATTAGTTTCTAGTTAGAATCGAAGGTTATGGGAGTACACCCAGAGTAAAAATCCGGAGGGAGGGACCCTAAGGCAGTGGACGGCGTTAATCGTCTTTCTGGCATCCCCTGCACCTTCTTTCAATTCCGAACGTATGGACTTTGTCCCTCCTTCGGAAATCCTTGAAACGAAGTCGAGAGGGGGATAGTGCAACTGGGTAAAGCACTATCTCCATATCCTGTGCCCAGGCAGAGTAGGCAAAGTTAATGAGGAAGAAAGCACCAATGTTTAAACTTGGCACATGGAACGTAAGGACCATGTGCCCTGGACTTACTAAAACAAGCACACTGAAAGAAGGACAAATTAGAACAACAGCACTCATAGATAAAGAACTAAATAGGCTACATGTTGATATTGCTGCCCTACAAGAAACAAGACTTTCAGACTGTGGTTCTGTAAAGGAAGAAAACTATACCTTTTTCTGGCAAGGCCTAAGCCCCGAAAAACCACGTATACATGGAGTAGGCTTTGCTGTACATAACAAACACATAAACTCCATAACCACGCCAAAAGGAGTGTCTGAACGCTTGATGATACTCCAGCTACATACGAAGAGTGGATCAATAAATATCATTAGTGCCTATGCACCAACGTTGGCTGCATCAGACGAAGAGAAAGACAACTTCTACCAACAACTGCAAATGACCATTGACTCACTTCCAAAAGAGGAACTATTATACTTACTCGGTGATTTCAATGCACGCACAGGATCTGATCAGCAATATTGGCCAACATGTCTAGGTCACCACGGCATTGGAAAAATCAACGGAAATGGCCAGCGACTCCTAGAATTCTGCTCAAATAACCACCTATGTGTAACAAATACATACTTTAATGTGAAACACAAGCATAAAGTAACATGGCGTCATGCTAGAAGTGGTCACTGGCACCAACTAGACCTAGTTCTTACACGTAGGCAGTCTTTAAATAACATCAGAATAACACGAACATATCACAGTGCAGACTGCAACACAGACCACGCTCTAGTCATTAGTAAGATCAAAGCCAGAAGTAGTCGTATCTACAAATCAAGAGAGCCTGCAGCAGCCAAGATCAACATCACAGCGACAAAAACCACACCAACCGAAGACATTTTTAGATCCAAGTTTGATGAACTGGTAGAAGAAGTAGAAGATGCATCAAGTGTGGATGACAACTGGTGCTCCCTGAGAACACACATCTATAACTGCGCTCTATCGACCTACGGCCAGAAACGGTTCTCAAAGAACGACTGGGTCGAAGAAAATGCAGCAAGACTAGACCCACTAATAGCTAATAAGAAAAAGGCTCTACTGAACTTCAATAATAATCCCAATCAAATCACCAAGGATCAGCTCAAACATGCGCAAGCCACCCTACAACGCGAAGCAAGAAGATGCGCAAACGAATACTGGAACAATCTATGCTCTGAAATACAGAAAGCCTCAGACAGGGGCGACTCAAAAACCATGCATGACAATATAAAAAAGGCCCTTGGACCAAAAATAACAAAATTAGCCCCCCTAAAATCCAAGTTTGGAGAACCTATTACTGGCAAGGGACAACAAATGCAAAGATGGGTTGAACACTACTCTAATCTATACAGTGACGACAGACCAGCAAACACAGCTCTAGCACAATCAATACCCAAATATCCTACAATGTTTGAACTGGATGTTGAGCCTACTATGAACGAACTTGCTGACGCTATAAATGCCCTCTCAAGAGGAAAAGCTGCAGGAAATGACAACATTCCCACAGATGTACTAAAGGACAACCTAAGCGTACTACTTCCACACCTATACAAACTGCTAATTAAATGCTGGAGAAACGGAGAAATACCTCATGATATGAGAAATGCCAAGATTATAACGCTGTACAAGAATAAAGGAGACAGGGGCGACTGCAATAATTACAGAGGCATTTCTCTCCTTAGCACAACAGGCAAAGCTTTTGCTAGAGTCGTACTTAATCGCCTGCATAGACTTGCAGAACGGGTGCTTCCCGAGTCCCAATGCGGTTTCAGACCCGGGAGATCAACCATAGATATGATCTTCACTCTTAGACAACTGCAGGAAAAATGTCGGGAACAAAATATGCCGCTCTATATTGCCTTTGTGGATCTCACAAAGGCATTCGACACAGTAAACAGAGATGGTCTCTACAAGGTGTTAGAAGGCATAGGCTGCCCTCCTAAATTACTTAGGCTGATAATTTCCTTCCATGAAGACATGAATGGCAAAGTCCATTTTGATGGGAGTCCATCAGAGAATTTCAAAGTCAACAAAGGAGTGAAACAGGGATGTGTCCTCGCCCCCACCCTTTTTGGTATATTTTTTGCTGCCCTCCTAAATTACACCTTCGAAAACAGCTCAGGAGATATTTACATTCGCACTAGACCAGATGGCTCACTGTTCAACCTAGCACGACTAAGAGCAAAAACCAAAACAAATGTTGCCCTACTTAAAGAATTTTTATTTGCTGACGATGCAGCCCTAGTCGCTCATAGTGAGGCCACCCTACAGTCGCTGATCAACAACCTGGATAAAGCATGCGACCTTTTTTCACTGTCAATTAATGTTCAGAAGACAGTAATACTAAATCAAGGTGACTTCAAACCTATATCTATTACTCTAAAAGACTGCCCGCTAGAATCAGTACAGAAATTTACATATCTTGGATCCACAGTTACGCAAACCATCTCTCTTGATGAAGAAATAAACTGTCGAATTGGTAAGGCAGCTACGGCCTTCGGCAAACTCACAAAAAGGGCATGGAACAACACGAAACTAACTCAAAAGACTAAACTCTTAATATATCAAACTTGTGTGCTTAGCACACTACTATATGGATCCGAAACCTGGACAACATACTCAAACCAGGAAAAAAGACTAAATGTCTTCCACATGCGATGTCTCCGCAAAATAATGCACATCAAATGGCAGGACAAAATAACCAACTTAACTGTCCTGCAACGTGCTAAGACCCTAACAATCATGTCGATGCTCAGAAGTCGAAGGCTAAGATGGCTGGGGCATGTCCAACGGATGGAAGAAAAACGCATTCCTAGGCAAATACTATATGGCGAGCTAAAACACGGAAAACGACAAATCGGCAGACCTAAACTACGATATAGAGATATCTGCAAATCATCTCTGAAAGACTTCTCCATCTGTGAAAACGACTGGCAACATCTGGCAAGTGATCGCACATCATGGAGAGCACGTATAAGGAACGGTATAACAACATTTGAGACTGTTCTAAGACAGGACTTAGAAGAGAAGAGACTCATGAAAAAGGATGGTAAACCCTGTGGATCAGCGAGCCTGACCTGTTCATTATGTGACCGCGTGTGTTTGTCAAACATTGGTAGAATTAGCCACGAGAGAAGCTGTTCGGCAAAAACAATACCTCAAAAAAATACGCAATAGCCTCCACTAGACCGTCTGACAAGACGAAAAGGGCCATATAGCAGATAGGCATCATTCTAGGAGCATGCTGAGGAGGTGATATAAGAGATTGGAATTATTTGCCGTGCAATGTAGATGATCTGTTGACGAAACTATCAGAATGTCACAAAAGCAAGAAAATAGGAACACAACGTTGTCAACCTTTGATGCAAAGAAGAGGTTCACACTTAGTATTTCAAAAAGACACTTAACTATTTCAAAAAGAAATATGAGATTACGTTGTTTGTTTTTACACATTACAAATAAACAAAGATTAAATTGAATGTCAGTGACACATATACCAGTCACCTAAACAATTTTTACTGAGATTTTTTATTTTTAAAAATGGTTTAAGACAAAACATACCATACTTCCCTTAATTTGTGAGGGATTTTCTTTAAAACAGATGTTTTTAACAGGGCAATTTGTAAGGGAAAATATATCTATTGTGCAAATGTACACATATAAAAAAAAATTTTAATTAATGTTATCGATACATAACATTTTTTTGTGAGGGGGGGGGGGGGGGGGGGGGGGGGGGGGGGAGGTGTAGGGTAGGAGTGTGTAAGGATAGTAACTCATGGTAAGAGGCAGCCATATCCTGTTGGTTACTCCACTTCTATCCAATCCACATATGGCTCCTTGTGTCTGGTGTTTTAAGTTTTCTCGGAGTGTCAAAGATGCAGGTAAATTCTGTTGTTTCTCCTCCACACCCCAAGATAATGACTTGATTGCACAACTACTTTTGGTCATACAAATTGTCACATTTATTTAAAAAAAAAAAAACACAATATCTTGGAATCAAATAGAAATGGAAAGAAAACTCACAATACATTTGTCAATAATACAATGTTCTGAAAAAATGTTCTTTATTTTGTTAGTGACCCTGTTTTCAAACAGATACAGTTATGAGGTTTTGTAAGCAAGTTACTGAATGTTATCCATTTCTTTTTTCAATTATTTGGTTTCATAGTTCATTGTTTCTGTGTCTACAATGGAGAATCATCAGAGACTTATTAGCTCTTCTACCTTCTAGAACATAATTCTGCAGCTCACAACACATTTTTATACCTATGCTCTGTTCACAAGTGGACAACAAGAATTATATTGCCTGATAGTTGGTGGTGATAAAAAAGCGAAAGAACTCAAACTAAAAAAGAACTAAAATGTCTAAAGAGTGGTGAAATGGAAATATAGTGTTAATGCTCAATATTATTTCACCTCTGGCACATTGCTTAAAGTGGTCAGCACTATGCCAGTCTGTCTTTTTTTTCAAGAAAAAAATCTCTAGTATCAGTTTAAGGCTTTGTGAACCTAGAGATCAGTCAGTCAGAGAAACAGTAAGCCTTGTCACTTACCGTTTCTCTACTATGGGTTTCACTGGTAATAAAAATAATTTAAAATGTGTCCTCTTTGTTCTTTCTTCCAACTTGACTAAAAAAAGTGGTTTTGGAAGCTGTTGTTGGAAAGTAAGTTACAAGGAATGTTGTGAATTTTCAATGAAATATGAGGTGATAATCTGATATGTTCATTGCATTTAAGTTATTTTCTCAAAGCAAATGTACTGATATCAGATTTGGAAGGATTTCTGCATGATATTAATAAAATGAGAAAGTATAGATGTTAATATTTATTTTAGCATATGTCATTTAATAGAACAATTTAAAACTGGCCATAAATCCCTAACTAGTACTTTTGAGTACCTGAAAGCATAAATGAAAGAAAATCAGGAATTTAATACTCTTGACTTTCTAGCAGTTACTCCTGTTATCTTCATCAAATTCTGGTTAAAAATACTTTTATCAAGTTTTCTTGAGCTGACATCTTCAAATGGAAATGCAATCAATTTTCAATGTCATCATAAAAAAAAAAAAAGTTTTACATAAGACATCTATGAAGGAATAAAATACCGAAATATTTTAATGGAACATAAAATACTATTTTGCTGTATGAAAAATTATATAATTGTTAAAAAGCAAGCTTCAAGATACATGTTTGAAACAGTTTGAAACACAACAGAGGATATCATGGTGGTTATGACCACTGAGGCCAGCAAGTTACGGAGGCTCAAGACTGCAATAACTGAAAACGCACAACACATCAAACATCTTCAAACAATATAAAATCTATTTATATGATACATGACACAAGAATACAGCATAGGTATGGTACATTCACAAATGTTTATAGGTCACTATGTGTGGATGAAGAAACTTACAGAAGATACAATCAATCTCTACATTAGATGAGCAGAGGCGAAGATGTGCCTTACAGAAGCAGAGCTGGAAGTTGTTAGTGATCCACAGCTGATGGCTTGTGCCAGGAATGGTGAACCAGAACTATCCAGACCCTGCTCCACCTCTCCGTGGTGCCTCTAGTAACAGACTAACCTGTCTAATCTAGCCAAGCGAGTAGGGATCGAAGAGGGAAGACAACCTGGTACTAAAAATGTCAGGGAGAATTGAAAAAAAATATAGAAAAAATAGTATGGTAAAAGCTTTACGTAATTAATAGACGACACAAATTTGAACGACGTTTCGGCTCAATAGGCCTTCAGCAGGAACAAACAAACAACACGCACACTGATATGTAAGTAAATAAAACTAATCCTACATAGCTAACTAGTAATGAAACATCCAAAACAAAATAATCAAACTGGCTAATACAGGGACAATCATATTATGCAGAAAAGTGTGCATAGCGCACCCATAACCAAAAGACTACGCACCGAGGTTGGTGTGCATACACAAAGGAGAAAGAATAGAACAGAAGAATGACAGGTACTCGAAAGGCTAAAGAATTATATGTCTGAGGGTGGAGTACAATAAGAAACACGTGAAAGATAAGTAGCATAGACAAAATCATCAGCATCTCCCAGACTTGCCAATATAAATCATGTAGCATCGTTGGCATATGATGGTATAAATGATGTTATGGGACACACATGTGAGCCATGCTTAATCTCAAACCATCCGTTAGGGAATGAGTCAGTGCGGAGCCCATAGACGCTAATGATACAGTTATGACCACAAGGGACTGTACCCAAGTGTTGATGGTAGGAGCGTGGGAAATGGCTCCTAACCAGAATATCTCCCAAATTCCTGTCGTATTTGAAGGCGATCCTAGGGGATCACTAAAGAGTAGAGTAGTGGGATCAGAGTGCAGAATGGAACAATAGCGGTTGAGCATCTTCACAGCAGCCAGGTAGTAAGAATGATAGGTGAGAGTATAATGGGGGGGGGGGGGGCGCGGTTGGAAGGAGTGAGTGCCTCGGGATGAGAGATAAGGAGGACCCGCTTGAAGACAGGCTGGAGGATTGAATCTGGATAAAGCCGGCGGCTAAAGAAAACTAACATGAGGTGAGCCTGTTGGAGGAAATCTTGGTCCTCCTCTCAGATGCGACGAAGACGCAATAACTGTGAGAACGGAATTGAATAACGACAAGAAGGTGAATGTGATGAAGTATAGAGAAGATAACAATGGGCGTAAGTGGGATTATAGAAAACCGTGGTGTGGAGGTCAGAGGTACTCAAGGAAACAATAAGATCTAGGAAGTAACAGAGGAAGTGGATATGCAAGATGTGATCTTGATAGCATTGTGATAGCTGCCAATGTAGTTGATAAACTTGGAGACGTCATCCTCAGGCAGATCAGTGCGTCCTAAGCAGTTATCAATATACCGGAAGTACATAATGGGAAGGGGACCTTGATACAAATTGAGAATTTGATGTTCAAGGTAACCCATAAATAGGCAAGCATAGCTGGGGCCCATCTTGGTGCCCATGGCTACTCCACTAACTTGGTCATAGAAGTTACCATTAAACTCAAAGGTGTTGAGGTTGAGTACAGGCTCAGTACGGCACAGAAGAGTGGCAGTATCAACAGAGGGGTGTTGCCTCTGGTCAAGAAAGAGCCATAGAGCCAGGAGGCTGTTGGAATGGGGGATAGAAGTGTAGAGAGAACAAATATCAAGAACGAAAAGTCGGTATGAGCGAACCCGGGAGAGGGAAGAGAATATGCTCAAGGCATGGTTAGTGTCTTTGAGATATGAGGGAAGACTAACTACCGTGGGCTGGAAGACACTGTCTAGATAGTCAGATATGTGCTCAGTCGAGCAAGCGCATATTGACACAATGGGACATCCTGGATTGTCAATTTTGTAAATTTTAGGGAGCATGTAAAATTATGGCTGACCAAGACCACTATTGGGTATAATGAGGTGGGACGCATTAGGAGGAAGTAGATTATCTTGGAACAGTTCCTTGATGGTAGATTGGACCTGTTATTGTGGAGGACTATGGCGTCATCAAGGCGTTACTGCAGCTTCACATTTTTATGCATTCATTTGCATTTCTTTGCCTTACCCCTTACTAAAAATGTCATGCACAAGTCAGATGTGTTGGGCCGAAAGGCACAAATATCACAGTTATACTGCAAACACAACACAATGCAGACATGCCCACTTAACATTCTTTTAATGGTGGATGATGAAGAGGTGTACTCCTTAGTCATCGGCAAATGCAAGCAAGCCAAGAGGCGTTGATGAGCAAATTTGTAAGGCTGAAGATTGACATTATGTAGGGACATGGAGAGACACATTGCAGGTCCTGTGCAAAGTATTACACTTATTAGTAAAGATTGTCGAGTATAGTGAATCTAAAATTTCTGCGCTCTGTGCCATCTTTGGCTAGAGGGATCAATATATAGATATATAGGAAAGTAGACAAGAAAATCAAAAGTAGACAAGAAATTCAATAGATACAGTAATGCGTGAAGAACAGGCTGGGTTTAGAAAAGGGAGAAGCTGTCTTGACCACATTTTCACTCTACGACTTATATTGGAGGAACATATTGAAAAGCAAAAACCTTTTGTACTTAACTTCATCGACTTCAAAAAAGCATTTGATAGTATTCATAGAGATTCTTTGTGGAAAATTCTGAAGCAATATGGTTTACCATCAAAAATCATAAATATTATCAAAGACATGTATGATGGTTACACATGTGCAGTTCGAACAGAGGAAGGACTGAGCGAATGTTTCCCAATAGAAACTGGGGTTAAACAAGGATGTATTTTATCGCCCTTGTTATTTGGAATTGTTATGGACTTCATAATGAAGAAATGCTGCACTGGTAATAAAGGCATCGAATGGATACAAGGAGACCATTTGGAGGACCTCGACTTTGCTGATGACATAGTTCTCATCAGCAGTCAGATAAAAACGATGCAGGAAAACACAAATGAACTATCATCAATAGCCAGCAAAATTGGGCTTGAGGTCAATCATGAAAAGACTAAAGTCATGAAAAGTTTAATTCCAACAAGTGACAAAATATACATGGAAAACAAACCAGTAGAAGAGATCGATCACTTTATCTATCTTGGAAGTCACATTGATCGAGAAGGGGATACGAGCAAAGAAATTAGAATCAGACTGGCTAAAGCAGCAATGTCTTTCAGAAGCCTTGAAAAGTTGTGGAAATCAAAACTCATTAGCACAAACACAAAACTTAGGCTATTCAAATCAAATGTACTATCAACCCTTACGTATGCGTCTGAAAGCTGGAAAACAACAAGAGATATAGAAACAAAGTTGAACGCATTCGAAAATAAATGTCTAAGGAAAATACTTGGTATAGAATGGAACGAATTCAAAACAAACGAGGAAATTAGAGAAATCGCCAATCAACCACTAATATCTTCAGTAATAAAGAAAAGACGATGGTCATACGTTGGACATGTGATGAGAAGAGATAATAATCGAATAGCAAAGCAAGCCCTCATATGGGAAACAACAGGTAAAAGAAAAAGAGGAAGACCCAGGGAGACACTGAGAAGAACATTGATGAGAGAGGCAAGAGCAGCAGGAATCGGCTCCCTCAATGAGATAGAACTGCTTGCACAGAACAGAGACAGATGGCGAGATTTAATAAAATATCTTTAAAAGAAAACTGCTAGAACAAAAATTCATATAGGAGAAGGTGTATCTTGGTCTACGCCCTATGGGCCGGTTACGGCTCGAAAGGTCAATAGATAGACAAGAAAATCAACTGCAAAAGAAAGAAGAGAAAGCAGCTATATTTCTATCAACTTCTTGAGCAAACAATTATTGGACTAGTTTATGTTGGAGAGAAGACAAGAATAATGATGACATAGAGAACAAAGGAAGAAAAAACAAAGTTGGAGAAGTAAAATCTATTAAAACAATAATAAGTTTAAAATAAAAGAATGACCTATAAAAACATCATGCAATCTCACAGAAGAGTGAATTATTAAACTTTATATTTAGGACTGCAAATAAAAGAATAAGGAAATATCACTTATCATGTTTTGTATCACAACAGGAATATGGTGTTCATGTCCATGCTTTTCCTCATGACCATTATACAGGTGATATAATCAGCACCATACAAACTTACTCTACTTATCATAGACAAAATGTCTGGTACCACTTTTTTAAAGGCTGGGAGATAACAGAAACCATGTTAATTGGGAAAAAAACATTTGCCATAATTTAAGCCAGGACCATATGAACAGTAAATGATTCTTCTTCTTCTTTCCTTCCTCATCTGCCTTTCAGCGCTGAGGGGAGATATAATTTGTGCTCTTTGCTCTTCTGTTCGCCTCTGCCGCTGTTATGTTTCCTAGAGCTTCTAATATTCCATCGATCCATCTTTTTCGTGGTCGACCCTTGGGTCTGGTGTTCTCACAACATTTGTTGAAGGCTTGTTGTGTTGTGTCTTGATCTTTCTGCCTTGTCACGTGGCCAAACCATTTTATCTGTTGTTTCCTTATATATTCTATGGCGGGGGCTATTCCTAGCTTTTTTCTCAGTTCTTCATTTCTGATCTTATCTCTCAGACTGTTTCCTGTCATTCATCTAACACATTTCATCTCTGTAGAGGTTATTTTTCTTATTGTTTTTGCATCTAGGGTCCAGGTCTGGCATTGGTAGCACAACGTTGGGATGAAGATTGTATTGTATAGTGCACGTTTTGCCTCTAGAGTTATTTCCTTGTTGGACAATAGTGGTGATAACTGTCCAATGATTTGACAAGCTTTGTTGCATCTTGATTCTATCTCTGCTGTTTGAGAGTTATCATTTGTCAATAAATCAGTAAATGATTGCACCAGTCAATTTAATAGCATTAACATTGTACATGTTAGGAAAATTAGTGTGTAGAATGCTTTGTTCTATCTCAGTTTTTCCTTTGTTGATGCAGTAAATGTATGGCACAATAGAAACAAGAGTCTTTACCAACACATTCAGCTTTACAAAGTGTCACAGTTAAATAAAAGAATCACATCTAAAATACTATACTTTGTCATCCCAAATTTATATTTTTCTTAACATTCTAAAAATGTCATTTTAAATTAAATTAATAAAATCTACAACTTCCTTAAAACTGATATCTATAATCCAAATGAATCAATTTTCTGAAAACAAATATTTAAAATTCAATAATTAATATGATCTACTTGTATATGATTCTCATCCAAAAGTGTCAGTGACATAGTTTGTACTGGCTTGACAACTAGAGAAATTTGATGTTCTCCAGTCACCAGTTGAGAAAGGAATGAGTACCTGGCTCATTGAGTTGAGGGAAAGATAACAACAGTCAGTAAGAGCACTGGCATCCTCACATGCAAATGCTGTGGCCTAGTACGGTGACATTTTATATTTCACTAATTTATAAAAGGATACATATCAAATGACATTTTTAAAATCACTTGTAAAAAATTGACAATATAAACCCTAATAATTAGTTAACAGGTAATCCTTACAACTTTCTTACACCTGATGTTATATATCCAATTTAATAAACTATAACATTCTCAAAACTGATATTTTAAATCCAGATGAATACATTTGATAAATTTGATATTTTAAATCCAAATGAATACATTTGATAAATTTGATATTTTAAATCCAAATGAATACATTTTATAAATTTGATATTTTCAATCAAAATGAATATATTTTATAAATTTGATATTTTCAATCCAAATTACTATATAACTTTCTCCAAAGGAAAAAGACTTCAGGCACCACATTTTCTATTCCAAACAATATTAAAATTAAATATAAGAACAATGAATATTACACCACTATCGCTGGCATATACGAATTCTGATCATATTATTAACCTTCTTGTTCACAGATGTAGTGTCTTCTAAGCATAACAAACAAAACGGCAAGACATTTTGTGAAATAAAAATGTATTTATTTAAATGTCATATTTACTCATTCATGAAATAAGAACAAACATCATCTTATTTCTGACAAAAGAAAGGCACTCATTGATATATGTAGATTTTAACATGTTAGAAAAGCACATATGGATTAATCAAATGCATTCATAGCACATAGGCTGTAGCACATAACACTCAAGGCAAGAAAAGCATTATTATGGCACTGTTAAATAAATAATAAAGAAATACTGATCAAATAGAGTAGAATTATAAAAAAAAAATCAAAGCATTAACAATTTCATTTCTGTATATGTGTCCTTTGCTTGTATCTTCCTAAATGAAACTTATGGAAGCAGAACCTGAATGTAAACCTAGATAAATGAAATAATTTATAATAATTTGAGACAAAATGCTATAGGATAATCCTTGAAACATCTTGGATGGTCAAAATAACCAACAAATTTATCTTAAAAGAACCAAAAATAATATAAAGCATGCTAGTCAATTATTTAAACCAAAAAAATTGGCATGTTTTGCCTAAGGCAAACATCACAATGGTCTAGAAAGAACAACCATGGAGGGTAGGATTTCTAGAAAGTGGAGAAGAAGACAATCTAAAAGAAAGATGAGACCAGTCATCAATGACTCTTGACAATTTACACTAAGGCAGACAACCCACCCAGACAACAATAAATATTCACAATTGCAACCAAAAGAGTGGCATCCTCATCTGGACAGGATATATAATGTTACATTTTCCCACAATTCAATTTCTTGTGTTGTATTTGTGGACACTTAACTTCTTTTCTTACAAATTTCTTCATAAGCCACTACCACAATATTATTCAAATGTCAATACCAAAGAAAAAAAAAAACAATGACTTGAAGAAAATATTAATGAAAAACATAGGACTTCATATATTTCAGACATGTACAAACTGTATGCTATCTGCAACTAAATGGTGGCAATATTAAAAGGAAATAATTTTAAATAGAGCTTGAAAGTTACTTGTTGTTATTTTCAACAATAATGGCCAGTCACATCTATTGAAACTTGGTGCTTACTATTATTTCTGCCGACTTTAACTTGTTTCACCTTCTAAACAATTTTCTTTCTTTTCTTCCTCATTTGCCTTCAGGCACCATGGGGAAATATGGTTTGTGCTTTCTTGCTCTTCTAATGGCTTCTTCTACTGCTATACCTCTAAGTTATTCTAGTATTCTGTTTATCCACATTTTTCTTGGTCAGCCTCTTGATCTAGTGTTCTTGTATCATTTGTTGGTAACCTGTATTAGACTTAGTTCTTCATGTCTTACCATATGCCCAAACCACTTGATCTTTTGTTGGTTACTCTAAATATCAATACATTGAAATATAAGGTTTTTTAGTTTTAACTCTGACTTTTTCCAAAGACTTCTATAAGAAAGCCTTGTTACCAGAAAGTTGCTTGGAACAGCCAAGGACAGAAAGGAGCACTATACACTTTGAAGATATACATACAAGGCTTTATTAGCAAAGGTTGAGCTTTATCTAGTAACTATTAAGTAGTTGTGAGACATTAATAAACCATATTTGAACACAGCTGTAAGTATATTCAACCAGAACAGTTTGCAAACTGTTGAAACTGCCAGGATGTACATCTGAGATTCATGACACAGGTCTTTATTCTGTTCCTCTCTGTTCAGTCTACACTTTTTTGTATCCATTTGTCTATGCTGATCTCATGCCTGTCGTTTCTAGCTATCTTTTTTTCCCCATCATTTTCTTCAATATTATTCAGTCTATTTTTGTTTTGTATGCTGTTATTTTTTTATTTATATACTTTTCCTCATAAATTGCTATTTAATTGTGATTTAAAAAAACTTTTATTTCAACCTCTATATTGTTTCATTCCTTCCTTTAAAATTATGCCCTCCGTTCTTTAAAATATTTATCTTATGTCCACTGCATATGTGTTCTTAATTTTTTGTTGTCAGAATGCTAGGCTACATTTGTTATGATCAAATGAGATTGTTTCTAAGTAATTCTTTTGTCTACCTTCAATTTTATTCTATCTTTCACCACTCTTTATTTTTTCCAGAGGATGTGATTTCCTATCATATTTTTGTATATTTTCTCTCCACTTTAGGCTCATGTCTCCTATTACAATTAAAATTGCTGATTTCATGTTTTAATCCTTTCTCAACATCCCCATAATATCCATTGATTTAGTGTACTCTGTGTACTCTTGTGCTCGAGTGTACATCTACAATGTGATTATGTTGAAGGGATTTACTCATATTTTCGGTAGCATAACTCTGCTGCTATATGTGTCTAATATTCATAGTCAAATTTTATAGTCTTTTTTTAATCAATAGTATTCACATCCAATTTGAAGTTCTGTGCCTCAGTATGTAAATAGATATTTTTCTCCTGTATGTATCCAGTATCTTGGTGTCATATTCCTGATATTCTGAACACAATCATGTTCAATCTTTCTCCAGGGTATTGTATCAAATTTTCATGATATCTCAGTAATCCATAAACATAGTTATAAAAATTAACACAGGTCATTTTACAATAAAATATTAATTTAAAATATATATATTTTTAAAATTCAAATATAATTTATCAATTGGACATTATTTTATTTTAAATAAAGGAATCAGAAACTTGAGAGCATGGCACCCATTATACAAATGGAGTTACTTGACGTGGCAGAAAACATATATACAAAAATTTTTTTTTTAAATAATAACAGAATATATTTTACAGTATTATCTAGGTTATATTTGTTATCAATGACAGTGAAAAAAATGGAAAATGCTAAGCAGTAGTGAAGTAAAAGTAGCAAGAATAATTTTAGTATAAATTATACACACATGGCTATAATAGTTTGCTAGGCCACACCATATTCTGGTATCGGATATGATGATATGAGGTCAGAATCATATTAGTGAACTGATCATAGGCTTTGAGACTGGTAAACATCATCACATGTGATAGCAACAACAGCCACAGCATATTAATGTTCTGAATCAAAATTTATCTTTGTAATGCCCAAATAGTCTTTAGAGAACAAAAGAAAGTATAAAGCATAATAAAATTGCTGAAAACACCATCATTTTAAAATTAGTCAGCATAGGTCATAGCTGTTTGTAGAGTCTCTTGCCAATTGCCTCTATTCTGGGCAAGCTATTATAGAGAAAGAGCCTATGCTTACCAATCTTGCCTCTTTTGTTACAAGTTCTTTTCAATGTTTCTTGAGGTCATCCTCTTTTCTGATGTTTCCCATTTGAGAGCCTGCTTAGTATATCTCTTTGGCGATTTCTTCTAAATACATGCCCGACATATCTCTTATCTCATTTTCTTAACAGTAGATGAGATAAATGGTTGTTTGGCCAATTTTTCTCATTTCAGCATTAGTTTCTTTCTTAGGTATTTGTCTTCAAGGATATACACAGTGAAAAATTGATATTTGGCAAGAAAACAGGATCTGATTGATTCTACAATCAACATTTAACACGGACAAGAAGTTAGCTGTTTGAAAATGCTGGGATAGGTTCTATCTATCTATTGACCTTTCGAGCCGTAACCGGCCCATAGGGCGTAGACCAAGATACACCTTCTCCTATATGAATTTTTGTTCTAGCAGTTTTCTTTTAAAGATATTTTATCAAATCTCGCCATCTGTCTCTGTTCTGTGCAAGCAGTTCTATCTCATTGAGGGAGCCGATTCCTGCTGCTCTTGCCTCTCTCATCAATGTTCTTCTCAGTGTCTCCCTGGGTCTTCCTCTTTTTCTTTTACCTGTTGTTTCCCATATGAGGGCTTGCTTTGCTATTCGATTATTATCTCTTCTCATCACATGTCCAACGTATGACCATCGTCTTTTCTTTATTACTGAAGATATTAGTGGTTGATTGGCGATTTCTCTAATTTCCTCGTTTGTTTTGAATTCGTTCCATTCTATACCAAGTATTTTCCTTAGACATTTATTTTCGAATGCGTTCAACTTTGTTTCTATATCTCTTGTTGTTTTCCAGCTTTCACACGCATACGTAAGGGTTGATAGTACATTTGATTTGAATAGCCTAAGTTTTGTGTTTGTGCTAATGAGTTTTGATTTCCACAACTTTTCAAGGCTTCTGAAAGACATTGCTGCTTTAGCCAGTCTGATTCTAATTTCTTTGCTCGTATCCCCTTCTCGATCAATGTGACTTCCAAGATAGATGAAGTGATCGATCTCTTCTACTGGTTTGTTTTCCATGTATATTTTGTCACTTGTTGGAATTAAACTTTTCATGACTTTAGTCTTTTCATGATTGACCTCAAGCCCAATTTTGCTGGCTATTGATGATAGTTCATTTGTGTTTTCCTGCATCGTTTTTATCTGATTGCTGATGAGAACTATGTCATCAGCAAAGTCCAGGTCCTCCAAATGGTCTCCTTGTATCCATTCGATGCCTTTATTACCAGTGCAGCATTTCTTCATTATGAAGTCCATAACAATTCCAAATAACAAGGGCGATAAAATACATCCTTGTTTAACCCCAGTTTCTATTGGGAAACATTCGCTCAGTCCTTCCTCTGTTCGAACTGCACATGTGTAACCATCATACATGTCTTTGATAATATTTATGATTTTTGATGGTAAGCCATATTGCTTCAGAATTTTCCACAAAGAATCTCTATGAATACTATCAAATGCTTTTTTGAAGTCGATGAAGTTAAGTACAAAAGGTTTTTGCTTTTCAATGTGTTCCTCCAATATAAGTCGTAGAGTGAAAATGTGGTCAAGACAGCTTCTCCCTTTTCTAAACCCAGCCTGTTCTTCACGCATTACTGTATCTATTGAATCCTTTATTCTATTTAGGATGATTTTACAGAATAATTTTGAGGCAACTGACAAAAGTGTCACGCCTCTCCAATTGTTACAATCTCTAAGATTGCCCTTTTTTGGGATCTTGACAATGATTCCTTTTTTCCATTTATGAGGCGTCTTCTCTGTTTTCCAAATGATGTTGAACATTTTTTGGAGATGTATTAAATTATGGCTATCAATTGCCTTGAGGATCTCAGCTGTTAACTTATCCTCTCCAGCAGCCTTGTTATTGGTCATTAGCTTTAAGGTGGTTTCTATTTCACTCAAGGTGAAGTCATCTAAATTTACATCTAATTCTGCTGCTGGTGTTTCAGCTTCAAAAACTATTAAACTGTGAGGTAGTGGACGGTTAAGAATTTCTTTGAAGTGTTCCGCCCAACGGGCTTTTATGTCTGCGCGGGATAGGTTAGTGAGACTGATATGAGATTGCCTCAACTACAATGAAATTGATTCCATGGATAGACTGTCAGTATTCAAGCAACTAGTCATTAAATCATCAAGATTCCACAAAGCCACTGCCTAATTAAATCAACCACTTCACTACAAACTTATACATTAAAAGTGTGTGACCTATCCTGCAATGATCAGTGGGACAGCTAGAGCACATTGTGGGCCCTAAATAAACCCAGCATTTAATTGCAATATTGTGCCCAAGCTACATTTGCTTCATTATACTTTTTTGTCAGATTCTAAAAATACATACTAGATAATCACAATATGATATAGACGCTCAGCATTTACTTGAAGACTATTCCTCTTCATCGCCTGCCTTCAAAAGGATGTTAAGTGAAAGCATTGTAAGTATTAAAGCTTAGAATATCATCCTTCAAATCCTTCTTGAATTAGTGGGACCCAAGATACTTGAGATCAACCTGTCCAAACACATAAGTAATATCACTAAAGGGGTTCAGTTATTTAAAATGTAAAACAACTTCTATGTAGCATTTATTTGCTTCTCACCAGAAGTTCCAAGTTCAATTCTCAAATTTGTTTAGACCTCCACAACATTGGAGTTCCCCAGTCTATGAAAATTGGTACCAGAGATTTTTTTCTGAGAAAGTAAAGCAGTCTGACAGGATACCAAAAATACCACTCATAAAATGAGCCATGGATCATTGAAAATATGGACACTAACACAATATCCCCCACATACACCTTTAGGCATGGAGGGAATCCTTGCTTATATGCAGTATTATTTCAGTAAATTTCTATAACTTGTAAACCACAGATGACAAAAGTTGTACTCAGTGTCCAATTGTCCATTGCATAATTTTATGTCTGTAACAACTCCTTCAGCCTAACAATTATAACTAAAAATCAAGTATTAATGGCATTCCTTAGACAATCAGTTTGACAACAAATGGTAAAAGGAAGGAAAAGAGAAAAACTAAAAGAAACCCAACACACAATCATCAAGAGAGATGAATCAGTCATGGATGAATGTGCAAGAACTAGCAGCACAACATCCCAGATGGAGTGTTATGGTTTCTGTCCCATGTTTGGGCTGAAGGAAACATGAAATAAAGTGTACATGTTGATATATAGTATTGCTACACTAGACAAGGAACACAAACTTAACTTTAGCTGTTTGTACAGTTGTCTCAGGTAGAAGTGAATGTAAGATTTTACTGATACATCAGGTTCAGAGAACTTCAGAATGATTGCTGCTGTTATTTCATTCTTATTTTCTTTGCTACTGTCAGTGTTACTTGTGATCAAAAGAACATATATCAAATGTGTTATCTGCATTCATATTAAGTTTAGGAAGATAAATGATTACACAGAGACATGTGCAAGCTTCAAACCAAAAGGAAAACTGAGTGAATATTTGTGTTTTTGTACTCAAACTTTTTCTTAATCTTATTTCTGTACTTTAGTGCTTACACTGTCATATTAGTGCTTATGATGAATTTGATATTTATCTAGAGCTCTTTTAATTAGCTCCATATAGCCAGTTTTACATCGAGCTGAAGCCATCTTCAGTGCTTTCGCTAGTGTGGTGGGTGTGCTTCATACTGGGGAACTTGCTGAGGAGGGGATCTGAGCACTATGGAGAGTTGTCCATTGTCTTCTACCTTTTTAGCTCCCAGTGGAGCATAGGTCTTCAACAAACACTTTCCACGTCGGTCTTCTCCAAGAATTCCTTGGTCTTCCTCTTTGTCTTTTCCCCTGAGGATTCCAAAAAAGGGCCTGTTGTGTAATACTCTCAGTTGGCTTCAGCAGTGTGTGTCCTATCCAGCGCCATTGTCTTGGCTGTATCTCTTTATCCAGTGGTATTTGACTGGTACATTTCCATAATTCTATGTTAGTGATTTTGTCCTGCCATTTCCATCCTTTTATTCTGTCCATTGTGCAATGAAAATAATCTGTCAATAAACTATATAGCTTTGATTGTAATGTTAAATCTTTGGAGCTTCCCATACTAAAATAAATGCAAACGGTTCCATGAAACTACTTTTAGACATGCATGCTCACACACATATATTAAAGCTATTACATCAATGCTCTTATAATGTTGCCACAAACATGTACACTCGTATTTTAAAAAAGAAATGTTAAACAATAAACAAAAGTAACTATAAATTTTAAGAAGACTGCTATATCTTATGTATTTTCACCACAGTAATGCAGTAAAAGCTTTGTTAATGAACATATAATGGGTAAATATATATATATTTATAAATGCTTTAAATGTAAAATTAAACACAAATATAAATGCCTGGTAATCATCTATCTTTCCTACATAAATCATAAAAATATACTGCAAATAAATACAAATATTATATTTAAACTGAATCAAATAGTATCATCACTAAACGTTTAGTAATATTTTGAACATTTTCTTTGGTATGAAACAAAATTCTGCATTTCATGCTTACATATTGTTAGCTAAGTATATGCCTGTTCTATGGCTAATAAAATACAATAATTAATATTGTTGTTCCTCTTCTACCTTGAGGTGTAGAACTTATGCTTCCCTTCTACCATCAGCTGTTTCTCTTGTACCATGAGGTAATGAGGTGTTTCTTTTCTACCATGAGATATCTCTCTCTCTCTCTCTGCGTTCAGGACTCAATCAGAGTAGGATCCCAGACTCTCACATGAAGTCAGCTGTCAGGCTAAGTGTGTTGATCGCCCCCACAGACAGAACATCACAATTAGAGTGTGTCAGATAAAGATATCTGTCTTCTACCATGAGATGAGGTGTTTATTTTCTACCATGAGATACAGAGGTATATGTCTTCTACCATGAGTTGTGTACAGGTGTCCCTCTTCTGTCACTAAGTGTTCATCTACCATAAGATATAAAGTGTTTCCCCTTCTACCATAAAATGTACAGATGTCACACTCATACCACAAAGTTCGAGATGGCTACCAGCAATATGGCAGAACAATAAAACTTTCCTGAATACCACTCAAAACAAAACACAACGGAACATTCCTCATACTAACATAATCTTTACAGATAAATAAAACAAGCAGTATTGCTTTGATAATGTAACAGAATGATACAACCGGAGGTTAAGGTACTAGTAACAATCTTCTTATAAGATGAAATGTAGCATGTCCTGATATTAATATTCATCATAGAATGGGTAGTCTTTGTGCTCCAATGCTCTGAAATAAATAAGAGTGCAGCATCAAAGTAAGAGAAGTAACACAAGGTCTAAAAGATAAAGGTAAAGTATGAAACTTGAATCGGCACCTCAGCAAGTGAGTTTTCACCCAAATGTGCTCAGTCGCCTATCCAGAAGTGTTTAAAAAGATTTCTGGATAGTGTTGCTTCAAGCATTGAAACTCATGATGCGAGGCAGCATTCCTCACCTTCCGAGAGTACTACCCTGGTACTCATTTCTGCCAGCGGCTGGGTCAACCGCAGGGGTATTTTTTTCCCAACCTCTGGTACAATCCACACTGTTCCAGCAGGAATTGAACACAGGTTGTCCGAACGTCAGTAGCCCAGTCGGGTGGTTTTCCCAACTAGGCTACTGAGGCGCCCACACAAAGTCTTACTATTACAAAGTCTATAATGTGAGTTAAAGTTTGTTCTTTCTAAAACCACCACACACACAAGTACGATTTCAGTGCAACTAAGTGGTAAAATAAAAGGAATTTAATGTAAGAGATGCATTGTACATGTACAAGGGATTCACAATGCAACCCTAACAACTGGTGTCTCCAGGAAAGAGTCGTTCAGTTAGACCAGCTGTAAAAACAGTGAACTGACTTGCACAGTTAGAGAAGATAACAGAAGAGACCTGGCTTACCTACATATAACTATTACATCTTAATACTTTGAGATTAAAATACTTCATATTTTTATATATATATATCATGAGAATAATTCATCTGAGGGTGCGACAGACATCTACACTGACGGTACAGTTGCCTCTATGGCTCATGTTAAAGGAAGAACAGAAAAGAAGAAGAGCAGTGCCTTCATAGTAACTACAAGTAGTTAGTTTTATTGTTTGATTGTTTGCGTTCACCAGCTTTATATCTTTAGCGAAGTCCAGAGGGACTGAATTTTGCGTGAATATCACTTTTTCATATTTTTTACATTGACAGCCATGTGCTCATGTGCCCCCTGCCATACAGGCAGATATTATCCGACTACAAAGGTACTCTCATAATTTTTATCGTTGAGAGTTTTCACATTTTAAGTAGATATTTTTCTATTAATTTTGCTCGGGCAGCAGTCATTTTTGGCTTACTCTTTTTGATTGTTAACTACCAAGAGTTTTTTAACAAGCACAGATTGCACACAAGACTTCCTGTTTTAGCTGTTATCCAAGAAGGCTAGCCATCAGATATCACTACTCAGAGAGGGCTAGACATCGGATATCACTACCAAGAGAGGGCTAGCCATCAGATCTCACTACCCAGAGAGGGCTAGACATCGGATATCACTACCCAGAGAGGGCTAGCCATTGGATATCACTACCAAGAGCCATCAGATCTCACTACCCAGAGAGGGCTAGACATCGGATATCACTACCAAGAGAGGGCTAGCCATCAGATCTCACTACCCAGAGAGGGCTAGACATCGGATATCACTACCCAGAGAGGGCTAGACATCGGATATCACTACCAAGAGAGGGCTAGCCATCAGATCTCACTACCCAGAGAGGGCTAGACATCGGATATCACTACCCAGAGAGGGCTAGCCATTGGATATCACTACCAAGAGCCATCAGATCTCACTACCCAGAGAGGGCTAGACATCGGATATCACTACCCAGAGAGGGCTAGCCATCAGATCTCACTACCCAGAGAGGGCTAGACATTGGATGTCACAACTCAGAGAGGGCTAGACATCGGATATCACTACTCAGAGAGGGCTAGACATCGGATTTCATTACCCAGAGAGGGCTAGACATTGGATATCACTATCCAGAGAGGGCTAGACATCGGATCTCACTATCCAGAGAGGGCTAGACATTGGATATCACTATCCAGAGAGGGCTAGACATCAGATCTCACTACCCAGAGAGGGCAAGACATCGGATATCACTATCTAGAGAGGGCTAGACATTGGATATCACTATCCAGAGAGGGCTAGACATCAAATTTCACTACCCAGAGAGGGCAAGACATCGGATATCACTACCCAGAGAGGGCTAGACATTGGATACCACTATCCAGAGAGGGCTAGACATCAGATCTCACTACCCAGAGAGGGCTAGACATCGGATCTCACTACCCAGATATTTCTAGACATCGGATCTCACTATCCTAAGAGGGCTAGACATCACATCACACTACCCAGAGACCAGGGGAGGGTAATGCTAAGAAGAAACCATCAATTTGATTTTTCTAAAAAAATTCAAGGAAACTAGCCCGGAATCCTAGTCCAAAGGCTGACTTCTCACCTCTAGACCACCCGGCCCTTTCAAGTACTTTGACCATGGAGATCTTGAAGGTAACTAAAATGATGGTCAGGCTAGAAATACAACCTTTTACTTATGAATGTTTTTTGAGTATCTGGATAAGCATTCTCAGGAAAATGAAAGGGAACTGGGCTTGAAGGTACTGTGTTTGTGTCACCATAGAACTCAGGACTGACTCTAATCTGTTTCATTTTCATCTATGGACACTTAGGCATAAATGTAAATGGACGAGCTGACAGCCTGGTTGGAATGGCCACCATGGATGGGTGATATGTAATGGACTGGGCTGATATTCTGAATGCCCTCAAGGAGGTAGGGTGAGCTAATGATTCAATTAACGATCATGAAACTACATGTCCTGATCACAAAAAGATAAGTCAAAACCGGAGATGTCAGGAAGGAGCATTATTTGGGGAGACAGAAGAATAACAATTCAACACAGAACTGGAGTCATCAGTCTCCACACATTGAAGGACATACTGAGGAAGAGATCTGAGCACTTATGCTCTTGTCAGAAATACAATGAGGATGATCTATTGACTAAACTAAACATGGAAATAAATTATTTTTCTTCTTCAGCATTAAAGTTTAGTTTAGTTTAGTTCAAGTCTTTTGACCGTGTGAACATGACTCTGTCAAATTTCATTTTGGAGGGGTAGGAACATGACACAAGATGAGCTGTTAGGAATAAACTATAATATAAATATAAGGAATTCAGTGTTATATTATTTGTTTCTTTGAGTACTGTTTATCTTCTATGAGATCTGGTGCATGTTTTTATTGTGATATTATTTCGGACTGTTTTCCTAGTCTTTGACTTTCTTGACCTTCTTGAATGGCAGTTGCTGATTGCTGTTAGAGCTGTCTTTCCAAGGTCAAACTTGACTTACATATACTAGGATTTTTTATTTTTTATCTAACATTGCTGTCCATTATTCATGGTCACCTGGCTGTAGCATGGTAATTATTTACTAGAGTGCCCTAAGGTCAGGTTCAATTCTGATTGATGGCTCTTAGATAATGGATACAAAATTTTTATGGAAAAAGTCTTGCCTCATAACAGCCACATCACCCATTAAATGTGCAGTTGGTCATTAAAAAAATATTGTTGTACACTATATTGATCACACAACTAAAGGCTTAGAGATAACGTTCTGTATTCTTGTAAAACTGACCTTTTTTTCTCCCATTTTAATTTTTATCTAACAAAACTGTATCGGAAAGAAAGGTATCATATAATAACAGGTGGGAACTGGTTGGTCTCAAGGCAAGACACCAATCTTGAGACAGTGAGGTTGTGAGTTCAAATACCAGCTACATCAGTTGGAATTTTTATTTGTGATCTCTCTTTGCTACAACCACCCTTGGTCGCAGCAGTGAGGTCCACCTTGAAATGTCAATTACACATTGATGGAAAAAATATGAGTACCTTCAAAGGCAGAGTTATATGCCTGTGCACAAGGCTGCCAGGGAAAAATGGATTAACATGCAAAATTCAGTTCCTAGTTTCTAGGGACTTCACCAGAGGTGAAAGCTGGTGAACAAAAAAATATAAATTAAATAACAGCACTCTCAAAAATCACAGAAAATACAAAATACAATAAGCAGATCTCAATGAAGATTTAAAACTTATACCTGTGCTGCATAGCAATCAGCAACTTACACCTGACTGTTTGCATCAGAATCAGTAAAACACAACTGATAAAAATCCTGTTCTACCTCTCAAGAGTGAGTCTGGAAAAAAGACCAATCAATCTGGCCATGTGGGTAGACATTGAAGAGGAAAAGCAACCCAGTACCCAACAATGTCATACTAAAATTGAATATTTTAGACTGAAAAATGCAGATACCACAGTTCAAATACAACACTTCTATGCTTAATTAATGTTGCATGAGCTAGTTCTGATGGTTTCTTCTATGACCTGTGAGATCTGACACCATGCAACAGTATAAATCAACAGATTATGTTACTCTTTAGTTAGGCTTACTGCATTGAAATCTGACCAAGAATGCATCCATACAATATAATGATCCTAGGCCATACAACAGAGTTCTCCTTGAATGTTCTCAGTATTTCAAATAGAAGATCGGAGCACCTATAGGATGCGGCCAGTGTGCAGTGATATGATCCTAACATAATGTTCCTTTTGTAGGGCAGTCAATGAAGAGGTGGAGTAGTCATGGGAGAATACAGAAGATGAAAAGATAAGACTGTATAACTAAAAAACAGAAACCAGCAGCTAGCAAACAAAGCAAGTCATTGTTAGAGAAGTATAAAATTTCTTTTTAATTAGCTAAGAGATGATTTTTGTATGTTTAAACAACCTGAACTATAAGTGAAGGATGACTGACAAAAATATAAATGAAACTTACATCTTCTCAGTAAAGGCTCTGTATCCTTTATTGAGAGCAGCTAGTCTTGACACCTCATCATCACTTAGCTTAAAGTCAAAAACCTGAAAGATAAAATGCATTAATAATTTGTTTATTGACTCAGCAGCATGTGGACACTTGCCTTTTAACATATTTTTTTTGCATTTACAGAAAGTTGAATGAATTATTAAATTAGAAGAGATGTAAATGAGCAATAAAATTATCATCATCACCAGGTACCATGCCTGCTGGAATAAGTGATTATGTCTCTCCACAACTTTCAATCTCAACAGTTATTTATCACTTCTGTAGATAACCTGCCAAGCCATTCTCTTAAGCTGTCTGGTTTCTTTTTTCTTTGCTTTCCTCTATTTCTTTGTCCCTACATTTTCCCAGTTGTCACAATATATTCCAGTTGTTCCCTTCTCATTGCATGGCCAAAAAATGATTACTGTTTCTTTATAATATTGGAAATTAGCTCTCTTTTTCTCTAGCCTCTTTCAGAACATTTTCATTACTCTTCTTGATATTCTCAACATTCTTCTGTAAAACCACATTTCTACAGCCTCCAGTGACTTTCTTGTCTGTTGTCCTATTGTCCATGATTCACATCCATATGTTAAGACTGGCTCTACATAACATTTAAGAACTCTTTTTCTAATAATAGTATAGCTATTCTTTTAATTTATTGATAAATAAAATGAGGGTAAATTTAATTAAATAAACAATCACTATTGATTTAGATAACAAAATGAAAAAATAACAACTATTTCTTGCCCTTGTCAGTGGAAGAGGGCACATTAGGGCAGGAATTCAAGACATTCCACATTTGAAGATTTAAGCTATCAAGTGTCACACTTTGCACAAAAACATTACAAATAGAAATTATTTAAATAGATGTACATGACAAAATGAAGGAAAATTCTATTTTTTCAAAAATTGTTTTTATTATAATTAGGAAAGGGATTAGAGTGGTAAACATATATTAAAGTACAATGATCATAGACCCACACAGAATAAGAATAAGCTAAATAGACCTGAAAAGCTCACCAAGCTATTTTCTTCTATGCGTTTGTGATTAACACTCTTTGGAATTATGGCCAAACCCTTCTGGACTAAAAATCTAATGGCAACCTAGAAAATATAATGACAAATTATCAATCAATGCAAATATAAATACAAATTTTTTAAACAAAAGGAGAAATAGTTGCCCAAAACTTCATTGAAAATTTTGTTAAATATATAAATATCTGTTATTATCATAGCACAATCTATATATTTTACAAAAAAATATTGTTTTAAAAAATTGTTTAATATCTTGATCTTAATCCCTCCAACGCCGCTTGACGCTGCATAAGGCTCATAGCATTTTGTGCAGTTCATCTCTCTTTTTGGCGAGGTGTTCGATCGCATACTAATGAGTCTATGCCTGCCACCTTTACTTCTCTTATAGGCGTTCTTTTTAGTGTCTCTGTAGGTTTTCCTTTTTTTCTGTATCCTGATGTTTCCCAGTGAAGAGCCTGTTTTGAAATTCTTTTGTTGTCTCTTCGCAACACGAGCCCGACATACATATGTCCATCATTTCTTTCTAGTTGTAATTGAGATCATTGGTTGCACTGCCATTTCTCTTATTTCTATATTAGTCTTGAATTCATTCCATTATATGGGCTTGAGGATGAAGTGAACACAGGTTTGAGGATGAAATAAACATGGTCTTGAGGATGAAGTGAACATGGGCTTAAGGACAAGGTGAAAATGGGCTTGAGGATGAAGTCAACATGGGCTTGAGGATGAAATAAACATGGTGTTGAGGATGAAATAAACATGGGTTTGAGGATGAAATAAACATGGTGTTGAGGATGAAATAAACATGGTGTTGAGGATGAAATAAACATGGGTTTGAGGATGAAATAAACATGGGTTTGAGGATGAAATAAACATGGGTTTAAGGATGAAATAAACATGGTGTTAAGGATGAAATAAACATGGTGTTGAGGATGAAATAAACATGGGTTTGAGGATGAAATAAACATGGGTTTGAGGATGAAATAAACATGGGTTTGAGGATGAAATAAACATGGTGTTGAGGATGAAATAAACATGGTGTTGAGGATTAAATAAACATGGGTTTGAGGATGAAATAAACATGGGTTTGAGGATGAAATAAACATGGTGTTGAGGATGAAATAAACATGGTGTTGAGGATGAAATAAACATGGGTTTGAGGATGAAATAAACATGGGTTTGAGGATGAAATAAACATGGGTTTGAGGATGAAATAAACATGGTGTTGAGGATGAAATAAACATGGTGTTGAGGATGAAATAAACATGGGTTTGAGGATGAAATAAACATGGGTTTGAGGATGAAATAAACATGGTGTTGAGGATGAAAAAAACATGGTGTTGAGGATGAAATAAACATGGGTTTGAGGATGAAATAAACATGGGTTTGAGGATGAAATAAACATGGGTTTGAGGATGAAATAAACATGGTGTTGAGGATGAAATAAACATGGTGTTGAGGATGAAATAAACATGGGTTTGAGGATGAAATAAACATGGGTTTGAGGATGAAATAAACATGGTGTTGAGGATGAAATAAACATGGTGTTGAGGATGAAATAAACATGGGTTTGAGGATGAAATAAACATGGTGTTGAGGATGAAATAAACATGGTGTTGAGGATGAAATAAACATGGTGTTGAGGATGAAATAAACATGGGTTTGAGGGTGAAATAAACATGGGTTTGAGGATGAAATAAACATGGTGTTGAGGATGAAATAAACATGGTGTTGAGGATGAAATAAACATGGTGTTGAGGATGAAATAAACATGGGTTTGAGGATGAAATAAACATGCTGTTGAGGATGAAGTGAACATGGGTTTAAGGACAAGGTAAACATGGGCTTGAGGATGAAGTGAACATGGGCTTGAGGATGAAGTGAACATGGACTTGATGATGAAATAAACATGGGTTTGAGAATGAAATAAACATGGGTTTGAGAATGAAATAAACATGTTGTTGAGGATGAAGTGAACATGGGTTTAAGGATGAAATAAACATGGGTTTGAGGATGAAATAAACATGGGTTTGAGGATGAAATAAACATGGGTTTGAGAATGAAATAAACATGGTGTTGAAGATGAAGTGAACATGGGTTTAAGGACAAGGTAAACATGGGTTTGAAGATGAAAAAAACATGGTGTTGATGATGAAATGAACATGGTGTTGAGGATGAAATAAACATGGTGTTGAGGATAAAATAAACATGGTGTTGAGGATGAAATAAACATGGTGTTGAGGATGAAATAAACATGGTGTTGAGGATGAAATAAACATGGTGTTGAGGATGAAATAAACATGGGTTTGAGGATGAAATAAACATGGGTTTGAGGATGAAATAAACATGGTGTTGAGGATGAAATAAACATGGTGTTGAGGATGAAATAAACATGGTGTTGAAGATGAAATAAACATGGGTTTGAGGATGAAATAAACATGGTATTGAGGATGAAATAAACATGGTGTTGAGGATGAAATAAACATGGGTTTGAGGATGAAATAAACATGGGTTTGAGGATGAAATAAACATGGTGTTGAGGATGAAGTGAACATGGGTTTAAGGACAAGGTAAACATGGGCTTGAGGATGAAGTGAACATGGGCTTGAGGATGAAGTGAACATGGGCTTGAGGATGAAATAAACATGGGTTTGAGGATGAAATAAACATGGGTTTGAGGATGAAATAAACATGGTGTTGAGGATGAAATAAACATGGGTTTGAGGATGAAATAAACATGGTGTTGAGGATGAAGTAAACATGGGTTTAAGGACAAGGTGAACATGGGCTTGAGGATGAAGTGAACATGGGCTTGAGGATGAAGTGAACATGGGTTTGAGGATGAAGTGAACATGGGTTTAAGGATGAAATAAACATGGGTTTGAGGATGAAATAAACATGGTTTGAGGATGAAATAAACATGGGTTTGAGAATGAAATAAACATGGGTTTGAGAATGAAATAAACATGGTGTTGAGGATGAAGTGAACATGGGTTTAAGGACAAGGTAAACATGGGTTTGAGGATGAAGTGAACATGGTGTTGAGGATGAAGTGAACATGGGTTTAAGGACAAGGTAAACATGGGTTTGAGGATGAAAAAAACATGGTGTTGAGGATGAAATGAACATGGTGTTGAGGATGAAATAACATGGTGTTGAGGATGAAATAAACATGGTGTTGAGGATGAAATAAACATGGTGTTGAGGATGAAATAAACATGGTGTTGAGGATGAAATAAACATGGTGTTGAGGATGAAATAAACATGGTGTTGAGGATGAAATAAACATGGTGTTGAGGATGAAATGAACATGGGCTTGAGGATGAAATAAACATGGGTTTCAGGATGAAATAAACATGGTGTTGAGGATGAAATAAACATGGTGTTGAGGATGAAATAAACATGGTGTTGAGGATGAAATAAACATGGTGTTGAGGATGTAATAAACATGGTGTTGAGGATGAAATTAACATGATGTTGAGGATGAAATAAACATGGGTTTGAGGATGAAATAAACATGGGTGTTGAGGATGAAATAAACATGGGTTTGAGGATGAAATAAACATGGGTTTGAGGATGAAATAAACATGGGTTTGAGGATGAAGTGAACATGGGTATGAGGATGAAATAAACATGGCTTGAGGATGAAGTGGACATGGGCTTGAGGATGAAGTGAACATGGGCTTGAGGATGAAGTGAACATGGACTTGAGGATGAAGTGAATATGGGTTTGAGGACAAAATAAACACAGGCTTGAAGATAAAGAGAACATGGGATTGAAAATGAAGTGAACACAGACTTGAGGATGAAGTGAACATGGGCTTGAGGATGAAGTAAACATGAGCTTGAGGATGAAGTAAACACGGTCTTGAGGATGAAGTTTAATTCACAACATTTTATCTTTCATATTAACATTTAGAATCTATGTTTGTTTATACAACTATATAATTTAATAATTTCTGTGAGTAAAAGTGAAAGTCATAATTATTTTGACTGCTTCAATTTTGTTAAATTTGCAACCGAAGTTGAAACATATTTTTGTGTTAGTGTTGTCAGTAAAAGTGAAAGTCATCATGACTGACTATTAGGTGGCTATTGTTATTATAGGAATTTTTCGAGATGAACTGAAATAACAGTTACGACACTGTCTGGAGCGTTATATAAACAATAATTGTTTTTATAGTGGCAAGGGGGAGAATTCTGAATGTAGGTTAGAAACACCAGCTTTTTGTCAAAGAAAGGGCCTCATTAATTAATGTTAAGTCAGTTTTATTAAATGGTTGTGAAACATGGAGAACAACAAAAATGACAATCATGAAGATACAGACCTTCATTAATGGATGCTTACACAGGATAAAAGGATGGAAATAGCAGGACAAAATCACTAACATAGAATTATGGAAATGTACCAGTCAAATGCCTGTGGATAAAGAGATACAGCGAAGACGATGGTGCTGGATAGGACACACTGCGAAAGTGAACTGAGAATATTACACATAGGCCCTTTTTTGGAACCCCCAAGGAAAAAGACAAAGAGGAAGACCAAGATATATTATGGAGAGGACAGATGGAAGCAGAGAAAAAGATGCTGCAGAAGACATGGAATGATCTTAAAAGAATGGCAAGAAACAGAACGGCTTGGAAAGTGTTTGTTGAAAACCTATGCTTCACAGGGAGCTGAAAAAGAAGGAGAAGAAGAAGGGTCTAATTTGTTTCAACGTGACATGTCATTTCAGCTAAAAAGTGTGTTTCGAATAGGCAGGCCTTGAATGGAGAGGACCTGATAAGGATAGCTGAAAATGATGATAATAATGCTATTACACTTACAGATGTGTCTGTACAGAACATACATTTTTATGATGGGGGTTCCAGGCTTTAGAGAATGATATGGTCACAGCATAGCAAAATAAAGCTTCCATGAAAATGACCTCTAGAATAAGAATCAAGACTATAGCCCTAAGTTCGCTCTCTGGTGTGACAGCAAATGGGTGGTTTTCATGTCAGATTTTGAGCACAAGCTTTGGAGAATTCAAAAAAGGAGGAGTAGAGATGAGTGAGTTGAATATAGAGTGGTCTAAAACCTTCAGGATGTGCTTAACATGATCCATCAGCACCATTTCTTGAGACCGAGCAAAGTGAATAGAAGATTGCCAGGAGTGCTACGAGGTCAACTCTACTATATAATTATATAATTAACCATCTAACTGAGTCAGAAGATTTACATTTACTTACTAAATATAACACGTTCCTGCTATTTTCACCCTCATCTTTTATTAAAACTTCTCTCTACATTGACTGATTCTTACCTGAGCAGGTGTTTTCCCATGCTTTTCTCCAATTTCTTTCAAAAGAGGCTCATCTAAAAGTTTGGTTTCACTTTGGCTATTTGATTGTGAGAAACAAATTATGCTTTAAGTAACTAATAACTTTGAATGAACTTTGAATAACTTTCAATGAAAAAAACCTGCCTCAAAATGTGATTCTAACAGGTTACCTTCTGGTTAACCCCATTAGACCATAAGAAGAAAGCAGAGATACATTGGTCATGTGCTGTAATGGATGAAGAAAGACTCCCAACCCAGGTATTTATGTGGACCCCATCCGGTAAAAGAAAACACTGCAGACCAAGAGAATCACTAGCAGAACAATTACTTGGGAAGGCTCAACCATGGGACTAAGAACAATAAAGATCTAAAATAACTAACAGCAAATTGTCAATTGTTGAGAACTATGACTTCTGCCCTATGTGCCCCATTCGGCCTGAGAGGAAAATGAAAGAAAAAAACTGTCCCATCTGATAAATCTTTGTATACTGTGATTCTAAATCAGCCCTGAAAGTCATGCATCATGGATTGTCACCTGTTTCTTATCAACCAGTTGTCCTCTTCTTACGACATGGAGGTGGTTGCAATGGATCACCCTGGCATGTTGGAATCCAAAGAAATAAAATTATCAAAACTAGAAGCAGCACTGCCTCTAACATCAACAAGTATTAGTCTGAACACATTAGAGCAGATCTTTAGAAGTAACTACCAACAAGAAATGATGATGTCAGGTCGGGTAATTTTACCTGCTACTGTATGCAGTAAACAGTACAACCTATGGCTGCCCTGCTGCCTTACAGGTAAGCTTGGGAGAGTAAAAGGCTAAGGGATGGTACCCGAAGTAAAACAACCCCACTGCCTTGTGGGTGAGACTTTTTAGTCAAAGGCTAGCGAAGCCAACCTTAAACAAACCGACGGAAGGCAACAGAAAACCACAGTTGTAACTTCTTTGTACAATCATGAATCACTACAATCATGGACAATAGGACAACAGACAAGAAAATCACTTGAGTCTGTAGAAACGTGGTTTTACAGAAGAATGTTGAGAATACCATGGACATCTAAGAAGAGTAATGAAAATGTTCTGAAAGAGGTCAAAGCAAAAAGGGAGCTAATTTCCAATATTAGGAAGAAAAAATCATAATTTTTTGGCCATGTAATGAGAAGAGACCAACTGGAATATATTGTAACAACTGAAAAAATTGAGGGACAAAGAGATAGAAGGAAGCAAAGAGAAAAAATACCAGACACCTTAAGAGAATGGCTTGGCAGAAGGTCAACAACAAAAATGATAAATAACTGTCAAGATCGAAAGTTGTGAAGAGACATGATCACCTACGCCAGCAGGCCAGGTACTTGATGATGATCAACAAGAATAGTTTAACCAGCGAGCTATTGCTAAAAGTGATCACTCACTGTTCAAATATCCAGCAAAGAAAACTCTCATGACCCAATCAAGGTGTGAAAATGCAATGATGAAGCAATGAAACAATAATGACTGCAATGATGAAGCAATGATAATTGCAATAACGAAGCAATGATGATTGCAATGGAAATGCAATTGTTCAGCTGAGAACAGGAATGCCTCTGTCCCAGACTTAACTGCTTGCATGAACCAAGCTGCAAACACTGTAACCACCATGTAGAAAAAGTGGATCACTTATTACTACACTGTCCTTCCTTTCCCCCTGTCACACCGAGTGGTGTATCAGGAATATGGTGTTAGTGACCATAATTTTTATAGACCTTCGACACATGATTTTGGGGTAATGTGGTCGGTACTACGCCCATGCCACTTTACTTTTCAAGAAAGAAATTCAGGTACCCATTTAAGGCTGGGTGAACCTGGAAGCCATCGGTCAGGATCGAACCTGACCTCTTGTCCTTTGTTGTCCAGTTCATTAACCACTGAGCTATCACTGCTCCCTACTACACTGTAATCACCATGTAGAAAAAGTGGAGCACTTATTGCCCCACTGTAACCACTATGTAAAAAAAGTTGGTCACTTATTGCTACACTGTAACCACCATGTAGAAAAAGTGGATCACTTATTGCCCCACTGTAACCACTACGTAAAAAAAGTTGATCACTTATTACTACACTGTAACCACCAGTTGAAAAAGTGAATCACTTATTACTACACTGTAACCACCAGTTGAAAAAGTGAATCACTTATTACTACACTGTAACCACCATGTAGAAAACGTGAATCATTTATTACTACACAATACTTAAATTGAATAAAGGACCTGTGATGCCAGTAATTTCAAATTATTGACAACACACTTCTATCATTAGCAGAAAGACTGAGGAGAACATGTACTTTTTATATGAGGCATGGGTTGTAATAGCACCCAGCTCACAGTTAAAAGGGAATAAGACACATTGTCAAGTCATTTCTTTGTTGTGGATCCAAAGGTCTGTGAGCTGACGCCCTTCAGCTCAACTACAAATAATGATATCTGCAGGTATTTCTGAATTACCATGTAGTTCTGCACAAAGTATTTCATTTATAAGTCTTTGAGGATGCAGAGTTAATCTGATATTAGTAAATTTCAGACAGTCAAACATCTGGGTGTTCACAGAGTAGGCAATGCCGGTGTATGATTTTGTTCTAGTCATTCCCTTCATATTCAATGCTATATTCAAACTATTAAAAGCAGTCTTTGATCCATTTTGACACTTTTTCTTGTTTTAGAAGGATCTAAAGAGTCTTGCATCTCTCTATGGTTTCCTAAAATGGCAATTATATGAAAGATATAATTATAAAATGCCCTTCAGGTACTCTAAATAGAGACATTGAATTGGAGAAGCATGTTTGTAATTCCCTATCTGCCATATGTTAAATAGGCTTATGGCATGGTAAATTTTAAAAAATAAAAGATGCAATTATACATAGGAACAATCCTTGCAACATTACAGAATATGTGTACACACCATTATCTTAGATTATGCCAATATCAACAAGTTTAATTTGACATCTCATAATAATGAACATTATGAACAACATAAGTTAAAAAATACAGCGTAAAACAGCATTAAATCTGTTAAAGGAGTGCATGGGCATTTACAGCACGCACAGCAGGCAGAATAGTCAAGGAAGAAAGTGGTGCATACTTTATGACCATGAATAGCATGATGATGGAGGTGATGGCAAAGACTAGAGCATTCATCTGGTTAGAGTCACAAGACTACACCAATGCCTGCATACTAAGTGATTTGATGAGCATGATAAAAAAAAAATGGAGGTGGGCTCTGTACATAGGCAATGGGTAGAGTCATTTCAGAAGTCAAAAATACATAAGGTCACCTATGTCTTTGTCCATGGACATACGGGAGTACGAGGAAATGAAAGAGCAGACAGGTTGATTAAATGTCACTGAAGATGGTCAATCAATGGATCAGGTGGACATCATCAATGCCCTCCGAGATGTGGGAAGGGCACATGACTTTGATAACCTTGAGTCCACATCACTCCTTCGGATGATAGAAATGGGAGTTAAGATGGGCACAGCCAGAAACGAGAAACTTAGTGGGCGTATAAGAAGACTTATCACCAACACAGAACTGGAGTCGTCAGTCGCTGGACACTGCAGGAATTGCTGAGGAAGAGATCTGAGCACCTATAGACATGTTCGGTGTGCAGTGATGATGACCTGCAAATAACTCATAACAGTTTCAATGGATACTTACTCCATACTAGGTGCACCAAGAGGTGCATAGGCTATAATCACAAGATTCTTGGATCTGGCAAATTCAATAAGTTTGGAATTTGTAATGTGGCAGTTGACTTCAACCTGTTAGTAATACAATAAAAGACAAGAATTAGGATGTTCCAGCTTTGAAAACAAGACAAGACTAAACAAAGAACCAATGTTTCAACCAAAAGAGCCTTCATCTGGGATGAGTATAAACATAACAGAATTTAAATACTTAAAAATTAGAAGAAATCTAAAGAGTGACGAGACATAAAATGCCATCATGTAAGCATGCAAAATGTGATGTCATACAGCAACAAAACATGAAAGAAAAGCAGTTTTAAACCATGTACAGAAAAGGTGCCTGAAACATGCAAACAAAATGTAAAGTAAAACTAAATAAGAAACTGAAAAGAGCTAGTTCTCACTTGGCTTTAAAGAAGAAGTGAGCTATGACGTAGTTCTCCAAAGTAAAATGATAGCATTCATCCAAGAAGCATGAGATAATGCCAGTAATATGGATATCATCAGCACAAGAATGGTCACGGTAAATGAAATATACTGGCACAGGAGCACCAGAATTAACCCTAGATTATGATACCGTTGTCAAATTTAATAAGCTCCCTCAATGAGATAGAGTTGTTTGCACAGAACAGACACAGATGGCAAGATTTGATAAAAGATCTTTACAAGGATTGAAAATTGCTAGAATAAAAGTTAGATAAGAGAAAGAGTATCTGGGTCTATGCCCTAGGGGCTGGCTATGGCTTGAAAGGTCAATAGATAGATAGATAGTAAAATTTACTGCATCAAAACACAAATTCCTCAAAGTGTAACATTTTTCCATGTTCAAACATTACCCCCCCCCCCCCCCCCCCCCCCCCCCCCCCCCTATACCTTCATAATTACCACTTCCAGTGACCCCTGGGTGCTTAATTTTTTTCCATTGCTGTTGGAATTTTTTTTTTTTTAAAGCGTGAGATACATGTGAAAAAATATCACCAATTTTAAAGAAATTGGATGTTTTCCCCTTTCTTTTGCTGTGACAAGGGAAATTTCATTATCATCTGCAAACATCAAATGACCCTTTTTGACTTGGGAAACAAAGTGAATAACGCTATACTGTCACCGAACATACTGACAGATTTACGGTGACCATGCCAATAGACATTGTAACACGTCTGGTCCAAGAGGTGAAACTGAAGTCATAAATCACCCTGAGCCAGGAATTTTGAGTCCCCGTGTTTTGCCTAGTGTGAACACATGGGACTGTGTCAAGAGTTCAGAGTCAACTATTTTTAGAGCACCTAATATTACATTTAAGTGGTTGTAATTTTTACTAGTGTAACTGGAAGAGTTACAGATAGGTATCGAAATCTAGGGTAACTAGATCTAGGTGAGATGTTGCAGAGATGCTCACAAAAATGGTCATCCAAATATCTAAGCATTTCACTAATGCTTGTGTTCTGTCAGCATCGGCTGATGATAATACATATAATGTTATGTGAAGCACAGGTGAATTCCTCCCTAATATTGAAAATGCCATTAGGGAAAGCAACCTGGACAATTACATAGAAGTATATCTTATAAGTTGGATGGTTACAAGGAAAGTGTTCAATGGTGGTGATGGGTAGCACTCTTAGGGCAACTATGAACCACCTAGCCTTGAAGCTTTCTATCATGCCTAAACACAACTAATGGTGAATTGGAGAAGATTTACTTTCAAATGCTATCATGCACTTTTTATATATCTTATCCAAGAGCTATGATATCTGCAAGATTTTCCAAATTTTTTAAACTAATGGAGAATTCACTCTGGGATGCCTTGCAGACATTTTTGAATTTTAATTTTGGACTCTACACTGGCAACTTCCCAACCTATAAGCTCACCATATATTTGCTTGGTGATACAACTGCTATCCATTCTTCAAATATGCCCCAGCCACCTTATTCTTTGACATCTAAGTGTTGTCATAATGGATGGAGTCTAGAATGTTGCTGGACATCTTAGTTGTTTACTTTGTTCTGTCATTTAATGTTCATTATTTTGCTGAGGCAGCACACGTGGAAACTTTTTAGTCTTTTCTTGTGCCTTGAAAATGTTTTCCATGTTTTCAGCTACATACAAAAGTGTGCTAAACACACATGTTCTATATATTTGAACATTTATCATTGATGCTAATTTTGTTATTCCATACCCAGTGTTTTCATTTACCAATTAATGTGGTTACCTTGCCATTTTGTATATTTAGTCCTTCCTAGAGGGAGAGTGGCCATGACAGTAGATCTGAATCTTTGTATTGATTGAAGTGGGCTTACATTCAAGGTTAAGACAGTAAGTTTGGTGCTTCCTTGTACTAGAATCACAGCTTTCTGCGCTCTTCTTGTTACTGGGATTTGGTCATATGATTTGGCCAAGCTATAAGTTATTGCAAAGTATCTTTGATATGGCCACTACAGTCACATTGTCAGCAAAAAGTACATCTCTTACTTGCTAACAGATATAATTTTACTCTTTGATTGAGCCACAAATCTGTAAGTCAGATTTTTGGAAGGCTGCAATGTCTACCTGCTTCAGTTTCATGTCTGTGAGAAATATTTTTCTAATGTGTCTATCTTTTAACAAGTCCAGGCATATGGTCCTTACACTCCACGTGCCAAATTTTAAAAAAGTAATTTTTTTTACCATATCACCATTTGTCTGTTTTGCATGGGTGAATATTGTTATTGAGTTATTGAGTTATTTGCGGGTCATCATCATTGCACTCCGAACATGTCCATAGGTGCTCAGATCCCCTCCTCAGCAATTCCCTCAGTGTCCAGCGACTGACGACTCCAGTTCTATGTTGGTTGATAAGTCTTCTTACACGGCCACCAAGTTTCTCATTTCTGGCTGTGCCCATCTTAACTCCCATTTCCATCATCCGAAGAAGCGACGTTGATCTGTGTTTGTCGAAGTCCTGTGCTCTTCCCACATCTCGGAGTGCATTGATGACGTCCGCCCGATCCATCGGTTGCCCGTCCTCAACGACAGCGCAGCTAGCCAACCTGTCCGCTCTCTCATTTCCCCGTACTCCCGCATGTCCAGGGACATAGACAAAGGTGACCTTACGTATTTTGGATTTCTGCAACGACTCTACCCATTGCATGCGTACAAAGCCCGCCTCCACTTTTTTTATCATGCTCATCGAATCACTCAGTATACATGCGTGGATGTAGTCTTGTGACTCTAACCATTTGAATGCCTTGGTCACTGCCATCACCTCCATTGTCATGCTACTCGTGGTCATGGCGTATGCACCACTGTCTTCCTTGGCTATTCTGCCTGCCGAACGTGCTGTAAATGCCCAAGCACTTTTTTCGTGTCGTCTTACAGATCTGTCTGTATAGATGACTGCATCTTTCTCATCGGTGTTATCGCAGATGAGACCGTTGACCTCAGCATTAACCACGACTGGGTTCTGTTCCCTACTTTTCCTGTCGAGTGTGACAATACATGAGAAAGTCCCCTTGAATGACGTAGGCACCGGTATCCACTCCTCACCAACGCTGATATTGGTAAGCCCACAGACCTGTTTGATGACATCTTCTGCTCGGCCCACCCATGATTTGCCTCTTTTTAGCCTGGTACCTTTCTCTGTGTTGAGCACGTGGTGCAATGGATGCTCTGTATCTGTACTAATCTTCAGGTATGCTCGTGCTCTCCAGATCTTGATTCTGTCATCCATGGTTGGAAAGTCAAGAAGATACCTCATTGCCACACAGGGAGTGTCCCTCGTACATCCCAGGATAATGCGCATGGCTTCATTTTGTATTAAGTAACGCGCACATACTTTAGGCCTAGCCTCTCACACTTTGATAGTTTAGTGCCACCCCTCTTGCCCCGTCGTGTTTTCCTTCTTCGATGATGTAGTTTGGGCTGCATCTGAAAACTTACACTTCTTACCGTCGTCTTTAAAGATGAACGTCGCTGAACGTTGTTGCTTTGGATGGCCTAGACTCACGTGCACTTGCTCAGTCGCACGGCCTAGAACCCGTTCCACGTTATAAACTGGCCAGCTCCAGTAACTTGCTCAGCAGCACGCGGAAACACTGTGAGCTTCCTACAAATCCTACAAAAAGAAGATAGTGCTCTCTCCAATTTGTACCAGACCCCTTCTCGGCTCCTCTATAAAGTGTTCTAAAGAAAGGAAGAAATCCTTACACTCAGAACAAGGCTGAGTTGCTGGGGTACCAGAAGATGAATAATACACTACCGATTACATTAGGGTTCCTCCCTTTGAATTTTCTGTCTCGGTTTACTCTCATAGCCTTAGACTCTCCTGAATCCCTCACAAGGCAGTACTTTCAAAAGCACTGTTTGACTTAAAACTGAAAAATCAAACATTTTCACTTGCAAACCTTGTTATGGAGGCTAATGCTCTTGCACATCATTAAAAATTTCAGAAAGATTACTCCCATATGAGGTAAAGGCATCAAGATGCACCAAGATGCGTAGAGATGGACCATATTTGGTCCATCTCTACGTATCTTGGTGGGACCTCCCATACGAGGCAGACCCATTCTCCAACCTGACATTTGGCCAAGTTACAAATTGACAAATCCAGACTTCCCACTCATCAATTGACAAGTGTTGCTAATAGAAATAATAATCATGTAATTGTTTATCAGTTTCCCCATGCTTCTGTTCAAAAACAGAGACAAACCTGTGTCCTTGAATTAAAGAGATTATGTTTCCAGTGTGGCACTAACCAGTCTGGATTGTGTTTATCTTGGTTACCAAGGCAATGTACTATTAACATGAACAAATAGTATTTAATATTTTTAATTAAAGTCAATAGTGTTATCATTTAATACCAAAATAACTTACTTAAATAATTTAATTCATACATTTTTTTATGTAACTCTGAAACATGTTTGGGTTAACAAATTTCAATTAGTAAGTTCATTTATCCAAACAAGAAACACTCAACAGCTTTGAGAAAACAAACAGCTACAACATCACAAAATAAATAACTCATTTTTGACAAACATGATACAAACCTGTAAGGCCACAGGAGGTATTCTAGCAGAAGCTAACAATCTCTCTATTTGTCTCTTGTTAAAGTTGCTTATTCCAATGTCCTTAGTTAGGCCCATATCCCTACAATCTTCCATTGCCTGTAAAAAAAATTAAATAAGCATAAGATTTGTAAAATATAATATGAATGCTGCAAATTAAATTGTTCAAACAGTAATTTCTTTTAAAACATGCAACCTGAAATACAAACAAAATACAACTTTAAAATATTTTGGTTATTTTGATAATTGTATTCACTTCCACAGTTGATATTTACGGAAAACAATGTCTAATTGCAATTAAACAAAATTTTATGGGTTTTTTTTTGGCAACTTCTCTGGGAAAAATTAGGAGAGTGATCACTTCATTGGAAGCCTGAAAATATTAGTAAATCATGCTGTTTTAAATAACTATCAATTATACTAAACATTTAATCATAATTGTTTCTAATACTATTCCTCCATTTCAATTGCCTATTATATTAGATATTGTCAGGTCGGGTAATTTTACCTGCTACTGTATGCAGTAAACAGTACAACCTGTGGCTGCCCTGCTGCCTTGCAGGTGAGCTAGGGAGAGAAAAAGGATAAGGGAGGGTACCCCGAAGTAAAACAACCCACTGCCTTGTGGGTGAGACTTTTTATTGAGTTATTGAGTTATTAGCGGGTCATCATCATTGCACTCTGAACATGTCCATAAGTGCCCAGATCCCTTCCTCTGCAAGTCTTAAATGCCCATCTTAACTCCATCTCTTTCATCCGAAGGAGTGACGTGAACTCATGGTTATCGAAGTCCTGTGTCCTTATAACTTCCCGGAGGATATTGATGATATCCGCCTGATCCATTGGTTGACCGTCCTCAACAATAGTGCAGCTAGCCAACCTGTCCACCCTTTCATTTCCCTGTACTCCAGGGACGTAGACAAAGGTGACCTTACGCATTTTTGACTTCTGCAATGACTCTACCCATTGCCTATGTATAGATCCCGCTTCCACTTTTCGTATCATGCTCATCGAATCACTCAGTATACAGGCATAGGTCTAGTCTTGTGACTCTAGCCAGATGAATGCCTTGGTCACTGCCATCACCTCCATCATCATGCTACTCGTGGTCATAACGTATGCACCAGTCTTCCTTGACTATTCTGCCTGCCAAGCATGCTGTAAATGCCCAAGCACTTCTTTGGTGTCGTATTATAGATCCGTCTGTATAGATGACTGCATCTTTCTCATCAGTGTTATCCCAGATGAGACCGTTGACCTCCGCATTGACCACGACTGAGTTCTGTTCCCTACATTTCCTGTCGAGTGTGACAATACATGAGAATGTCCCTTGAATGACGTAGGCACCGGTATCCACTCCTCACCAGCATTGATGTTGGTAAGCCCACAGACCTTTTTTTTTGATGACATCTTCTGCTTGGCCCACCCATGATTTGCCTCTTTTTAGCCTGACACCCTTCCCTGTTTCGAGCTCATGATGCAATGGATGTACTTTATCTGCACTAATCTTCAGGTATACTCGTGCCCTCCAGATCTTGATCCTGTCAGTAGAGAAGATACCTTATTGCTACACAGGGAG
Source organism: Megaustenia siamemsis (assembly GCA_032433765.1). Taxonomy (NCBI): domain Eukaryota; kingdom Metazoa; phylum Mollusca; class Gastropoda; order Stylommatophora; family Ariophantidae; genus Megaustenia; species Megaustenia siamemsis. Next base: position 56,020,331 of record JAVIAB010000024.1, read on the forward strand.
TGTCCCTCGTACATTCCAAGATAATGCGCATAGCTTTATTCTGTATTTTCTCCAGGAAAAATTTAAAATACAAAAAAATGGTATGTTAGAAGCTTTACGTGATAAGTGGATGAAACAGACTAAACGACGTTTCGGCCCAATAGGCCTTCAGCAGGAACAAACAAGAAAGAAACAAGAAAAACACACACACAAACTAATCTAATAACGAAACATTCAAAACAAAAATATTCGAAATATGTTAAAGAAAATAATAATAAAAATGTCTATAATGTGTGTGAAAAGGAAATGGTAACAAAAGTGTGGCTGTCGTGAATGTGCAGAAATGTGCGCAAATGCACACCGAACCAGAGGAGTTCACACAGTGGTCAGTGTGCAAACACAAAGGAGAAAGAATAGAACAGTAGACTAACAGGTGCTCAAAAGGCGGTAAAAGTGAGATGTCTGAGAGTGGGGTACAATAAAAACAAATGAGGGGTAAGGAGCACAGAAAAAAGGTATAGAGGAGAACACCGAAGTGTCTCATAAGGGACTAGAGGAGAAGAACTATAAATAGCATAGCATAGTAGATAGACCAAAGATCCCAAATATGTGCAGTAGAGAAGGCTATGCAAAAGGGAAGGAGCAACCAAAAGGATGTGTATGAGTGTGATACATTCATGTATTGCATAAAAATGCGAAGCTGCAGTAAAGCTGCTTTACTGCAGCTTCGCATTTTTATGCATTCATTTGTATTTTCTCTACCTTGTCAATTTGCATCTTACCGACTGTAAGAACTGCCAGGGCATACTCGATTGGTGCAAGGACTAGTCCCTGGAACAGAAAAGTAAGTAGCCTCTGCTCGATGTTGGCAGCTGCCATGACCTTCAAGGCTGCTAATCTTTTGTGGGATTTTGTTATCATGTGGTCGACATGGTCTCGAAGACACAGGCTGCGATCAAACTTAACTCCGAGGTACATCATCACCCTGTCCCTGGTCACCTCATCAGCTCCCTTTCGTACCACCGGTGTTTTGTGTTTCCGTGTTAACGATATGATTGTTAAGTGAGAACCATACAACTGATGCTTTATTAGGATTAACCAATGCACCTGATACTCCACATCACAAAGAGATGCGATCGAGTTCGTCTTACATTGTTGAGGCGATTTGACTTCTGTCTCTTCCCTGTCGGTATACCAAAATATCATCAACAAAAGTCATAGTTCTTCCCTTACCATCCAGCTGTTGTTCCATGATCGTTATTGTGTACACGTTAATAGAACTGGTGACAATGGTGAGCCTTGTGGCAGCCCTGGAATATTGGATAATGGCTCAGATGACCAACTTCCACATTTGAGTATCACCTTCCTTTGAAACAGTGCTGCAGCGATCCATCTAATGAAGAAGGGGTGTGCCGCCTGGTTGAGGAGCATATGCATGAGGTATTCAAATGGTACTCTGTTAAATGGCATCCTCCAGATCTATAACAGCAGCACATGTCTCCTCTCGTCTATGGAAGCCTTTGAACACGTCATAGGCGAAGACTGCCACATTGAGCCATGTCTCTTTGTTATATCTATAACCTCCGAGTGCGGGTGGGAACGCGCGTTTCTGTTCCAGGTGAGGACACGGGCAACTATTTTCTCCACTAGCTTGCCCGTAGTATTTTGCAGTAGTGTTCTACATCGTGATGATTCTGTAGGCACTGATCTGAGAATGGTCCTTGTTTGGCTTCGGTAGCGGTAGTAAGTAGCTGTGAAGCCACTCCTCCTTAATCTGGCCTCTCTTAATGCAGGCATTAAACTCTTTGGCCAGTTTTTGCAAGTCATCGTCAGTTAAATCGCCTATGTCACTGTACCGAACACCTTCTGGACCAGGAGCAGTGTTGTGTGACCTTTTAAGTGTTGTGCGAATGGTATCAGTTTTGACTGTGAGATCGTCTCCCAGGACTACATCCTTACATAATTCTGAAAGGGACCTCCATATCCTCATTCTTACAGCCTCATTTCTTTGGTCAGTCTGCTCAATGTAGCGGGCAAGCAGGGCCTTCCCTTTGCTCTCATCAGATTTGTGCCATATCTGGCCTGTGCTTTGGAAGTCTGGTATGCCTCTTTGTCGTGTTATGCAATTCATGCCCTGATGAAGGTGCCAGAATGTGGCTAGCGATTTTTCTGAGCACACTTTTTTACAGAAATCATCCCACTTGGCATCCTTGGCCTGCATAGCCCATAGTTTAAAGTGCGTCACTTTTTGGTTGACTTCTTCTTTCAGACGCTCCAAGAGCTCAGGTTGTGTTCTTCCATTCCTTCTGGCTTTCTACCATGTCTTGACCGTTAGTCTCTTGTTCCGCCACGCTTCCTTGACTTCAGTGTTCCACCAGGGCGGCTGCGTCCATCTCTCATGCCTCCTGCGAGGGGTGTCCTGTTTCCTATGTCTGATTTTGCTAATGACGTTCTGGTCTGTGTTCTCATAGTGGAATGTGTGAAGTTTCCTTTTCTGACTCCATTTCTGCCATTCTCAATTAGGAGGACACATGGATAGTGATCACTTCCATGGAATCCCAATACACTCCACCTGCAAACCGGTGCGAAGGCAGAAGACACCAGTGCCACGTCTATGACACTATCAGAGTCCCCTGTTCGAGTGGCCATTCTGGTTACCCTTCCATCATTCAAGCATACTAAATCGACTGACACCAGTGTGTTCTCTAGGTCTTCCCCCCGCTTGTTGGTTATGACGTTACCCCACTAGTTTCCTTTAGTATTAAAGTTTCCACAGAAAATGACGTTCTCCTCCTCGAAGACGAAGAAATTCTGCCATTGTTGTGTGTCCACCTTCCCATTACAGCCGTATACATTTACAACCACAAAAGAAACTGGGGTCTGCACCCTAATTGCATGTACCTGCAATTCTGCATTGTCCCACGCAGACATATCAACCTCAGCTGCTACCATGTTGTTTTGCACAAGGATGGCCTGTCCAAGGTGTCTTCTATTGTAGAAACTGAAATCCTGGGGCACCAACCGTCCTATCACCAAGAAGTGTTTCTTGAAAAATCATGAGACTTTTTAGTCAAAGGCTAGCGGAGCCAACCATAAACAAACCAATGGAAGGCAACAGAAAACCACCGTCGTAACTTCTTTGTACAATCATGAATCGTCACAACGATAAAGAAAAAGACATCACCTCAGTGCAAGATAAAGACAAGTGGAACAGTATTAAAGCAGGTAGATGAATGTTTGGAAACTTTATTAACCTCAGATGGAAGATGTACAAAAGAGGTAAGATGCAGAATTGCTCAGGCAAAAGCAGCTTTCCAAATAATGAGGAAGATACTATGCAATCCATTTTTGACAATAGAAACAAGAAAAAGAGTTGTTAAATGTTTGTAGGGTCAGTCTTAACATATGGATGTGAATCATAGACAATAGGACAACAAACAAGAAAATCACTGGAGTCTGTAGAAATGTGGTTTTACAGAAGAATGTTGAGAATACCAAGGACAGCTAAGAAGAGTAATGAAAACATTTTGAAAGAGGCCTAAGCAAAATGAGAGCTAATTTCCAATATTAGGAAGAAACAATCATCATTTTTTGGCCATGTAATGAGATGAGAACAACTGGAATATATTGTAACAAATGGGAAAATTGAGGGACGAAGAGATAGAGGAAAGCAAAGAGAAAAAATACCACACAGCTTAAGAGAATTGCTTGGCAGAAGGTCAACAACAGAAATGATAAATAACTGTTGAGATCGAAAATTGTGGAGAGACATGATCACCTACGCCAGCAGGCCCGGTACTTGATGATCATGATTATAATAGAAGGTAACATAATACTCTGCTAATAAAAATGGGGGTCACTTTTATGGGGAGGAGTTAATGATTTCTTCACTGTTATGAGGATAGGTTGGCGGTTATTTTGTTGTTATGGGATGAGGGCAATATGGGAAGCCCCAACCTCATAATGACACAAATATACCACATGCTGATGCTGCAATAAAGTTGTATTTAAAGTCCAGCGCTCTTCCATTCCCTCTTAGCTTCCCAAACTAAACAAGTCACCTCCTATCAACAGCGATATTTCTGCACTTTTAAGATTGGAAAAACAAAATAATTTTAAAGAAAAAGGTGGGAAGAGAGTTGAAACCGGCATTTTATTTATTGAAATCCAGCGCAGTGACCACTCATGTACTTTCCCAATCAATAAACCAAAGAAATAGGGTAAATGATAAAAGTTGTACCTTGCTGTCTTCTCTCTTTTGATCTTGATGTAGCTACACCTGAATAAACTATTGAGTGTATTCACACAATAAAACTATATAATATCATCATCATCAAGTACCGGGCCTGCTGGCATAGGTGAACACGTCTCTCCACAACTTTTGATCTCAACAATTATTTATCATTTCTGTTGTTGACCTTCTGCCAAGCCATTCTCTTAAGCTGTCTGGTATTTTTTCTCTTTGCTTCCCTCTATCTCTTCGTCCCTCAATTTTTCCAGTTGATACAATATATTCTAGTTGTTACAATATATTCCAGTTGTTCTCTTCTCATTACATGGCCAAAAAATGATGATTGTTTCTTCCTAATATTGGAAATTAGCTCTCTTTTTGCTTTGACCTCTTTCAGAACACATTTTCATTACTCTTCTTAGCTGTCCATGGTATTCTCAACATTCTTCTGTAAAACAACATTTCTACAGACTCCAGTGATTTTCTTGTCTGTTGTCCTATTGTCCATGAATCACATCCATATGTTAAGACTGGCTCTACATAGCATTTAAGAACTCTTTTTCTTGTTTGGATTGTCAAAAATGGATTGCATAGTATCTTCCTCATATTTTGAAAAGCTGCTTTTGCCTGAGCCATTCTTCATCTCACCTATTTTGTACTTCTTCCGTCTGAGGTTAACAAAGTTCCTAAATATTTTAATTCATTTACCTGTTTTTGTTCCACTTGTCTTTATTTTGCACTGAGGTGATGTCTTTTTCTTTGTTGTTACCATCACTTCTGTCTTTTTACTATTAAGGCTGAGTCCTTTATTTTTGCTTTCTTTCACTATGATGTCCAACATTTCTTGTAACTCATTTTCACTCTTAGCGATTAAGACTGTATCATCAGCATACCTTAGATTATTTATATTTTGACCTCCAATTGTTATTCTAGGCATGACAGGTAACATAATACTCTGCTAATAAAAATGGGGGTCACTGTTATGGGGAGGAGTTGGTGATTACTTCACTGTTTTAAGTAGAGGTTGGCGGTTATTTTGTTGTTATGGGATGAGGGCAATATGGGAAGCCCCAACCTCATAATGACACAAATATACCACATGCTGATGCTGCAGTAAAGTTGTATTTAAAGTCCAGTGCTCTTCCATTTCCTCTTAGCTTCCCAAACTAAACAAGTCACCTCCTATCAACAGCGATATTTCTGCACTTTTAAGATTGGAAAAGCAAAATAATTTTAAAGAAAAAGGTGGAAAGAGAGTTGAAGCCGGCATTTTATTTATTGAAAAACCAGCGCAGTGACCACTCATGTACTTTCCCAATCAATAAACCCATTAAATAGGGTCAATGATAAAAGTTGTACCTTGCTGTCTTCTCTCTTTTGATCTTGATGTAGCTACACCTGAATAAACTATTGAGTGTATTCACACAATTCAACTATATAATATACAATTTATATAAATAACATATACCTGCCATGTATCTACATAATCTGCATCTGAGTTCAAAGTTTTGCCATTTTCATCAAGTGGGTTCAATTCTCCACCTTCCTATTGAAGAAATAAAGAAAGATACATTCACACAAGAGGAAAACCTCACTTCTAACTAGATTATTTGTTTTGTTTTTTTAAACTTGCGAAGCAATTCTGGTATAATATCCTCTGTCATAGTTGAAACTTGAATTATTGGAGATGATCATACAAGTGTTAATTATTCTACCCTTTCTGATGGTGAATTTTCTTATTTATTAATTTGAATTTCTTTGCAAAATAGGAGACTAAATTGAGGACGCTGCATCACACTCAGTGGTCCTGCACAAGATCTTCCCAAGAAATTGGTGTCACCTTAGAGGAAGCTTTACAAAATGTATTAACTCCATATTCTAGTGAAACAGTGGTGGAATGGTTAGTGTGCTTGCTACCGATAAGAAGGATCCAGGCTCAATTCCAAGGTGTGGAAAATTTGTCTCAGACTGACAAGGTTTTGGGGTTCATCCAGGTTCTAAAAATGGCCATCAGAGATTTTTCTTGGAAAGTAAGGGCGACATGGCATGATACTGACTACATCACCCAAAAATGTGCCACAGTCATGTGAAAATATGTTCACTTTCACGATACACATTAGAAAGTGAAGAAGGAACATTTTTTTTTACATTTTAAAACACTTCAATCATTTGCCTTTGTGGAATTTGCAGTTTCCAAATGTGATTATCAGACACACATGATATGAGTCCAACTAATCTCACTTGGGCCTTGTGAAGCTGCTGGCAGATGCCTGGGATTTTGACTTTCATGAGGATTCTAGTCTGATATTATAATCTGCCAACTACAATACATATCAATATATGCCAAAAAGTATCAAAATATATTACTCTTATTATGTGCTGTACTGTTATCGTTGGAGAATAAATAGACATGATCTTTACATATTTTTAAGAATGTTATAGTCAAATAAAGACACTTATGATTTTTTCAAGAGACATTATCATCATGTGCTACACTGGTTGGCGTAGGCGATCACGTCCTTCCACAATTTTCTATCCACAATGCATCATATCAATTCTATTGTTGACTGTTTCTCATGCCATGACACCAAACTATCTAGTATCTTCTCTCTTTGTCATCTGCAATCATTCTTTCCCTGTATTTTGCCAGTTGCAACTAAGTATTCCAACTTTCCTCTTCTTATGATGTGCCCAAAAAATGTTGATATTTTCTTTTCTGATATTTTTTAGGAGGCTCCCATCTTGTGTTGGTCTCTTTGAGAATGTCCTTCTTTGTCCTTTTAGCTGTCTAGGGAACTTTCAACAATCAATAAGAGGTATCAAGATACAAATAACTCTTATCATATGAAGAAAATATATATATATATATATATATATTATATTTGTAAAACACTCTAATAATACATAGAGAGAACTTGGAACATTTTGTGACACTAGGTACAGGAAGGGAGCCGTAATAGCTCAGTTGTTAGTGAACTGGACTACAAAGGACAAGAGGTAGGGTTCGATCCCAACCAATGGCTTCTGTTACACCCAGCCTTTAATGGGTACCGGATTTTTTTTCTGGGAAAGTAAAGCTGCACGGGCGTAATACCGACCACATTACCCCAAAAATCATTTGCCGAAGGTCTGTAAAATTTATGGTCACTAACACCATATTCCCTATACGCCACTTGGCGTGACGGGGGTACTGAACTTTTTTTTACTAGGTACAGGAAGATGATGGGATGATAGATTGATGTTAATCACACAATGAAAAAAGTGGTCAAAATTGAAATGAGAGCATGCTTGCTTGTGTCAGCTAGCAAACACATGATGATAATGATGTTTAATATATTTATTTTGTATAAATTAATAAACTACCATTTGATATGTTTAGATATTAAATTATTGTGAAGAATAATGGCCAACCTTGTAGGCCATGGGCCAGTGAATGAGATAAAGGTCCAGATAATCTAGGCCTAAGTCCTCTAGTGTCTTCTTTAGGCTGGGAACCACAAGGTCAGGTATGTGACAAGTGTTCCAGAGCTGTTATAAAAGATAACAGAAAAAAGCAAAAGCATGAGTTATAGATAAAGTTATTACAGTACCTTAGCCTGAGATAAGAAAATGCTATATGTCTGTGAGAATTAACCAAACTTTAATTATATAACTGTCCACTGTTAATACATTACAAATCAGTAGCAGAAAAACACAGCTCTAGTTACCAACAAAGAAACCCAGGAACAAGTTTTTGCAGCTTTTCATTTACTGACATTTCCACAATTATTTCCACAATTATTTCCACAATTACTTCCACTAAAACATAATTTTTGTACTTAACTCTTCTCATACGTTATGTTAAAAAACTGTGTATTTTAGATCAATTGTCATTTATTTTCTCGCTGTTATTTTAAATTTTTTAAAAATTTGTCATGATGTGTTAGACCTCTTCGTAGAAATGTGTTAAAACTAAAAAAAATGTCTTTATAACATTAAAACTGTATTTATTTACAACATGCCTGGCAGACAAAAGAATAAATCTCTTTATTACTTTAAAACTGTATTTACCACAACTCTGGCGGATATGTCACAGGGGAAATCACTCTTTTATACAATAAGCTATGGTAAGACTTCAACAAAGAGATATTGAACAATTATTCAAACATTTCACAAATGACGAAGAGAGTGTATTTTGTAAAACTTAGGACATGTTACTGTAACGGACTAACCTTGAGCATCACTGGGAAGGGAAAGAGTTAGGGTTATTCATATTTGTTAGCTACAACCAGGTATTTTTTTTAGGTGGAACAGTCTAGAACACATACCAGTAAACGTTTCTGATTAATCTTCCATTTGTTACAGATAATTAAATATGGGAATTGCTGACAGTTTACATCTCATTCCCTGTGAAAAGGTTAAACCGCTTTCATGTGCATTGCCTTTGTAAGATAATGAACATCAAATGGCAGGATAAAGTAACCAACTCTATCTATCTATCTATTGACCTTTCAAGCCGTAGCCGGCCCATAGGGCATAGACCCAGATACTCTTTCTCTTATCTAAATGTTTATTCTAGCAGTTTTCAATCCTTGTAAAGATATTTTATCAAATCTCACCATTTGTCTCTGTTCTGTGCAAGCAACTCTATCTCATTGAGGGAGCCAATTCCTGCTGCTCTTGCCTCTATGATCAATGTTCTTCTCAGTGTCTCTCTGGGTCAGCCTCTTTTCCTCTTACCTTGTTTCCCACATGTGGGCGTGCTTTGTTATTCAGTTATTATCTCTTCTCATCACATGTCCAACATATGACCATCATCTTTTCTTGATTACTGAAGATATTAGTGATTTATTGGCGATTTTTCTAATTTCTTCATTTGTTTTGAATTCGTTCCACGCCATACCAAGTATTTTCCTTAGACATTTATTTTCGAATGCATTCAACTTTGTTTCTATGTCTCTTGTTTTCCAGCTCTCACATGCATACGTAAGGGTATATAGTACGTTTTGATTTGAATAGTCTAAGTTTTGTGTTTGTACTGATGAGTTTTGATTTCCACAACTTTTGAAGGCTTCTGAAAGACATTGCTGCTTTAGCTATCCTGTTTCCGAATTGTTTACTTGTATCCCCCTTCTCAATCAATTTTTACTACTTCTCTCCATGAAGATCTGATCTTGGTCAATTCTTTTCATAACTAGCTCCATCATGCCTGGTTTATTGCATAGTTGTCACTGAAACTTTAGTTTAATTGTCATTTTTGTCTTTCCAGGAAGATGAAAGACACACTTCTTCTACTGTACATTCAAAGTGATTAGATGCAAGTGTATCTTAAAATAAAAAAATTACTTTGTGGTTAAAAATTGAGTATTTCAGCCCCAACACTCTTATATTTGCCAGTATTTGAACATTTAGTTAAGAGCATGAACATCATATATACATAAGTATTTATTTCAACTAAAACATTTTCCATTTTTGTGTATAATGTCACAAATCACTTTCATAAAATAATCAATTTTAAGAATTGAGTGGAATATACTAACTAGGCTCAAGAAAACTTAATACAGCATCATCATCAAGTACCGTGTATGCTGGTCTAGGTGACCATGTATCTCCACAACTTTCGATTTCGGCAGTTATTTATCATTTCTGTTGTTGACCTTCTGTCAAGCCATTCTTTTACGCTGTATGGTATCTTTTCTCTTTGCTTCCCTCTATCTCTTCATCCCTCAATTTTCCCAGTTGTTACAATATATTCCAGTTGGTCTCTTCTCATTACATGGCCAAAAAATGATAATTGTTTCTTCCTAATATTGGATATTAGCTCTTTTTTTGCTTTGGCTTATTTCAGAACGTTTTCATTGCTCTTCTTAGCTGTCCATGGTATTCTCAACATTCTTCTGTAAAACCACATTTCTACAGCCTCCAATGCTTTTCTTGTCTGCTGTCCTATAATATAATTAATACACATACACTGAAAAATTTTCAAGATTATAACAAAAATACCACTTTCAGATGAAAACAAACAAATGTGAATGGTGACTTTAAGCAAAGAAAAGGTAAATTTTTCATTTCTTTTGCCAGCAGTCATCTCTCCATATAGAACATCTAAAATAATCTGTTCATTTCTCATTAGTCACCAGAAGGTTCAGTCATGTGAACACAACTGATGAAGAATAGAGATCAAGCTAGGGATTTCAAAGAACTAACAACAACTAAGAACTAACAATTAACAATAAGCTGATTCCTTCTTACCTTGCTAGTAATGAACAAATCTTCTCTCTGAATCAGTCCCATGACAATCAGCTCCTTCAGAGCATGGCCAACAGCTGGTTCATTTCTATAGATGGCAGCGCAGTCAATGTGGCGATACCCTGCACGAACTGCTGTCTTCACAGCCTCAATGATCTCTTCCTCACCCTGTCAGACCATAACACAAGAACTTGATAAACACTACATTGAGGTTAACTGTCTGATCACTAACATCAAGAACTCTCGTAACCCTTACATCTACAAGTCACTATAACATATGGTGATAATATATCTGAGTTATACAAGTTAATGTAAAAATGAAGCTACTGAATATTTCACAGAAATCCCACAAGATTTTTACAGGGAGAGGTCAGCTAACAGTTAATATGGCACATTTGTATGTTTCCATGATGGATTCATAAAACAAAGAATTCCAAGAAATATGAAAGACAAAGAAACTGGATGTGGTCTAAATCAAATAAAAAGAATTGTATTTTATATATATATATATATATATATATATATAAAATATAAAGCCATATTCTGCATGAGAACATTAATCGAAAAATACACAGAAGTAAACAAACCAATATATGCCTGCTTCATAGACTACACCAAAGCTTTTGATAGAGTACACCACAAACAACTTATAGAATGCCTAAAAGAGATACATCTAGATGACATGGATATACGACTAATATGCAATCTATACTGGGAGCAAACAGCAATAATAAAATATAACAAAGAGTTCTCTACACCCTTGATATAAAAAGAGGAGTAAGACAAGGATGCATCCTATCACCAAGCTTGTTCAATCTATACACTGAGCAAATCTTTAAAAACATCATAGAGATGCCAGGCCTACAAATTAATGGAAAGATAATCAATAACCTAAGATATGCTGACGATACTGTACTACTAGCAGAAAATCCTAAAGACCTACAACAATTACTTAATGAAATAAACACAACAAGCAAAAAATATGGACTAGATATGAATATCAAAAAGACTAAAACTATGATCATAAACAAAGAAAATACCCAAAACCCACAAGTGGATATCAAAATTGAAGGAATAAACCTTGAGACAGTTCAGAACTATAACTACCTTGGACATACTATAACCAGTGATGGAAAATGTACAACTGAAATAAACAAAAGAATAGGAATGGCAAAAAGTAATTTTAATGTCATGAAGGACATACTAACATCAAAACAAATAACACCAGAGCTAAAACTAAGAATAGCAAAATGTTACATCTTCTCAATATTCCTATATGGTGCTGAAACATGGACATTAGACAAGAAAACAGAACAGAGAATTGAAGTCTTTGAAATGTGGATATATAGAAGAATAGGTAGAATTGGATGGAAGGAAAAGAAAACAAATGACAAAGTCTTAAAACAATTAAAAATGAAAAGAGAACTTCTGAACACAATTAGAACAAGACAAATGCGATTCTTAGGCCATGTTAAAAGACACAACAGCCTACTGAAAGTGATCCTGGAGGGGAAAATACAAGGTAAAAGAGGCAGAGGCAGACCAAGATTAACATGGACGAGTAACATCAAAAGATGGACAAATCAACCGATGACAACCTGCACCATCAAAGCAAGAGATAGAGCAAAATGGCGCTCCATGGTAGCCAACCTTCGTTGCGGAGACGGCACTCAATGATGATGATGATATATATAAAATATATTAATACAAATGAACACACTTATTCTAAACCTGTTTTGTGTATCTTGCTGTTTTCTGTGATTGGTTAAATCAAGATCCAACCATTCCTTGATGTTGTCATTTCAGTTCTATCTCTTTGCCTTTGCATCTTACTTCTTTGTGCCTTACCCATTTAAAAATTTCTTTGAATGATGGTTCTTGCCCAACTGATAAGCATGGCATACCACCTCAATCCTTCTTCTTCCAAACTGTAAAGATATCATTGCACTGGCTAAATTATTTTTGGACTCTGTGCTGGACTTCAATATTAGTTACTTTGTCAAAGTATGAGATGTCCTGTATACTTCTCATCTGAAGTATTTAAATTTTGTGTTGTAATTCAGCTGATAAGGTCTGTGTAAAGCGCAAAAGAAAATGGACATGACGAGGGATCATATCAATCTAATTTTAGACTTGATTGTAATGCTCCATCTAATTCAGATTAATTTTAATAATTTTACCACGGCTTTTGTGGTTGGTCCAACTGAAAAAAAAGGTAGCTTGATATACAAAAGTACAATTAAAAGATATTGAGAAGTGTAAAATAAAATTCAATTTAAAAAAAAAAAAACTACAATAAACTAAATCAGCAAATACAAAATCAAATATGGTAAACATGGAAGTCTGAAAACAAAATAAAAGAACTAATATTAGAAAAATATTGCCCTTTCCTATATCGACCACTCTCAATAAAATTCTGATGTCACAAGTCTGACTAATAAGATAAGAAAATGAATTACTTGTAATCAGAAGTGATTATACCATGGAAAAGACCTGATAAAGAGATAATGATGATGTCAATGTCTGTTGGTTCCACCAACTGACAAGGCTTGTCTAAAATGAACTAAAAAAGCAATTTATCAGCACTTGTTTGCTATTTCCCCAGTACCAGATAATGCAATTAGGCTATATTTTAACACAATTAGCTATTCCACAAAACCCATTAATTATTTATATTTTGTGCTTTATCATCATTACAGAACACAATCAAAATCTGTACAGAGTTTTCATTGACCAGGAAAAAGCATTTGGCAGAGTAACAGAGAACAACTGTGGGAGATACTAACAACTCTATAGAGTAAGCCAACATCTAACCAACCTAATTAAAAGTCTCTATATCAACAGTAGCTGCACAGTCAGAACAGTAGCTGATTATACAGACAACTTTGAAGTTAGATCAGGTGTAAGACAGAGGTGTGTATCATTCCCCATCCCCCCACCCCTTAACTGTTTATTACATACATGGACTATATATGCTAGTTAGCCAACTCATCAGAAACTGAGGAGATTAATGAGCTTTCATTTGCAGACGATCAGGCACTAAAACATGAAAAAAATAGAAGACCTACAAGAACACTTAAATAAACTCAACAGCACAGGCACAAAATATAACATGAAAATCAACATCAGCAAAACAGAAATCATGAATGTTGCAAAAGAGAAACAGAGTATCAATATAACTATAGAAGGCTGGCAACTAAAACAAGTAGAGGAATTCAAATACCTATAGGAAGTTTAGTGACAAACAACAATTCACAAACAGGAGAGATAAACTCTAGATGCATCAAAGTTTGTCAAATCATTGGACAGCTATCACCACTATTGTCCAACAAGGAAATAACTCTAGAGGCAAAAGGGCCACTACAATACAATCTTTATCCCAACGTTGTGCTACCAATGCCAATCCTGGATCCTAGATGCAAGAACAATAAGAAAAATAACCTCTACTGAATGAAACGTGTTAGATAAATCAGGAAACAGCCTGAGAAACAAGTTCAGAAATGAAGAACTGAGAAAAATTCTGGGAATACCCCCGCCATTGAATGTATAAAGAAACAACAGATAAAATGGTTTGGCAACATGACAAGGCAGAGTGATCAAAACACAACACGAGTCCTTAATAAATGTTGCGAGAACACCAGACCCAAGGTCAACCATAAAAAAGATGGAATATTAGAAGCACTAGGAAACATAACAGCAGCAGAGGCAAACAGAAGAGCAAAAGACCGCAAATTATACCTCTCCATAATACTGAGAGGCAAATGAGGATAGAAAGAGAAGATGATCATCATTACTGAGTGCTGTTTCCGCATCGAAGGCTGGCTACCATGGGTACCATTCTGCTCTGTCTCTTGCTTTGATTGCAGGTGCAGGTTGTCATAAGCTGTCCTGTCCATCTTTTGATGTTACTCATCCATGTTAGTATTGGTCTGCCTCTTTTACCTTGTATTTTCCCTTCCAAGATTACTTTTAGGAAGCTGATGTGTCTTTTAACATGCTCCAAAAATCTCATTTGTCTTGTTTGAATTGTGTTTAGTAGTTCTTTTTTCATTTTTAGATGTTTTAAAACTTCATCATTAGTTTTCTTTTCTTTAAATCCAATTCTTCCTATTCTTCTATACTTCCTTTTTTTTTTTTTAATAACTCTTTATTTCGTTCTTAAAATCGATACATTTCATTTTACAACAAACAATTCATTTATGTGATGTGATCATGATGAATGATGATACATGTGTGATTATTAAGTCATGCATTCACACCACATTAAACTAGCTTTAAAACTAGGAGCGCCAGAGGCGCCAATACAGTTTATCCCCTGACGTCTGTGTCGGCGCCTTCAAAGATAAATTTCTTTATATCTGGAGTTTATTGTCTGCCGCCACTGATATGTTGCACAACGAGGCGACAATAGCCTCGAGCGCTCCGACGTCTGTGTTCTGGGATCTCGTCGCTGTATTGATTATTTGGCTTTGATGTCCTTTCCACCTTTTTTTTCTCCGTCAGGCTGAGTATGCTTGTTGTAATTTATCTCTTTCGTTCGCACACGTTCATTCACAACAGTAAACTTTTGCAATTTAAGATATACATTGTTCTTTGGTTAAAAATGTGTAGAAAAAGATGGGAATTAAAATTCTTACATTCGTACATAGCCTCATTCCTGCAAGTCCATATTATATGTCTGTATTCTGATAGTAGTATAAGTAGTTTTGTATAGAGATCTTGTGTTGTTGTTTTTGGCAGTGTGTTAAGCATAATAGATCTGTATGTGTCGACTTTTTGTGTTGTGTGTAATTTTAGTATCTGTTGCAGTGCCCTTCTCGCCGGTATGATTGTACTGCATCTATAGAATAGGTGCTCTTCTGTTTCTTGAATTTTTTGTCTGCAGAGGGGGCATCGGGGTGTCCGTCTTAATCTGTGGGTTTGTCTCTCTGTGGTGGGTGTCATGTTATATATAAGTCTGTATGTGACCTCCCTTGCTTTGGGGGTGATGTGTGAGTTGTGGAGGTTTGAGAATGTGTTGGTGTAGTCTGTGAGAAAGTATTTTTGGCCTGTCTTGATTCTGTGATGTAGTGGAGGTGTTTGTTCTTTAACTAGATGTTTGTAGATGTTGTTTGTCCCTTGGTGTAGTAGACTGTCATGTCCTTGGATGGACTGTATACATGTTTTGTAATATGTAGGTGTGGTGCCGAAATGGTGAGGCAATGAATTGTTGAGTTTTCTGAATCTGGTTAATCTCAGCCCCATGTAATAGTGAGCAAAGGTGTGGTTGTCTGGTTGGTTGATGATGCGACTTATATGATTTATTCTGATAGCTTTTATTTTTGTGTGTATGTCCTGTAGTGCGATCCCTCCCTGTTTTGTGCTGTATCAGTGTTTTTTGTTTTATGCTGTGTATTGTGTGGCCAAATACAAAGGTTCTTATCAGTTTGTTTATCTCTTTGATTGTTGATTGCGGTGGGTCGAAGACTGTGGCTGTGTAAATCAATTTGGGGATGATGTATGTGTTGACTATGATGCTCCGGCCAAAAATCGTTGATGTTTTGTATTTGTATCTCTGTAGCATGTCTGTTATTTTTGTGACTAGGTTCTGCCATGTTGGTTTGTGTGTTTTATTTGGGTTGCATGGGTATGTTATCCCGTATAGTTTTAAGTTGGTGACCGGTGTTAGAGCTGAGGGAAAGTCCGCTTTGCTCTTCCACCTGCCTATGCCCATAATAAAAGATTTCTGTATGTTTATTTGTGCCCCGCTGCCCTGCCCGAACTCTGTGAATGTGCTGAGGATGTTGTCTATTGATCTAGTGGTTGATGGAAAGAAAACAGTGTCATCAGCGTAGGCTAACAGCTTCTGTTCTCCTTTCCCTGGTATGAGTGTGCCTGCTATGGAGTTGTTTTGTCTAATGCTTTCTAAGAGTGGCTCTATAGTCAGTACGTAAAGTAAGGGGGATAGAGAGCACCCTTGCCTGACTGATCTTGTTAACCTGAAAGCCTCTGTAAGAGTTTGGTTCACTAGGATCCTGCTCTCAGGTCTAGCATAAAGAATGTGAATCCATTGTCTGAAATGTTCTCCTATGTTACAATTGAGCAAAGTCTTGTGGAGGTATGAATGGGCTACTCTGTCAAATGCTTTTTCTTGGTCAAGAGATAAGATAGAGGATTGACTGTCCTTTCATGTGTGTAAGTGATAATGTCTCTTATAAAGTGTGTGTGCTGGTGAATGTTTCTGCCCTGAACACTACATTGTTGATCTGTATGGATGAGAGACGTCATGAAAGGTTTAAGTTTATTTGTCAATGTCTTTGTTAGTATCTTGTAGTCTGTGTTGAGAAGTGAAATGGGTCTGTAGTTTTTTAGAAGTATTTTATCTGTGTTGTCTTTGGGGAGCAGTGTTATGTAGGACGTGTTTAGACTTGGCGGTAACTGTTTCTTTGTGAATGAGTGTCTGTACATTTTGAGGAGAAGAGGACCTAGGATAGGAAAGAAGTGTTGGTAAAATTCTACTGTGAGGCCATCAGGCCCTGGTGATTTGTTCTTTTGCATTGCTTGTACTGCACTTGTTATGTCTGCTAGTGTTAGTTCTGCATCGAGCTTCCCCTTTTCTGAGTCTGTTAGTTTTTTTGTATATTGCATGAATTTGTCTTGTATGTGAGGTTGTGTGTTACTTTCTGTGTATAAGTTCTGGTAGTAAGTTTCAAATGCCTTGGTTGTATTTGGGGTATCTGTTTGTATGTTGCCGTCTGAGTCTGCTATTTTCCTTATTTGCCTGTTGCGTTGTATATTCTGTTCTATTCCCAAGTATTGTTTGCTTGGAGTTTCCTGAGTGATTGTCCTTAACCCTGTACGCAGTAATGCTCCTTGAAATCTATGATGTCTGTACTGTAGCAGTTCCTCTTCTAGTGTCAAGATGTTGGGTGTATGTTTGTCTATTTGTTTTGCTAGATGTATGGCTTCTTCTAACATTTTCTCGTGTCTCTGTCTGACCTTGTTTATCTGTCGTGACAGAATTTGTGTTCGTTCTCTTATCGTGTCCTTCAGGAGTTCCCATTGCACCTGTACGTCATCTATGTCTTTGTGGTCGGTGTACATGTGGATGATTTGTGTTATGTGTTTGACGTATGTTTCGTTCTGTAGTAAAGTGTTGTTGAATTTCCACACTGGTGTGGTAACTTTCTGGACTGAGTATTTGGGTGTATACTGTTAATGGTTGCAATGATTGCTTTGTGGTCTGTAAACTGGAGCGTGTCTGCAAGGTGTCTAGTGTGTGTGATGTGGTGGTTTGCTGGTGCGTATATCCTGTCTAGTCGTGCTGCCCTGTTGTGACCAATATTCCTGTGTGTGAAATCTCTAATCTGTGGATGTGTGTGTCTATATGCATCTGTCAGGCTGTGGGTGTCAATTATCGTCCGTAAGAGGTTCAGTTGATTATTGTCGTTTTTATTGATACCCCTAGTCTGAGCCTTAACCTCTCCTCCAGCCACATCCATGTCTGTGAGGACGCAGTTAAATCCCCACCTAATATTATGTTTGTCCCCATATATAAGGTCGTTAGAGTGGTATCCAGTCTTTCGTAGAACATGGGTTGGTGTGTGTAGTTTGCTGGTGCATGTATGCAGACAATAGTATGTGTGTGTTTTGTCGTCATTTCTCACTTGCACTATAGCCATCTTGCCGTTGCTGTCTCTGTCTTTTTTCACAATGGTCCATCTGTCTGATGTTTGTAGTATTGCTACTCCTGATCCTACGTTGTGTATGGCTAGACTAAAACAGGAGTGTTGTATGCCTATATTTGTTGTGATTTGTTGCGCATGAAAGTCTGTGTTTATGTTGGTTTCTTGTATTAATATAAAGTCTGGTTTGTACTTTCGTGTCAGTTGGATGATATGTTGTGTTTTGGACCTGAGGCCACTAATGTTTAAAGATAAAATTTTAATGTCCGCCATGGTACCAATATAATTAAAATGAGCTGAAATTTATAATTAAACAAACATTTGAGAAATTGTTCTTTATCAGTGATTATTGGGCTCTGATGTTTGATCTTTTACTTTTCTTTGGTGTTGTTTTTATGCTCCAAACAGAGTTCTCCTCGTCGTCCGTGTCAATGATTAATTGACCCGGTGTTGCTGGGGACTTTGACATATCGTCGCTGTCGTCTTCCGCGTCTCTGTGTTCTTGATGTTCTGGCGACTCTGTGGCTCTGCGTTTTCTTCCTGCTAGGACTTCTGCAAATGACGCCTCTGTAGTGTTTTCTGTCTGTTCTTGTGTCTCTACTATAGCTGTTGTCTGCGCGGGTTCCTCGGGGGTCTCCACGTGTGCTGTTTCTGGTGTAGTTCCACAGGGAGGTGTAGGTTCTACCTGCGTTGTTTCTTCTATACTTCCACATTTCAAAGGCTTCAAATTTATATATTTTCTTGTTAATATCCATGTTTCTCATTTGTGTTTTTTGATTGTGTTTAGTAGTTCTTTTTTAATTTTTAGATGTTTTAAAACTTCATCATTAGTTTTCTTTTCTTTAAATCCAATTCTTCCTATTCTTCTATACTTCCACATTTCAAAGGCTTCAAATTATATATTTTCTTGTTAATATCCATGTTTCTGCACCATACAGAAAGGAATCTTGATAAGATATAAAATTTTTGCTTTTCTTAGTTTTAATCGTGGAGTTATTTGCCTTGACAGTAGTATATTTTTCAAGACATTCAAATTGTTTATTGCAGTTCCCATGCTTTTGTTTATTTCTGTTTTACAATTTCCATTTGTGGTTATAGTATGTCCAAGGTAGTTATAGCTTTGAACTGTCTCTAGGTCTATTTCTTCCACTTTGATATCCACTTGTAGATATTTGGTGACTGCGTTACAAATTAATAGTAATCACTAGTGTAGTACTGACTACACTAGTGCCACCTTTCTTCCCTAGAAAAAAAATTGGTGGTACCCATTTAAATAAGATCAAAGTAAATCTCTTGTCCTCAGCAGACCCCCACTTCACTAACCACTGCTCTACTGTAGCTTCTTATACAATGGAAGATACAAAGAGAATGAACATATATTCTAAATCCATAGATTATATAGTGTTGCTAACAGGACCAGATTGATGTTAGTGGTTAGCAGATTGAAAACTGCTAGAATAAAATTTAGATAAGAGAAAGAGTATCTGGGCCTATGCCCTATGGGCCGGCTATGGCTCAATAGGTCAATAGATAGAATAGAAGCTTATGAGGCGATATGATTCCCTGATCTATCAACTTGGAAGTTTCCTCCATTATAATATTCATTTATTATTATTTGTCTACAGTCTAAACCACAGGAAACTACTATTCATGCTATTTTGTCCTATAACTCTTTGTCTGCAATACAAGTATTCAGCCCTACTCTATATAGGAGATACTTGTCTTAATAGGAAAATACAGATATACAATTTACTTCAGAGTTGTGTTCATAACCCTATGCTACAGTCATGAGTACACATGCGTGAAAGACATCGCCAATGATAGCTATTTTTTAGATAGCTTAGTTGGCCGTGTGCTTTAGCATTTATTTCTCATGGCAAGGTCCTGCCATGTGTCGAGGAGTATGGGTTTGATCCTGCTTCAATGGGTGTCCATTGTTCTGTTTTTTTATGTTGTTGATTATTTGTGATGTTTTTCTGAGTGTTATATAATCATACCTCTTCCCTTGAAATGATTCGCAGTTCAACCTCAGGCTGGTCATCATGAACAGTGCCCCTCAAAAGCCAGAAAAATAACAACAAACTTTTGTGTTGGTTATTATAAGGCTATTTGTCGTGGACATAAAGTCCTCCTTTGTACCGACTGTGTTCCTTAATTGTTTGGATTATTTTTAAGTTGTATTTATTCCTAAATGTAATTTTTTAAAAACATATCTGTAACAGAATTTAAAAAAAAAATATTTTTCCTCAATGTTATATAGGTTTTTATGTGAGCTGTAAATTTTACTACAGTTTCGTAAACAGTTAGGTACAAATAAGTATCGTATTCTAGAGCTAATGAACAAGACATAATGCCGATGATTTGTTAAAAAAATTTTGCTAGCTGACTAATTGAATTATACAACTGCTAGTCATGACAAAAACAGATGAAATTTTTTTAACATTAGTAGATTCAAAATCATTACGAGGGCCACCAGAGTACTACTAAATCCTACCCAAAATATACTCTGCAGGATTGTCTATAACTACCTTTGATGTAATTAGTCTCCTTTAAGATAACAAATATGATAACACATAACCATCATTATGTTGATCAACAAATGTGATAACACATAATCGTTGATCAACATATGTGATAACACATAATCATCATTATGTCGATCAACAAATATGATATCACATAATCATCATTATTTCTGCCAAAAAATGTAATTAAATTCTGTATCTTGATCTTGATCCTTCCATGTCATTAGATGTCACATAGGACTTGTAGTGTTTTTCACCATTCATCTCTATTCTTGGCGAGATGTTCGATCTTATCTAATGAGTCAATATCAGACAACTTTGCTTCTCTTATTAAGTGTTCGCTTCAGTGTCTTTCTAGGTCTTCCTTTTATTCTGTATCTTGATGTTTCCATAGAAGAGCCTGTTTTAGAATTAACTTCTTGTCTCTTTTCAATACATGTCCGATATATGTCCATCTTCTCTTCCTAATTGTATAGGAAATCGTTGGTAGCATGGCCATTTCTCTTATCTCAATATTTATCTTAATTTACATTGTGCACAGTATTCTTCTTAGGTATTAGTCTTCAAAAACATTGAGTTTTCTCTCAATCTCTTTTGTTGTTTTTTCAGCTTTCACAGGCATATAGGTAAGGGTTGATAATACATTTGAGCTGAATATTCTAAGTTTGGTTTTCTTGCTTAATATTTTTTATTTCCATATTTTGTCCAGGTTTTTAAAATTCACACGTTGCTTTTGGTATCCTGCTTCGGATCTCATACCATGGACAGCTAAAAAAGAGTAATGAGGTCATTCTAGAGGAAGCCAAAGCAAAAAGTAAGTTTATTTCTAACATAAGGAGTAAACAACCAGCATTTTATGGTTATGTTGCAAGAAGGGAACAGCAGGAAAATACTGGTAAGTTGAGAGAAGATGACATAGAGAGAAACAGAGAGAAAATATACAAATTAAAGAGGTTTGGTAGGAAGTCAGCAACATAATTAACAGGCATAAAGACTGAAAGTTGTGGAGAGACATGATAATCTACACCAGCAGGACCAGTACTTGATATTTTTTTACAAAAGGCAAAATAAACAATAGTAATAACAGTTTAAAGTATGCATTTGTCTGGCCTACAGGTTAGAATTTAAACTGATAACTTGCAAAAAAATAATAATCTTAATACTATCTTTAGATTCAAATAAAAATCTCTCTTTACAGAATCTGATAGTGCGTCATGGAAATTTATTATTGTGGCGGGTGTGCACTGAGAGTTTGTAAGGTTGATAATGCCCATTCAAGTGCCACTTATTTGTTTAATGGTTTTATCCAACAAAATGGCAGGGATAACTTACGCTTTGGTCTCACATTCCCTCCCTGCCTTCTCCTGTTTCATTTAATTTAAATATCTTTTATCTTCTAAATTCAAGACCTCTTTCCCTTCTACAATTTAATTTTTTACTTTCTATACTTAATTTTATATTTAGTATATTACTATAGTATTTGGTTTATCCTTGCCTTTCTTTATTTCACCTTTTTGAAACAAGTCACACATATTTGTCATTATTAATTGCAGTGATTAAAAGAAACCTTTTCAATGCATTCAAGATAGACAAATAGGTCTTTAGTCCTTTTCAGAAAATAAAACTAAGAAAAAGTATGCATTAAGATAGTTCCTGTAGCTTGCTGACTATTCCCATTTCTTATTTGCATTCAGTCACCCATTCTACTTGTACAAAACTTGACCCCTAACTCTTGAAGTCTCATAACTGTCCCCTCAATAATCATCATACCATTCCAACATTCTATTCTATTCATGGAATCAGTTTCGTTGCAGGCATTCACATATCTACTCCACCACCCATTCCAGCATTTCTTGAAGCATTTGTGGAGTGACTGTTCCTGTAACATTTTTATTGGGGGATACATCTGGTTTTCCACTAAGCACTCTGGATTGACCAGACTCCTTTTCTATAGGCTCATTAGTTTCTCAATATATATATATATATATATATCCTTGTCCCACCCATTCTCCTCTTCTTTTCTAAAGACGAACAAACATGGCGATGTCCTATTTTGTCCAGAATCCGGCCACACTTAGAGGTAGAACTACAAGCAAACTTATTGGGTATTTTATTTATGTTTACACCAGCATCTCCTGGACAGTACACCCAGGCTAGTATGTTCACTTTAGAGTCATCCAGGAGCTGCATACACTGCCTTTAAATGTTCTATAGCATACTTTGCAAGTCTGTCACAAGACTGTATGATCAGCATTCTGTGTAACCAACCATGCTATCACCGCTGTTGCAGCTTTTATCTCCACTCCTGCACTGGATGCCATAAAGCTGTAATTGCTAGATTCCCTAGCCACTTCTCTGTCATGTTGGCATGCCACAAAATCCCAACCATTATGTTGTCCACGGGCACAAACCATCCATGTAAATGAGGATCTTGAGGAGATGATAGTTTTTCAGTGGATATCAAGACGACCGAAGCTTCATAAGCCCCTAGTGGCATTCCCTGCCAAGTTGAATTTATTCCACTCCAACAAACATCAAACGAGACACCAAAATTTATCTTTCATGTCAAGCTCTAAAGTTTCCACTATTGATGCCCTCAAACAAGCCATCAGTTCTTTCATTACTGTGGACTTCTGTATAAGAACAATAGTTACACACAAGCTCTTGCGCTTATTAATGCTGATAAATGAATATTTATTGCCAGCATCAGGATAAAACAGTCATCATGTTTTGGTCACGTATTGAGAAAAAAATACTAGAATATATTGTGATAACAGGAGCAATTGAGGGTAGAAGAGATAGCAAGAAACAAAGAGAAACAATACCAGACAGTTAAAGATCATGATTTGATCTATTTCTTCTTCTTTCCTTCCTCATTTGCCTTTCAGCATCAAGGAGAGATATAATTTTACTGTCATTTGTTCTTCTATTGGCCTCTGCAGCTTTTACGTTTCCTAGTGTTTCTAATATTCTATCAAACTATTTTTTTCATGGGTACTCTTGAGTCTGGTGTCCTTGTAATGTTTATTAAAGGCACGATGTGTTGTGTTTTGGTTTTTCTGTCCAATCCCATGGTCATTAAGTCAAAAACAGAAATGATAAAGGACTCTAGTAAAGGAAAGTTTTTGAGAAACATGATCATCTATGCCAGAAAGCATAGTACTTGATGATGATGCATGAAGAGGTTGTATTTTTTGCTGTTATCTATCCATCTGATTTGTGATTTTCCTAGACCATAAAAGATAATAGATAGTCAGCTATTGTAGGCACATTATGATAACTGGTTGGGTTTCATTCCCATGGGAAAAGATATAAAGCACTCAATGGCCTGAACGTCTTAGAGCAAAAGTATCCCTTTTTTGTAAATAAAGTGTATTTCAGACAGCACAAAAGATTAGTCAATATGTTAAACACAACATAGTTTGTGATTATAAAAAAAATATGCAAAGCTCTTGAATCAGATATGAAGCTAACTTGATAATAATCAGAACTATAGGCCACATTTTGTTAAAAGCGCATGCCTTCCACCTGTAGCTGTAAGGGCATATATCACTGATTACTGTCAATCATCTTTTTGGTAATCGACTTTCATTAAAAATAGGAAGCTGTAAGTTAGTGTTCCTTCAATGCTTTAGTTCCCTCTATGCTTTAGTTCCCTTTATACTTTAGTTCCCTCAATGCTTTAGTTTCATTCATACTTTAGTTCCTTCAATGCTTTAGTTCCCTCTATGCTTTAGTTCCCTTTATACTTTAGTTCCCTCAATGCTTTAGTTCTCTCCATGCTTTAAAGTTATGTTATGCTAAGATCATCAACTGTGCACTCCAGACACACCCACTTCTCCTCAAAGTGTTCATCAGCACACAGCATCTACTACAGAGCCAGTTCAATGTCAGTTGCCATCTCCTCTCATTTGTCCAGAATATTGCTCATAATGTCACTTCACCCTCTCTTTCCATGGAATCTAGTTAGCAATGTAGTTTCATTTCTTCTAAAGTCCTTCAATCTACCCACTTCTCTGAAGGCTTTTATCTGTTAAGAGTCACAAGATTACAGTCATGTGTGTGTGTGTGTGTGCATGCGCGCCTTGCTGAATACCTTGATGAGCTTGATCAATAGAAGTCCAAAAGGCTCAATCCACAGGCAACAGGTGGAGTCAGTACAAGGGTCAAGAATCTACAGTATTATCTTCTTGATTATATCAAGTCAGGCTGGTGTTGAGGGCAATGAATGAGCAGAGAGACTGATCAGTTTGGCGATCATATCAGATGGAGAGCAGCCAATGAATTTGGTAGGTATCATTAACAGAGAGACGCCTTAAGTCTATGGGGAATATATTGTGTTTGTGCCAATTTTCTTCATTGACCAATAGCACATTTTATGTGTTATATTGCTGGCATCAAGCCAGGCTACCTTTCTATTATACAAAGAATCTTGCTGATCCTTTTCAGAGGCTGGTTGATCCTTGAAACTGCATCAGTCAAGAGAAAAAAAATGCCATTTCTTGAAACTGAAGCCAGACTCTTATAGTCATTAGTGAGCAAACTAACTAATGAGCCACTTGATTTTTGAAGCTGTAGGTGCCAAGTTATAGAAAAAACTACACCAAAGTAAAAAATGTGATTGGATGACTGACATATTAAGAACATCCACTGATTAGTGAACAAATGAAATGTCACTTTACTTGCAGCAGCTTGAGTTAGTTATTTGTGGATCATCATCATGCTCAGATCCCCTCCTCAGCACGTCCCACAGTGTCCAGCAACTGACAACTCCAGTTCTGTGTTGGTTGATAAGTTTTCTTACATGCCTACTAAGTTTCTCATTTCTGGCGTGTGCCCATCTCAACTCCCATCTCTTTCATCCGTAACATGAACTTATGGTTGTCGAAGTCCTGTGCCCTTTCTACATCACAGAGGACATTGACGATGTCCGCCTGATCCATTGATTGACTGTCTTCAATGACAGCACAGCTAGACCACCTGTCCGCTCTTTCATGTCCCTGTACTCCTGCATGTCCAAGGACGTAGACAAATATGACCCTACATATTTTTTACTTCTGCAGCAGCTTGTATGCAGTTATAAAAGAATATTATCCATATTAAGGAAAGAATTATTTTAAAAAACCAATTCAAAAATTATTACAAGAAAATTATGGAAGGGAGTTGGGAAGTGTGGTGGGTGTTGTTCTAAATTTTGAGATTTTCTCCGCGCCTTTTGTTTAAAGGTATATGGATGCATTTACCCAGGGAAATAATTCATGTGCTACTCCCTTGATTTTCCATGAACCAGGTTTACATTTGAGGGTTAATCAGTGTTCCATCAAGCCACCTTTGTAAAAAAAATTAGTATCATTACAGAAACAGTAACTCTAATGCAGTGTACAAGCTAATGTTGACAGGTTGAATGTGTTCACCATTAGAAAAAGTAAAAAAGGTTGCATTATGTCTCTGTTGTTATTAAGAACAGTGACTGATGGGGTTGTGTGCAAAGAACAGAGGGGCATAACAGAAATCAAGAATAAAAGTCTGAAAGTTTTTTACTGTGAAAATGGTTGACCATTGCTCACTACACAAAGAACCCATGTTGATCAGTCAGAATAAGTAGAACTTCAGATCATACAACTAAAGCAAAAGTAATTATTTCATTCTGAAAAAAAAAATAAAACAAAGAAATATGACTATATTAGAAGAACAGCTGTAGAAGGTTGAAAATTGTGTCTATCGTGGAAGTAAAATAATTTTTTAAGGGAGACATAATGGTGAAAATTACAACCCACATCATCTTAGCTCAAATTCCTCAGCAGACAAATAAAATATTTAGAAATAACATTTGTTAAGTAAATGCATGAAACTTTGGCTACTCAATTCCCCAATATTATTGGTACTAACATTTGGATGTGAATGCAGGAAACCAACTTAGAATATTGAAAAAGACATTCAATACTTTTGAGATCATATGTTTATGATAACTATGAAATGCTAACTGAAAAGATTTCAAATTAAATAACTAAAATACAGACTAATCCAAAATATAATTCAACCTTCATATCTTATATTGGGTATCTACCAGAATGAGTGAGAACAAAATGGTCTTCAGGCAGTCAGGCAGACATGATGGCAAGAGAAAATTAGGAGAATCACAAAAGACCCAAAGTAGTACTATGAAAAAATGCAAGGACTACCCTGGGTTTAAAAAAACATGCAAAATCTACATGAATTAGCAAGACAGCATCTAATGAGAGCAATGGTTTCTGCTCTGTGTCTCTTTCAACATTGGGGAAAACAACATAACAAGCTTTGACCTATGGGTGTGAAAGGTCATGTGATTAGCCCTGTAGGAAACTTCCAAGGTTCCATATTCACACCACACATTTAAGAACCTTCGGAGCTTTCTGCAATTACCCAAGGGCTCTCACAGATGTTTCTGCATTTCTGAGATTGTGAGATTCTGAGCTATGAAAAAAGAGTAAGGAATACAGACAGTATACTAATATAAAGAAGATGGTTCTATATACAAAAATATGCACTGAAAGAGCAGCATCAATGCAAATGAAAACAGCAACAAAATACAAAACTTATGAGTTACGTAATGGGGAAGCGAATGAGAGAGGAGGGAAGGAAGGACGAGAGGGATGGTAGGGGAGGGGGTAAGGGAGGTACTGAGGCAAACAAAATACTAATATTGTGAACAAGATAAGCACAGAAGGTATAATTAGGAAAAAGCTTGGATCATATATGATGAAATAATGATACTGGAATAACAATAAAACATTTATTTCATGTGCATAAGGTAAAACAAAACGAAGTACATATTTACTATTTAGTCTATGTATTTCAATGAGTCCCCTTACAGATCACTTATAATTTATTAAGGGGAAAAGGGGGGAAACACCCATTACTTAACACAATTCTAATTATGACATGAATGTGGCTAAAATATGTTTCTGCATCATGTTTACTTGAAAAACAGATCTGGATATTGCAAGCATTCGATTTTGGACAGCGCTGGCCTGAAGGTACTCTATTTCTCTCATTTATTTTTATGTGATGTGCTGCAGACTGATATTTATGTGTTTTTGTAGCAAGAAACAGCTAGCTAAATTGCTAAGCTAAACAGACTTCTCCCACCACCGAAGCCCAAAATATCCCTTCCTGCATACAATCTCTGCTTCTGAATTCCAAACAGTCCCATGTTTGTTGTTTCACGATAAACTCAAACTACCCTAGTCTATGAGATGATATATTTATGATGTGCATGGATGGAAGATTATCTCGTTACTCCTTTTTATTTAATTTGTATTAATCAATAAACTTGATTTAGTTATTACGGTGCCTAAAAAGCTTTCTAAATGCCCTGAATGTGTATGACACCATCATCTTTACCACTTACAACAAATTCAAATTGCTAGCTATAAAAACTCCAAGAATTACAATTCTCTGACTGGTGATTCATTCAATACTGGACTAGTGGACTGACAATCTAGCAGACGTGGTGGCCTATCAGCGTTTCATTTCTCTACTAAATTGAATCAACAAACCATTCAAATAAAAATGGAAATAATAAAGAAGAGATAAATTATATCGTTTAACTATTTTACGAATTTTTCACCATTATCTTATATATGTCTATGCTGCATATACTGTACATTTGGTAAAACATGCGCTTGCAGATGTTTGTGGGTTAGCAGTGCAGAAGAGTAAATCGGTGAAGGCATGCAACGGGCGTGACATAGAAAACTACTATAGGAGGATAGACACCAGATAAATCAACGATCTCACAAACAATGCATACCTGTAACGGTGCTAGAGTTCCTAATCCTAAGACTGGAATCTTATTGCCGCTAGAAAGTCTGATATATTCTGTTTCGGCTGACATTTTCAGGACAATTTCGCAGCACAAGGTGACAGAGAAGACGCAGACGACGGGCAGGCCAGTCTAGTAGATTCAGACTTGGCCTTAAACTGAACTACAACCAGGGTTACAGCCATGAACTTTGACCTGGGTCAGGTCAAATAGACATGTATATCTAGGCTATCTTGTAACGGGTTCAACAATGGAAGAGTGGGGGAGGGGAGGCCTCACTAAATAGTAAAATGTGTTAGTGTTTTGCTTATCTTGAAGAGGAGAGAAAAAGGTTACACATAAAGTAAATGGTACGAGTGTTCAATTACTTATTTCTTTTTTTTTTATAGTTTTATTTATATTATTTGTTTTCTTGATAACTATCATCCTAATAATGATATCCTGCTTGCTTGCGTTCGCACTATGTCTAAAGGAATACACCTCTTCATCATTCGTCCTTAACAGGACGTTAAGTAACGTGTATACGTTGTGTTGTTAAAAAGGGGGGGGGGGATAGCACCGTCACGCCTTGTGGCTTATAGGGAATATGGTGTTAGGGAACATAATTTTTAAGAAACTTCGGCACTTGATTTTTGGGGTAATGTGGTCGGTATTACACCCGTGCCGTTTTACTTTCCCAGAAAGAAAATCCGGTACCCATTTAAGACTGGGTGAACCCGGAAGTCGTCGGTCAGGATCGAACCCGAGCTCTTGTTCTTTGTTGTCCAGTTCACTAACCACTGAGCTATCGCGGCCCCATGATGTGTTGTGGTTTGCAGTAAATCTGTTATATTTGCGCCTTTCGGCCCAACACATCCGACTTCAGCATGTTATTATTGAGTACCGGGTTGTCTTTCTTCTTTGATCCGTACTAATTTGACCAGACTAGACAGGTTAGTCTGTTTCTGGAGGCACCACGGAGAGGTGGAGCAGGGTCTGGATGGTTCTGGTTCACCAATCCTTTCGCAAGCCATGAGCTGTGGATGGCTGACAACTTCCAGATCTGCTGCTGGGAGGCGACTTTGCCTCCATGATGATTTCTCATTCCAAACAAAGAGGATCTTCTTTCCTACCAAAGTACCCCATTTCCTTTCCAGCGTCGAGAAGATGGGAAATATAGGTTGCGGTCTTCTGTTGGCTTCTCCTGCTGTTATGTTTCCTGATACTTATAATATTCTGTCAATCCTTCGTTTTCGTCGATCGATGGATCTGTACTCGATGTGCTTTTTGGGGGGCCACTGTTCCTATTCCGCCACTTTCAATCTTGAGATCAGAGTTTTTACTTTTGTGTTTATATTTGTTTTAGAGTAATTTCTCTATCGTTTTTTTTTTTTTTTGTATAGAGTATAAATATTTACTTGATGAAGATTTTTGCCGAAACTTCGAATTTGTCTCGTCTTTTTATAAGATTAGTTGCTTAAATATCATGGTGTGTTAATTTTGTTTGTTTTCTGCAGCTCTACTCGCGGCTCTGCGCGATATTTAATATATTAATTATTATATGTTTTATGTTTATCTCAGTTTTTTAAAGGTTCATTGTGTTGTCATCGTCTTGTCTCAGCGCATGACAAATTCAGTGTATCTGTTGTTTCTTTATGTAGACCTATTCAATAGAATTATTCCTAGCTTTCTTCTCAATTCTTCACTTTTGATATTATTCATCAGACTCTTTCTATCATGGGTCTAAACGATTTCATTTCAGTAGTGGTTATTTTACTGACTGTTTTTGAGTCTAGCGTCCATTCGTAGGACAACTTTGGTGTACAGAGTGCCCGCTTTGCCTATATTGGTATTTCTTTGTTGGACAACAGTGGTGGTATCTGTACAATGATTTGTCAACTTGTTTGCATCTTGAGTGTATTTCTGCTGCTTGTGAATTATCATTGTTCACTAAACTACCTAGATATGTATATTCCTCCTCTTGATTTAATTCTCTGCCGCCTATCGTTGTGTTGATGTTCTGATTTTATTTTGCGGTGACTATAACTTCTGCCTTATTGTTTTGTTTGATTTTCAAATTGTTTGGGGTTCCTGTGGTGCTAAGTCTATTTAAGTGTTCTTGTAGATCTTCTATGTTTCCATGTATTAGTGTCTTGGTCGTTTGCGAAAAGAAACTCTGTATCTCCTCTGTCTCTAATGAGCAGGATCTTCCTCTTCTTTTCTCTTTCTCACTGATACCTAAAAGGTGTCGTGGTTATATCATTTGTCGTTCTTGAGCTGCTCGAACTGTCTGAATTAGTGATTTTCCTTTGTTGTTACATGTCTATCACTGCATCTATCCATCTTCTTCTTGGTCTTCTTCTTGCTCGTTTTACATGCATTCTCGAGAAGAACGCCCTTGATGGTGATGGGTGAGGATTCATTCTGACTAGGTGGCCCAACCGTTTAAGTTGTTGTAGTTCTATATATTCTTGACAGGGTTTTATTTCCTACCATTTTTCTTATGGTTTCATTTGGTATTCTATCTCTTCTTGTGTTGTTTGTTACTTTTCTCAAGCATCGCATCTCACATGTATTGATCTTTCTTAAATGTGATTTAGAAAGGGTCCATGTTTGACTTTCATAGCACAAAGTTGGTATGAAAATGCTATTTATCATTTGTTGTTTAGCTGCTATAGAAATGTTTGGATGTCTTAACAATGGTGAAAGCTAGTATGTGACAGCATTTGCTTTTTGTATTCTCATGTCAATTTCTCTGTCTAGTTTTCCATCTTCTGTAAGCATTGTGCCCAAATATTTGAATTCCTCTACTTGTTTTATTTCTTTATCTTTGATCTTAATGTTTAGTGGGTGTCTTAATTTGCTTATTCTCATAGCCTCTGTTTTTGCTGTGTTAATTTCCATACTGTAGTTTGCACAACTTGTATCTAGAGATGTTAAATGCTGTTGTAGCAGGTTTTCATCCTAATATATAAGGCATTGGTTTACTGCGAAGAGTAGCTCGTTGATGTCGGAATTTTCTACCTCTAAGTTTTTATTTGATTTCTTCTTATTGTTGGTTGTTTCCAGATTTTTTTGTCCATATATATAATGAAGAGGAGTGGTGAGTGGACACATCCTTGTCTTACACCTGTTGTAACCTGAAACCATTCTGACAGACCCTCCGATGTTAAGAGCTGGATCTTCTTTTCTTCTTTCCTTCCTCATCTGCCTTTCAGCGTCGAGGGGAGATATAATTTGCGGTCTTTTGCTCTTCTGTTCGCCTCTGCTGCTGTTATGTCTCCTAGTGCTTCTAATATTCCATCTATCCATCTTTTTCGTGGTCGACCCTTAGGTCTGGTGTTCTCACAACGTTTACTGAAGGCTCGTTATGTTGTATTTTGAACTTTCTGCCTTGTCACGTGGCCAAACCATTTTATCTGTTGTTTCCTTTTATATTCTATGGCGGGGGGCTATTCCTAGCTTGTTTCTCAGTTCTTCATTTCTGATCTTATCCCTCAGACTGTTTCCTGTCATTCGTCTAACACATTTCATTTCAGTAGAGGTTATTTTTCTTATTGTTCTTGCATCTAGGGTCCAGGATTGGCATTGGTAGCACAACGTTGAGATGAAGATTGTACTGTACAGTGCTTGTTTTGCCTCCAGAGTTATTTCCTTGTTGGACAATAGTGGTGATAACTTGTCCAATGATTTGACAAGCTTTGTTGCATCTTGATTCTATCTCTGCTGTTTGAGAATTATCGTGTGTCACTAAACTTCCTATATAGGTATTTGAATTCATGAGCTGGATAACTTACATATTGTTATTATATTATTACTGATTGTGCAGCTATTGTTGATGTAAAGCAGAGACGTTTACACATCATCATCATCATCATCATCGAGTGCCATCTCCGCAACGAAGGTTGGCTACCATGGAGCGCCATTCTTCTCTGTATCTTGCTTTGATGGTGCAGGTTGTCATAGGTTGATTTGTCCATCTTTTGATGTTATTCGTCCATTTTAGTCTTGGTCTACCTCTGCCTCTTTTACCTTGTATTTTCCCTTCCAAGATTACTTTTAGTAGGTTGTTATGTCTTTTAGCATGGCCCAAAAATCGCATTTGTCTTGTTTGAATTGTGTTTAGTACTCTTTTTATTTTTAGTTGTTTCAAGACTTCATCGTTTGTTTCTTTTCTTTCCATCCAATTCTACTTATTATTTTATATATCCACATTTCAAAGGCTTCAATTCTCTGTTCTGTTTTCTTGTCTAATGTCCATGTTTCTGCACCATACAAGAATATTGAGAATATATAGCATTTTGTTATTCTTAGTTTTAGCCCTGGTGTTATTTGTTTTGATGTTTGAATATTATTCATGACATTTTTACACAATGAGTGACGAATAAGGAGATTGGAATCGTCGCCTGTGCAGTCAAATATGACGTGTTTTTACATGTTTTAGTTTACTTATTGGGAATCATCTTGTATTAATGTTTCCAGCCATAATAAAGTATCGGTTCTTGTACACACCTCCACGTATTTTAGAACCATTCCCCTTTTACTGTATTTCACACCTGCGTCCCGCCAAGTCGGCCGACCATATTAATTTCAGTTAAGTTGGTGTCTGACAAAGCTCAAGACCACAGAGAAATTAATTATTTTCCTTTTTTGAGAGCCTTTTTATATATATCTGCGTTCAGGACTCAATCAGAGTAAGGATTCCAGATTCTCATATGAAGTCAGCTGTCAGGCTAAGTGTGTTGATCGCCCCCACAGACAGAACATCACAATTAGAGTCTGTCAGATCCACTCTGACTGAACACCCGTTAATACGTTGCACTGTGTTCTGCGCCAGTGGCCCAGTGCAACCGATTTCAGCCAGCATTTTATTCGGGTTTGCTTTCCCTAGCCTTTGATTGTCCCCAATATTCCTGCAAGGCAGCAGATTGTCTTTTCTGTAGGGGGATTCTGCCCTTAGATGGTAGGTAGGCCCTCCCAGGTTTACGAGCACCATCTGCCCGAGTCACTAGAGGTGACTAACACAGACATGCACACACAAAGATGTGAGATGTAACTAACACAGACACGGACACACAAAGATGTGAGATATGACTAATACAGACATGCACACAGCGATACGAGGTATGACTAACACTGACACACATCAAGATATATAACACATGACTAACATAAACATGCACATAAAGATATGAGATATAACTGACATTGACATGCACACACAAAGATATGACACATGTGTAACATAGACATGCACACTAAGATAAGAGATATGACTAACATAGATATGCACACACAAAGATATGAGATGGGACTAACATAGCCATGCACACACAAAGAAAAGAGATGTGACAAACACAGACATGCACACACAAAGATATGAGATATGACTAACATAAACATGCACACAAAGATATGAGATATCACTAACCCAGACATGCACACACAAAGATAGGACATATGACTAACACTGGTACACACTAAGATATGAGATATGACTAAACACCGACACACATAAAGATATGAGACATGATTAACACGGACACACCGAGATATGAGATATGACTAACATGACACAAACCAAGAATTGAGCCATGGCCAGCACACACAAGCTAAGATATGAGCCATGGCTAGGACAGAAACACAGCAAGACATGAGCCATGGCTTCACTAAAAAACACTACAAAATGAACCA
The DNA here is from genome assembly GCA_032433765.1 of Megaustenia siamemsis. Classification (NCBI taxonomy): domain Eukaryota; kingdom Metazoa; phylum Mollusca; class Gastropoda; order Stylommatophora; family Ariophantidae; genus Megaustenia; species Megaustenia siamemsis. The sequence continues at coordinate 56,054,435 of JAVIAB010000024.1, forward strand.
TGTCTAGCACAGAAACACATTAAAGTGCCCATATGCTTGAAGTCGGCAGACTCTTCTGAACGTGGGAATCACAGGTTTCGTTAAACAGTTGGCCTGAGATTTGAGAGAGCAGTCTGACCCATAGAACGTTCTCTTGCATGTACAGATTCCCGATCGACTGTTGACAGGTGTCGTTGAAACAGTTGTCCGGACATTTGAGAGTACATATGATGTCACAGCCATCAGAACACATCTGTTCGCAATGTAGCCCAAAATTACCATCGGACAAGTGTCATTACAGGTATAGCTAAGATGTTTACATTGTAAGCATTTTCCAGATTTTTCCTCAAATAAAGGATATACACTGAGACAAGACCCGGAACAGTCGTATCCATAGATCTCATGTGAACAGTAGCCGTGACAAGTACCGATGATGACATTGCAGCCTTTATTACACCCACTACACACTGCACAAAACGACCAAGAATGCTCGTCCAGACAATAGGTGTCTGTAAATGTTTGCACCTCACATACCGTCAGTGCACTGTCGTCCTGCGAAATGGTCGGTGAGAACTCAATCTTAATGTGTGCCATTGACGTTTGTGTTTTGACTACAATAGTGTTCACAGATAAATTAGGGTATAATATATCATTATACTTGAACACTACTCCGCCACTGTCAGAGAAAGCCTTTAGAGTGGCATTCTTTACCCGAATCATAGTGCTAGCTCGATGATAGATTCGAATGATGTGAGTCTTCTGGGGCGTTGCAAAATTCAGATACCAGTAAACAGAATTGGTTCTACTTCCCAATTGTGTGTGTATGCAGTCATTGTCATAGAGATTGGTCTTTGTTTTCCTATTAACTGTGGCCTCTGGTCCACATCCGTCTCCTGTATAACAATCATCAAATTTGTCGGTCTGGTTTGTGATCTGTTTGAGAGCCACTTTCCGACCCCCGCCAATGTAGATGGAGCAGATATTTGCAACAATCGCCCTTTTAATCCGTAACTTGTTGATCAGACCAGCCCCAGAGCAGAAGGCATCAATCTCGTGCGGACTAACTACAAACCTTGATACATTGTTACATGAGGCAGAACCATTTAGTTTTACCGTGAAACTGTCCGGATATTTTAAGTCATTCGCATAAATCCTAAACCAGGAGCACGGCAAAGATTGATTGAGAGTTGCCTCAACTGATGTAGAATCTGTGTCCCGATAACATGAGGTGTCGTTGTTGTCAAACAGGAAAGTAGGTTCAGATTTTTGGGCATATTTGCAAATCAAATCCAAGTACTGACACTGGGATCCGAAAATTTTGTGCTGACAACTGTCATTGTTTGGGCATGTCCCTGTAGTTTTGTCACAAACTAAGCCATTATAGCAGTGACATTGTAACGTACAATTTGCCCTAAACCAACCGTCGGCACAAGTAAGGTCATTAGCTTCCATGGTTGCTAACGAAGCCAGCGAATAAAGACTTGATCTGCAGCGATGGTTAACGAACTGTGTACACACATTTATTATCAAACCCGTGATTACATTTTTAAAAAAATCCGCCATCTCACCGTGGTAACAGATAGCGTGAAATTCTCTAATAGAATGAGATAAACCGTTGGAGACAAGGAAAGTCAACATTGTTTACATGGCTTGGACGCAAGAAGCGTCCATATATATATATATATATATATATATATATATATATATATATATATATATATATATATTTACGTTGTTATTCGTTGTTCTTGCTGAAGGCATTTTTGGTCGAAACGTCGTTCTACTTTTGTTTTGTTTCTCCACTGCGTAAAGCTGTTACCATATCACTTTTTTCTCTTTCTTTTTTTTTTTTTTTTAAATTTTCATTATTATCATCAGCTTTACAGCAGCTTCACAAATTGCACTCATCTTAAGCATTCTTTATGAATTAAACCCTTTGAGTAAAAACTAAACGCTTTTGAAGAGAAATGCCTAAGAAAATTACTCTGTGTATGATGGAGAGAATTCAAGACTAATTTCGAGTTAAGAGAAATGGCCATGCAACCAACACTCTCATCTACAATTAGGAAGAGAAGGTGGACATATGCCTGACGTGCGTTGAGAAGAGACAACAAGAGAATTCCAAAACAGTCTTTTCTATAGGAAGCATCAAGATACAGAAAAAGAGGAAGACCTAGAGAGACACTAAAAATAACACTTATAAGAGAAGCAAAGTTGGTAGGCATAGACTCATTAAATAAGATCGAACATCTCGCCACGAATAGAGATGGATGGCGAAAAACACTACGAGCACTATGCGACGTCTAACAGCGCGGGAAGGGTCAACATCTAGAACACTACAGGGCGAAATTCACTAAGGGTAGACAACATAACGCTAAAGAAGGGTTCACATTTTAGTGCATTGCCTCCTTATTAAGCGGCTCGCAAAGAATGAACTCTATACAGATATTTAAATCACATTATCCCCAATGTTATCGTTTTCCTTATCACACAACCAGTAAACATTCATTCAGTGCTCATGTTCGTTTTAGTGTGTTCGTTTTCCTTTATATATATTTTTTTTTCTTAAATTCTGGGTTGAATTTCCGGGTGTGGCTATCCCGACCGGCACTGCTTCAGAGGTTACTCAGCTTCTAAAAACAGGGACCAGAGATTTTTTTTGTTTAATTGAAAAGTAATATTAAATGACGTGATAACAAGCTATAGATGATCCTTGAAATATACCGTCGCAGACAAATACTTGCACTAACAGCGTAAGTGCTATATTGAACTTATTGAGTTATTAACGGGTCATCATTATTGCACTCCGAACATGTCCATAGGTGCTCAGATCCCTCCTCAGCAAGTCCCGCAGTGTCCAGCAACTGACGACTCCAGTTCTATGTTGGTAGATAAGTCTTCTTACTCGCCCACTAAGTTTCTCATTTCTGGCTGTGCCCATCTTAATTCCCATCTCTTTCATCCGAAGGAGTGACGTGGATTTGTGGTTGTCGAAGTCCTGTGCTCTTCCCACATCTCGGAGAGCTTTGATGATGTCCGCCCGAACATTGAACCTGTTCTATGGAAGCGAGTCATGGAAGACAAGCAAGAAAACATCTCGAGCAGCTGAGATGTGCTTTATCAAAAGAATGCTACGAATTTCATGGATAGATAAAATTATAAATGAAAAAAAAATGTTAGAACGAGTTGGAGAATCCAGAAATATTATCAAAATCGTAAGGAAGAGAAATCCTCATTTATTGGGCATGTCATTTGAAAAGTTGTCTTTGAAAATACTATAACAACAGGCAGAATGAATTGAAAGAAGAACACGTGAAAGCCAAGAGAAAAAAAATATCGAACAGCTTATCCAAATGGCATAACAAAAGATCACCAACTGAAATTATAACATGTATGAAGGACCAGATGATGTGGAAAGAGATGATTGCCTACATCAACCTGCATGACACATGATGATGATGTTGATGATGATGATGATGATGATGAAATACTATATTCCCTTGCTTACAAGTGGCAAAACACAAGGAAAGAGAAATCGCGGACGACAACGAGAGAAACTACTATAGATAGGTTGGTGTTATGGCACAGTTAATAGTCAACAACAGAAATGATACGATGCACTAAGGACAGAGAATTGTGGAAGGACATGATAGCAGATGCCAACCAGTAAGGCACATAATGATAATGATGGTGTACATAAATGCATGCACAGCAACCATGCACACTATTGTTCTTTCAGGCTTCTTGGCCAAAAGGGAAAATAGCTCAAGCTCGATTGTATTGGCTTTATACTGGCTTCATCGATGGTACCAAAAGAAGCGGAAGTGAAACTGAAATATTTGGGCACCACCAAGTTAGGTAAACGCGACAGAAAGTACAAGTAATAGCATTTAGAAATCCACCTTCTGTCACATTATTTGAATTGTTCTTGGCATGTTAAATCTTTCTTTCATTCATCTTATCATACGATCTAAACAAATAGTGAAAGGTAGAGAGCATGGAGGGCGAGAGAGAGAGAGAGAGACTGAGAAAGGCAAAAGAACGAATGCTTGTTTTTTGGTTGAAAAGAAACAAGAATCAGCTATAAACCGTCTGTATTTTATCCTCCCTCTGCCACTACTTTTATTTAAAAAAAAAAAAAAAAAAAACAGCAAGATCTGTTTTATGATGTAGTTTACACATCAGTTGTCATATTCGTATTCTTCGGCTGGCACATTCAAATTCGATGCTATAGAAAAGGGGGATTAGCCTTTCCTCTTCAGTCTTTGCTGTCTTTGCCAGCAATCAAAAAAGTTGTTTCCTAGAATACCAGTCGGACTTTGACGTTCCATGTCATCACATCAGTTATATCAAGCTACAGGCTCTTTCCATTTCAGTTCATTTATTTCTTCTATAAACAATTTTCTTTGCTTTCAGCACTTGCACTTCAATACATGCTCATCAAAAACTTGCAAAATTGCACACCAATACCACAAACACTGCCTCCACATCACAACACTTGCACTCCAATACCAAAACCTCCACATCAACACTTACACTCCAATACCAAAACCTCCACATCAACACTTACACTATAACACTTCCACATCAACACTTACACTCCAATACCAAAACCTCCACATCAACACTTGCACTCCAATACCAAAACCTCCACATCAACACTTGCACTCCAATACCAAAACCTCCACATCAACACTTACACTATAACACTTCCACATCAACACTTACACTCCAATACCAAAACCTCCACATCAACACTTACACTCCAATACCAAAACCTCCACATCAACACTTACACTATAACACTTCCACATCAACACTTACACTCCAATACCAAAACCTCCACATCAACACTTACACTCCAATACCAAAACCTCCACATCAACACTTACACTCCAATACCAAAACCTCCACATCAACACTTACACTCCAATACCAAAACCTCCACATCAACACTTGCACTCCAATACCAAAACCTCCACATCAACACTTACACTCCAATACCAAAACTTCCACATCAACACTTACACTCCAATACCAAAACTTCCATATCAACACTTACACTATAACACTTCCACATCAACACTTACACTCCAATACCAAAACTTCCACATCAACACTTACACTCCAATACCAAAACTTCCACATCAACACTTCATTTCTCCTTAAATTCACAATCTGTCATCTCTCTAGACTCCCAACTACAAAGCTTTTTAGTTATTTTTATTTATTTAGTGTGTGTGTGTAAAAAAAAAGCAATACCAATTATTGTTCTGTGTGTGTGTGCCCGCGCATGTGTGTATGTGTGCGTGTGGGTGTGCGTGTGTGTGACTCGAACAATCTTGGTTCTACGTCATATATTATTAGTTCATTTAGTTGACACATACACACAGATTAAATATGCGATTTGTTAGTGGTTAAACGTAACAGTTCTGTCATAAACAACATTTACAAACATAAAGTGGGGAAGAGGAGACTGACAGAATGAAGGGAATGTCGAAAATTATTTTATAACTCGTCTTGCTTCTTGGAGTAATTACTAAGATGTGAGGTGGGGTCTTGTTCAGCTTTGAGTTGTTAGCTCCTCTGTATGAGTTGTTTAGCTGCGGATCGTTAAGCTGATGCTAAACATATAGACAGATAAACGTATAAATAGACATACAGACTGGCACCGATGAAAATATGGAAGAATGAAATGATGAGGAGATGGATGTATGTTTTGGTGGGTGGATAGAGTGGATGGATGAGTGGGTGGATAGATGAGTGGGTTGATGGATTGATGAGTGGGTGGATGTATGGATGGGTGGGTGAATGGATGGGTTGGTGTATGGAGGGATGGAGGGATGGATGAATGAATGGATGGATGAATGGGTTGATGGATAAATGTGGGTGGATTGATGAGTTGGATGAGTGGGTTAATGGATGAGTGGGTGGATGGATAGATGGATGAGTGGATGGTTGAATGGATGGTGGGGTGGATGGATAGATGGATGAGTGGGTGGTTGAATGGATGGGTGGGTGGATGGATAGATAGATGGATGAGTGGGTGGTTGAATGGATGGGTGGGTGGATGGACGGGTGGTAGGATAGATGGATGAATGGGTGGGCGGGTGGAAGGATGGATGAATAAATGGATGAGTTTGTGGGTGGATGAGTGGGTGGATAGATGGATGAATGGGTGGGTGGTTGTATGTATGTATGTATGGATGTTTGGATGTATAGATGAGTGGGTGGGCGGATGAATGAGTGGGTGGGTAGGTGGATGGTTAGATAGGTTGGTAGTTAATTAGAAATTGACCTATGACACAGTTTTATGTAAATGTAATAAACTACAATGCAAAGAAACATACAGACACGCAGGCAACAATATAAAACTCCTAACCTAATGATAACAAGAGGGCACATAAAAAATAGGCCACACTAGAGAAACACTTAAAAAAAAAAAAAAGAATCACGGAGGCGAGAAGCAACAACAGCAGGCACCGGCTCCCTTCTCGTCGCATGGCGAGATGCAATTCAGATTCTAATCAAAGTCTGACAGTAAAAAAAATGGAGAACCAGAATTTCCGCCCTACGTACCGTTTTCGGTTTGGAGGACAACATATAGACAGGATTGAAACATGCTATGAAGACAGTAAACATGTCTATGTCCATGAACTCTGTTTTGTCATGCTTTCGTAGTTTTTTATTACTAAACGGGGGCTGCGATAGCTCAGTGGTTAGTGAACTGGACTACAAAGGACAATAGGTAGGGTTCGATCCCAGCCGACGGCTTCCGGTTCACCAGCTTTTAATGGGTACCGAATTTTTTTCTGGGAAAGTAAAGCGGCACGGGCGTAATACCGACCACATTACCACAAAAATCATGTGCCGAAGGTCTGCAAAATTTATGGTCACTAACACCATATTCCCTATACGCCAGTTGGCGTGACGGGGGTAGTTTACTTACTTTATTTTATTACTAAACCCTGTCACATTGCACAAGTATTTCGTCACTATTCATGCTATCCTCCACCCCGCTCATTCCAGTGTCACTTAACCCTCCACCCCCACATTTTTTTCCCCCGCACCCGTGGCACTCAATCTTCTCAAGTGCTTCTCATGACAGCAAACTCCATACCCGTCCCTTATATCAACTCTAGATAAAGACAAACAATATCATCTATCAGTACATTTATATCTGGAAAATTAATAAAAATAAAAGTTGATCATTTGTGAAGGTAAAGTACGAGACTTGAATCTGTGTCTTATCACAGGAGTTTTCACCCATATGTGTTCGGCCACCTATCCAAAAGTGTTCGGAGACTTCTGGATAGTGTCGCTTCAAGCATCGAAACTCACGATGCGAAACAGCATTCCTCACCTTCCCATAGTACTGTCCTGGTACCCATTTCTGCCAGCGGCTGGGTCGGCCGCGGGGGTATTTTTTTTCTCTAACCACGAGTACAACTCACACTGCTTCCAGCGGAAATTGAACACTGGTTGTCCGAACGTCGGTAACCCAGTCGGGTGGTTTTCTCAACTAGACTACCAAGGCCCCCGAAAAATAACATATGGTCCAAAGCAGAATCAAACCCGTACTCCTTGGCACAGCGTCTTGCCACGAGAAACCAAAAGCTACAGACAACTCAGCTAACTGTTGTTCATTTGTCTTAGAGGAAAATGCTTACTAATGGCAGACAATCACGGTCAAAGGGAAAGGCTTACTAATGGCAGACAATCACGGTCAAAGGGAAAGGCTTACTAATGGCAGACAATCACGGTCAAATGGGAAAGGCTTACTAATGGCAGATAATCACGGTCAAAGGGAAAGGCTTACTAATGGCAGACAATCACGGTCAAAGGGAAAAGCTTACTAACGGTAGACATCACAGTCAAAGGGAAAAGCTTACTAATGGTAGACATCACAGTCAAAGGGAAAGGCTTACTAATGGTAGACATCACAGTCAAAGGGAAAGGTTTACTAATGGCAGACTATCACAATCAAAGGGAAAGGCTTACTGATGGCAGACTATCACAATCAAAGGGTAGGCTTACTAATGGCAGACAATCACGGTCAAAGGGAAAGGCTTACTAATGGCAGACTATCACAATCAAAGGGAAAGGCTTATTCTATCTATCTATCTATTGACCTTTCGAGCCGTAACCGGCCCATAGGGCGTAGACCAAGATACACCTTCTCATATATGAATTTTTTGTTCTAGCAGTTTTCTTTTAAAGATATTTTATCAAATCTCGCCATCTGTCTCTGTTCTGTGCAAGCAGTTCTATCTCATTGAGGGAGCCGATTCCTGCTGCTCTTGCCTCTCTCATCAATGTTCTTCTCAGTGTCTCCCTGGGTCTTCCTCTTTTTCTTTTACCTGTTGTTTCCCATATGAGGGCTTGCTTTGCTGTTCGGTTATTATCTCTTCTCATCACATGTCCAACGTATGACCATCGTCTTTTCTTGATTACTAAAGATATTAGTGGTTGATTGGCGACTTCTCTAATTTCCTCGTTTGTTTTGAATTCGTTCCATGCTATACCAAGTATTTTCCTTAGACATTTATTTCGAATGCGTTCAACTTTGTTTCTATATCTCTTGTTAAGGCTTATAATAGCAGACAATCACAGTCAGACACGACAAATAGGCCAACATAGATTCATTGGTTAAGATTAAACAACTCCCACAAAATAGAGATGGGTGGCGAAAAAACACTACGAGCTCTATGCGAATATCTAGCAGCGCAAGAGTGATCTTGAATCAAGCAAGAATCATCTTACATTAACCAAGAATGATCTTGAATCAAGCAAGAATGAATCAAGAAAACAAAAAGTAACATTCTATTTATAATGTAATTAAATCAGATATTAAAATATCTATTAAAATAGGTGAAAGGCTTTATGTGCCGTGCAAACCGTGTTTCATCCGTCTGATTATGTTTCGATTTTCCAATTGTGTACGATGAATGATGATATCGTATGACAGGGGACAGTCGACTGTGTTCACTTTCTGTGCGGTTTCACCTTATGTCTTTTGGCGTGTTCTGAGACTGCTATGATGAGGACTACAGCTACCTTTCTTTGTTTGGGAGATGAGATAGTAATTCGGATGATTCCACTGGCACGGGCGGTTGAGCAATTATAGATTTTAATTCATTTGCAGTGATACAGGGGCCTTCCATAACCAGATAACCAAATAAATAAATAAAAATATCACACAAAATCTCAACACGCACTTAAGTTGCCTTTAAATTTGGCAAAAATTGTTTCTTCTTAGGTGAAGCATTAATGAAATATTTTGCTTTGTGAAGTCATTTCTGAGCCACATCCTAAACTATAGTAAATCTTATACCTCGTCAGTAACTTCTAATCGGGCCGAACATGAATATGGGAGATAACTGGTTGAGGGTTGTCAAGATCTGTGAGTTTGACCTTCACTATTGAATCTATCTGGTTACTTTATCTACTAAAACATTCTAGAAGATCTTCACCTTGGGTACACACTTCTTTAGGATTGTTTCTTCCTTGAGCCTCTTTATGGAAAGTATTCGAAATCTTCACAAAAACACTCTTAGTATGTTTTGTTTTTAATTATGGAAATGTACCAGTCAAATACCAGTGGATAAAGAGATATAGCGAAGACGATGGCGCTGGATAGGACACACACTAGGAAGCCAACTGAGAGTATATACAACAGGCCCTTTTTTGGAATCCGCAGGGAAAACAGACAAAGAGGAAGACCAAGGAATTCTTGGAGAAGACAGAAGAAGCAGAGATGAAGATGATGGGGAAGACATGGAATGATCTTAAAATAATGACAAGAAACTGAACGACTTGGAAAGTGTTTGTTGAAGACCTATGCTCCACAGGGAGCTGAAAGTTAGAAGAAGAAGATGTTTTGTTTTTAATGGTTTTTTTTCTGTTCCAATGTCTATGGCATGTAAGGCTTAGCTTATTGACGTGGCAGGAAGGCGGTTCTTCCAGTTGCGCTGTTGAAAATGTGAAAATGAACTACAAAGCTTGGTGGCAACTGACCAGTATTGTATAAGCACTGCTATTGTCAACAATACATTTTCTTGGCACAGAGAAGCCATTTTTATCCACAGCTACGTCAGAGTCCATTCATGCAGAACTATTCTATCTATCTATTGACCTTTCGAGCCGTAACCGGCCCATAGGGCGTAGACCAAGATACACCTTCTCCTATATGAATTTTTGTTCTAGCAGTTTTCTTTTAAAGATATTTTATCAAATCTCGCCATCTGTCTCTGTTCTGTGCAAGCAGTTCTATCTCATTGAGGGAGCCGATTCCTGCTGCTCTTGCCTCTCTCATCAATGTTCTTCTCAGTGTCTCCCTGGGTCTTCCTCTTTTTCTTTTACCTGTTGTTTCCCATATGAGGGCTTGCTTTGCTATTCGATTATTATCTCTTCTCATCACATGTCCAACGTATGACCATCGTCTTTTCTTTATTACTGAAGATATTAGTGGTTGATTGGCGATTTCTCTAATTTCCTCGTTTGTTTTGAATTCGTTCCATTCTATACCAAGTATTTTCCTTAGACATTTATTTTCGAATGCGTTCAACTTTGTTTCTATATCTCTTGTTGTTTTCCAGCTTTCACACGCATACGTAAGGGTTGATAGTACATTTGATTTGAATAGCCTAAGTTTTGTGTTTGTGCTAATGAGTTTTGATTTCCACAACTTTTCAAGGCTTCTGAAAGACATTGCTGCTTTAGCCAGTCTGATTCTAATTTCTTTGCTCGTATCCCCTTCTCGATCAATGTGACTTCCAAGATAGATAAAGTGATCGATCTCTTCTACTGGTTTGTTTTCCATGTATATTTTGTCACTTGTTGGAATTAAACTTTTCATGACTTTAGTCTTTTCATGATTGACCTCAAGCCCAATTTTGCTGGCTATTGATGATAGTTCATTTGTGTTTTCCTGCATCGTTTTTATCTGACTGCTGATGAGAACTATGTCATCAGCAAAGTCGAGGTCCTCCAAATGGTCTCCTTGTATCCATTCGATGCCTTTATTACCAGTGCAGCATTTCTTCATTATGAAGTCCATAACAATTCCAAATAACAAGGGCGATAAAATACATCCTTGTTTAACCCCAGTTTCTATTGGGAAACATTCGCTCAGTCCTTCCTCTGTTCGAACTGCACATGTGTAACCATCATACATGTCTTTGATAATATTTATGATTTTTGATGGTAAGCCATATTGCTTCAGAATTTTCCACAAAGAATCTCTATGAATACTATCAAATGCTTTTTTGAAGTCGATGAAGTTAAGTACAAAAGGTTTTTGCTTTTCAATGTGTTCCTCCAATATAAGTCGTAGAGTGAAAATGTGGTCAAGACAGCTTCTCCCTTTTCTAAACCCAGCCTGTTCTTCACGCATTACTGTATCTATTGAATCCTTTATTCTATTTAGGATGATTTTACAGAATAACTTTGAGGCAACTGACAAAAGTGTCACGCCTCTCCAGTTGTTACAATCTCTAAGATTGCCCTTTTTTGGGATCTTAACAATGATTCCTTTTTTCCATTTATGAGGCGTCTTCTCTGTTTTCCAAATGATGTTGAACATTTTTTGGAGATGTATTAAATTATGGCTATCAATTGCCTTGAGGATCTCAGCTGTTAACTTATCCTCTCCAGCAGCCTTGTTATTGGTCATTAGCTTTAAGGTGGTTTCTATTTCACTCAAGGTGAAGTCATCTAAATTTACATCTAATTCTGCTGCTGGTGTTTCAGCTTCAAAATCTATTAAACTGTGAGGTAGTGGACGGTTAAGAATTTCTTTGAAGTGTTCCGCCCAACGGGCTTTTATGTCTGCGCTTGTTGTTAGCATTAATCCAGATTTGTCTAGAATTGGTGTTCCACTGGATGTATAGGTGTTTGTCAGCATCTTTTGTACAGTATAAAGAGTTCTGCTGTCTCCTGTAATTGCAGCTGTCTCTGCTTTCTCTGCCAAGTTGTCTATATAAGCTCTTGTATCTCTTCTTGCCGAACTTTTCACTTTGTTGTCTAATTCTTTGTATGTTGCTTTTGCCAGAACCTTTCCAAGATCTGTCTTTACATTAGTCATGGCTCTCTTCGCTTCTCTTCTTTCTTTGATGTATTTCCATGTGGTGTCTGAGATCCAAGCTCGTTTTTCCATTTTCTTCAGTCCAGCACTTGCTTCTGCTGCTGTCATTAGTATTTTGCTCTGTGAGTCCCACATTTCATTGATATCTAAGTCTATTTCACCGAGTGCTGAATAACAATTACTTAGCTCTATGTTAAACTTTTCCTTTATGGCTTCATCTTTCAGTTTATGACTATCAATTTTATGTGTAATTGACCTCTTCTGTTGGTTTCTAAATTTTAATCTTATTTTCCCAATGCACAGGTTGTGGTCACTATTAACATCAGCACCTCTGTATGCTCTTACATCTATTAATGATGATCTGAATTGTTGTTTAATACATAGGTGGTCAATTTGATTTGATGTTCTATCATCAGGAGATATCCATGTTGTTTTGTGAATATTTTTGTGTGGAAATAATGTCCCACCTATAACTAAATTTTCTATTAAACATAATTCTATTAATCTTTCTCCATTCTGACTTGTTGTATTACAGCCTTCTCTCCCCATCACATGTTCCACTCCTGCGTTATCTTGTCCTACTTTGGCGTTGAAGTCTCCCATTACAATTAAAAGATCGTGTTTTGGTATTTTGTTTATAAGTTGTTGCAGTTGGTTATAAAAAACGTCCTTAACTTCATCATCAGCTTCGTTAGTAGGCGCATAACATTGAATAATTGAAAGTCTTCCATGTTTTGTTTTGTATCGTGTTCGTATCAGACGGCTATTTACCGGTTCCCATTCTAATAAACTTCTTGCAGCTTTGTCTGTCATCATTATGCCTACTCCTTCACGGTGTTTTCCATCTTCCCTTCCAGAAAAAACTACTATTTTATTATCAATAGATCTCCTACCTGTTCCAAGCCAGCGCATTTCGCTTAATCCTAAAATATCTAGATCGTATCTGTCCATCTCGCTCGCGACCTGTGCATGTTTCGTCGGAGCGGCCATTGTTCGCACATTCCAGAATCCTATTTTTGTTGTTGTTTTAGGGCCGAAAAAACTATCATTATATCTACTGCTAATTTACACATTCTGTATCAGGTCTACGTTTCATTAACAACATCGTTTTTACGATAGCGGCTTGTTAAACCTCTGATCAACGGTTCAATACCAAGCCGGAGAGAAATAATTCCTCCATTTTGGAAACAACCGGAAACAAGAAGCTTGGAAACTAGGTGACCATGCAGAACTAGGTGACCTCAATCCATTCCTGATCTCTTTTGCGACTTAATTTCTCGCAGTTACATCAGACAGCACAAAATCAATAATTGTATCTTAAGTTTCTTGCAAACTGAATACATTTTATATTTCTTGGAATTTTTAACCCACCCAAAAAAAAAACCTTTTCTGTAAAAGTCACTACTGTAAATCGACGTCAGATTTTATTTTGTTTAATATGTTTACTTCTTAAATCTACAAACAACAGAAACCAGAAAAAAAAAATAATAATCGGTTAAACAAGTTTTTGAACTCGTTCTCTTCGACATAGCTCGTCGTTTACGTCAGGTTTGTCTTCCAATAATACATTTATTTGTTGCTATTGGCTGCCTCCTTTAATTTACACTAAACCATCAGAGTGCTTAGAGCCGCGATAGTTCAGTGGTTAGTGAACTGGACCACAAAGGACAAGGGGTAGGGTTCGATCCTAACCGATGGCTTCCGGGTTCACCAGCCTTAAATGGTTACCGGATTTTTTTCTGGAAAGTGAAGCGGCACGGGCGTAATACCGACCACATTACCCAAAAATCACGTGCTGAAGGTCTGTACAATTTATGGTGGCTAACACCATATTCCCTATACGCCACCTGACGTGACGGGGGTACTTTACTTCTTGTACATCAGAGAGCTTAACTCTTTTAGTGCGGAAGGTTGTTATCAATTTAGCGGTAGAGATTTCAGAGACAGCATTTTTCATGTTTTTAATATTAATTTAAATGTTTATAGTTATCTAACACTTATCACATTATATATGCATTTTTAGATAATTAAAGAAGGAATTATATTTCACAAATACCAAGATGGTACAAGTCATATAAAAAGAAAATGGTTTAATGACGGTTTACACTAATCAAACTGAAAGTGACGCACTGTGTGGCTAAACGTACATGACCGAAATCGGCCTGGCACATGGTGCGTTGAGATGTACAGAAAGAGTTAATGTTTAGTTTAATTTTTTTCTGAACGGGACGCAAAACTACCAATTTATGTTATATCTTATCCACCACGGGCACTGATTGGCACTTTCTGTCTCTCTCTGGAAGTATTTCCTTTCCTACTTTAACAAAAACCATGTACCCATTTTTGTTTTCAACAATTACCGGAGAACGTTTTTCCAACCCTAGTGTTTCGTACACAAATCAAGCATTCATAACACATTGTAGTATCATCTTGTACTTGAGTGACACTCTCGTAGACAGAAATATAGAAAAGATACTAATTAAATATGGTGGACGAGCTAGTGATTTCAATGAAAAAAGAACACCTCGTTGATCAAATGTAGTTTAGGTCAACACCGGATGATATACAGTTTATTTTCGCCGGTTGTTATATCAAATCATCCCCCACCCGATTGTCACATATAGTTGGATCCGAACCTTGTGCCATATAGTTGGGTCGACACTGAGTGTAATATAGTTGGGTCCTCATTGTGTGTCATATAGTTAGGTCGTACCGTGGGTCATATAGTTGGATCCGCACTTGGTGTCAGTTAGTTGAGTCCGAACCGTGCGTCATATAGTTGGGTCTGCACCGTGTGTCATATAGTTTGGTCTGCACCGTGTGTTATATAGTTGGGTCTGCACCGTGTGTCATATAGTTGGGTATGCACCGTGTGTTATATAGTTGGGTCTGCATCGTGTGTCATATAGTTGGGTCTGCACCGTGTATCATATAGTTGGGTCTACACCGTGTGTCATATAGTTGGGTCTGCGCCGTGTGTAATATAGTTGGGTCGACACCGAGTGTAATATAGTTGGGTCTGCACCGGCTGTCATATATTTGGGTCCGCCCCATGTACCATATATTTTGTTCGCCTTGTGTATCATATAGTTGGGACCGTCCTATGTGCATATAGTTAAATCTGCACCGGCTGTCACATAGTTGGATCCGCCCCGTACACCATATAATTTATCCGCCTTGCGTGTCATATAGTTGGGCCCGTTCTATGTGCACAGACTTAGGTCTGCATCTGGTGTTACATACATCTAGTTTAGGGCCAATCTGGGTCCTTTAGAGTTTAGGTCCGTCTTGAAAGTTAAATTATTTAGATTCATCTCTGTCAATAACTTTTATTTTTGTCCATGTAGATGATAGAAGCTGGTGCCAAACCTATACCACAGCGGAAGCTGGTGGCAACCCTATACCAGGGGAAACTGGTGCCAAACCTATACCACAGCGGAAGCTGTTGACGTTGGAAGTTTATTCAGGAAACAAAATGTCGTGAAACGAGTGAGAGGCGTACCAGCTACGATTTGGCGCTCAGAGGAAGAGCTGTTTGATGAAAGTACCAGATCGTCAAGAAAAGAGTGCAATGGAAGAAGAATGCGAGACGTGCAAAGTACAACCTAGAGCTAGGAAATCTAAAAAGAAAATTGCTTTGAAAAAAGTACCAGATCTTGAAGAAAAAGACGCAGCGGTCGAAGAGTGCGAAACGTGCCAACTACAACCTGGCGCCAGGAAATCTGAAAAAAAAGCGCTTTGAAAAAAGTAATAGATCTTGAAGAAAAAGGAAAGGATGCTAAGCACAAACCAACAGGACTTCAAGGAAAAAAATCTACAAATAAAGTATCATTTGAAGAAGAAAAAAGTGATGCGAATAAAGTACCACCGTTTCAAGGAAAAAATAATCCGAATAAAGTATCAATTCTTCAAGAAAAAGATACAGAAAATAAAGTACCAGCAATGGAAGAAAAAAGCACAACAAGCAGAAAACCCCCACAACAAGAAAAAAGCGCAATGAACAGAATACCCCACAGCAAGAACGAAGTACAATGAATAGAATACCTCCGCAGCAAGAAAGAAGTACAATGAACAGAATACCTCCGCAACAAGAAAGAAGCGCAATGAATAGAATACCTCCGCAACAAGAAAGAAGTACAATGAATAGAATACCTCCGCAACAAGAAAGAAGTACAATGAATAGAATACCTCCGCAACAAGAAAGAAGTACAATGAATAGAATACCTCCGCAACAAGAAAGAAGTACAATGAATAGAATACCTCCGCAACAAGAACGAAGTACAATGAATAGAATACCTCCGCAACAAGAACGAAGTACAATGAATAGAATACCTCCGCAACAAGAACGAAGTACAATGAATAGAATACCTCCGCAACAAGAACGAAGTACAATGAATAGAATACCTCCGCAACAAGAACGAAGTACAATGAACAGAATACCTCCGCAACAAGTACGAAGGCCAATGAATATAATACCTCCGCAACAAATACGAAGGCCAATGAACATAATACATCCGCGTCAAGAAAACAGATATATTAACAATGTACCAACAGGTAACACAACTCGTTTTTTTTCCTTTGCGTAAATTACATTATTTCTAAAAAAAAAAAAAAAATCCTTTCTTTTTTTAAGGGAACAGTTATCAGATTGGCAGGTAAGCACTTCATTCTAATTTCTTGCAATCATTTTGTAGCTTTTGAGATTAATTTTATAAATGACTTTCTTCTAACAAAAACAAAAATAAAACTAGCCCCTTTGAATATACTTATACTAAGGTAAGGAGGCGAAGGCGCGCCTCCAAGCACCAGAGCTGGAAGTTGTCAGCGACCCACAGCTCGGGCTTGCGCCAGGATCGGTGAAACAGAACCATCCAGACCCTGCTCCACCTCTCCGTGGTACCTCCAGTAACAGACTAACCTGTCTAGTCTGGCCAAGCGAGCAGGGATCGAAGAGGGAAGACAGCCCCGTACTCAAAAATGTCGTGATGAAGTCGGATGTGTTGGGCCGAAAGGCGCAAATATAACAGTTATACTGAAAACCACAACACAACGCAGACACGTCCACTTAACGCCCTTTTAAGGACGGATGACGAAGAGGAATTCTACAGTCTACGAATACTCTATAATACTTTAGTCATCGGGCGAACGCAAGCAATACTAAGGTAAAGATAATAATATAGCGAGTGTCATTGAGTTTGTCAGGACAAAACTACACATATTTCGGTAAAAAGGAGGTTTGGTAACCTCTAAGCTTTAATAACTGTGTGTTTTTTAATGATTATATATATATATGTGGATATATAATCATCAAGTACCGAGCCTGCTGATGTAGATGATCATGTCTCTCCACAACTTTCGATCTCGACAGATATTTACCATTTCTGTTGTTGACGTTGCAAAGCCATTCTCTAAGCTGTCTGGTATCTTTTCGCTTTGCTTCCCTCTATCTCTCCGTTTCTTTAATTTCCCCATTTGCTACAATATATTCTAGCTGTTACCTTCTCATAACATATTTAAAAAATATGATTATTCCTTCCTAACATTGGATATTAGTTCTCATTTGCTTTGGCCTCTTTCAGAACGTTTTCATTCCTCTTCTTAGCTCTCCATGGTATTCTAACATTCTTCTCTAAAACCACATTTATACAGCCTCCAGTGATTTTCTTGTCTGTTGTCCTTTATATATATATATATATATCATCGTGAGTGCGCAAACTGATAATAAGGATAGGTTATAGGATGTAAAGTTTTCTATATTTTAAAAAATATTGTTACATATAAAATGTGAATTCCTCTATTACATTAGAGATTCTGTAGATAATATGCACCAAGTAAAGAAATAACTGGATGTAGTTAACAAAAAAAAAAAATAACACATGGAATAAAAATATGCACCTCTTTGTTATTGAAAATCTATTTGGATTCATAAATTGTTGGAACATTTTCAATTTTTCAATTTTGCAATGTTTATTTTCCTATTTCTTCACTTTTTAGATAAAACTCAGTTAAAACCATCAAAATAATCAGGAAGGCATATATATAATGAGTTATTTGCGAGTCATCATCATTGCACTCCGAACATACCCATAGGTGCTCAGATCCCCTCAGCAGCAAGTCCCTCAGCATCCAACGACTGACGACTCCAGTTCTGTGTTGGTTGATATGACCACTGAGTTTATCGTTTCTGGCTGTGTCTATATGCCAGTTTAGAGGTTCGAATAAAATAGGTCCACACCTTATTTTTTTTTTTTAAACGAAAGTGTAAACATTATACTTTCAAATGCTATAACTTTCTTCTTTTCATTTTTCTTCACCAGCTGCAAATGATGGTAAAGGAAATGTACCGGCACCAACACCACAAAGCTCCACTGCTCAAACGACCACGCCTGGTACGTCATCAAACGATAAACAGGGACCTCCTAAACATACTCAAAGTCTACCGAAGAGCACGCTGCAGAAATTAATGAAAAGTTAGCAAATGTAAAATCAAATGTAGAAGAGTTGTCTAAAGCAGTTGGTCAGAAAAAAACGTCCGGCGCATCTGAAGATCAGAAAAGTGATCTCCCACAAAAAATTACAGCAACAATGAACACAAATCTGGCAGCCCTTTCAGAAGCTATTAAGGAGAAAGATATGTCCGACCATCCATTTTTAGCGGATAGATTTCTTGTTTGTGCAAATTTAAAGTATATGAAAATGAACACAGAGTTACTGTTAGCTGCGGTTGAAAGGACACAACAGTCGAGTAATCCTAGTGAAGTGGACATGTATGTCGTCAATACAAATTTAAAAATTCTTTTGAAAAATTTTGAGGAACTGTCAAATACAATCAAAAGAGATACAGTGCCCGCGAAAAGAGAGAATTTACCCGCACCCAAGGAGGATATGTCAGTCACACAAACGGCAATGATCGCCAAACAAGAGCCTTTGCCTCCAAGACAAGATTTCAGACTCATGGATCCAGTACATAGAAAAGCCGAGAACTTTCTTCTACGGTGCATGTTCGATAGACCTGTTTGTTCCAATTGCATTTTCGCTTCAGGAAATGTCAAGGTCGATGGGTTTTCAGACATTGCAAAAAATCAGTTTAGATACTGCGTGGCAGCTCTAGATAATAGAGAGTGATTCTTGGAAATTGAAGTTTTTTTTTACAAGTTCGTTCTTTTGAACAATATTCCAAAATAATTTGGATAGCCAGTTTTAATTTTTGGAATCTTTAATTTGTAGTGGCACCGTGCTAATAGTTTCTAAAATATATCGACTTCTCTGGAAAACTAGATAAAAGTTGTGTGTTTCAATCGCTATTGAATGGCTCTAAATACTGATGAGACAGAAAAGAACAAATCTATATAGACCATAATCAACTTACTGCCAGAGGAAAACTTACACGAAATACACAATATGTCTGCCACCATCAAGTTCGACGGTAGATTTGCCCAACCCTTTGAGATGAATTGCCGAGTAAAACAGGAATATGTCCTTGCCCGTACCCTATTTGGAATATTCTTCGTTGCCCTTTTACACAATAAGTTTGAAATTGTCTCTGGAGACATCTACGTACGTACAAGATCTGACGGTTCCTTACTTAATCTAACACGTCTGAGGTCAAAGTTTAAAACAACTGATACCATAATCAAGGAGCTTTCTATTCGCTGATGATGCAGCACAGGTTGCTCACGATGAGTCTGTCCTGCAGCCAATGACTGACATTATAGCTAGACAATGTGATTTATTCTCCCTATTAATAAGACTGGTGCTTCAACAGGGTGTAGCCACACCCGCAGCTATACCACACTCCTAAATAACACGTCCCTTGAATTTATGAGAAAGTTCAAATATATCGGTTCGATGGTCACCAACGCTGTCTCCATTGAAGAAGATATAAATTCTCGAATCGGAAAGGCAGCTTCTACATTTGGTAAACTTAAGGATAGGGCATGGACCAAAACCAAATTAAACGCCAAGTGGCGTATAGGGTAAAGCTAAAAGGTAAAGTACGAGACTTGAACGCGTCTTAGCACGCGAGTTTCCACCCATAAGTGCTCTGCCGCCTATCCGGAAATGTTCGGAGATTTCTGTATAGTGTCGCCTCAAGCATCGAAACTCAGATGCGAAGCGACATTCCTCACCTTCCCAGGGTAATACCCCGGTACCCATTTCTACCAACGGCTGGGTTGACCGTGGGGGTATTTTTTTTCCAACCACGAGTACAATTCACACTGCTCCCAGCGGGAATCGAACACGGGTTGTCCAAACGTCGGTAGTCCAGTCGGGTGGTTTTCCCAACTAGGCTGCCGAGGCCCCCATATATATATATATATATATATATATATATATATATATATATATATAGAGAGAGAGAGAGAGAGAGAGAGAGAAAAGATACTAGACAGCTTAAGAGAATGCGTAGCAGAAGGTGAACAACAGAAATGATAAATAACAGTCGAGATCGAATGTTGTGGAGATATATGATCACCTACGCCAGCAGGCACGATACTTGATGATGATTGGGTTATCTTTTCTCTTTGCTTCCCTCTATCTCTTCGTCCCCTCAATTTTACCAGTTGCTACATTATATTCCAGCTGTTCTCTTCTCATTACGCGGCCAAAAGTGATGATTGTTTCTTCCTAATATTGGAAATTAGCCATCTTTTTGCTTTTTCCTCTTTCAGAACGTCTTCATTACTCTTCTTAGCTGTCCATGGTATTCTTAAAATTCTTCTGTAAAACCATATTTCTACACACTCCAGTGATTTTCTTGTCTGTTGTCCTATTGTCTATGATTCACATCCATATGTTAAGACTGGCTCTTCATAACATTTAAGAACTCTTTTTCTTGCTTCTATTGTCAAAATTGGATTGCATAGTATCTCCTCATTTTTTTGGAAACCTGCGATATATATATATACACCAACTCCATAGCACCGGCGCGGAAACTTTACAGTAGAACATTCAGTAAACCTTCACACAAGAATCTGTGTCAGCGAGATGAAATTAATCAAACCCGACGCAAATCTTCAGGCTTAACTATAATTCAAAATCTATTTCACCAACTTGGAACCGATTGCTTATATATACATTATGTATATATACATTTATGTATATATAAGCAATCGGTTCCAAGTTGGTGAAATAGCATTTGAATTATAGTTAAGCCTGAAGATTTGCGTCGGGGTTTGATTAATTTCATCTCGCTGACACAGATTCTTGTGTGAAGGTTTACTGAATGTTCTACTGTAAAGTTTCCGCGCCGGTGCTATGGAGTTGGTTACTGGCTGCAGTCTTTACGGTACGGTATGAATGCGACCTTCCTCTGTTGTCAAGTCGTTGTGGCTTACTATTTCATGGTTTTGAGAGCTGTTCAATAACAATGTGGATCTGTTCGGCGGCCGCTTACTTGAGCTCTTTCATGTGGATGTGACTGTCCACTCTTTATGCCATGAAAGTCGTTTGGAATTGTCGTCTTTGCTTTGATTCGGTCTCCCAAGGAGTTGACTTTATCACAGAATTCGCCAACACGATTTGGAAGAAGCTGTGACATGAGTGAGCGGATATGGGGAATTCCCATAAACAGAAGAGAGCAGCTTTGCTAAGTCAATTTAAAGTTCGACTTAAGAATTCTGTACTGGTGTTACGGTGTTCGTGCACCTGTCTGCTGTTTTTTTCAGTGAACCAAGTCTTGTGGGTACATCTTTTGTTGTCAAGTTTTGCACATTGTCATGTAATGGCCTTGCGACGGACAGATCATATATCCTTAACTCCCTAAAGAAATAAGGCGAGATATAGATTCCGATGATGTTCGTGAATCTGCAGCCTTGATGTGACTACCAGTTTTTCAAGTCAAGACTGATGTCTGTCTAAATTCATGAGATCTACAGGGAGAACAAATCTTCAAGTCAAGATTGATGTCTGTCTAAATTCAAGAGAGCTACAGAGAAAACAGAACTTCGAGTCAAGATTGATGTCTGTCTAAATTCAAGAGATCTACAGAGAGAATAGATCTTCAAGTCAAGATTGATGTCTGTCTAAATTCAAGAGAGCTACAGAGAGAATAGATCTTCAAGTCAAGATTGATGTCTGTCTAAATTCAAGAGAGCTACAGAGAGAATAGATCTTCAAGTCAAGATTGATGTCTGTCTAAATTCAAGAGAGCTACAGAGAGAATAGATCTTCAAGTCAAGATTGATGTCTGTCTAAATTCAAGAGAGTTACAGAGAGAATAGATCTTCAAGTCAAGATTGATGTCTGTCTAAATTCAAGAGAGCTCCAAGGTTAAAAAAAAAAAAGTAAAGTACCCCCGTCACGCCAAGTGGCGTATAGGGAAATATGGTGGTTAGTGATCCTATATTTTACAGACCTTCAGCACATGATTTTTGGGGTAATGTGGTCGGTATTACGCCCGTGCTGCTTTACTTTCCCAGAAAAAAATCCGGTACCCATTTAAGGCTGTGTGAACCCAGAAGCCGTCGGTTGGGATCGAACCCTACCCCTTGTCCTTTGTAGTCCATTCACTAACCACTGAGCTATCTCGGCTCCCAAGAGAACTACAGGGAGAACAAATCTTCAAGTCAAGATTGATGTCTGTCTAAATTCAAGAAAGCTACAGGGAGAACGAGGGAACACTCTTGAACCTGCATAATGTTATTTCTCAGCCGCTTTTTTTTTCCAGCTTTCACCTCTGGCGAGGTCCCTAGAGACTAGGAACTGAATTTTGCAGGTTAATCAATTTTTCCCTGGCAGCCGTGTGCACAGGGGCCCCCCTCGCCATACAGACAGATAACTCCGTCCTCGGAGGTACTCATATTTTTTTCGTCGATGAGTATTTGACGTTTCAAGCCGGGTCTCCCTACTGGACCAGGGTGGTTACCGCAAAGAGAAATTATAAATAAAAATTCCAACTGGTTCAGCCGGGATTTGAACTCATAACCTCTCTGCCTCAAGGCCAGTGTCTTGCCTCGAGACCAGCCAGTTGAGAAATTCTGAGCACTTATGACAGTTGTTCGGTGGTATATGCTTGCGTTCGCCCGATGACTAAAGTATTCTAGAGCATTCGTAGACTGTAGAATTCCTCTTCGTAATCCGTCCTTAAAAGGACGTTAAGTGGACGTGTCTGCGTTGTGTTGTGGTTTGCAGTATAACTGTGATATTTGCGCCTTTCAGCCCAACACATCCGACTTCAGCACGACGTTTTTGAGTACCGGGTTGTCTTCCCTTTTC